>JAKOOJ010000004.1:59812500-61017500 GCA_022577455.1 Arizona elegans
AGTGCAGCTCATGTAGAAGAGGTGTTACATGTTAGCGCCATATTGCTCCCATAATTACTCGCGCGGCTACATTCTGGACGAGTTGAAGCTTCTGGATGCACTTCAAGAGGAGTGATTGCTTGATGATTGCTTGATTCCATGACTTTGCATAATGAGATTGGTCTGTAATTATCAACTAGGCTGGGGGTCACCTTTTTTGAAGATAGGGATGACATGGCTAGTGACCATAAGTTAGGTAAGGAGCTGGTTCTGAAAGATATTTCATAGATTATGCTAAGTGGTTTGCTATGGTGGTTGAGAGCTTCTTTAGGAAGTAGGCACATAATCCATCAGGGCCAATCGATAGAGATGATTTTAGGTTGCGTAGTGCCGTTTCAATGGCATCTTCTGTGAAATCGACTTGTAGTAGATCGTTGTGATTTGTTTCTGCAGTAACGTCCAAGTTTAAAAGATAAGTCTCCCTTTTGCCATTCAGTTAAGTAAGGGATGGATAAAACTTATCATGGATTCTTTCTTTTTTCCCTCTGTCATTTAATTCTTTCTTTTCTTCCTTCCCTGCTTTAAATTCATTCCTTCCTTCCTTCCTTCCTTCCTTCCTTCCTTCCTTCCTTCCTTCCTTCCTTCCTTCCTTCCTTCCGAATGCAGTCAGCTTGCGGGGCAAGATAGTCCTCAGGGATGCCAGGCTCTGTGTGCTTGCTGCCTCCTATGCATGCCCCCAGGGCTGCCAATCTCTCCCTCTCCCCTCTTCCCTTCCTGAGCACAGAGGAAGGAAGGAGATGGGAATGAGAAACACAAAAAGAAGGAAGGAAGGAAGGAAGGAAGTAAGGAAGGAAGGAAGGAAGGAGATTATAATGAGAGGGAGTGAGGGTCTGAGGGAACTTCTGACTTAGCACTTGGCCACCAGCAGCCCTGCTGTCCTTTTGCCATCCCTTTGTCCTCTCTGCCCGACCTCTCCTGGGGGTCTCCCATCCTATCGCTGAGGAAGCTTTGGTTACAAAGCCAGGTCTCCTCACAAGGAGAGGGAGTGGGCCTCCCTCTGACCCACACATTTTGCCCTCCTGCACACACCATGAACACCCTGGCCAAAGAAAGTGAGCACAGCAGCAGCAGCCTTGAGGTAAGCACAGCCAGGCACCTCCTTGGGGAAGCGTGGCTGGTCTGGTTTGGTCTGGGCTGGACTGTGGGATCCTAGTGCCCTGGGAGCTTGAGGGCCGACTGGGCACTTACCCTCCACCATCTGGGGGTTCTCCACATGGCCCAAGAAGGATGGTGAGGCTCCTCTGGTGTACAAGAATTTGGTGCTCGCCCTGCTCTCACTTTCTTCCACTGGAGTCAATGGATTCCCACAGGTCTGCCCAGGCCACCACAGGCGTCAACCCAACATGAGTGATGTCGACCTGGCCACACTCACCCCGGCCCCTTGAAGTCAACCACAACCCTGATGCGGCCCTCAATGAAATTGAGTTTGACACCCCTGTTATAGGGGATTGGATAGGCATGTGTTGCATGTTGCAATATCTGCATGCATTTGGCAATATTTCTGTTTTATTGGCAACATTAAAATAACTGTATTCATAGTCTGAATTCTAAATTTTCTGAAAAAATCTGTAGGATCCATAAAGGAGAAAATTTGTAGCTAAGGATAGAAGTGAGGGTTCCTTGATGTAATGAAAAGTCTGCAAGAAAACAACCAAGCATAGAGAGCCCTACGGACTCCTCAGAATTGTAAGATTCCATTATGGTCATAATAGCAATATTTGTGATTTTAATATTCTGTTTTTTCTGTCATTTCAAAAGCAGTTTGTTTTATTGTAAAATACTTAAAGTAAAATTGAAGAGAAGTTAGATGTTATCAGGATTATTTTTAATTCACATAAAATATTAGTTCATAAATTTATTATATTCAAAACCTGAATAGTATAGTGTATTTCAACCAATTACATTTTGTTAATTACATGTCATGTCTAGTTTCATTAGTGTTCATTGTTTACAATGTGGCTCTCATGTTTCTAGTGAGTCATATATTTATGGCATATTTATGGCATTATACAACAGAAATTGGGATGCGGTGGCTCAGTGGCTAAAGCGCTAACCTTGTCGATCAGAAGGTTAGCAGTTCAGCAGTTCAAATCCCTAGCGCCACATAACTGAGTGAGCTCCTGTTACTTGTCCCAGCTTCTGCCAACCTAGGAGTTCGAAAGCATGTAAAAAATGCAAGTAGAAAAATAGGGATCACTTTGGTGGGAAGGTAACAGTGCTCCGTGTGCTTTCAGCGTTTAGTCATGCAAGCCACATGACCACAGAGATGTCTTCGGACAGCACTGGCTCTTCGGCTTAGAAATGGAGATGAGCACCACCCCTAGAGCCGGAAACGACTAGCACGCATGTGCAGGGGAACCTTTACCTTTACCTTACAACAGAAGTTGTTATCCTTCTTTCTCATTAGGTGGCCAAAGTATTTGAGTTTCCTCCTGAGATCTGGACCATCCCCACCCTATTGGCCTTCCGAAAAGCAGTGAAGACCTGGCTTTTCTGGCAGGCCTGGGCCGTTGATCTCGCTGTTGCGATCTGGCGAGATCCGGCCATGAATGGTGTGAATGGATTTTAATTGTTTTTAATGTTTTAATTTTTAATGTTTTTATATATGGTTTTTAAATGCATTGTAAGCCGCCTTGAGTCTTCGGAGAAAGGCGACATACAAGTTGAACAAATAAATAAATAAAGTTTCATCTTCAGGATCTGGCCTTCTAAAGAGCAGTCAGGGTTGATCTCCTCTAGGACTGACCGGTTTGATTGCCTTGCAGTCCAAGGGACTTAACAGGAGTCTTCTCCAGCACCATACTTCAAAGGTCTCAATTCTTTGGCGCTCAGCCTTCCTTATGGTCCAGCTTTCACAGCCATACATTACAACTAGGAAAACCACAGAAGTTAGAAATTGTTATTACAGGTTTGCAGCTTAATTTTTTTTTTTAGATCTTGAATCAGATCTTGCCTTGCTTTCACTGCTGTCACTTCAAACTTAGTAAAAGTACCTGTTCTCTAAATCAATGGAGTTTGAGGTTTTCTTTCTTGAGTTTTGAATGGAGGCAGGCCTGACATTAGGCAAGATCTGCTTTATGAGCCAAGTGGGAACTGAGCACTCAATGTCGACCCATGGCAGCAACCAGGAAGAGTCTGGGGCCCAGGATCAACCTCTCCTCAGCCACGCTGGAACCGAGATGAGACAGAGAGACTGGAGAAGCAACTCAAGGAGGAGCTGGTCTGAGCCAGATTGTTGCTAGGTGTAGAATGGCTGGAAGACTCTGAGGAGTACCCACCCAGGGTGACCCTCACCAGAAGGCAGCATGGTGACTTTTCCCTGCCTGATTCTGACAAAGAGGCCCTCATTGTAAACCATGCATTGCAACTGCTGTACAAAGCGATCGAGAGCCAGAGGACTCGGCAGGCCCTCTCCCAGAAGCTTGCCCTGTCATCCTATAGAGAGGCTGACCAGGCAAAGTGGGGAGTAAAATATGGAGAGGATCCCAATGCTCTGGGATTTTTCCAAGCCCAGATCTGGAGTATGAAGATGAATTGGGATCTGAGGCAGCTAAAGTGAGATGTGTCACCATGGCCCTGGGAGGAGTTGCAGCAGACTGGATGGTCACCCTTCACAATGATAATGCCCCCCAACTAAGGAATTATGACCAATTTATCTGTGAGCTGGCTTGCCACATGGCCATCTTGCCTCAGGAAATTCTGATGGAATGTTACAAGGATGGGCTTAACAACGAAGTCTATCATTGGTGCATTTCCTGAGGGCCCCCATAAGAGCTCCAGTGCTGGTATGTCTTGGCTGTCGAGGTGGAAATCGACCTGGTCAGAGACTGGCAATGGGGGAACCACAGCTGGAGTAAATCCCATCTCCCGCTCCTAAGAATCCCCAAAGATCTGTCAAAGGCGGGCCAGTGCCTAAACTGAGGTCCACAGCATGCTTCAAGTGTGGGAAGGAGAGGCACCGAGCAGCTGAGTGCTGTCCAGCCAAACCATACCCCAAACCTGTAGCTGCTAGGAGCAAAAAGCCTGAGAAACAGCCATTGAGGCACAGCATTGAGGGGGGTGGAGGTCATTGAGTTCATGCACAGGAGGAACTGGGAGCTCTGACCCCACCGGAGGAGAGTGAGATTGACTCTGATGACTGTCCCCTGGTAAGTCAACATGTGACTCCTGTGACTATCCCAGTGGAGCTAAGGGTGCCATTGTCAGGCACCCAGGGGAAGATGCTGGCCCCTTTGGACTCAGGGCGCACCAAATGTGTGATTAGCCCTGAGACTGAGACTGAGAGTACCCATAGCCTTTTGCCAGCTGAATGGTTCAGTGGCAGGGGAGTGCCCAGCTCACTTCATAACTGAACCTGTGGAAATGGAGATGGGGAATCACAAAGAGATATTGAGTTTCGTTGTAGCCCCCAGAATGGAGAGGCCTCTCCTGCATGGACTAACCTGGCACCAAAAGTGGAACTCTCTTTGAACTGGAGGAAGGGGCTTTTGAGAATCTAATCCCAACCAGTGGGAAGAAGGGGAGAGAAACCATCGCTGAGGGCCAAGGTTACAAGGAAATTAGGAGCTGCAGGGCAAGAGCACACAGATGGAGAGAAGAAAATCCCAAAGGAATACTGGGACTTCAGCGAGGCATTCAGTGAGTGCGGCTCTGACATGCTCCTGCCACATTTCCCCATGGACTGCAGCATAGAAATCCTCTCTGGGGCCAAGCTCCCTAAGCCAAAAATCTATTTGAGGATTTATTGATCCAAGGGAGTTGTATGAACTGCGGGCCTTTATTGACAAGAACATAAAGTGGGGTTCTATCCAACCAGCTAGACTGCGGGTGCCCGTCCCAGTGTTATTTCATTAAAAGAATGATGGGTCTCTTAATCTCTGCATAGATTATAAAGGTCTGAATGCTGTGTGTATGGAGAATGTTTACCCCCTGCCGCTAATGAAGGACATGATGGCACCTTTAGTCAAAGGAAAAATCTTTACCAAGCTGGAGTTGAGGGAAGCTTACTACAGAGTTCGCATTAAGGAGGGAGATGAATGGAAAGCTGCCTTTAATTGCCCTCTAGATTGCTTCCAGTTCAGAGTGCTCCCATTTGGATTACAAGAGAAGCCCGCTGTGTTCATGCAATTAATCAATGAGGTGCTGCATGAACATTTTGTTAAGGATATTGGTGTTGTGTTACCAACCAGCAGAGTAAATGCACAAGGAAACGTTGCTGAGAGCAATGAATAAGAGTTATGCAAACTGGTTTATCAAAAGCTTACTTTATAGTAGAAAAACAGTCTCATAGTCTTTAAACAAATTCCAAGTCTATGCCAGTAAATCAGTCCAGTAGTTACAGAATCTTCTTACTCAACAAACAGTAGTTGGTTAGAATAACAAACTCACTCTGGTTTACAAACCACGATGGTTGCAGATCCATCAAACCGATGATTAGCAGATAGCAACTCCTCTCAATGGTAGCTTATCATCTCAGCTTCATCATCTCATCATCTTCATACACAATGGCAGCATAGCATAGCAGCTTCATCATCTCATCATCTTCATACACAATGGCAGCATAGCATAGCAGCAACTGAACATGTTACAGTACCTTGCTTAAATACTCTCATAACCAGTCATTATCTAATTACAGCATGACTCAGCATTAAAGTCACATAATACAGTTACAGATTAAAGTTACAGTACACTTATATTGCCTGGACAACATAGTTAGGCTCAAACCATATCCTAACATTCTCCCCTTTGGACAGGTCAATATATACAGTTTAGATTCTTAATCTATAGCTTTCACAACACGTTTTATGTTTTATAGCATCTTGGGCTTTGGTAAAATTACCAGCAATATTGTCTTCCGACATACAATATTCCAACTTAACCATGTTGCTTTGAATACACTGACGAACATTCAGATACCTAATGTCAGTATACTTAGATCTAGTTTTAACTGCTAAATTTGTTGCCATTTTTATAGCAGCTTGGTTGTCCTCATGTATTACAATTGGATAATCCATCTTTAAACCAATATCCATCATTAGTTGTTTGCAATAAATCAGATCAGTACAAACAAGTGACAAACATGAGAACTCTGCCTCCATAGTCGAAAGGCTAATATGTTTTTGACGAATTGATTTCCAGCCAATCAAACAATTGTCTAACATGATAGATATACCCGATGTGGACTTTCTGGTAGTCACATCAGTAGCAAAACTGGCATCAGCATATGCACTCAATACTAAATCATTGTTAGGTTCTAGATACAATGCATAATGCATCATCATTTTCAGATATCTTAATATATGCTTTGTGGCCTGCCAATGCCTATCAGTTGGCTCTGCGTTATACCTCGCTAATTGGTTTACTCCAAATGAAATATCGGGTCTTGACCAATTGCTTATATAAGATAGACTACCTATAAGAGACTGGTAGATCTCTTTACTAAATTTAGGACTTTGGATTTCTCCTTGTTGAAAATCCTGTGTCATAGGCGTTTTAGCTGGCTTACATAGCTCCATGCCATAACGTTTTAACATTTGGCTTATTTTGCTAGATTGAGATATTTTATAACCTCTAGCTGTTTGATTGATATCTAAACCCAAATAATGCCTAATATTTCCCAAATTTCTGATCTTAAATTTGGTTTCTAACTGTTTAACAATATCTATGGCTTCCTTGTCAGTTTTGGTTATTATGGCTATATCATCTGTAAACAGTAACAAGAATGATACACCATTATCTTCTCTTTTAAAGAGACATTTATCCACTACACCTTCATGAAAACCGATCTTATTTAGCTCTTTAACTATTTCATTCATTTCATTTCATTTTCATTTTATTAAATTTGTATACCGCCCTACTCCCGAAGGACTCAGGGCGGTGAACAGCCATAAAATAAAACATATAGATACAAAATTTAAAATGAAGATAAAACTAATTAAATAAATTTGGATGAAACTATACATTGGTTCCACTCAAACCCTGATTGTCTCAAACCATAAAGGCTTTTATTTAACTTCCAACAATCAGTGTGGTTTTGTGTTTTAACTCCTAAAGGCTTCTGCATATAGATGGTGTGTCTCAATGGAGCATGCAAGTATGCTGTCTCTACATCTATATGGTTAATACTATATTTATACTTAGCCGCTCACACTAGCATTGTCCGTAAAGTACTAGCTCGTAAACTAGGAGCAAAAACCTCATCGAAATCCTTTTCAGTCTGAGAAAAACCTTGAGCTACAAGGCAAGCTTTATGAGTTACTGTCCCATCTATGCTTTTCTTAATTTTGTAAACCCATCTACAACCTATTAATTTTTCACCAGGTGGCAATTTCACAGGTTCATAAATACCTAACTTAGTTAAAGAATTAATTTCCTTACTCATTGCCTCCTTCCAAGCATTCTGCTCCCTTTCAGGATAAAGCTTGATATCCTCATAACTTGAAGGCTCAATATTAACATGGCAAACTACGGTTGCTTTATATCGATCAGGCGGATGCCTTTCCCTAGTAGATCTTCTAGGTAAAACAGGACTTACAGCAGATGATTCATCTGACTCCTCCCCTAAAACTGCATCCTCTAAACCTACTTCCTGCTCTTCAACCTTGATAGAGGGTTCTACATTATCTAAATCCTCAGGAATATCATCAGGAATATGATGCTTTATACTAACAGTATTATTATCATGTCTATAATCTTCACGCTCTAGTTTATCTCATCCTTTGTGCTCTAGGAATTTAGCACTTGCACTACAATAAACACTGGTAATTCCCTGTGCCCAAAATCTAAAAGATCTATGATTTGATTCATAGCCAACGAAAAACATTTTTCTGGCTCTCTGTTGATCCTTTCTCCTTAAACTAGATGGAATATGTACCCAAGCTGGGGCTCCAAATGTGTGTAAGTAACTAAGATTTGGTTTCCTCCCATGCCATAAGGTGAATGGTATTTCTCCTGTAGAGGAATGAACCACGTTGTTTAACACATGGTTAGCACACATAACAGCCTCATCCCATAAACTTTCAGGCAAACCAGAATCTGCCAACATAGTTCTAGTCATGGCTTGTAATGTCTGTTCTCGTCTTTCAATATACGAATTGTGTTCTGGTCTGTACGGAGCAGACCGTTTATGCTGGATCCCTGCATCCTGCAAAAACTTTTCCAATTTATGGTTAGTAAATTCTGTACCACTATCAGTCACTAAGCATTTAACCTTGAATTTCTGTTTCCTTTCCACAAAATGCAGCCAGTTGTTAATATGCTGAAATGTTTCACTTTTTGTTTTCATAAGATAACAGAATCTGTATCTTGAATAATGGTCTACTATACTCAGAATATAGCAGGCACCTCCTATACTGGGTTTCTTGGGTCCAATTAGGTCTATAAACACTACCTCTAATGGATTTTTAGTTTTAAAACCATTATAACACGGTTTGCTGGTGTAACCCTACTTTTCTGCTGACTACAGGCATTGCAATTTAGATATTTACTACATGCTTGTAGTTTTATCCCTTCAGATAACTGAACTGTTTTCTTTAACATCCTGAAATTTAAATGCCCAAGTCTCCGGTGTAACAGATGAATACATTCATCATGTGGTTTAACATTCTTATAAACAGACTTAGACTTAGCCACCAATACCGGGTTATCCGTTAAAACAAATAAATCATTTTCTAAACTTGCAGTAACAATTTTGCCATCTTTCTCAATAAAACACTTATCATTTTTAAATGTTACTGTAAACCCAAAATTCAGTAATGGTTTAACAGATAATAAGTTGAATTTTAACCCAGGAATATATAACACAGGCAATGGTTCATTATTAAATGACCAACGAGCAACACCTTTCCAGCTACCTTAACCTTCCAGCCATTTGCTAGTTTAACATGCTGGTTACTTTTCTCCATTTTAACAAAAAATTTTCTATTCCTAGAAATTGATTGAGAAGCACCACTGTCAACAACCCAACAATCCTGGTTAACATCAGTAGTTGAACTGGATATAGCTAAATTACAATCCTTCTTGGGTCTAGTATTGTCCCTATCAGGCATTTTCTTATTCTTACAATACTTAGCTATATGCCCTTTAGCCCCACAAGCAAAACAGCGTTTTACAAAATAGGCAGTTGAATACATCTTTTCTTCTTTTGGTTGTTGCAGTCTCAACTGATCCCTTTCTTGTCTTCTTTTGGATTCTTCCAATAACCTACCGATTATGCCAGCCAATGTCAGTTCATCTCTGGACAAAACCTCTAACGAAGAAACATAGTCATCATAACTATCATCCAATGAAGAAAGAATTATATAAACTTGTTGTAGTTCTGAGAAAACAAGTTCTTTTTCATGCAGCTCCTGGAAAATTCTGGTCATGGATTCCAAATGAGCCATCATATCTCCACCTTTAAGAAGATTTTGTTTAAATAATCTCCTCGTGAGATAAATATGAGCACCCACAGAGTCACGAACATATAGTCTCTTCAACTTGGTCCAACACCTAGCAGCAGACTCTTCACCACGAATATGGACAAGCTGCTGGTCACCCAGTGTTAGTCCAATAATGCAAAGAGCTCGTTCATTGTCTCTGTTAAACTTGGTTAATTTCTTCTCATCTTCTTCATCAGCAGGATTCCATTCTGTTACATCCAGTGGATTATTAACTATGTCCCACAATCCTTCTCTACGCAAAAGTAGACTACATTTTGCAGACCAGGATACATAGTTTGTTCCATCCAGCCGGGTTATCATGGAAAAATTTGCTGCTTGTTCAAGTGCCATCTTCACTTGGATTGTTTATCACAAACACAGTTTGTTCTATTCACATTAACTCTCAGTTTAGCCTTAACAATCCTAGTTAGTTATGGTTGGCTCTGGGCCCATAACCAATGTTAAGGATATTGGTGTTGTGTTACCAACCAGCAAAGTAAATGCACAAGGAAACGTTGCTGAGAGCAATGAATAAGAGTTATGCAAACTGATTTATCAAAAGCTTACTTTATAGTAGAAAAACAGTCTCATAGTCTTTAAACAAATTCCAAGTCTTTGCCATAAATCAGTCCAGTAGTTACAGAATCTTCTTACTCAACAAACAGTAGTTGGTTAGAATAACAAACTCACTCTGGTTTACAAACCACGATGGTTGCAGATCCATCAAACCGATGATTAGCAGATAGCAACTCCTCTCAATGGTAGCTTATCATCTCAGCTTCATCATCTCATCATCTTCATACACAATGGCAGCATAGCATAGCAGCTTCATCATCTCATCATCTTCATACACAATGGCAGCATAGCATAGCAGCAACTGAACATGTTACAGTACCTTGCTTAAATACTCTCATAACCAGTCATTATCTAATTACAGCATGACTCAGCATTAAAGTCACATAATACAGTTACAGATTAAAGTTACAGTACACTTATATTGCCTGGACAACATAGTTAGGCTCAAACCATATCCTAACACATTTGTACAAAGGGGTCTTGGTTTACTTAGACGACATTCTCATATACACAGAGACTATGGAGGAACATGTGAAGCTAGTGCGTGGGGTCCTGAATAAACTCAGAGCT
The DNA here is from genome assembly GCA_022577455.1 of Arizona elegans. Classification (NCBI taxonomy): domain Eukaryota; kingdom Metazoa; phylum Chordata; class Lepidosauria; order Squamata; family Colubridae; genus Arizona; species Arizona elegans. The sequence continues at coordinate 59,823,105 of JAKOOJ010000004.1, forward strand.
GCTGACCTGTATGCTAAATTGTCTAAGTGTGAGTTTCACCAGGACAATATTGAATACTTTCCTTATTGCATATTGTATGAGGGGATAGAGATGGATCCTGAAAAGGTCCGAGCGGTACTGGAATAGTTGCAGAGTTTTCTGAGTTTTGCAAATTTTTATAGACAGTTCATTCATTCTTTTGCTAAGATTGCATTACCTATCACTAACCTTTTGAAAACAGGGAGAATCCAAGACTAGGCCTAGCCAACCCCTTGAGTGGACCATCGAATGCCAAGCAGCCTTTGAAAAGCTCAAGTGGCTGTTTGTGGCCAAACCCATACTTAAACACCCTGACATGGATGCCCCATTTGTGGTTCAGGCCGATACTAGTGATGGAGGCCATGCTGTGGCAGGCAAATGCCAAGGAAGACTTACAACCCTGCGCTTACACCTCCAGGAAATTAACTGAGACTGAGAGGAAGTGGGCAATTTGGGAGAAGGAAGCTTTTGCTGTGAGATGGACACTGCTAACTTGGAGACATTTATTTATTTTATTTATTTAATATAACTTATATGCCGCCCTATCTCCATAGGACTCAGGGCGGCTCACAACATTTCCTAGAAGGAGCAAAGCAGCCTTTTGAAGTGTGGACTGATCACAAAAATCTGGAGGCCCTGAAAACTCTCAGGAAATTGTCACCTAAACAAGTTGGGCACAATACTTTAATCGATTTAATTTTGCGCTGCGCTATTTTCCTGGGGGGAAAGAACTTTATGGTTGATGCTTTGTCCAGACAGTTCACCTCCCAATTTTGATGGGAATTCTTAAGGCTGTTAGGCTCCACCCAGGGGTTAAGCTCCACACACCACCCTCAAACTAATGGGGCTTGTGAACGTGCTAACTCGGTTCTGGAACAGTACCTTAGGTTCTACATAAATTACCAACAGGATAATTGGGCTGACCTACTGCCCTTTGCTGAGGTCACTTATAACAACTTTATATATAGTAATACTGGCTTCACCCCATTCAAAGTTGCTACTGGTGAGGATTTTGTCCCCATACCAGAACTACCTCAAGAGAAGCCTCTGATCCCCTTCTTAGTGGAGTGAATTGAACAATTGCAATGTCACATGTAAAGTGCTATATGAGGCCCATCAGGCCCATAAGAAGCAGGCTGATTGAAAAGGCCAAACCGAAAGAATTCCAAGCAGGGGATAAGGTATATCTATCCACAAAATACTTACAAGCTACCCAAAAATGCAAGAAATTAGGACCTAGCTGTTATGTCCTAACAGATAGACGCCTGTGCAAGTGGCTCGGCCAGAGGGGGCGCTGTTCTGGCAGGAGATTGCGAGCCAGTGATTGGTGCAGGTGCTGACAGCCAAGGTTATATAAGAGCTGTCAGTTTGCAAGTGTTGCTCTCTGTTCTGTCAGGCATTAGACATAGTTTGTAGCTGTTGTGTTACGTAAATAAATGAGGTTAAGGTTACTGTGAGTCGACTCGATTTCTCAGCCAGCCCCATTCATAATACTGGCGATGAAGTATGGGATTGTGAGGTGAAAATCGAGCGTCGACACTATCTGTAAGGGAACTGTTTCCTCAGCTGGGCTCTGATTGTGAGGTGCCTCAGGCAGCTGTCCGGATCATGGCTACCCTAACGATGTTCACTCCTTTTAACCAGGCTCAAGAGACTTGGGATTCCTTCCTGGACAGGTTTGACTGTTTCTTAGCCGCTAATGACTATAAGGCTCTCCCTAGCGATCGTAAACAAGCGGTTTTCCTCAGTGTATGCGGGCATGATATGTTCGAGACGGCCCGAGCCTTGTTAGCCCGTCTGAGAGTCCAAGATGTGCCCTGGGAGACATTGATGACCAAATTGAAGGGGCACTATGCGCCATTACCCTCCCGTGTTGCCCGGCACTACGCTTTCCGTCACAGGTATCAGGCTGAGGGAGAGACAATTAACCAATACGTGGCGGCATTAAGAAAAGCTGCCTTGTATTGTGACTTTCAAGATCTAGATGACATTTTGCTGGATCAATTGATCTGTGGGGTGAGGGACCTCAATTTACAATGCCGGTTGCTTGCTAGAATAAATGACACATTGCAGTCGGCGATCGATGAGGCCCGGGCGTCCAAATTATCAGATCAGTCCTCAATTGAGATGCAGAAAGCTTCTAGTCCCGTAGAGGCTAGAAAAGCAGCAGCTGTGCATCACGATGAAATTGAATCCGACCCCTCATCAGATGATGACGGAGTGAGCCGTGTGAAAACAGTCCCAAGGAAAGAGTGGGATTCCGAGAAGCGGAAGGCACAGTTTCCATGTGCCAGCTGTGGAGGAAATCACAGCCGATCCACCTGCCGTTTTAAAAATGTGGAGTGTAGGCGATGCGGCAGGAAAGGGCACCTAGCTAAGGTCTGCGAGCCAGCCAACCAGTTACATCTACTAATAAGCCTTCACCCCGGGATCCCCATCTCCAAGGCAGATCAGGCCAAAAGGGGGGGGGAGTGTTTCACCATATATCATAACATGCACAGCCCTGAGATTGTTATTGACCAGGCGAGGGGGGAATTAACGAAAAAAAAATTTCTCACTGTATTAATCGAGGGTATTCCATGCAAAATGGAAGCTGAAGTATCATGGAGACTTTTAAGCGTTTGGTGCCCACTATGGCAAAGAAACATCTTGGTCCGTGTAGTCTGAGGCTGTGGGACTATCAGGGCAATATCATTCCCATTCTGGGAAGCGGAAAGGTTAGAGTCCAACATAAGAGTTTCAGTGGCCGATTGCAAGTAGTCGTGGTTAGCGGGTCATTACCCAACTTACTTGGGTTAGACTGGTTTGCTGCCCTGGGCCTGGCAGTGACGGGTTAATAGGACTGACGAGAATAAATTTTCCGCTCTAATCGATGAGTTCGCTGACATGTTCAGCGAAGGACTGGGCACGTACGTAGGTACTCCGGTCTCCTTTAGCCTAGACCCTGGGGTAGCCCCTATTCGACTCAAACCATGCAGCGTGCCCTTGGCACTCAGGCCCAAGGTAGATCCGGAACGCGATAAGTAAATTAGCCAAGGGGTTTTGGAGCCGGTAGATTATGCTAAATGGGAAACGCCTATCATTACTCCCATCAAGCCAGACAGCTCTATTCGTATTTGCGCCGACTATAAAGCGACGCTTAAGGCGTTACAGGTCAACCCCTACCCTGTGCCTATAGTACAGCAACTGCTCCATTCCTTAGGACGAGGCTCGGTCTTTGCCAAATTAGACATGGTGCAAGCCTACCAGCAGCTCCCAGTGGACAACGCCACTGCAGAAGCACAGACCATCATTACACACCGCAGCGCTTTTAAATGCAACTGGCTGCAATTCGGTGTGTGTGTTGCCCCTGGCATCTTCCAAAGTCTAGTAGAACGGTTATTGCAGGGTATACCGGGAGTAATACCTTATTTTGATGACGTTTTCGTCTTGGCTAAGAACAATTTGGAGCTCTTGGATAGGGTGCGTAAGGTCCTGACTAGGTTTCGCCATGCTGGTCTTAAACTTAAGCGCGGTAAATGTCAGGTGGGCTCCTCGCAGGTAGAATTTTTAGGCTACCTAATAGAAGCCGCGGGGATCCATCCTACCCCGGCTAAGATCCAGGCTATCACTGATGCTCCCCCTCCGACTTCTAAGGCCGAATTGCAGGCTTTCTTAGGCCTCCTAAACTTTTATAGCATCTTTTTGCCACATAAGGCTTCTGTCGCTGAACCTCTCCACCGCCTTCTTAAATCTCAAACACCATGGTCTTGGGGATGCGAGCAAGCCGGATCTTTTGCAGCTGTTAAGGACTTGTTGACTTCCTTGAATGTTTTATTTCAATATGACAGCCAGCTTCCTCTCACCCTCGCCTGTGATGCTTCCCCGTATGGGGTCGGGGCTGTCCTGAGCCATCGCCTGCCTGATGGGACGGAGGCCCCTATAGCTTATTACTCCCGTACATTGTCACCGACGGAGAGGCGGTACAGCCAAATCGACAAAGAAGCTTTGGCTGCGGTCGCTGGCATCAAACATTTTCACCACTATGTCTATGGCCGTTCCTTTGTCCTTTTCACGGACCACAAGCCCCTTTTGGGTATCCTTGCTGGGGACAGGCAGACCCCCCAGTTCGTCTTGCCTCGCATGGCCGCTGGATCGAGTTCCTGAATGCCTACAATTATAAACTTATCCATAGTCCTGGCAAGGCTATGGGTCACGCTGATGCCCTCAGCCGCTGCCCCCTTCCCTTGGGGGTTGAGGATCCTGCGCCTGGAGCATCTGTTTTGTTGATCGACGACCAGTGTCTTCCGGTTATGGCCGCGGACATTACCCGACTTACATCGAAGGACAGACTCTTATCGCAAGTCCTGGACTGGGTCCAAAGAGGATGGCCTCTCCGCCAGGTTGCCGTGGACTTTCAGCCTTTTAAAGCCCGGCAGCACAAACTAACCACGTTTAAGGGATGTTTGTTGTGTGGCCCTTGGGTTGTTATTCCACCGGGGTTGAGGGAGGCTATCTTGGCAGCTTTGCATGAAGGTCACCCGGGCATTGTCCGAATGAAAGCTTTGGGGCGGAGTTATGTGTGGTGGCCCTGGTTAGATCATGACATTTCTCAGTGGGTGTTGGGCTGCTCCCAATGCCAAGAATCTAGGGCTGATGCTCCTGCTGCCCCTCCCAGGGATTGGAATACCCCCCGCAACCCTTGGTCCCGTTTACATATTGATTTCGCGGGGCCAATACAAGGAAGAACCTTTCTAGTCATAGTTGATGCCTACTCCACTTGGGTCGAGGTTATTTCCATGTCAACCACCACTGTGGATGCTGTCATACGGGCCCTGCGGAGTCTGTTCTCAACCCATGGGTTGCCCGACGTTATCATTTCCGATAACGGGCCACAATTTACCTCCTCCACCTTCCAAAGTTTCTTAGCGAAGCAGGGCATTCATCATGCCCCCATCGCCCTGTTTCATCTGGCCAGTAATGGCTGGGCTGAAAGGGCCGTGCGATCGGCCAAGGAGGCTCTTCTGAGGTTAGGAACAGGGATTGGCAGGGTAGTGTGGCCACCTATCTCTTAACTCAGCACTCCACCCCTTGCCTGATCACCAACCGCTCCCCAGCAGAGCTACTCATGGGCCGCAGGTTGCGAACCGTGTTTGACCATCTACATCCCCATTATTTCCTTGATACGCCCCCAGATGCCAGTAGAGGGGTGAGGGTCTTCACTGTGGGTGATTCCATTTATGCAACTATGCTGGTGAACCCCGTTGGGTTCCGGGGACAGTTTCTGGGGTGACAGGACAGCTCTCGTATACGGTCCTATTGGCAGACGGCCGCACTTGGTGGCGCCATGTGGATCAACTGCGCGCCCGGCAGCTAAGGGGTCCTCAGGAGCAGGGAACTCCACCATCAACCTCCTTGATCGACCTACCGCCTGAGGTGAGCCAACCAGAACAGCAGACAGTGCCGTCACCCATGCTTGTACCTGTGCAAAGGGAGATGATGGTTCCCGATGACGAAGGAGTCGATGGTTCCGCCCCGTTTCCTAAAAAACCCAATGAGTCTAGAGCACCAACGGCCCCAGTATCCGACAGACCCGGTCAACGTCGGTCTGGGAGGAGCTGGCGCCGTCCCGCATATTTGGACGACTACGTATGCGCCATATGGGGGGAAGGAGTGTTATGTCCTAACAGATAGACGCCTGTGCAAGCGACTCGGCCAGAGGGGGCGCTGTTCTGGCGGGAGATCGCAAGCCAGTGATTGGTGCAGGTGCTGACAGCTGAGGTTATATAAGAGCTGTTAGTTCGCAAGTGTTGCTCTCTGTTCTGTCAGGCATTAGACATAGTTTGTAGCTGTTGTGTTACGTAAATAAATGAGGTTAAGGTTACTGTGAGTCTACTCGATTTCTCAGCCAGCCCCATTCATAATACTAACTATGTAGGCCCTTTCAGAATCATTAACCTGGTTACTGTGCAATTAGAGTTGGTCTGAGAAACCTTAGAGGGATCCACCCTGTGTTTCATGTTAGCTTACTCAAAGCTTGAGAAGGTATCTTCCCTTTGGCTTGCCCAGCCTGCCCCTCCAGTATCCCTCCTTATAGAAGGGGAGCAACACTTTGAAGTCAAAGAAATCTTTGATTCTCAACAATGGAAAGGAAAACTGCAGTATCTGGTTGCTTGGAAACATTTCTCCCCTTCACAATCTGAATGGATGGGGGCTCAAAATGTTCGGGCCCTCAAACTCCTTCAAGTGTTTCATAGGGAATATCCCGATAAACCCTTGCTATTGGCTGCCATGGTAATGGGGGGGGGCTTGTGTATTTGGGATGGGGAAGTGAGCTGGTATAGTCAAGAACTAAAAGGGAGGTTTGTATTCATGAAATATGGAGCTGTTGAAGGGAGGTGTTTACACTCTGTCAAGGCCAACCGTCCTGAGACTCCAGATGGGAGAAATACCTGAAGATAGGCTTTTCCACAACATCATACTGGACATTGATTGGACTCTCAGCTCTAGACCCTGGGGGAGGGATTTGAGGTGACTGTCAATCTGTAACTTACACGCATTTTGAATCAGATCGTACCTTGCTTTCAATGCTATCACTTCAAACTTAGTAAAAGTACCTGTTCTCTAAATCAATGGAGTTTGGGGTTTTCTTTCTTGAGTTTTGAACTGAGGCAGGCTTGACAGTTTCACTCTTGACAATAATTATCAAGCCAAGTTCAGGTTTTGCCATTGGACAAGAGTAGCTGCCAAGCTGGCTTCCGGTTTTGCTGGCTCCCGGTGAAGACGGTTCCTTTTTAAGGACCGCCAGCCCCGCCGTTTGTAGAGCCGCTTCAATTGTGAGAAGCGGCTTGGAAACTCCAGAATCTGCAGGATTTGAAGGAGAGAGTGAGGAAGGTGCAGGTCGAGCCCCTGTGAGCCCCCAGAAGTTTGCTACTGGGGAGGAAACAGGCGCGGCTCCCTCCCAACTTGCGAAGACTCTGGACGGCGTGGGACGACTCTGCTTTCTGCAGAGCAAGCCGGCAGCAGCAAACACAAAAATTGATTCAAATCAACTCTATCAACTAGTGGAGGAAAAAACCTGAACCCTGAAATCAAGAAATTGCAAGTATTTTCCTTCTTTTGTGACTTCCCGATTTGAGTAAAAATTAGAGCGAGCGGAAGCGGCTTGAAAAGATGGCGCCATCCCAGCGTTAACAAGCTGAAAGGGAGAGTGATCTTTTAAAGCTATTCTAACAAGTTAGATTGTTGCGCTGCTTGTAGCAAGCAAACAGGAGAAGAGCGGGAAAAAATCCTTTTTAAAGCAAGCTGAGTTCGCACTAGTCTAATTCTACTTCCAATTTGACTAAAACTGAGGGACTTTTTTAGAGGACTTTGGGAAGTATTAATTTGAACCCCCAAATGGCGTCCAGCAGCTGAGTTAACGAGCTAACGAGCTAGTGAAAGTGATTCTGAGAAGTTACTTTGATCAGTTACAAAGTTACTCTGCCTGTAATACAGAGGAATAGGAGAAGAGGAAAAATCTGTTTCTTTAAATTCTGAGTTTGTTCAGTCTAGCTTCTATCTGACTAAACCTGGGGGATTTTTTTAGAAGCCTTTGTGGAGGTGGAAAAGGAAAGAGGATTTCCCTCTTTAGAAAAACTAACCTACGTGGCAGGATGGCTTCAAAGAAGCAGGAAGGAAAGGCAGCAGGGGGGGGGATCCCCCACACGCAAACATGAATCACAGCCTCCTTCTGTTCAACAAACTCAGAAAAAAGATTTTGACTTTGAAAACTTAAAAGAATTTATATCCCAGGTTTTGGATGATAAATTTCAAAAATCTCAACAGGAAATAGATGATAAACTTCAAAAATCTCAACATGAAATTATGCAGGAAATTAATGAAATTAAAGACATGGTGCAACAGGATTATGGCAAGGTGACTAAAAAAATAACAGATGTGGCGTCTGGCCTTGCAGAATTTATTATTAAAGTGGACTCTAAAGTGGAAGAATTTAAATCAGAAGTCAATGTTAAGATGAAAGACAATGATTATAAAATTTCTGATGTTGATGATAAAATGCAGAGTCGAAAACGAAATTGTTATGATGCAATTCAGGGCAATGGAATTTGCTATAAGGCTTCGAGGAATCAGAGAGGATGACCGACAGGATTTGAGACAGATTTGTGCTGAGGCTTTGGCAGTCATATTAAAAATTAATCCTGATGTGGTTTTTTACAAAATAGACAAAATTTATAGAGTGAATTCCTGGGTGGCCAGACAAAGACAATTGCCTAGAGACGTGGTGATATATTTTACAGACAGAGCAATAAGAAATGATATCCTGCAAAAATCTTTTCTTACCTCTGTGCAAGTGGGGGGCGCACAAATTGGAGTTTATAAAGAACTACCACCCAAAATGCTGAAAGCCAGAAAAGACTTTGGCTTTCTAGTAAACGAATTGAAAAAACAAGAAATACCATTCCGGTGGGATGCCCCAACTGGCATAATTTTGAAGTACAAGGGAGAAAGACATCGTTTGAATACTGTGGAGAAGGCGGAGCATTTTTATAATACTATCTTTAAAGAAAGAACACCATCTCCACGTACATCTACAGTGCTGGAGATTAAGGAGAGTGATAAGAAGTAACCTCAACAAGAATTGCAAGAACAGTTTAAGCAGGTGGAGTTAGAGGAAACGCAGGGTGCTGTAGGAGGTTTCTTGGAGGAGCCCCTGTTAGAATCTTCTCCAATCTTAGACCCGGCTTGGATGGTTGAAGTTAAGGATCAGCGTATAACTTGTGAAAAATCCAAGCAACTTAAAGAAATGCAACAACAGGAAAGACAATATAAAAAGGGAGCTAAGAGTACTACACAAGAGACTGAAGTCATGGGGGGAGCAAGACCGAAGATCCAGGAAGATATTCGGTTATTCTGCTCGTTGCTTCAGAAAGATAAAGATGACGTTTAAGTGTTTATCTTGGAATGTGAATGGGTTGAACTCGGTACAGAAAAGGAAGAAGTTATTTGCATACTTGAGACAATTTAATAATGATATAATTTGTTTACAAGAAACTCACATCACAACTCAAGATCAAAAATACTTGATAAACTCTAAATTAGGAACACATTTTATATCTTCAACTTCGCAAAAAAAGAATGGTGTGGTTATTTATGTAAACAAGAGACTAACAGCTAAAATTATAGAAGTAGATGAAGATGGTAGGTTTATAGCAATTGAATTGCATACAGTAAATGGCCAAATTCTTTTGATTGGAATTTATGCTCCCAAACAACAACAGGATCATTTCTATAAAATGTTACATACTAAAATATTGCAATGGGACTATAGATCTATTTTAATTATGGGAGATTGGAATGGAGTAATTGATTCTAAATTAGACAAAAAGAGTTTGGCGAAATCCAGGATCAGACTACCACAGACTTTTTTTGACATGAAAGAAAACTTGGAATTAAAAGATATTTGGAGAATACATAATCCAAAAGAATTGGACTATACTTTTTTTTCCGACAGACATAGATCCTTCTCTAGGATTGACTTTATTTTGTTGTCAGATGATTTACTTGTTAAGACAAAAAGAACAAAGATTTTCCCAAGAACTTTGACCGACCATAGCCCAGTATGGATAGAAATCGAGATGGGCAAGACTGAGCGACGCTCTTGGAGAATAAATGAAAACTTGTTCAGATATGAAAAAAATATAATAGAACTTAAAAAGCACTTGAAAGAATTTTTTGAAATAAACTTGAATAAAGGTACCCCAATTGAAATTGTGTGGGATGCGAGTAAAGCTTATATGAGAGGGGTGCTCATTTATATGAACTCTAAACATAGATTGATTTGACAAAAGAAAAGATCTGAATTGGAAGTAGAAATAAAGAATAAAGAACAGCTACTTATTAAAAACTCAACAGATGACAGAATACGTGGTGTTATAAAACTTTTGAAAGACCAATTTCAAATGCTTATGGCGGAACAAGTTGCAACAAACTTACAATATGCGAAGCATAATACATTTTGTAATGCCAATAAGCCGGGCAGATGGTTGGCCTATACATTAAGGAAAAAGCAGAGTGTACGGACTATTGATAGTATTGATATTGGAGGGAAAGAAATCTTTCAACAAAAATTAATTAAAGAAGCTTTTGTGGACTATTATACTAAACTATATGCTAAAGATGATGTGCAGAATGGACTTATAGAAAAATACTTAGATAATAAAAGAGTTACAAAAATTACTGACCAACAAAAGGAAATAATGGATTATCCTATAACAGACGAGGAGATAATAGCAGCAATTAAACAATTAAAAACAGCTAAAGCTCCTGGAACGGATGGTTTGACTGCAGTGTATTATAAAACCTTGCAAGCAGAAATGGTGGAACAACTTAGAGATTTATTTTGTAATATTCAACAAGGGGGTAAAATACCCCCATCATGGACAACAGCTTATATTTCTTTGATACCAAAAGAGCAAGCAGGTCCTAAAAAACCGGAGAATTATAGACCAATATCTCTTCTGAATACTGATTATAAAATTTATGCAAAAGTACTAGCCAACAGGTTGATGCCAGTAATCCAAAAGGTGATTCATGATGATCAAGCGGGATTTATCGAGGGTAGATACATGAAGGACAATGTAAGGCAAGTAATAGACTTATTGGAATATCTTGAGAAGAATAAACAGATCCCTGCAGTGCTGGTCTTCTTGGATGCAGAGAAGGCCTTTGATAGAGTGGACTGGAACTTTCTACTAAAGACTTTTAAAAAGATGGATTTTGGGGATCAATTTATACAGGCGGTTTCAGCAATTTACCAAGAGCAAAAGGCACAGATTATTATTAATGGAAGTTTGACAACAGAGTTTAAAATTGAAAAAGGAACAAGACAGGGATGTCCGTTGTCAGGGATGTTATTTTTAAGTTTTCCTTGTTTGTCTAAAATTTCTGTGTATCTAAGCATTTTACTGATATCTACTGTCTTGGGGTGGATCATAGCTTCCATGATTGATAGCCAGCCTGGAATTTTCATATAATGCTTCCTCCCTACTTCTTTCCAAACTCGTATCAATGCATCTCTAATTTTATGTCTAAAAAAGTATGATTGTATCCTGCTCCTTTTGTCCCACATAAAAGCATGCCACCCCTTTTGTAGGTCGTGTCCTTCCAGAGTTAAAATTCTTCTATTCCATAAATTGACCCAATCTCTTATCCAAACTAATGTAGCTGCTTTATGATATATTTAATAATAATAATAATAATAATAATAATAATAATAATAATAATTTTATTTCTATACCGCCCTTCTCCCGGAGGACTCAGGGCGGTGTACAGCCTATTTAAAAACACAGACAAAACAACAGTATAAAATTTAAAATAATTAAATAAGTGGCTCAAATTTAAAACCCCAATAAATTTAAATACCCAATTTAAAACTATTGTGTTGATAGTCCGGCTTGGCGGAACAACAGGGTCTTCAATGCGCAGCGAAACGCCCGGAGGTCGGAGAACTTACGAATTTCCGGGGGCAGTTCATTCCATAGGGCTGGGGCTCCCACAGAGAAGGCCCTCCCCCTGGGTGTCGCCAGCCGACATAACTTGGCTGATGGCACCCTGAGGAGACCCTCTCTGTGGGAACGGACTGGTCGGTGGGAGGCTATTGGTGGCAGAAGACGGTCTTGGAGGTACCCGGGTCCTATGCCATGGAGCGCTTTAAAGGTGGTAATCAACACCTTGAATCGCACCCGGAAGACCACTGGGAGCCAGTGCAGCTCGCGCAGGAGGGGTGTCACATGGGCACAGCGGGACGCGCCCATAACCACCCGCGCGGCCGCATTCTGGACCAGTTGGAGCCTCCGAGTGCTCTTCAAGGGGAGCCCCATGTAGAGAGCATTGCAATAGTCCAACCGGGAGGTGACAAGGGCGTGAGTGACCGTGCGCAAGGCGTCCCGATCCAGAAAGGGCTGCAACTGGCGAATCAGGCGGACCTGATAAAAGGCCCCCCTGGCCACGGCCGTCATGTGCTCTTCTAAAGACAGCTGTGTGTCCAGGAGGACACCCAGATTGCGAGCCCTCTCTGTGGGGGGCAAGGATTCACCCCCAATAGTCAGCGATGGCACCTGCTGACTATATCGGGGCGCCGGAAGCCACAGCCACTCGGTCTTGGAGGGGTTGAGTCTGAGCCTGTTCCTCCCCATCCAGGCCCGCACGGCCTCCAGGCAGCGGGACATCACATCAAGGGCATCGTTGGGGTGGTCTGGGGTGGAGATGTACAGCTGAGTATCATCAGCGTACAGATGGCACTTCACCCCAAAACCACGGATGATCTCACCCAGCGGCTTCACATAAATGTTGAACAGGAGAGGCGAGAGGACCGACCCTTGCGGCACTCCCCATGCGAGATGCCTCGAGGTCGACCTCTGCCCCCCTGCCAACACAAACTGTGAGCGGTCGGAGAGGAAGAAAGAGAACCACCGCAGAACGGTGCCCCCTATTCCTAACCCCCTCAACCGCCGCAGCATGATACCATGGTCGATGGTATCAAAAGCCGCTGAGAGGTCTAATAGGACTAGGACAGAGGAACAACCCCTGTTCCGAGCCCTCCAGAGATCATCCACCAACGCGACCAATGCCGTTTCTGTGCTGTACCCCTGCCTGAAGCCCGACTGGTACGGGTCTAAATAGATAGCTTCATCCAGGTGCCGGGGAAGTTGTCGTGCCACCACGCTCTCAACAACCTTCGCCACAAAACGAAGGTTGGAGGCTGGACGATAGTTGGCTAATTCAGCCGGGTCCAGGGAAGGCTTCTTGAGGAGGGGCCTCACTACCGCCTCTTTCAAGGCGGCAGGAAAGGCACCCTCACTTAAAGAAGCACCTGTAATCCCCTGGAGCCAGCCTCGTGTAACCTCCCGGGAGGCCAGTACCAACCAGGAGGGACACGGGTCCAATAAACACGTGGCGGCACTAATCTTACCCAGAACCCTGTCCACATCCTCGGGAGCCACAGGATCAAACTCCTCCCAGATAACATTCTCAAGACCTGCCCCGGTCTCCTCCCATGGACTCATCCAATCGGAGTCCAAGCCATCCCGAATCCGAGCGACTTTATCGTGCAGGAATTGCACAAAGTCCTCAGCACGACCCTGCAAGGGATCTTCCCGCACTCCCCCCTGAAGAAGGGAGTGGGTCACCCTAAACAGGGCGGCTGGGCGGTTCTCTGCAGATGCGATAAGAGCGGAAAAATGGTTAGACTTTGCCGCTTTTATCGCCACTAGGTAGGTCTTGATATAAGACCTCACCTGTGTCCGGTCGGAGTTGGATTGGCTAGTCCTCCAAATGCTCTCTAGGCGTCTTTTCCGACGCTTCATCTCTCTCAGCTCCTCAGAGAACCAAGGAGCTAATTGAGATCGGCATCGGGTCAGAGGCCGCAAAGGCACGACACGGTCCAAAGCTCCAGCGGCCGCCCTTTCCCAGGCTCAGGAAACAGCCCAAGCTCCGTCAGGAACCTTTCAGGATCCATCAGGCGCCTGGGACGGAACCATCTAGTCGGTTCCGTCTCCCTGCGGTGGGGGCAGGCGGTAGGAAAGTCTAGTTGAAGGAGTGAATGATCTGTCCATGACAAGGGTTTAATATCTAGGTCCCCTCTACCAAGATCATTCAACCACTGACCAGAGATAAAAATCAGGTCTAGAGTGTGACCCCCTATGTGAGTGGGGCCTTGAACTAACTGGGTCAGGTCCAAGGCCGTCATGGAAGCCATGAACTCCCGAGCCACTTCTGACGCCTCACCCACAGATGGAAGGTTGAAATCCCCCATGACAATAAGTCTGGGGGTATCGACCGCCACCCCGGCAATGACGTCGAGTAGCTCGGGCAGGGTCGCTGCCACGTGGCAGGGAGCCAGGTACGTAGTCAGCAAACCCATCTGCACCCCACGGCCCCACTTCACACAAAGGGACTCACATCCGGCTATCTGAGGAACAGTGGTCTCCCTCGGACAAAGACTCTCCCTAATGATCACCGCCACTCCCCCACCCCTCCCCTGGGCCCTTGGCTGATGAAATGCACGGAAACCTGGCGGGCACATCTCTACGAGGGGGACCCCCCCCTCTTGGCCCAACCAGGTCTCCGTAATACCTGCCAGGTCTGCACCCCCCTCCAAAATAAGATCACAGATGAGGGGGGCCTTGTTAACCACCGACCTGGCATTACATAACATCAGCCGCGGACCCTGGGCCTGAGGCTCTACACAACCCAGGACACGAGTTACGCATTGGGGGCCGGAGTGCGCAATCGCTCGGAGACAGCGCGTGCGCACCCCCGACACTTGATATGACCCCCTGCACCCGTCATACCTGCCCCTCCCACTCAAGATTTCAATTACACAGCCCTTTCTATCGTCCCCCTGCCCCCCGGTTAAATTTCCTTTCGCGACCCCTCTGCTGCAGCTAATCAACCCATCATCCCGCACAGTCGCTATCTGGACCCCCCCAGGTCCACTTTTACAACCCCCACCCGTCCTCCCGGGTCCCTTTAAAATTTTCCTTAAAAATTTTGCTAAAAAACCCCTCAGCCCCCTCTTTGCTGCATGCCATCTCTCGGGGTCCCAAAGCCCGTCATCAAGATAGGCCCTCGATAACGTGGAGGGCCAGGCCTGCGAGAGGGGGGAGTCTCGCAGCACAAGAAGGTCAATTTTTTGGAGCATCAATCGAACCAAAGATGGGAAAAGAAAGCCAGTCCAGGAATCTGTCATGGTCCAAGGGATAACTGAGCATAAAGGTCACACAATATCCATTTATAGGGCTGGACTCCACTGTCCTCTCACGACAGGGAGAAGGTCCAATGTTCTTTTTCTCCAATGGAGGCTGATGGCCAACCATCCTCTCACGACGGCCGGTCCCGTTACAAAGTTAACAGGAGCAATGTTCTATCCTCTCCGTTGGGATGCGGAAAATCCCTCAGCTCTCTCAGGTGGTGCTCAGTCTCTCCAACCAGCGAGGGCATGAGTGGAGCATAATAAGGGGTCCAAAGTGTCCAAAGTGTAGATGTTAATAACGATGGTAATAATAAAGATGTTAATAAAGATAATAATAGACCCACGGGCACAAGATCTTCCTTGAGGTGAGAGTAGGAGTAGTGAGACAGGAAGCCCAATCCAGGGGTGGTTGGCCGTTAAGGCCAACACCTGCCCATACCTGGGGGAGAGCGGGGGGAGGGGAGGCCATCCGAGGCGACCAACAAACCAAACCATGGTCAGCCTCCCGCCTCTCCAACCCCAATTTCCAACCCCCAGTCACAGCTTTGTTCTAAAACACCCCATCACAGTAAAAATCTACTGTGAGCCAGATGGTAGTCCTAGGGGTGAGGCTGTCTGCTTCTCTCCCATCAACCTGCTGCCTGGCTGTCTCCCTGGTCGGCCGGTCCATGTCAGCCATTGCCTCTGCCGCCGCCGCCGCCGTCATCGCCAGCCCGCAACCAGGCACCCCAAGTTCCCAAGGCACACCGGAGCCCCCGAAAACGCCGGACAAGAGCGCCCCAGGGATCCAGAGGGCTATAGGGAGCGAGGAGGGGCCACTTCCAAGCCGCCGCCGCACAAACGCCGCCCGCCGCCGAGTGCTTTGGCCTCCGCTTCCCTCCGACCCCGGAAACAGCTGCCGCAGCCAGGCCCATCGCCCCATCTCACGCGGTGCCGTCCAGCCCTGCTCTGACGTTCCGGAGGGTGAAAAAACCCTCACCAGGCAGGGCGGATGCTCCCCTCACTGGGGCTGGAGCCGAAGATGAGCGAAAAGGCTCCTGAAGACCCTGGCGACCGGCAGCTCTCCCATCCCCGAAACGGAGCTCATTTGGTCGCCGCCATCTTGGAGCATGCGCAGTAATGCCATCTGATATATTTCCCACGCCAGAAGACCAAAATCACCCCTACATCTACTATCTTGAAGTGATTGTAATTTTACCCTTGCCCTTTTCCCGGACCAGACAAATTTGGTAATAATTTTGTTGAGTTCTATGAAAAAATTTTTATCTAATGGGATGGATATCGTTTGAAATATATATAGTAGTTTAGGTAGGATATTCATCTTAATAGACGCTATCCTACCTAAAAGCGATATTTGTAACTTCTCCCATTTTTCCAGATCCCTTTTTATTTTTTGGACTACAGCCACATAGTTATCTTCCTGTAGCGATGAACATCTTGCTGTTAACCATATCCCTAGGTATTTGATTTTTTAAACAATTTGTAAGTCCAATTCCTTTTCTAATTCTTTTTTCTGAGTTGTTGTTAAGTTCTTAACTAACATTTTGGTTTTCCCTTTGTTGATTTTAAGTCCTGATGCTTCCCCGTACCTTCCTATTTCTTGTAATAAAACTGGGCCAGATTCCAGAGGTTCCTCAATGATAAATACCACATTGTCTGCAAAGGCCTGTGCCTTATTTTCTTCTCTTTTAATTTTTATTCCCTTTACCTCATGATTTGCTCTAATTCTGTTTAATAGGATTTCTAATGTTAGAATAAATAGCAATGGTGACAATGGGCACCCTTGTCCTACCCCTTTATTTATCTGAAATGTATTTGTAGTATCCCCATTCACTATTACCTTTGCCCTTTGTGACTTATATATTGCTTCTATCATGTTCTCAAATTTAGTTCCAAATTTCATTTGTTTGATTTGCCTAATCATAAATTGCCAATTCAAGTTATCAAAGGCTTTTTGGGCATCCAGATAAACAAGAGCCACTTGTTTCTCTGGATGAGCTTCATAGTATTCCAGGGTGTCTACAATTATTCACTTATTATCTCTTATTTGTCTATTGGGGAGAAAACCATTTTGATCAGGATGTATAGTACCGTTAGTATTTTTTTCAACCTTTCTGCAATTATGTTCATAAATATTTTATAGTCTGCGTTTAAAAGGGATATTGGTCTATAATTTCTAATTTGACTCTTACCTGTACCTTCTTTTGGGAGTAGAGTGATGTATGCTTCCCTCCATGATTCTGGTATCTTTGCATCATTGCAAATTTCCAATAATATTGGTTCTATAGTTTTGTCCAATTTTTTATAGATTTCTCCTGGGAGACCATCCGGTCCTGGTGTCTTATTATTCTTGAATCTTAAAATTGCTGCTCTCAATTCTTCTGATGTTATTTCTTTATTCAACAATTCCCTTTTTTCCTCCCCTAATGGTATAATCTCTTCTTCCATTAAATAATTATCAATCTTCTCCATTGATATTTCTTCTTTGTTATAAAGATCTGCATAGTAATCTTGCGCTATTTTCTTTTTCTCTTCCTTATTGTTTTGAATAGTCCCCATAGCATCCTCTAGTTCAGCGGTTGTCAACCTGGGGGTCGCGACCCCTTTGGGGGTCGAACGGCCTTTTCACAGGGGTCGCCAAAGCCCTCTCTTGCCCCCCTCCCCCCACGCCTTCACTCACCCTCACCCTCTACCTCTGTTGGATCGCCCGGTCGCCGTTCGTTTACCCCGCCCACTCCCAATCTATTGCTGTCTCCGGAGTCCCAGCTGGTGGCTTGAAGGAAAAAAAACTTTAAATTCTTGCCGCGGGGCTTCAAAGAGCTAGCTGCAAAGAGGTAAATTCCTGGAGCAAATTTTTTTCCCCCTAGCTATGCTGAGAAGGGAAATTGAAACTAACGTGACAAAATGAGGCAGAGAGATTTCTTTTTCTTTTTCCTCACCAAAAAAGGTAGGTGCAAAACTGCAAACAATGGGAAATTTAGGGCAAGATTTTAAAACACAAAAGAAAAAAGCTCTATTTAGGGAATTGTAATAATTGAGATACTATTAATTGGATCTTATGTTGAAAGCAGAAATGGTTGTGGTTTGGAGGAATATATGGGGGAAATTATTTGGTTTATTAGTATTGGTAAATATAATTAATTGATTTGTAAGAAATTGGATTGCATGGAAATAATTGGAATATTCATGTTCATATTGATTAATATACAAAAAAGATAGTTATATAACTAATTGATTTATATTAAAATGTTGAATTTGTATTAAACAACTGTATTACATAATTAACCAATGTGAGGATGGATATAAAAATAGATGACAATGGGAAGGGGTATAATATAGAATAGAAGGGAAAAATTGAATTTGATTAAGATTAGAAATGAGGATGAAGGGTAATATTGGTTTTTTAAAAAAATAGATGAGGTATAAATATGGTAAAAAGGAAATATAGAAATTGTAAATTTAATTGAAATGACTACATACTGTGTTGGAAGAAATATCCTTCTGGGTTCTGCTCCAAGTGGGGAAAAAGACACTGGAAACATGGAGACTGCTTGGAAAGATGGTTTAATGGTGGACAGGATCACATGGCTTGATGGGGCCCATTGTGTTAGTTTCTGTTGCTATTGTGTTGCAAATGTACTTTGACAAAGGATTGACTTTCTGCCTCTGGCCCATTAACAAAGGGTGGGGGGCAGGAAGGTGGGAGCTGCTTTGTCTGTAAAATATGCTTCTCCATTTATCATCAAGGGAAATATAATATTCTGCCTTTTTAATATTTCCCAAAATATTTCATTCTTCTAGGAAAGGGGTGGGTGCTAACCTCCTACAACTGTTTAAATTTGTGAACCAGCCAAATACTCTGTTCAAAGAAAATACGTTGTATGTTTGTATGTGTGTTTCTAATTATTGCTATTTATTCCTATTTGTTCTCTTTTATTCTTTAAAGTTTAACAATTCATTCTTTATCTTAATATCTTAATATTTGTTTGGGGTTGGCTTTCTTCCCTTTCATCTTTTTTATTGTACAGCAATCTTTCTCCTCAAATCTACCACCTCTCTCTTTTCTTACTTTCTCTTTCCCCCCTCTTCTTCTCCTCCCTACTTCCTCTTTCTTTCTCCTTCTCCTCCTCTCTTCCTCCCTCTCTTACCTTCACTCCTCCTCTAATTTCCCTTCCCTTCCTTCATCCCTCTCTATTGCTGTATCCTTTTATGCATATGGACTACTCAGAGGGCTGAAAAAGTTATTTTTGACTGGTCCTCGCACTTTTGACCAGTCCTCGAACTTACGACTGTCCTCACAATTTATGTTTTTGCCCTATCTTGTCACCATGTTGAAGAGAAGCAGTTGTGAAATGAGTGACATGGTTGTTAAGAATGCTGCACAGGCATAAATGTGAGGATGGTCATAAGTGTGAGGACCAGTCAAAAGTGCAAGGACCTGTCAGAAATGACTTTTTTCAGCCCTCTGAGTAGTCCCTATACACATAGCCATGGCCACCCGGTCACATGACCAGCTAGCCACGCCCACCCAGTCATATGACCTCCAAGCCACGCTCACAAAATAAGCCACGCCCACAGAACCGGTAGTAAAAAAAATTTAGAATCCACCCCTGGTTGGGGGTCACCACAACATGAGGAACTGTATTAAAGGGTCGCGGCATTAGGAAGGTTGAGAACCACTGCTCTAGTTGTTGGATAATCCAACCTTCTCTCTTCTTTTTTTTTCAGTTTGTAGGCTAACCATCTTCTGGTTTTGTTAGGGTATTCGAAATAAAATTGTTTAAGAGTGTTTTAAGTTTTTTGCAATTTCCTCTTGCTCTAATAAATTTAATTTATGTCTCACAAGGTCAAATTCTCTTTAATTAATTCATCTCCTGGTTTTATTTGGAGCCGTTTCTCCAAATTTCCAATTTCTTCCAATAAGGTATTGTGCATCTTCCATTTTTTCTTATTTTTCTTTGCATTGTAGGCTATTGTTATCCCCCTTGTGTAGGCTTTCATAGTATCCCATAAATTTGTTAGAGAGGTGTGTTGTTTTTTTATTTTCTTTAAAAAATAATCTCAGTTCCTTCATTATCCTTTCTATATAATCCTTTTCATTTAATATTTTAAGGTTTAACATCCATCTTCTAATTCTTTTTTTGTGGGGGGCTTTCCATGTTACATCAAAGGGGTTGTGATCTGCCCACGTATTTGGGGAAATCTCAATTTTTTTCTATTCCTAATCCTAGTTTCTTATTCATCCACAACATATCAATTCTGGACCAAGATGCATGAGGGTTAGAGTAAAAAATATATTTATTTTCTTTTGAGTGAAGAGTTCTCCACATGTCTATTAAATTTAGTTCATCTACCACATTAAAAAATGTTTTGGGTAATGTATTTCTTTTCTTATTATTATCTTTACCACTGGCATAGTCTTTTTTGGTATCTACTATCCCGTTATAGTTGCCCACAATACATATATTCCTATAACCTGTCATAATTATCTTTTCATGTAATTTCTTATAATAGTCTCCCTGATTTTTATTAGGCGCATAAATAATTACTAACAAAATTAAAGTATATCCTCTCTTTATTTCCACCATTAACGTTCTTCCCTTTGAGTCTGCATAGATTTGTTTGGCTATTATTCCCTCCCTTAATATATATCACCACCCCTTTCTTTTTCTTCTCTGATAAAGCTGTATATAATTTCCCTAGCTTGATATATTCCAAATATTTTTCATCCTGTTTCCGAATATGTACCTCCTGGAGGCATATTATATCTGCTTTTTGCTTAATTAACTTTGTGAATATTTGTCTTCTTCTTTTTTTTTTATTGAAAAAGTTTTACAAATACAAATTTTCCCATTCCTTCCCCTTCCTCCCTAATCCTCCCTAATCTTCCCCTCCTCCCATGACTTCCCCAAGGTGAAATCCGTCCACATTATATTATATCATACTTTACCACCCTTCTATTTTCCCCCCTGTGTACTATACATTTCTACATAACAATGAGCTATTTTACCCCCTATATACTATACATTTCTACACAACATTCAACTAAAAGCTATCTGGTACTTCCTAGTTTGATATTTATTCTGCACATAATCTATCCATTTCTTCCACTCCCATGCATAAGTCTCTTGAGTCCGGTCTTTTAAGTATGCTGATATCTTCGCCATTTCTGCAAAACTGGCCATCTTCAAAGTCCATTCTTGAATTGTAGGCATAACATCCCTTTTCCAATATTGACCAATCAGTAACCTAGCTGCTGTCACCATATACAATATCAATTTTGTTTCACCCACTGAAAAGCCCTTAACTATACCCAGTAAAAACAATTGAGGAGAAAATTGAATTTTTTTCTTCAAAACATTTTGCATAACCCACCAAATTTTTATCCAGAAAGGCTTTGCTTTCTTGCAGGTCCACCATATATGATAATATGTAGCATCTAAGCAGTCACATCTCCAACATTTTGGTTGAACATTAGGATACATGCACGACAATTTCTTAGGATCTAAATGCCACCTATAAAACATTTTATAAAAATTTTCTCTCAAATTCTGCGGCTGTGTGAATTTAACATTCTGAACCCATATTTTTTCCCATGTTTCCATCATAACTGGTTCTGCAAAATTTTGTGCCCATTTTATCATACAATCTTTAACCAATTCATTTTCTGAGTCTCTTTCTAACAAAACATTATAAACCCTCTTAATATGCATTGGGCCTTTCTCTTTTATCTGTCTAACCAATTCTTCTTCATGAAACATTAATCCAATTTTTTGATCTTCTCTCCATCTCAATTGAAGTTGATTATACTGTAACCAAGTTAAGTTAATCCCTTCTTCCAACAGTGTGTTTAATGTCTTTAGTTGCAATCTGCCCCCATCACAAAAAAGTACTTCTTTATATAAAACCCCCCTGAGTGACTTTATATTTATATTCCGTATAATGTGACCAAGATCCAACCGCAACGGTATTTTATAATCCCATTTGAGTCGGTGCTTCTTCCATACTTTCATCAAGGAGTTTCTAAGCATATGACTGTTAAATACTTTATCCACCTTGTTTTCATAAAATAGATATGCATGCCAACCAAATTCAAGGTCATAACTCTCTATATTCAATATTCCAGTCTTTATCCTTCCAAACCAGTCACTTGCTTGTGTCAACGCTGCTGCTTCATAGTACAGTCGCAGGTTTGGAAGTTTAAGACCACCCCTTTCATGAACATCTTGCATAATTTTCAGTTTCACTCTTGGCTTTTTCTCATTCCAAACAAACTTATTCACTCCTTTTTGCCATTCCGTCAACTGTTTATCACTTTTAAGCACCGGGATCATTTGAAACAAAAATAAAAATCTAGGTAGAACATTCATTTTAACTGCTGCTATTCTTCCAAGTAGAGATGGCTGTAGTTTTTTCCAGGTTTCCATATCCTTTTGTACCTTTCGCCACAACACCTCATAATTGTTCTGAAACAGTTTTATATTTGAGTCTGCAACTTGAACTCCTAGATATCTCACGTTTGATACTATTTCAAAGCCTGCCTTCCTTTCCAATTCCTTCTTTTGATCAACTGTCATATTTTTAACTATCATCTTGGTTTTTTTCTGATTCAGTCTGAATCCTGATACCATACCGTATTCTTCTATAATGTCTTTCATCTGAATTATTGATTCCATTGGCCGTGTTAGGGTAACAACCAGATCATCTGCAAATGCCCTTGTTCTGTAATCCTCTTGCCTTATCACTATTCCCTTCAAAGTACTCGAGTCCCGTATTGTGTTCAACAAGACTTCTAGAGTTAGAATAAACAACAACGGGGATAACGGGCAACCTTGTCTTGTGCCTTTTTCTATACTGAAATTTGTAGTTAAACTTCCATTAATGATAATTTGTGCTGTTTGCTCTTGATAAATTGCTGAAACCGGCTGTACAAACTGATCCCCAAAGTCCATCTTTTTTAAAGTCTTTAATAGAAAGTTCCAATTCACTCGATCAGAGGCCTTCTCCGCATCCAGAAACACCAGCACTGCAGAGATCTGTTTATTCTTCTCAAGATATTCCAATAAATCTATAATTTGCCTCACATTATCCTTCATATGTCTGCCTTCTATAAATCCTGCTTGATCATGATGAATCACCTCTTGAATAACTGGCATTAATCTGTTGGCTAATACTTTCGCAAAAATTTTATAATCCGTATTCAGGAGAGATATTGGTCTAAAATTTTCCGGTTTTGTAGAGCCTGCCTTCTCTTTTGGTATCAAAGAGACAAAAGCTGCTTTCCATGAAGGGGTATTTTTCCCCCTTGTTGTATGCTACAAAATAAGTCTTTAAGATGTTCAATCATTTCTGCTTGTAGAGTTTTATAGTACACCGCAGTTAAACCATCCGTTCCTGGAGCTTTAGCTGTTTTCAGTTGTTTAATAGCAACAATAATCTCCTCAGCTGTTATTGGTAGACTCGTTCTTTCCTTTTGATCACTAGAAATTTTTATAACTCTTTTCTTCTAGATATTTATTTATAAGTTCATTCTGTATATCATTTTTGGCATATAGTTTAGTATAATAATCTAAGAAGGCTTCTTTGATTAATCTTTGTTGAAATACTTCCTGCCCTCTATACCCAATTCTACCAATAGTCCAAGTACTCTGCTGTTTCCTCAGTGTGTAAGCCAACCACCTGCCCGGTTTATTGGCATTGCAAAATGTATTATGTTTCGCAAATTGTAAATTAGTTGCTGCTTGTTCCGCTGTATGCATTTGAAATTGATCTTTCAAAAGTTTTATAATTCCTTGTAATTTTTCATCTGTTGGATTTTTTATAAGCAACTGCTCTTTTTTCTTTATCTCCCCTTCTAGTTCTAGTCTTTTTCTTTGTCAATTTGATTTATGTTTAGAATTCATATAAATCAGTACCCCCCGCATATACGCCTTGCTCGCATCCCAAACAATTTCAATAGGGGTACCCTTATTCAAGTTCATTTCAAGTTCAAAATTCCTTCATTTGTTTTTTAAGTTCATTTACATTCTTTTCATATCTAAACAAGTTTTCATTTACTCTCCAAGATCTTCTCTCATTCTTTCCCATTTCTATTTCTATCCATACCGAGCTATGGTCAGATAAAGTCCTCGGAAATATCTTTGTTTTCTTTGTTTTTAGAAGTAAGTCAACCGTAAGTAGAATAAAATCAATCCTAGAGAAGAATCTATGTCTATCTGAAAAAAAAAATAAAGTCCAATTCTTTTGGGTTATGCACTCTCCATATATCTTTCAATTCCAAATCTTCTTTCATATCAAAAAAAATCTGTGGTAATTTAACACATGACTTTGCCAAACTCTTTTTATCTTTTTAAAAATCTATTACTCCATTCCAGTCTCCCCTAAGTAAAATAGATCTATAATCCCATTGTTATATTTTAGAGTACAATATTTTATAAAAATTTTCTTGTTGATGATTAGGAGCATAAATTCCAATCACCAAAATTGGCCCATTATCTGTAAAAAGTTCAATTGCTATATATCTTCCACATCTTCTAAAATTTTTGCTGGCAATCTTTTATTTATATAAATCACTACGCCATTCTTTTTCTCCAAATTTGAGGCTATAAAATGTGCTCCTAATCTAGAATTTATCAAGTATTTTTGATCTTGTATTCTAATATGAGTTTCTTGTAAGCAAATAACATCATTATTGAATTGTCTCAGATAATGAAATACCTTTCTTCTTTTCTGTGGTGAGTTCAATCCGTTCACATTCCAAGATAAAAACTTAATTGTCATTTGTAGTGTCCTGAAGCGTTAAGAGCATTTGCTGAAGCTTCTGTTCCAAACTAGTAGTCTTCGGCTTAGCTCCTCCCATAGCTTCAAATTTTTGTGCTTTGCCATTGACTCCCTGCTTGTCTTGTAATGGCTTAGACCTCTGCTGTTGTTGTTTCTCTACCATTTGTTTGTAAGCTGCTCGAGTTATACGCTGATCTTTAGCATTGTGCAACATCAAATCAAGATCCGCTGCCACTTCTCTTGTATTTTTAGCTGGTTCACCTATAGGCTCTAAGGGAAGATCCAGCAGCGGTTCATCTAAAAAACCCCCTGTTGCTCCTTGAGTTTCCATTGCCTCCACCTCCATCTGTTTCTGCTGCTCTTCAAACTCTTGTAATAATTGCTTCTCTTTCTCACCCTCCTCTATACGTAACACTGAAGATGTGCGTGGAGATGTTGTGCCAGCTTTAAAAACATTAAAGTAAAATTCTTCTGCTTTTTCAACAGTATTTAATCAATATCTCTCTCCTTGATACCTCAATATTATGCCAGCTGGAGCATCCCATCTGAATGGAATTTGTTGTTTCTTTAATTCAGTCACCAAAAAACCAAAATCTTTTCTATCTCTTAGCATCTTAGGTGGCAACTCTTTGTAGATCCCAATCTCTCTTCCATCCACTTGAATAGTAGAAACAAAAGACTTTTGTAAGATATCATTTCTTATTCTTCTATCTGTAAAATAGATCACCACATCTCTGGGCAATTGCCTTTGCCTTGCCACCCAAGAATTCACTCTATAGACCTTGTCAATCTTGCACAAAATCTCCTCAGGATTAACCTTTAACATTACAGCAAGAGCATCAGCACAAACCCTTCTCAAATCCTCCCTGTTGTTTTCTTTTATGCCTCTGAATCTTACAGCAAACTCCATAAATCTAAATTGCATCATTGTCACTTCATTTTCAATTCTTTGTGTTTTATTATCAACATTAGAAATTTTATGATCAGCTTCCTTCATTTTGGATTCTACTTCTGAACTAAGTTGTTCCACTTTTTTATCAATCTGGACAACTACTTCTGACAAGCCAGTCATAACTGTCAATATGTCCCATTTCATCTTGTCATACTTTTCTTGAACCACCTCCTTAAATTCCTGTTGAGATTTTTCAAATTTCTGGTCCAAAATTTCATTTTGATCCCTCAGAGCCACAGCAATAAATTCCTTCAAATCTTTAAACCCAGTCTCTTGTGTTTGGCTCTGTGTCTGCAAGCTTAAAAGCTGCTCTTGTGGCTTATGAGTGGGGGAAACCCCCCCCCTGCAGCTTTAGCTGGCTTTGTCTGCTTTGACGCCATTCTTCCACGCAGACTGATTCTTTCTAAGAAAGAGGTCCTCCCTCCCTTTTCGCCACAAAATCCTTTCAGAAATTTCCCCAGCTTTAGTCATGTCCCAAGGGAGAGGGAACGGATCAGATCACTTTTAAAAGAACTTTTCCCTTTTCTTCTGGCCAGCGCTGTTACTTTTCGTTACTTTGTAGCGCATTAGACACTCAAGCAAATCCACTTTCACTTTCAGCTTTCCTTATTGCTAAAGCCGGACGCCATTTTAACAAGCTTTTACTTTCTCTCAGTTGTTAAATTCATTCACAAGGCTAATCAAAGTACTTGCAGTTTGAATTTCGAGTCCAGATTCCACCCTGCTTATTTTTAGAGATTCTCTTAGTTTTTGCTCATTATGTTGGTTGTGTCGTCTGGCTCTGCAAAATGCAGAGTTGTCCCCGGAGTCCGGAGCCTCGGTGAGCTGGATAGGGAGCCTCACCCTGCTTCCTCCCCAGAAGCAAAAAAGACAGTCTGGGGACTTCGTAGGGGGTTCTACCTTGTCTCGACGGCTCTCCTCCCGATTCCTCTGGATCATGGAGTTTTTCAAGCCGCCTTTCAGCTGTAGAGGCGGCTCTTTATGGGCGGCAGGGCTGGCGGTCTTGAAGGGACCGTCTAGCGATGATGGCGGCGTCAACTGGAAGTCCAATATTTGTCTTCTTTTTGGTGTTGCATTTAATCCATTTACATTTATTGACATGAGCTTTCAGTCTTCCATTCTTTAGTCTATCTACCTAGTGTTAGTATCTATTTGCCCTTGTAACCCTTTGAGTTCTTGTTTTACTACCTTTTATTTCTTGTTTTTCTTTTTCTTCCTTATTCTTCTTTTTCGGGGCTCCTTCTTTGGCATCTTGTTGGTGTAAGAGTTCTTCTTCCTGGTTTATTGACTCCACCTCCTCTTTGCTGCTCTGCTCCTCTTCGTTTCCTGTCAGTTGATCAAGGAAATCTTGTGCCATCACTAAAAATCTCTATTTTTATCTTCTTATCTTGCCATGTGACAAGCATCCCTTCCGGAAGTATCCATCTGAACATAATATTTCTTACCACTAGAGGGATTGATTATTCAAAAAATATTTGAATGTGCCAAATGAATAAATTAACTTTAGAATTAAAAGAAAAAGATGATTCAGAATATTATGCGGTGTGGGAAAAATGGTTTGGGTGATAGACAACAGAAATAAAAATAGGTAGTGTTTATAAGGAAGTTGATGATATATATAGATGTATATAATGTAGATCTCATATGAACTGTTAATCCAACGTCTATAAAAATGACACTGTCTGTTTGATTATGTATTAGAGTTTTGAAAAAGGAAAAATCACAATAAAAATATTTTTTTTAAAAAGAAAAAAAAGCAAGGTATTGAGATAGTTTGGTATATAAAATTGCAAATACAATAAAGATTTGAAGCAGACCATAGACAATATGGATTTAATTTGGGGAAATCAGAATTGGTTGAGATACTGACAAGAACAGAGGAAAAAATGATTAAGAAATTATATAATTATTTATTGCGAATTGAATTTTTTTTTAAAAAAAATTTGATTTTATATGCCGCTCTTCTCCGGAGATTCAGGGCGGCTTACAATGCGTTAAGCAATAGCCTTCATACTTTTGTATATTTTATACAAAGTCAGCTTATTGCCCCCACAACTGGGTCTTCATTTCACCTACCTTAGAAAGGATGAAGGCTGAGTCAACCTTGAGCCTTGGAGAGATTCAAACCAGCAGTAATTGCAGGCAGCTGTGTTAATAACAGGGTGCTTCAACCACTGTACTATCAAGGCTCTTCATTAGAAGATGAAGAAGTAAAAGAAACAATGATAGCATGGGCAAAAAACTTTGGTTATACTATTGAATTGGAGAAATGGCAACAATTATGGGAGAGAAATTATAAATTAACAATGGCAACAGTATATAAAGAAAATTTGTATAAGATGTTTTATAGATGGCATATGCCACCAGAAAGATTAGCTAAAATGTTCAAAGATAAATCAGCTAAATGTTCAAAATGTCATCAACTGCCGGGATCATACTACCATATGTGGTGCACATGTAAAGAAGCAAAAAACTATTGGATTAAAATACAGATATGGTTAGAGGAAATGCTACAGCAACGAATAGAGCTAAAACCAGAGATATTCTTATTGGGAATACTACCAGAGAAATATAGCAAAGAAGATATATATTTGATAATTCACATAATAACAGCGGCTAGAATAGTATTTGCAAAAAACTGGAAAGCAGACAAAATCCTGTTTGAAGGAGAGATAATAAAGAAAATTTTAGAATGTACAGAAATGAATAGATTTAACATTGAGAATAAAAGATAAAGAGGAATTGATGTATTTCAAGACATGGGGACGTTTTTATGATTGGTTAGAAAAGAAATATAAATAAAGATAGAGAAAGGAAGTGGATATGGAAAAGACAAATAAGAGAAAAGACAATAAAAAGAATAGAAACTCAGATGATGCCTAGGTAAATGGAAAAGGGGAAAAGGGAGAAACGAGAAAAGGTGTTACTATAAAAGTGTACATGAATGATAAAACATGTAATTTTTTATTATTATTATTATTATTATTATTATTATTATTATTATTATTATTATTATTATATTTGTATACCGCCCTTCTCCCGAGGGTCTCAGGGCAGTGAACAGCATGGTAAAAACAATGTACAACAAAAATTAAAAGCTTATTAAAATAATTCAATCATTCGGCCAAATTTAAAACATCCAACTAAGATCATTTTAAAACCTCTATCAAAACCCAATTTAAAAAACCTTTATCCTGTCAGTCCACCTTGCTGGAATAATAGGGTCTTCAGAACGCGACGGAAGGCACGGAGGTCGGGGATCATTCGTATGTCCGGGGGCAGTTCATTCCATAGGGCTGGGGCCCCCACAGAGAAGACTCTCCCCCTGGGGGTCGCCAGCCTACACTGTTTGGCTAATGGCACTCTGAGGAGGCCCTCTCTGTGGGAGCGTATAGGTCGGTGGGAGGCAATTGGTGGCAGAATGCAGTCCTGTAGATAAGCAGGTCCTAAGCCATGGAGCGTTTTAAAGGTGGTAACCAGCACCTTGAAGCGCACCCGGAAGACCACCAGGAGCCAGTGCAGCTCGCGCAAGATGGGTGTTACATGGGAGTGACGATTCGCCCCCATTATTACTCGCACGGCTGCATTCTGGACCAGCTGGAGCATCCGGGTGCTCCTCAAGAAGAGCCCCATGTAGAGAGCATTACAATAGTCCAGCCGGGAAGTGACGAGGGCTTGAGTGACTGTGTGCAGGGCGTCCCGATCCAGAAAGGGATCTGGGAGATCAGGCGAACCTGATAAAAGGCCCCCCTGGCCACGGCCATCATATGATCCTCCAAGGACAGCTGTGAGTCCAGGATTAATTATTAAATGAAAAAGAATTTGAAATGAAGATATATGTAAATAGAAAATCGGGGCTGCTCAATTACCATTCTAGTTTAAATTGAAAACGTATACAACAAAGAGTGAGAAAGAAGAGAGGAATAGAGAGAGGGAAGGAGGGGAGAAGAGAAGAAAGGAGAGGGGAAAGGGAGGGGAAAGAAGAATAGGAAAGAGAGAGTTAGAAAGGGAGGTAGAAGAGAGGAGCGGGGGAAGGGCAGGGGAAGTAGAAGGGGAGGAGAGGAGGAAAGACGAAAGTAGAAAGGGACAGAAGAAGGAAGAGGAGGGAAGAAGAAGAAAGGTTTTGGTAAAACAAAGAAGAGGAAATGGTAAAAGAGCAGCCCTGAACAAATAAAAATGAAAGTTAAAGGATAAGATGAATGATCAATGATTAATGATGGATAAGAAACTGTACACTTAAATACGTTTATGAGAAATAAAAAAAATATGCAAAAAAAATTTGATCAAAGACCTTTTTTTTAAAAAAAATATTAAACAATTTTGTTTTGTTTTTTTTAAAACAAAAAATGATCTTTTACAATTTTTTCTTTTCAACAATTTCGCATCGGTAGACATTTCTTACTTATCCATTTTTTCTCCCTTATTTCAATTTATCCTGTATACATATAATTTTAATATTGATTTATTTACATGTATACATATAAATAACAGTGTACACAATTTCGTTTTTATAATCTGCTTCTTTTCTGTTGCCTTTTATTTTATTATTACATTTCCACTCCTATATCTTCCTCATTTGCTCCTTCCTTGCCTTTTATCTCTCTCCTGTAACCAATCATACCATTTCTCCCACACTATATAATATTCTGTTTTCTCTTTTTCTTGTATTTCCTTTGTGAATTTGTCCATTTCTGCACATTACAAAACTTTTCTAATCAAATTATTTTCCATTGATATATTGTTATTTTTCCAAATTTGTGTATATATTATTCTTGCTGCTGATATGATATGTATAATTAAATAATGTATTTTTTTCATAAGTCCCTGGGGGTATTCCTAATAAAAATATTTCTGGCTTCATCTCTATATGCTGTTTGGTTATCTCTTCTAATTGTAGTCTGATTCTCCGTATAGGAGGGAAACGGCTGTCACCTTGGGGTCGACAGTTCCATTCAGCATGTGACCAAGTCTGCAAATTAACACAACTCCACCCTCTTGGCCCAATGTTTCGACTCAGTCTATGCTGGCCAGACGTGTCTCCCAGTGTAGCCATTTCTTCACACTATTGCTTCAGCGGTTGCTTCCTGCCTTTCTGATATTTTTGGAAATTTTCATCTTTCCTATCTTTTCTTCTTCGTGATTTGGCCAGCTGAGTTGTCAACACAGCGATTTTGCCACCTTCGCACTCCCCTCAGCCATCAGGTTGAGCGCGGTGGTGTTTTTTCGTGCGCTTTTCGCTCCCGACACCTTCAAGCCATCGGGTAAGCGCGGTGGCATTTTTGATGGTTTAAATTGAAGCTGTGTTGCTAACCAGCGAAGAGAGAGCTCTAGAGATTGCGATTTGGCCGGTGGGTCTGCGATCAAGCTTTGGACTACTGTAGACGAGCTCTCCTATATGTTCCTCGTTGCTGCTTTAACAGCCGTTCGGCTGGCGGCGTCTCTTTGATCGATTAACAGCCTGGTAATTGACATTTCTAAGTTGGTTGCGATCGCAATAATAGCTCTTGAGCTAGCGATCTCTCACCTTGCCGCCTGGACTATTGATTGTGGATTGGCCCTTCATTCGCCTTTCTGGTGCTCAGAATAGCGGCGGCGGCATAGTTATTATGTCAGCCTTTGATCCGGTGGTCATTTTGAACCTAATTTTTTGTCACTTTCTGAGATAGCGGCTAGACAACATTTGGCTTCAGTTCAATTGGGCAGTGCGAGCAAGAGGCCTGCCCAGGACGATCCCTTAGAGGGCCCCTCTTCTAAACAGCCCAAGGCCAAACGTGCTAAAGACAGCAAGCCTAGTTCTACCTCCATGGCTGCGCCCTCTAAGGATGAGCAGCGTCGCCACAAGTCCATTAAAAAGGCCTTTTGCAAAGCCCAATCTCAGGTGGGCCAGGCCACTCCCACCATTCTAGTTGCTCCCTCGAGGGCTCGGTCACCGGCTCCTTCTCTGGCAGCCAGTTCCGTTTGGGAGCTTTCTCCAGATGGCTCAGTCTCGGCTGAACCACGTCATCTGCCTGGTTCTGAGCCTCTGTTCCAGACTTTACCTACTCCTGAGGCTCCCCAAGAGGCAGCTGGGGACGATCCAGCCCCTGTGCCTCCGCCCGCAGTTTCTACTCCCTCCATTCCAGAGGCTTTTGAAATTATGATAGCCAGGGCCATCAAGCAGGGCCTCGCACAATGCCTTCAACAGGGCAACCTCGCTCCTGATCCTCCTGTATTGCAACACCATCAACAACCTGCTCAGGCAGAGGATTCCGTGTCCGAGCAAGACCTGGCCGATTCCATTGCATCTCCGGACTATGCTTCTCTCTCTGAGCTGGATGAGGTCCCTGACTTGGCCCTCTCTGACGACGAAGGACTGGTTCCTGACCAGACACCTTTTATTGGCCTTTTTAAACAGCAGCTTCTTAGATCTTTATTGTGCAAGGCCATTGTGACTACTCGTTTGGGCACGGTTTCTTCCACTCCAGCTGCTACAGTAGTTCCAGATCCTGCTTCAGCAGTTTTCACGGAGCCTACAGTCGATCCTGAAACTATCCTGGCTCCCAAGCTTTTCTTATATGTCCTTCAACACCAGTGGAGTCTACCGGGGGCTGGTCTCAGCCCCAACGGCCTTGACAAGAGGCTTTACAATTCTGTTCCCGCTCTTTCGGATTTATTGCAACCTCCCTCCATGAATGCCTCGATCATGGCCCTCTGCAATTCATCTCATCCTGCGGGACCACTGGAGGACTCATTGCGCCCTGAAGATCGCAGAGCAGAGAAGACCCTGCTCAAGGGCCACCAGGCGGCCGCCTGGGCCATCAGGGCCTCGTCCTCGTCCTCTTTCTTCAACAGAGCCCCATTGTTGTGGATTAAGCAACTTCAGGACAGTCTTTCGCCTTCCGACTCGCGTTCCCGTCAGGATTTAAACAAGATCTCAGCGGCTCTGGAGTATTCAGTGGATGCCACTCTTAATGCTACAAGATTCGCGGCTGAAGCTCTCAGTTCCAATGTTACATCGCGTCGTCTCCTGTGACTGTGCAACTGGAACGCCGACATGCGGAGCAAGTGGCAGTTGGCTTCCTCATCCTACACTGTGGGATCTTTGTTCGGACCGCCGTTGGAACCTCTACTTGTGGAGACTAGAGACCATCGTAAGATCCTTTCCTCGGTTTCCAGACGTGCAGATTCTTGCTTCTCAGCCCTTCCCCGGACCCAGTCCTTTCGTGCTTCCGATTCTGGTTCTTACCAGCACCGCTACCAACGCTCCTTTCCTGCCAGGTCCCAGACCCAGGATGCCCAGGTTAGACAGGGAAGTAGATTCTTTCCAAAACGTTCCTTCCGGGGGGGGGTAGGGGTCGTTTCCCACAAAGATCCCGCTAGTTCTGCTCCCATAGGGGGACGCTTGTCCATCTTCTTCCATCAATGGGAGGTTTGTACTTCTGATGCCTGGGTCTTGTCTACCATCAAGTTGGGCCTTTATTTGGAGTTCCTTTCCCCTTCCCCTTCAGTTTTTCTTCCTTGTCCCGTTTCCTGGGATGTCGCTAAGAGGGCTTTGGTTTCTTCAGCTATCTCCCACCTTTTGGATATTAGGGCTGTCCAACGGGTTCCTCGGGAGCAGTGGGGCCGGGGGTTCTATTCCCGTTTGTTTCTTGTTAAGAAGTCCTCGGGGGGTTGGCGTCCCATCCTGGATTTGAAAGCTTTGAACCGGTACATTATCTACCACTGGTTCAAAATGCACTCTCTGTCTACTATTCTAGAGTGCATTCGCCCAGGTGATTTTCCATCCTCCATCGATCTAACTGAGGCCTACCTCCACATTCCCATCGCTCCCTCCCACCGTCAGTATCTCCGTTTTAGTTTTTTGGGACAGCATTATCAGTATAGGGCCCTTCCCTTCGGGCTTTCATCTACCCCGAGGGTTTTCACAAAGGTCATGGCCGCCCTCATTGGGCATATCCGGACCCTTTCTATATGTTTGCAATTTTACTTAGACGTCATTTTGGTGCTGTCCTCTTCTCTCCCTTCTGCCCACCAGGATTTGTCTACTGTGCTATCCTTTTGCAGGCTCATGGCTTCTTGGTTAATTGGGCCAAGAGTCAGCTTAACCCTAGTTCCTGTATTATCCACTTGGGGGCTGCTATCGACATGGTTTCCTCAATAGTTTCCCTCTCCCCAGAACACCAAGTTAGTCTTTCTTCACCGGCTTCTCAGTGTTTGGTGGAGGGTTCCTACACAGCTCTGAAGCTGTCCCATTTGTTGGGGAAGATGGTCTCCACTTTTGGAATAGTTCCCTGGTCTCAATTGCACAGCAGGCAGCTCCAGTGGTTCCTACTTCCTCATCAATGGGTTGGCCGCAGTTCCTCGCTCATTCTCCTTCGGTTACCCCCTCAAGTTTCCTCGTCCCTCCGGTGGTGGACTTCCGACGCCATTGCTCAAGGCAGCTTCTTTCGCGAGCCTCATCGTCTGTCTCTGGTGACCGATGCCAGCCTTTTGGGTTGGGGTGCCCACCTTCTTCAACCCCAGGCCCAGGGCCTCTGGACGGTGCATGAACGTTGGAACAACATCAATTTTTTGGAGCTGTGAGCCATCCGTCTGGCTCTCCTTTGTTTCCAACATCTCGTGGAGGGCAAAGACGTTCTAGTCCTAACGGACAACATCTCCACAAAAGCCCACCTCAACAGACAGTGGGGGACTCGCTCCAGGTTACTTCTAGCAGAGTCTCTTCATCTGGGCTTCTGGGCCAAACGTCATCTCCAGTCCATCAGGGCAGACTACATCTCAGGGGCCTCAAACGTCCAGGCGGATGCCCTCAGTCGCCATGTGGTGGATCCCAGAGAATGGAGCATTCCACTGTCGCTGTTCCAGGAGATCACGGACAGGTTTGGGACACCTGTTGTTGATTTATTCGCCTCCTCATCGAACCACTGAGTTCCCCGGTTCTTCTCCCATTATCCGGACCCTCAGGTGGAGGCCACGAACACCCTCTGCAGTCCCTGGCCGCCTGGCCTCCTTTACGCTTTCCCCCCTCTGCCCCTTCTGGCGAGGGTGGTTCGGAAGCTCCTGGAGGAGAGAGCGGAACTAATCCTCATTGCCCCGCACTGGCCCCGACAGCTGTGGTACGCGGACCTTTGCTCACTATCGGTCACGACTCCCTGGTGCATTCTGAAGGCCAGTCTCTCCCTTTCCCAAGGGGCCCTGCAGCATCCAGACCGCTCAAGCCTCTAGTTGACCGCTTGGCGGCTGAGCGGCTCCTTCTAACTGACGCCTGTGTCCCTCTGCAGGTTATTTCCATCATGCAGGCTGCCCACTGCGGTTCGACTACGCGCATCTATGAGGCCACATGGGCCGCGTTTTCCTCCTGGTGTAGGCGCACGGGGGTGGATCCTCTTGCAGCTTCTGTCATTACGGTTCTTTCCTTTCTTTTGGAGGGATTCGACTCTGAGTTGGCTCCTTCTACTCTGCGCTGCCAGGTGGCGGCCCTTTCGACGGTTTTAATTGTGGCTCTAAAGACACTCTCGCCCATCATCCGCTCATCAGAACCTTCATGCGAGGGGCGACCCCCAAGGTGACAGCCGTTTCCCTACAACGAGAATGGACGTATCAGGTAAGACCAACGTCCATTTTACTTCAATATTGTTTTGCTTTGGGGCACGTTTGCCACATGTAGTAATACGTTCCCCTTTGTTGTTTGCATTTCCAGCATGTTGCTGGGGTATTGGGAAACATTTTAGCCAGCCTTGCTGGTGGAAGGTGCCACCTATAGAACATTTTGTACAGATTTTCTTTATAGGTTACAAACATTGTCAGTTTGTAATTTTTTTCCATAATTTTTCCCATTTATCCAATTCAATGTTGTATCCAAAATTTTTTGCCCTAATTATCATGTTTTCTTTTACTACCTCCTCTTCCATTTTATATCTTAATAAATAATTATAAATTTATTTAATCAATTTTTCTTCTGTGCTTGAAGGATTTTATCTAATTTGTGTATTTCTTTTTGAAATCCATATTGTATTAAATCTGTTTTATATCTAGATTGTATTGGCATGTAAGACCATCGATCAATTCCTGTACTCTGTTCTTTTAATTCTTGCCTTGTTTTCAATTCTCCTTGACTGTTTAGTAAATCTTTGTATCTTTTAATTTTATCAATGTCCAGTACATTCGGATAAATTTGCGCCTCCATTGTAGATAACCATTCTGGAATTTTAACGTAATGATTCTTTTTTATCCCTTGCCATGTTTGTAATAGTGCATCTCTAATTAAGTGTCTCTGGAAGTAATTGTGTTGTCTATTTTTTCCTTCCCATAAAAAGGCATGCCACCCTATCTGTAGATCATGCCCCTCTAATGTTAAAATTCTTTTATTCCTTAATTCCATCCAGTCTTTGATCCAAATTAGTGTTGTTGCCTTGTAGTAAGTTTCCCAATCTGGGAGTCCAAGACCTTCTCTTTCCCTACTATCTTGTAATGATTTTATTTTGATTCTTGATTTTTTCCCTTGCCAAATATAGTTTGTTATTAATTTATTTAGATATTTAAAGAATTTTTTCCCCTAATTTTATGGGTACTACTTGGAACAAAAATAACATTTGTGGTAGAATGTTCATTTTAATCAATGCTATTTTTCCTAATAGGGATAATTGTAATTTTCTCCAAATTTCCAAATCTTTCTTTATCTGTGATATTAATTTGTTATAGTTATCTTCTTTAATCGATTAACATTTATTTGTTAACCATATTCCTAAATATTTTATTTTTTTGGTCGTTCGGATGCCCATTGTATCTTCCAGTTCCTTTTCCTGATTCTTGGTGAGGTTTTTCGTTAATGCCTTTGTTTTGAGTTTGTTAATTTTAAATCCCGCTACTTTACCATATTCTTCTATTTGTGTTATTAGTTTGTGTCTTGTCTGTATTGGTTGCTCTAAGATAAATACCAGATCATCAGCAAAGATTTGGACTTTGTACTCTTCTTTTTGTATTTTCAAGCCTTTTATTTCATTTTCACCTCTAATTTTAATTAACAATATTTCTAATGTTAGCATAAATAATAAGGGGGATAGGGGACATCCTTTTGCTATAGTAAATTTTTCAGTGGTGTCTCCATTTATTACCCTGTTTTCCCCAAAATAAGACATCCCCTGATAATAAGCCCAATTGGGCTTTTGAGCGCATGGCAATAAACGCAAGAGCGCTTATTTCAGGGTTCAAAAAAATATAAGACAGGGTCTTATTTTCAGGGAAACACGGTATTATCTTTGCCATTTGAATGGAATATATTTTTTCTACCATTTTTATGAATTTCTCTCCAAATCTCATTTTTTCTAACTGTAAAATAATAAATCTCCAATTTAAATTATTTAAACCTTTTTGGGCATCCAAAAATATTAATGCCGCTTGTTTGTCTGGGTGTGCCTTGTAATATTCTAATACATCTATTATAGTTCTCATGTTGTTTTTATATCTGCCTTTTTGATAAAAATCCATTCTGGTCAGGATGGATATATTCATTTATCACTTTTTTTAACCTTTCTGTAATTATTGATGTGAATAGATTGTAATCTGCATTTAGTAATGAGATGGATCTGTAGTTTTTGATTTGTTGATCTGTGTCTTCTTTTGAGATAAGGGTGATAATGGCTTCCCCTTGTCTATTTCTGGACAAAGACAGACGTGGTTTTTGGCTTTCTGACCCATTCTTGGATAGCTGTTGTTTTCCCCCCCCCCTTTTTTATTTGTCATATATTGTTCCTGATTGTGAGATCTAATTGTGGTAGCCTGCTCCCAGCTTCAGCAGGTAGAGCCGGCTTTTCCGGAATGAAGGGATTTAGCCCGATACCACTGAGGGCCATGACTCTGTCACTGGCAAGCCAGATGAGGAATTCCTGGCTGGGCAGCATGCGTGGACAATACTATCACTGATCCTTTTGGGCTGCGCTAGACTCCTTTCTAGACTTGCCGGCTCTTATGGGACTCCGTGACAGCCGATGGAGCGGTCACAGATTGATAATATGAGTCCAGCGCTGGGCGGCTGCCCAAATAGCCCAGCCTTCACCTTTGGGCATGAAGAGGCTTCAGAGTTCCTTCCCGGTTCCCGAGCACACACTCATTGACAGTGTGAAGGGTTTTTTTGCTGTGCTGATCGCAGCAGAGCTGTTTTAAAATGGCTGAAGAAGCCGCAGCTGCCACCAATCATGCAGGGAGCAAACTGTCCCTCAGCGGTCCCTTGACAGAGATGCCAATTCCCGCCTTTTTACCTCACAGCCATTGGAGCTGCAGGAAGAGTTTGACAGCTGCCCTGCATTGCAATGGTTGCCAGATGGCGCCAGCGAACTAATAAAGCCTGATCTGCCTAGCAACAGGGAGACTCTGCTGAGTTCAGCTCCCCAGGCAGCTCAGAGTACTTCTGCCTGGCAAAAGCCTGTCAGGCTTAGATCAGCAAGCGCAGAGGCTCCCTGCAGACAAATTAATACTGAAATACGGGCAGAGCAGTTACCACCCAATATAGGGGATATTATTTCTGAAGCCATTGTTACAGCCTTAACTGCTAGCAGGCAGCAGGTACCAAAGCCTGCTCCCTTACATTCTGCGGGCCATTTACCTCCTGCATTCCACAATGGGTCTCTAGAGGCAGAGGACTCTGCTTTATTGCAGGAATATTACTCCCCTTACCAGTCACATCACTTCTCTGTTTCTGGGGAGGAAGCAAGCAAAGAACTGGACTTGTCTGAGGATGAAGGTCTGCTGCCTGGGCAGCCAGAATTTTCTGGTCCCTTCAAGCCTGCACTTTTTAAGACTGCTTTTCAAGGCGAGGAAATCCACTAACATGCCTTTTATCCCATCCTCTAGGGAACCTGGTCCAGGACCTTCTGATGCTACAGGTTCTTTATTTTCTGAGCCAGTAAATGTGACAAAGGTAGTACCCTCCCCTTGTCTATTTCTGGACGTTGTAAAACATCAGTGGTCCACACCGGCAACTGGACCTAACCCTGGTTCCTTGGACAGGTGGTTGTATAATGTTGAGCCTGATTTATCGCAGGCTCTCTCGTTGCCATCAATAGATGCACATGTGGCTGTTTGCGTACACAGTACTTCCTGAGGTCCCTGAGGAAGCTCTCAGACCAGAAGATAAGAGAGCTGAACAAGCATTAAAAAAGACGCACCAGGCGGCTGCCTGGGCCGTGAGGGCGGCCACATCAGCCTCTTACTTTAACCAGTCGTCACTCATTTGGCTTAAGCAGCTGCAGGACAGGATTCCGTTGGGAGATAGCAGAGCCCACCAGGACTTGAATAAGTTGCAGGCGGCTCTGGAGTACTCTGCCGACGCAACGCTGAATGCCGCAAGGCCATTGGAAAGCCATTGCTTCCAATGTGACCTCTAGGCAGCTCCTCTGGCTCCGCCAGTGGCAGGCAGATGTCAAGCACAAGTGGAGGTTAGCTTCTGCCCCCTTCTCTGGAGAGTGGCTTTTTGGGGAGGCACTGGATCCACTGCTTATAGAGACACGGGACAAATGTAAGATGCTTCCATCCCTTTCGCGACGGGCAGAATCTTGCCTGTCACCTTATTTCCCTGGATCTGAGGGGGCCTTTGGGCTGTCCTGGCCACAGCACTTTCCAGCAGAGGCAGGATTCTCAACCAGACAGGACAGGGAGGTATAGACCATTCCCATCTAAACGGCCCTTTCGAAGGGGAGGGAGCCATCCTTTCAGACGCTAACATTAATTCTACTATGGGCTTTCTCATTGGGGGACGCCAGGTGTTGTTTGCCAGGCAATGGGAGGGCATAACCATGGATGCGTGGGTCCTGGAGACGGTCCGCTCGGGCCTCTCCTTAGAATTTCTCTTCACACCCCCGAGGTTTTTCATTAGCTGCCCTGTTTCAGGGAACAGCATTAAGCGTGGGCTCATGGAAACTTGT
Source organism: Arizona elegans (assembly GCA_022577455.1). Lineage (NCBI taxonomy): Eukaryota > Metazoa > Chordata > Lepidosauria > Squamata > Colubridae > Arizona > Arizona elegans. Next base: position 59,862,487 of record JAKOOJ010000004.1, read on the forward strand.
TCTGCCCCAGCTCCGGATTTCCGAGAATATTGACACACACCAACGGTCCTTATCAAATTTATTAAGTAGCAAGAATAAACAAGACCGGCAAAGGATGGCAACCAGCCCAGAAAACAAGATATGATAAACCAAAATACTCTGATAATAAATACGAGTTGTTTCCAGCAAGAAAGCACTAGCTGCGTGCCACTTAAATAGGCTAAGGGAGTGGCCAATTATCCTCAAGCCCTACTCTCGAGTAGACCTCCTCCTCCTGAGTAGCCACTCCTGCCTTTTGGCAGTCCAGCATGCTCGAGCATTGAGGAGAGGCTCCTCCACTTGGCTCTCTCCACTTGAAGGAACCTCTGAAGGTTCTGAAGGCCCTGGCTGAGTCTCTGCCTCTGGCACCACATCCTCTTCAGCCTCCTCGCTGACCAACGCGAGCGCTGGCTGCGCAGGCTTCTGGCGCGACACCACACCAGCCTCCTCTTCGTCGGGATCAGCCATGATCCGCGCAGGCTGCTGGCGGGCCACAACAAAACTGCTATCCAACACCTTTTGGATATCCAGGCCATTCAACCGGTTCCAGAGGCCCAGTGCAGTTTGGGATTTTATTCCATTCTCTTTGTAATTTCCAAAGCTTCGGGGGGAGGGGTATAAGGCAATTCTGGACCTTAAGAGACTGAACCGCTGTATTGTATACAAATGGTTTAAAATGCATTCGCTTCAGTCCATTTTGGATGGCATCAGGGAGGGTGACTTCCTCACTTCAATTGACTTCACCGAGGCTTATCTTTACATCCCCATTTTTCCAAATCATAGGCAATATCTGCGTTTCTGTTATCAGTCCTGCCAATATCAGTATCGGGCCTTGCCCTTTGGCCTGTCATCAGCACCTCGGGCTTTTACTAAATTGCTTGCTTCCTTGGTGGCACAACTCCAGGCTGTGCCCATGCGCGTCCAATGTTATCTGGACGATATCCTGATTCAATCTACCTCTGAGTCCCAGGCCCATAGGGATCTGGAAATAACTATCCAGGTACTTCAGGATCATGAGTTTTCAATTAATGTCAGCAAGAGTCACTTGATGGTGACTAATCGGTTGCTGCATTTGAGAGTGGAGATAGACACTGTGGAGTCCAGGGTGTATCTCTCTCAGGAGAGGCAGGCGAGTATTCAGGACCTAGTAGGTAGGGTCCAAGGTGACCAGCTCGTGCCACTTTCAACTCTTTCACAGCTTCTGGGAAAGATGGTATCTTGCATCTCCATTGTGCCTTGGGCCCAGTTCCATGCCAGGGCCCTCCAATGGTTTCTTCTCCCATATCAGAGATCAGGCAGGAGCACTTTACCTTTCAAGGTTAGGCTTTCCCAGGAGATAGTCCACTCTCTACTATGGTGGGATTCTGAGGCGATTGCCAGAGGTTGCCCTTTCGAGGAACCAGAGTCAGTGACAGTAACAACAGATGCCAGCCTTTTTGGCTGGGGAGCACATCTCCTGAATAGAGTGTCACAGGGCCAGTGGTCCCAGACTGATTTGAACCATAATATAAACTGGCTGGAGCTTAGAGCAATTCATCTGGCTCTTCAGCAATTCCAAGGCATGGTGGCTGGCAGGCACGTCCTGATTCGAACAGATAATGTTGCCGCTAAGGCACATGTTAACAGACAAGGGGGTACTCAATCCAGGTCCCTTATGAGAGAAGTGGAAAGACTCTGTTTTTGGGCGGACTGGCTGCACATATTCCTGAGGGTGGAGCATATTGCAGGGACTGACAATGTACAGGCAGATTGGTTTAGCAGGGCCACGATTGATCATGCCGAGTGGTGCCTGCATCCGAATTTGTTTCAGGAGCTGGTGGAGCGATTCAGACAGACGGCCGTGGACCTCTTCGCAACTCCAGACAATGCCCAGCTGCCAAGATATTTTACTAAGTTTGCGGTTCTGGGGGCGGAAGGGGTCGATGCGCTTCGCAGCGCTTGGCCACAAGAGTTCCTGTATGCCTTTCCTCCCCTGCCCCTCATCCCAAGGATTGCACAGAAAATTCTAGCAGAATGGGCAGAGGTCCTGCTCTTGGCCCTGCACTGGCTGTGGCACCCTTGGTTTGCTGACCTGATGGCCCTATCAGTAGCCAACCCTTGGAGGATACCGCCGGGCACAGCCTCCTTCAGCCAGGGGGAACTGGTCCACCCAGACCCTCAGTGGTTCCAGTTGACCACCTGGCGCTTGAGTGGAGCGCTCTGACCCAGGACAATTACTCCTCTGAGGTAATTGCCACCATGCAAGCTTCCAGGAGGCCTTCCATAAACAGGATTTATGATGCCACCTGGAAGGCCTTTTGTTCCTGGTGTTCACAGTCTGGTCTGGATCCAACTTCGGTGACTGTGCCCCAGATACTGAATTTTCTGCAGGCGGGGCTTAACATGGGTCTTTCGCCCAATACTATCCGTCGTCAGGTGGCTGCCTTGTCATCGGTGTTAGGTTGCGGGCGGTTGGAATCTCTAGCTCAACACCCATCTGTCCGCAGATTCATCAGGGGTGCAATAAACCTATGGCCTCCAGTGGTCCATCATTTCCCAACTTGGGACCTCAACATGGTACTGCAGGCGCTGACCGTTTGAACCACGGAGAAAGGCAAATTTGCACTTCTTGGCATGCAAGGTCGCCTTCCTGGTGGCCATCACATCGGCCAGGCAGATCTCTGAGATGGTGGTGCTTTCCATCAGACCAGATCTCTGTGTGTTTCACCCTAACCTGGTGGTCTTACATTTGGACCCTGCTTTCATCCCGAAAATGAATATGTGGTTCCACAGGACCCAGGAATTTATTCTCCCTGATTTCTGTCCCAGGCCAGGGCATTCACTGGAGAGAAAGTGGCATACACTAGATATGAGACGAGTACTCCGGATTTATATTAAACAAACTTCCTCCTTTAGGTGGACGGAGTCGCTTTTTGTCTCATTTCAGCTGACCACTTTAGGAGCTAAGATCATTCCCTCGACCCTGGGCCACTGGATTCAGGCATGTATCGCCAAAGCATACAAAATGCAGGCCCTTCCATTGCCCAAGAGTATTACGGCACACTCCACCAGGAGTGTGGCCACAAGTGCGGCATGGGCCACACAAGCATCCCTGGAAGAGGTTTGCCGGGCTGCCACTTGGTCCTCCCTGTCCCCTTTTATTAAGAATTATAGGTAGGATGGTTCTACAGAGGGTGCATGCAGTTGAGGGGACCTCAGGCCCAGCTGAGGCCTGCCTGTAAGGACACGGAGGCTTTGGTATGTCCCATTCCTGGATGCTGCCTCCACTACAATGGAGGAGCGTAGGTCATACCTGATACGATCCTTCTCGTTGAGTGGAGGCAACATCCAGTCCCCCCCACCCAGTGTAGGGCTGGCCCTAAGTCCGCTTGTGATTGCATCAACAATGACCATGTCAAGTCTGTCCCTTCACCTTTGCCAAAAGCTGGGGACCATTAGCAGAGGGCATGTCTTTACAGCTTTGACAGACTCGGTCTTATTGGCTGACAGACAAGAACAACCCATTCCTGGATGCTGCCTCCGCTCAACGAGAAGGATCGTATCAGGTATGACCAATGCTCCTTCTTTAGTTTTTTTATTTTGAGGTTCCTTCTGTAAATCTAGTTCTAATTTTTTAAGTTCTTCTTGCAAATTACCATATTTTTCGGAGTATAAGATGCACCGGAGTATAAAACGCACCTACCTTTTTTGGTTTTTTTTTTAAGTTTTTTTTTTTTTAGACAAACACACATACAAACATACAATGTATTTTCTTTGAACAGAGTATTTGACTGGTTCACAAATTTAAATAGTGTTTAGTCATTTCAATTAAATTTACAATTTCTATATTTCCTTTTTGCCATATTTATTCCTCATCTATTTTTTTAAAAAATCAATATTACCCTTCATCCTCATCTCTAATCTTAATCAAATTCAATTTTTCCCTTCTATTCTATATTATACCCCTTCCAATTGTCATCTATTCTTATATCCATCCTCACATTGGTTAATTATGTAATATTATAATTGTTTAATACAAATTCAACATTTTAATATAAATCAATTAGTTATATTACTATCTTTTTTTGTATATTAATCAATATGAACATGAATGTTCCAATTATTCCCATGCAATCCAATTTCTTACAAATCAATTAATTATATTTACCAATAATAATAAACCAAATAATTTCCCCTCTTATGTTACTCATTTTCACATCTTAAACTCTCTCAATAACCCACATAGTTTTGCCCATATAATCCTCCAAATCACAACTTAATCATTTCTACTTTCATCACAATATATAATTAAAAATATTTCAATCGTTACAATTTCCCTAATTAAATTTAAAAATGTTCTAACTGTTATCCAAGCTACAATTTAATCCTTTTTTACCTTCACCACCATATACCATTAAAGGTATTTCAATTGTTACAGTTTATACTTATTCATATTTCTAAAAAAAATAAAAAAATAAAAACTTATCATTGTCTTGATTTCAAAAATACAAAGACAAATATTCCAATTATTATTCATTTCATTTTTACAATCATGATTTTCCATTTATTTCTTATTACTATTCATATTTCAATTCTAAATATTTATAACATTTTTCTCTTTCATTTCTTTTTCTCCCTTCCCATTTTTATTTTTGCCTTTTTCTTTCTCCTTTTTTTCTTTTATGTTTAAAATCTTGAACTCTCCTCTTTTGCCCTAAATTTCCCATTGTTTGCACCTACCTTTTTTGGTGAGGAAAAAGAAGGAAAAAAAATCTCCCTCTGCCTCTGCCTAATTTTGCCTGGTTGCAGCAAACAGCAAACAGCCTGCTTTACTTTCAGTTTCGTTTTCAGCGTAGCTTGATTAGCACAAGGGAAAAAAAATCTGCTCCAGCAATTTACTTCTTTGCAGCAAGCAGCAGAGCCCTGCGCAAATCAGCTGAGAGCAAATCAGCTGAGGGTCGGGAGGCCGATCTAATTAACTTGTGCTAATTAAGCTGTGCTGAAGCTGAAAGGAGCTGTTTTTTCTTGCTGTTTGCTTGCAAGGAAGTAACTGCTGCAAGGCACAGGCCAAAGGGTGGGGGCCAGTGGGTGGGCAGGGCTACATTCGGTGTATAAATAAGACGCACCTAAATTTTCACCCCCTTTTGGGGGGGGGGAAGGTGCGTCTTATACTCCGAAAAATACAGTATCTTGTTCTTGTGGGGTTTTTTTCTTTTTCTTTTCTTTTTACAGTATATGCAATTGTAAGCCCTCTTATATATGCTTTTTCAGTGTTCCATAAATTTTGGAGTGATGTTTCTTTTTTTTTGTATTTATCCTAAAAAATATATTCATTTCTTTTTCAATCATTTGTGTATATTCTTTCTCTTTTAATATTTCTTTCTTCAACATCTATCTCTTTCTTTTCTTCTGGCTTTTCCATATCACCCTTAATGGCTTATGATCCACCCAGTCATTATTTCCACCTCTTCTGTTTCCTTTCTGAGCTCTAGTGTCATCCATACCATATCAATCCTCGACCATGATTGATGTGGATTTGAATAGAATGTATATTGTTTCTTTTCCTTGCTTATTTCTCTCCAGGTATCGTGTAAGCATAGTTCTTGTGTCATTTCATGAAATGTATCTGGTAAAATCTTTTTCTTTGTCTTGTTTTTCTTATTGCTTTGATAATCTTTTTTAATATCTATAATAGCATTGAAGTCTCCAATTAAACATATATTTTCATATTTTAATTCCCTTATTTTGTTATATATCTGTCTATACAATTCTTTTTGGTTGTCATTTGGTGCGTATATTGAAATCAATAGTATTGTTTTTCGTTCTGTTTCTATTTCGATCATTAAAATTCTTCCCTCCTCATCTGTGTATAATTGTTTTGATTTTAATTGTTTTTTGATATATACTGCGATTCCTCTTTTTGTGTGTGTGTGTTAATAATGTGTGAAGTTTGCCTATTCTTGGATGTTCTTGTAACTTTCTGTGCTGTTTCTTAATGTGTATTTCTTGTAAATTTATAATGTCCATATCTAATTTTTGTAGTTTCGTAAATGTCTATGTTGTTTTACCTGGTGTCAGGTGTGCTTCCTTCAAAGTACAGGAAAGAATGACCCAAACTCCATTGTTTATAGAGAAAGGTACTTTTACTAGAAGATGAAGTGAACGCAACCAAAGGAAAGCTCTCAGGATCCTCGGGCCACGCAAAGACACAAACGCAACAAATCACCCAACAATGTTTTGCTTTGGAATGCTGGTTTTTCTTTCGTGGCTCCAACAAATCTGCAGTCATAAACAATTTAAAAACGGCGCTAAGGGCGCGTAGCCCGTAGCGCTTTTATGCCTCCCATCTGCTGTGGGGCATAGCCCATGCCCCGCCCAAAAGCAGAATCTAAGGAAATACGCACGAAAATTGCATATAGAAAACATCCCCTCCCACTGTCCACCGTAAACCATCCAAACCAAAGGTCTCCCCCGGGCCAGCGAATCAATGGCCCCGGCGACGCTGCTGACATGAGATCCGTGCAGCAGCGAGGCTGATTCCAGTCAGCTGTGGGAAGGCATTGTCTGCAGCGGGAAATTGCGGACACGTGAAACCCTGCACCCGGCGCTCCCTGCACCACACCCGTCCGCCTAATCCATCCACCTGATTCCCCCTCCGCCTGTGTGCGTGTGTGTGTGTGCGTATGCATGTGCGTATGTGTGTGTGTTTGCTGCCGTTCGCTCGAGGCTGCAGATCGCTGAGTCGGGTCGGCTGTAGTTCGTGTTGAGCGTGAGGGCGGGCTCGACATGCGGCACCCCTTCACCACGGTGTGGTCTGTAAGATACAAAGTAGACCTGTTAATCCCTGTTAATTCCCGTGGCCCCGGTTTTATAGGATATTTGCGATGAAACCGTCTTTGTAACCCATCAGCGTGTACGTCCTCCACAGGTACCCTGGATACTCCTCCGGGTATCCCGTCCATTTGACTAGATACTTCAGTCGGCCCCTGCTCATCTTTGAGTCCAGTATCTTGTCAATCTCGTGATGGCCATTTCCTACAGGCCCAGGACATGGGGGCTTATCTCTGACCTGTGTCACCGGTTTTAGCAGACTGACATGAAACACGGGGTGTATTTTCCCTAGTAATGGTGGGAGTTTTAGAACTACAGTGACTGGGTTTATTATTCGAAGTACAGGGAAAGGGCCAAGGTATTTTGGGCCCAGCTTCCGGTTTGGTACTTTTAGCTTGATATATTTAGTGGAAAGATATACCAGATCCCCCACCCGGAGTGGTTCTGTATGGGCCCGTTTCTTATCCGTGTGGGTTTTATACATGGTGGCGGCCTCATCCAATGCCTCTCTAACCTGTGGCCCTAGTGTGCGTATTTTCTCCGCCCATTCCTGTGGATTCTGTTCGCCTTTGGGTGGATCCTCTAATTCGGGTATGGCTACGAAGTCACGACCCGAAACGATACGAAACGGCGTAAAACCGGTGCTGCTATGTACAGCGTTGTTATATGCAACCTCAGTGAATGGTAAAAGACTAGACCACTCGGTTTGCTGATATGAGACATAACAACGAAGATAGCGTTCCACCATGGCGTTGGCTCTTTCAGCCGCGTCATTGGTGCTAGGATGGAACGAGCTGAGCCAATGGCCTGTATGAAGTTTCTCCAAAACCTAGCTGTGAATTGTACCCCCCTATCTGAAATGATACGACGGGGTACCCCATGTAATCGATAAATATGTTGAATGAAAAGTTTTGCCAGCTTTCTAGCTGACGGTAGTCCGTTGCATGGTATAAAATGGGCCTGTTTCGAGAAAAGATTTATCACAGTCCATATCACTGTATGTCCACTACTTTCTGGCAACTCGACCACAAAATCCATACCTATCTCATCCCAAGGTCTCTTGGGATTGGCTACCGGTTGTAGTAAGCCGAGGGGCTTCCCCGGCCAGGGTTTTGATTTAGCACAGATGGTGCAGCTCGTGACATAAGCGTCCACGTCAGCTCGCATACGTGGCCACCAAAATTGACGCCGGGCCAGGTGTAGTGTTTTAAGGAACCTGAAGTGGCCAGCAGGTTTGGCATCATGACATCTTTGTGTAACGGCTTGTCGTAGTTCAGTCAGGATATACATCTTTTCCCCTTTCCAAGCCAGTCCATTGCTATATGTTATTAGCTGCGGGTTCTCTGTCACCCATTTATCTTGGGTCATGGCCTCCCGTACCGACTCCTCCCAACATCGTTGTACCTCTGTGCTGGTTGCCGCTCTCCCCCCTTTGGTGTTACCAGGGAGAATAGCCTGAACAACGTCATCCTGCTTACTATGGAACTGGGGCAACCGTGACAGAGCGTCAGCTAGGAAGTTCTTCCCGGCTAGTACATATTTCAACACAAAGTTGAAACGCCAGAAATATTGGGCCCACCTTACCTGTTTGGGAGATAATCTCTTGGGCGTCTGTAACGCTATCAGGTTTTTATGGTCTGTCCAGACCTCGAACGGGGTACGCACCCCCTCTAATATGTGTCGCCAACTGAGGAGAGCCCATCGGACAGCGAAAGCCTCCTTTTCCCATATAGCCCAACCCCTTTCAGTGGCACTAAACTTTGATGTGTATGCGCATGGCTGCAATTGTCCTTGGTTATTAGGTTGTAATAAGACAGCCCCAACGGCTACATCACTTGCGTCCACCTGCACTATAAAGGGAGTCTCCTCTTTGCAACTGCTTTCTTGTTTCTGGGGCTTGCCATTCCAGGACGGTGCTGACCTTTTTCGGATCCATTGTTAAACCGTCCGTAGAAATTCTATAGCCAGGATAGTCCAACTGGGTGCGATGAAATTCACACTTCGACACTTTCACATATAACTTAGCGTCCAACAAACGCTGCAGTACCTGGCGGACTAAGTGTACATGTTCCTCCATTGTTCTAGTGTAAATCAGGATATCGTCCAGATATACCAAGACACCACGATAGAGGTATTCATGGAGGACCTCGTTAATCAACTGCATAAACACCGCTGGGGCACCCTGCAGTCCAAAAGGCATAACCCAGAATTTATAACTTCCTAGGGGGCAATTAAACGTGGTTTTCCACTCATCCCCCTGTCTGATCCAAACCCTGTAATATGCCTCCCGCAGATCTAACTTAGTGAAGTACCACCCCGTCGCCAGGGTGGCCAGAAGGTCCTTTATAAGTGGAAGGGGATAAAGTGGTTCCACGCTCACGGCATTTAGACCCCGGAAGTCCACGCATAAGCGAAGACCCCCATCCTTCTTCTCTCGAAATAGTACTGGGGCAGCCATATGGGCCCTGCTGGGCTGGATAAATCCCCGGGCTAGGTTTTTATCGATATATTTCCGCAGTTTGTCTACCTCTTTTGGTGTCATTGCGTACATTCGAGGTTTCGGTAACCTTGCCCCAGGTATGAGTTCTATTGCACAATCTGTTCTACGGGGGGGGGGCAATATATCACACTCCGCCTCGTCAAATACAGCTGCTAGATCCATATATACATCAGGCACCCCAGGTATTACGTGTGTCACCCCCTGTTTCTTTTCTTCGGTTGTCTGAGCGGCGGGCTCTAGATTGCTTGGCTCAGGACCTGGCTCGATGCGGAGTTTGCGATACGCTCCTTCCCACCAGATATGTGGTTTCCATTTATCTAGCCATGCTAACCCCAAGATAATGGGCTCTATCATAACGTCCACTACTACGAATCTAAGGCACTCTCTATGCTCTCCTATCCTCACTTGTACTGGTTCTGTAACATGGGTAGCAGGAGCCCCCCCCAGTGTTGACCCGTCTACTTGTTCAAACTTAATAGGGGTCCTTAGTGGATGTAACCGTAACCAGACGAGCGTTGCCAACGCTCGTCTCATCAAGCAACGGGTACAGCCAGAGTCGATTAGCGCTCCCTACTGTATCTCTAGACCCTGTCTTGTATTTTCCAACGTAACCGGGATCAGAAAAGAATGAACGGGGGCACTCACCATCGGATCCCTATTGCTGTCCTCCTTGTCGCTGTCCCCTTCTACAACACATGTCTCATTAGTGCTGGAACGTTCTACAGGCCCAGGTGGTGACGTGTCGTTACCGGACTGCCGAGCCTGAGCCACGACCTTAGACCGTTCTGGCGTCATCCGTTGGCGGTCACGGCCCCCCGTCACAGGTGTTCGGCTTGCAGGCTGTTGGGCAGGTGGAAGGGGACAGTCCAAAGCCCTGTGGCCTACTTGATTGCACCGGAAACAACGAAACACCAGCCTATGAACGGAGTCTCCGATTGAGGTAGGTATGCTTCCTCGATTGGGCGCAGGTCGTTCTGGAACTTTTCTCAGCTGGGCCAATGGTCCTGTGCTGGTTCTGATGCGGAACTCCTTCAGCCCCATATCAAGATCAATGGCTGCCCGAAACCAGTCCGACAAACGTGGTGGCAACCCGCGATATACGCATGCCTGTCTCAAGTCCCGGTCTAGTCCCAAATGAAATTGATGCACAAGCATGCGTTCGGGCCACGCCCGCAACCGCCCAGCTATGGATCGGAACTCCTTGACATAGTCCTTTGCAGGACGGCCTTTTTGTCGCAAGGACACAAGCTCTCCTTCGGCCTGTTGTGTTCTGGAGTCATCCTCGAACCGGGCCCGAAGGCCCTCCAGAAAAAGGCCAATGTCTGTTAACTCGCAGGCGTGGTCGCTGTGTAGGTCCGCCACCCAGTCAGCCGCCTCCCCCGTCATGACGGGGGTGATGGCGACCACCATTGACCACTGAGACGGGTAGAACTGGCCATAGAGATCCATATAATTAATAGCTTGGCTAAGGAAGATTGCAACTCGATCCGAACTCCCATCAAACGATGCTTGAAAAGGGGGTGGGCCCCACACAGGCTGGGGCCCCCATGGGCCCGCTGTCCAAGGTGGTACGGACCCGGACTGACCGGCTGGTGTGCCTCTGAGGCCTTGTGAGGGCAGCCTCCGCCCTGAGTCAGTCCGACGCCCATCCTGCGTGGGCCGGCCCCTGTCCTCTGGGCGAGGCCTTGTCCTGTCCTGGCCGTCTGTCGGGGGGACAATGTCACGTCTCTGTCCACGCGTCCCTTGGTCCATTTTCAATTTAGGGCTGGCCAGACGGAAACGGGTATCTGCTGTAGAAACCCCCGCTCCCCCTTGCCAGGTAGCCGAGGGCTCCCCCCCCCGCAGCCCATGGTTGCCAGGCCTGTGCGTCTTTAAAGCTGGCCTCCCCGAATTTCTCCCTTAGAACGTCGAGAGTTGAAGAACCTAGACCCATGGAATAGGTCCACTCCCCCCCTTCCTCTTCATCAATCCACCGTCGTTCTCTCCACTTGAGAAACCTTTCATCCGGGGGAGGGGTTGGCACTCTCGCGCTACCCCCAGGACCAGTAAGGGCTGAGCTGTGCCACCAGTCCCCAGAATCAGCAAATGTTCCAACTGTTTTCCACTCCGGCTCGCCTGCCCCTCCCCCCCCCGCTTTGGCTCACCGTCCATTCCTTTGGCCGAACAACACGGGTGCGGGCATCGTCCAAACCCCCCATACTCGCCTCTGCCTGCTCCACACCGGCCCCCTCCATCACGGGCAAATCAGGGTCCAACCCCTCAGCCATCCTTCCGTTTGGGCTTTCTGCAGGTGAAAGAAGGTAGCGCCGTTTTCCTCTCAGGATCCTCGGGCCACGCAAAGACACAAACGCAACAAATCACCCAACAATGTTTTGCTTTGGAATGCTGGTTTTACTTTCGTGGCTCCAACAAATCTGCAGTCATAAACGATTTAAAAATGGCGCTAAGGGCGCGTAGCCTGTAGCGCTTTTATGCCTCCCATCTGCTGTGGGGCATAGCCCACACCCCGCCCAAAAGCAGAATCTAAGGAAATACGCACGAAAATTGCATATAGAAAGCATCCCCTCCCACTGTCCACCGTAAACCATCCAAACCAAAGGTCTCCCAGGGGTCAGGTGGAAGCACACATCTGGCAGCATCATCAATCAGGAATGTCACGACCGTTGGCCCGACGGCAGCTCCAAAGATACAGTCCGGTGGCTTAACTATCGGTTTTGTTTTCCTCCAGCACGCTTCCCCCCCCCCATGCTACATAGTTCTCCCCCCTCCCGTTACTATGGCAGGCAAACCAGAAAAGGCGGAGGCTGACAGCTGGTGAATTTAGACTATTTGTTTATTGAGATCATTTTTATTTCTTCCTCCATGTTCTTTCTTATTTATTCATTGTTCTTAATCTTCTTGTGTTTCTTGTTTCTCTTTGTATTTTTCATCTTGCTGCTTCTCTCTCTATTCGTTCCTTTTCCTGTTTTCTCTGTTCTTCTTGTTCCTCATCATTCTCCTCCGTTCGATATTCCTCCTGGCTTTTACTCTCAACTTCCTCTCTACTTTCTTGATCTTTTTCTAATGCAAAGTGGTATTTGAAAAATTCTTGAGCCTTATCTAATGTATCTATTTTGATTTTTTTCTCTTGCCAGGAGATCAGGATCCCTTCTGATATTAACCATTAGAACATGATGTTATATTTGTTTAATTGTGATGTTAGAAACTGATGATTTCTTCTTTGGTCTCTTACTCGTCTCGGAATTTGTTTGAGAGTTATTATTTCCTGAGGGAAAGATTCAATGGGCCCTAGAGGGAAAAAAGGACATAACAGTTCAATATTATCAAAAATTGTATGAAAAGGATATAGTAACAGAGGAGGAAATTGAATATTATTTAAAAGAGGAGGGATTGCAAATACTAACAGAGGAAGAAAGAGAATTATTAGATAAGGAGATCACGATGGGGGAGCTAAAAGAGGCGCTGAAGAGGCAAAAAAAATAATAAAACCCCGGGGACAGACGGTTTACCAACAGAGTTCTATAAGACATTTGGAAATTCATTAAATGGAATACTGTTAGAAATATATAATGAGGCCCTAATAGAGGTAAAGCTACCTAACACATGGAAAGAAGCATACATTTCCTTAATACCTAAAGAGGGGACAGATACCACATTAATAAAAAATTATAGGCCGATTTCTTTGTTGAATACCGATTATAAAGTTTTCATGAGTATAATTGCCAATAGGATGAAAATAATACTACAAAATAAAATACGCCAGGATCAAAATGGTTTTCTGCCTACAAGGCAGATAAAAAACAATTTAAGAATAGCATTGGATGTTTTAGAATATTATGAGGTGCATCCAGAGAGACAGGTAGCGCTGATCTTTCTGGATGCACAAAAAGCGTTTGACCAAGTAAACTGGCAATTTATGAAGCAACAAATCAAAGGTATGAATTTTGGAGAAAGATTTACTAAAATGATAACATCGATATATCAGAATCAGAAAGCATGTGTCTTGGTGAATGGGGACCCAACAAAATTCTTTGGAATAAATAAAGGAGTAAGGCAGGGATGTCCGCTTTCCCCCCTACTATTTATCTTAACATTGGAAAATTTCTTAATCAGAATTAGAGCAAATAAAGAAATTCAAGGATTAAAGATCAAGAGAGAGGATTACAAGGTCCAAGCATTTGCAGACGACCTTGTCTTTTTCGTAGAAAACCCAATAGAAACAACCCCAAAATTAATAGAAGAGATTGAAAAATTTGGAAAGGTAGCATGTTTAAAAATTAATAAAGAAAAGACAAAAATGATAACAAAAAACATGACAATAAAACAAGTAGAGAAATTAGACAAAATCGGTAGCCTACAAAGAAAATCACTATAAAATGTGGTACCGATGGTATCTGCCACCCGCAAGGTTAGCAAAAATGTATCCAAATGTGAATCCGGCTTGTTGGAAATGTAAAAAAGCGCAGGGAACTTTTTACCATGCTTGGTGGCTTTGCCCAAAAATTAAAAAATATTGGAACAAAATAAAAACATGGATATTAGAGATAACAAATTACGAAATTGAATTAACACCTGAAGTCTTTTTACTCAGCATGATCAATAAGAATATTAGAAAGGACATAAAATACCTAATACTCCACATTATAACAGCGGCAAGATTAGCGTTGGCACAACTCTGGAAAATAGACCGTTTGCCAACTGATCAGGAAGTAATACAGAAAATTTATGTATGCGCAGAAATTGATAAATTAACCCTAAAATTACAGGATAAGGAAGATTCAAAATACTTTAAAATATGGAATAGCTGGTACCAGTGGATAAGTCAGAGAGAGGGAATGCTTAGAGATGAAAGTTAGGAGAAATCAATGTAAATAAACAACTGCACTGTCAGAGAGATATAGAAGGAAATAAGTCATTGTGTGTATGTATATATGTATATATAACATTAGAAAGTAGTTAATAGATGAAGTTGAGCACTATATATGTATCGTATATGTATATGTAATTTGTGTGTTTGATTAAGAGAAACTTGTTCAGTTTTTCTTATAATTGTTTTAAATGTCTTTTTTAAATACGAATAAAGTTTGTTAAAAAAAAGAGAGAGAGTTATTATTTCCTTTCCTTTGTATAGTATCGATTCTTCCCTCATTTTTTAATATATTTTGTCTTTTAACATTTTTTGGGTAAATCCACTTTTGGGAGTTCGTGTCTGCATGCATAATTCGTGTGTACTCTGTACACTTCGTCAATTCTTTCCGTATGTCTTGTTTGTCTCTTTGTACTGCCTCCACTAGAATTTCTGACATAATCTCCCCTAAATCATCTTCCTTATTTTCCATTATATTTTGAAATCTGAGATAGAAGGATGCTTTCTCCATCTCAAAAAATTTTATTGATTCTTCTAAGTCTCTATTAGTTTTAATATATTTTTGTTCCAATGTTTCTATTTTTTTGTCTGTTTGTTCCATTTTTGCCTCTACCGTTTTAATTCTTTGTTCGTTTTTGAAGATATTTTGCTGGATATTTCCTATTTTATCACCCATTTTTAAAATATCTTCTTTCATTTCTTCCATGTCGGATTTGAGGTCTTCATGATTCTTTTTTGTCTCTTTGTGGTTGTTTGCAATGGCTTCCTGTGTTTTAATCATTGCCTCTTGTATCATCAGTAACATCATCTGCTACTTTGCCTCTTTGCACTGTCACTGTTTGTCAGTTTATTTCCTCCGCTCCGTTCCTTCTGGTCGCCACATTTATTTGGCAGTGTTCCTGCCTCTAGTTTTAGAGTCTCAATATTTCAGCTCCACCATTCGACAATATAATTGTACCTCTTTTATGGGATTTTTCTCTTCTACCGTTGCTGTTATGTTGTTTTCATGATCTTTGCTTCCTGTTCCGTGGCTGTCAGTGCTTCGGGCCAGCCAAAATGGCTGGTTTCTTCCCTGCCAGAATCAAGAGGTTTCTCCTGAAGCTTTGGGGGAATCGCCTTTCCCCCTGAGGTCCTTGAAGATCCCCCTTTTTTCTATCAATCTCTCTTTTTAGACTTCCTGGCTGGGAAAGTCAGGCTTCGGGAACAGAGCCCTGTTCCTTTGCTCCATTCACGCTGACGTCACCACCGGAAGTCCCTTGAACAAAGATCTTTTACTTATGACTACAATTAAGATCAGAATCTTCTATCATTGAGCGAATCAAGATGTCATGTGACTGCTTTGCTCAATAATAATAATCTAAACTTTAGAATTGGCTTTCACCAGTTGTGCCAATATGATCTATCCAATAAAACTGCCTCAGAGTTCTGATTTCTATGGTTGCGTTACTTGGAATGCTGACATTGTTTCCCACTCCATTTTCCCTGGAGGTGAGGGCTAGTGAGATGTTAAATTCTACCAGAAGTTCATTTTCTGAGAAAGAAAAGCTGTATGGCCTTTAACAAGATGGCTTTCCCTTGCAGATTCCTCATACCTATCTTCTGCCAAATTCTGCAAAGTTCAAGCAGCATTGGTAGTCATGATACTATCTACTGTATAATACTTCTCCTATAGCTAGAAGGGAGGGCAAGAGAGGAATTTGAGTTGACATTGTTTATCAGGAAGCATAAAGAAAATATTCAAAGCTAACATACAGCATGCTCCCTAAAATGAAAGACAAGATCATTGGATTACATCTTTTACAACCTAAAGTAAGGATGCACATTAGTTTATCCATTTGCCAATCAACTACCTTACTCAATGATAGGATTGGCCATTGAATGATTTTGACACTAAGCTAGTCAAAGCTAGTAAATTTGTGTTAATACACTATCTTCCATTTTTATTTCTTTCACTTAGCCATATCCTTTTTTCCCTTTATTCTCCACAATGATGGAGACAGCAGCCAGGCATGGTTTGTACTTGTCTGTTCAGTTTGAAGGACTGAGTCTGTCAGAGTTGTTAAGTCTCGCCCTTGTTGCTAGGAGCTTCCAGCTTTTGACTCAGTCCTTCAGACTGGATGGATGTGTCAAGAGCTTTCTACTCCATTCCTGGATATTTTCTGCTGAATTAGTTCTGGACTTTACCTTTCTGATCTTCAACTGTGAGTTAGAGTTTAACATCAGCATTCTTGGAATTTGAATCTCCCCACCGGCTGCAGCTTCGGCTCTAGCCATTGACAGGGGCCTCTCAGCTGTCTGCAGGGCTTATAATTAAAGCTCTGCTAGCAGACCCATTGAACAGCAGGCATTCTGAGATTCTTGTGGTGGAGTAAGGTGCTCCCGAAGACAGCTGAGAGTCAGATAGTGGAGCTTCGCGCTCCCGGGACCAGCGGGAAGCCGAAATTTCAAGCTTCGCATGCTTTACGAGGGCTCATTGGGTTGCCATTTTGAGAGATGTTTGCACTGCCCGGTGCTTGGGACTAAAGGTGGAGCTTCACACTTCCATTTGGATTGCCTGCATCTTTGGTCATAGCCTCCGCTTCCTGCATGCATATAACAGCAGCCGCTTAGAGTGACGCCACCTGACTGCGGAGCTTCGTGCTCCCACCTCTTTTCATTGGTGGTGGTGGCGTGGCGCATCAGGGAGGTTCGCGTTCCCCTCAGGAGGCAGCTGACATTAAAGCGATCCAGAGGGTGCCAGAGGATCAACTTGGGCAGGGATCTATTCCCTTTTATTTCTCGTTCCTAAGACCTTGTGGGGGAGGGGGGAGACCTATTCTAGACCTCAAAAGGCTGAACTGATACATTGTGTATAAAAGGTTCAAAATGCGGTCTCTTCTATCTGTTCTTTTTTTTTTATTTTTTTATTTTTTATAATCAAACAGATAACATTTTCACTTGTATATTTAAACATTTATAAACCCACCCTCCCACACCCCCTTCCCACCCCCCTCCCCCGACTTCCCAGAAGAAAAACAGGGTATAAGTTTTATCAAACATACGCTAAAATATGCTAAATTAATGCAAGACTATAATTCCCTAGACCCCTTAACTCCCCTTCTAGAAATTATTCATCAACCTCCCTTTAAACTCAAAATAACATATAATCCTTTAGGCCTAAGAGTTTTTTAAAAACATTAACAAACACTAATAGATCATTCAAAGCCTAGAGTTCTCATAATACATCTGTAAGAAATTCTTAGTTCATTTTCTTAATCATTTTACTCTCCCTCCTACTTTTATTCTCAAGATTCAAATATTTTTTCTTAAACCTTAATTAATCATTAATTGAATTCTTAATTCATTTACTTAATCATTGTAATTAATCATTAATACATCAATTATTAAACCAAAGAAAATTAATCTTCCCTTCTTCCTTTCTTTCTATATTTTTTCCAATCTTTCTTCCTCCCTCTTGCTTTTATTTTAAGGAGGTTTTGATTTTCAACTGGGGGTTGATGTATCTTTAAAACTTGCCCCTTTCTTGGAATCATTTCCTCTGATTTGGAGCCCCCATATCGACTCTTCTTGCTTATATAATTAGTCAGTCCATAGAACGAAGAGTTAACTCGATGAGTTTGCAAAAAAAAAGTCCAGTTGTTGCATTTCAATTAATTGTGTGGAAGCCTCTGCCAAATCTTCCAAAACCTCGTAGGGCTGATCAGTTTCTTCTTCTTTCTGCTCCAAATTATATTTTTGAAAAGTTCTGTCAGTTAATTCCACAAGGGCAGGAAAAGAGTTTGAAGATCCTTGAGAATCAGCCAAATCCAGCTTCTCTGTTTTAATAAAAATGTCTCCTTCATTGTCATTGTGCTTTCCTTCAAAAACATCCTCATTTGCTTTTAAATCCTCCACCAGCTCTATAAATTTTTGTTCTATGATTGCTGTAAAGTTATTAATAATTGCCATTTGATTATTCATGGCTTCCTTTATAAGTTCTGTAAGGTCTCTGAAAAAATCCTCTTGGCTCTGTGAATCAGTTCTCTGTATCATTTCTGACGCCATTAAAGAGCTTCCACCACTTTCAGAAACTCCTTGCTTGGAAGCCATATTATTTTAAGAATATTTTTCTTTTCAAAGCCAAAACATCTCTTAAGCAACTTTCTCAAATTTATTTGTAGTTTATCAAGCAAGATAGTTTTTTCTACACCCAGCTCTCAAATCCCAGCAGCTTAAGTCCAGTCTCTAAGCACAAATCTATTAACAAGCACTTAGCTTTCACTTTCAGTCCAGCCATAATGAAGACGCCATTCCTCCTTCACCTCAGCAAAATCAAGTAGAAACAATGTATCCCAGGAGTTAAGCAACATACTTACAAAGGCTTGTTCTCCTGCTTCCATTCTGCCTGCTTTTGGAATCAATTAATCCCCTTGTTGACAGAGAGTTGGTCACCGGCGTCTAGCTCCGTTTAAAACAGAGTTGCCACGGATCCGGAGCTTCAGTGGGCTGAACGGGGAGCTTTCATCCTCCAAGCCCCTGGAATTGCTCCAGGGGCTCCCGGGGAGCTCTACCTTTGCCCACCGGCTCTCCTCTCCTTCTTCTCCCGAAGGAGAGGTTTACAAACCGTCTGACAGCTGATTAGTGCTGTCAGAACGGCTCCAACGGAATCGCGGGGCTGGCGGTCTGAAAAGACCGTCTGCGACGCCGGCGGTGCCAACGGAAGTCTCTTCTGTCTATTCTTGATGGCTTCAGGAAGGGCGACTTCCTCACCTCTATTGACCTCACAGAGGTGTACCTGCATATTCTGATCCTTCCCTCACATCGGAAGTACCTAAGATTTTATTATGTAGGTACTTATTATCAATATAGGGCCTTGCCTTTTGGGTTTTCCTCAGCGCCCCATGCCTTTACCAAGGTTTTAGCCACCTTGGCAGCTTTCCTCAGGGCCAAGCCAGTTTGTCTCCAGTGTTACCTGGATGACATTTTAATTTTGTCCTCTTCTGCACACCAATCCACAGAGGACCTCCAGGTAATACTTCAAAGTCTCACATCCCACGGGTTCTCTGTTAACATAAAGAAGAGTCATTTGACTCCTTCAATCTGCCTGCTCCATCTGGGAGCGGTGATTGACTCCATTGAGGGCAGGGCATATTTGTCCCAGGAGTGGCAGGACAGTCTTAGAGTCCTGATATGTAGAGTCTAAAGGGAATGTAAGGTGTCCTTGTTCCTGCTATCACAGCTCCTGGGCAAAATGATCTCGGCCATTTCTGTCACTCCATGTGCTTGATTACACGCTAGAGACCTTCAATGGTTTCTTTTGCCTTTCCGGGAGGTGGGCAGAGGCAATTCATCAGACAGGGTCCGGGTCTCCAAGGACATTCTCAGATCCCTCAACTAATGGCGGTCACCAGCCATCACCAAGGGCTCTCTGTTCCATGATCCCCAGTGGCTGGTGGTGACAATGGACACCAGCTTCTTAGGCTGGGGAGTGCACTTCCAGTCACAGGTGACTCAAGGCAGGTGGAGTACCCGTGAACAGCAACTGAGCATCAACTGGCTGGAGTTGCATGCAGTGTATCTTTCCCTTCACCAGTTTCCGGGATCAATATCAGACACACATGTTTTAGAGCTAACAGACAATGTCACCACAAAGGTACATATAAACCACCAGGGGGGCTCCAGGTCCAAATCCCTGATGTTGGAGGCCAAGAGACTGGACCTTTGGGCGGAATGACACCTTCGCTCCTTGACAGCCGAGCACATCTCCAGGGTGTCCAATGTGCTGGTGGACTGGCTCAGCTAGACAGTCATCGTCCACTTGGAATGGCACCTGCACCCGTCCCTTTTTTGGGACAAGACTACCCATTTTGGCATCCTGGGGGTGGATATGTTTGCTACCCCAGAGAACGCGCAGCTCTCACATTTTTATTTGAGGTTTCTGTCTCCACCAGCAGAGGGAATAGACACTCTTCGCAGCCCATGGTCACCGGGGCTCCTTTATGCATTTCCCCCTCTGCCCCTCCTTTCAAGGGTGGTGCAGAAGGTTCTAGAGGAGCGAGCAGAGGTCATCCTTCTTGTGCCTCATTGGCCCAGGAGGCCTTGGTTCTCTAACCTCAAGAAATTGTTGATAGCTCCATCCTGGAGGATCCCTCAGGCCATAGCTTCACTCAGCCAGGGAGTGTTGGTCTCCCTGGGCCCTCAGTGGCTCCAACTGACCACCTGGCGCTTTGGCAGCACGCTCTGAGTGGGGACAATTTCTCCTCCAGAGTCATTTGGATGATTCAGGCTTCTCGGCGGCCTTCCACGGATCGTATTTATTCTGCCACTTGGCAGACCTTTTGTAATTGGTGTGACCGTGTGGGTATCTCCTCTCTCCAGGCCTCGATAGCCCAGATCCTGGAATTTCTCCAGGACGGGCTTGATAGTGGGCTATCGCCTAGCACCATTCAGAGGCACATGGCAGCTCTTTTATCTGTCCTGGCTTGTGGCTCCCTTACTTCCTTATCACAGCATCCCATCATATGGCGATTCCTGAAAGAAACCACTAACTTATGCCGCCCTGTTGTGCACAGGTACCCTACCTGGGACCTGTTTATTGTACTGAAATCCCTTACGGGAGCCCTGTACGAGCCCTTACGGACTGCCAGCCTTTGCCTTTTGTCATGTAAGGTCGCCTTTTTGATGGCAATTACCTCCCCCAGGCGGATTTCAGAAATTACCGCCCTTTCCGTGTGTGACCTCTGTGTGTTTCACGCTGATCGTGTGGTCCTTCGCCTCAATCCCTTTTTCATTCCTAAAATCAATACGCCCTTCCATTGGATGCAAGAGCTGATCCTGCCTGATTTCTGCTGTCACCCTGCCCACCCCTTGGAACGTAATTGGCATACTTTGGACGTCTGGAGGGATCTCCGGATATACTATAAGAGAACTGCTGACTTATAAAAGAAGGAGTCGTTGTTTATCTCTTTTATCCCAGTCTCTTTAGGTTGCAGGGTGACTCCTTCTACCATCGGCAGATGGATTTGTCAAATAATCGCCAAGGCGTATGAACTGTGTTCCTTGCCGAGGCCCGCTCATCTGATGGTGCATTCTACACACAGTGTGGCCACATGGGCGGCGTGGGCCACGCAGGCGTCTTTGCTTAAAATCTGCAGGGCAGCAACTTGGACTTCTCCTTCGCCTTTTATTAAACACTATAAATTGGACAAATTTGCCTCAGGTGATATTTGGACGTGGGGTCTTGCAGCAGGTTCATACCAGAGGGGAGTCTTCTGACCAGATGGGACCCGCTCGTAGTTAGGGACAGGAAGCTTTCGTATGTCCCATGCCTGGCTGCTATCTCCACCACTATGGAGAAGGGGCATTGGTCTTACCTGAGACACACCTCGTTGGGTGGAGATAGTCTTGTCTTCATTGCTATTCTTTTTCTCCTGACACATTGAGTCTGTTTCTTCATCTTCGCCAAAAGCTGGAAGCCCCTAGCAACAAGGGCAGGACTTAACAACTCTGACAGACTCAGTCCTTCAAACTGAACAGACAAGTACAACCCATGCCTGGCTGCTGTCTCCACCCAACGAGAAGGTGCATCTCAGATAAGACCAACACCCCTTCTCTCCATCCTTCTCCCACACCAATTTAAAATAACATTGCATGGTGATAGACATTTACATCACATAAACAAATGTGTGTAGGCTGCCTAAAGTACTGATGTGGAGTACTAATCTGGAATTTTAAAAAGTGTATGGTATGAAATATGGGGGTCTCACTCTTGCTGCTTGTCTGTAAGCATGTCATGCAAGTTCCATAACAGTCAGCTGTAACAGTTCTTAACAGATAGCTCAATAGCTGCTTTCAACCTAAAGCACTCCCATGCTGCTAACAAGTGTTCAGCTACATTTTTTTGACAAGAAAAATGTAAGGCATGATTTCCAAAGTCATTTTAAGCTACAGGTCATTGCAAAATGACTAAAAGAACTTGAAAATGTGTACATTTCAACTGAAGACTTTATGTCAGCAAAAACTGTAGATTTTTAGAGAGTATAGTTTTCCAATAAATTATAGCAAACTCTGATGGTACTGAGAAAATTTATCCCCCTTTGAATTGGCTTTCAACAATTTATCTTACAGTTATAAGATTTTCCTGGTGTTTCTATATCATGATTCCTAATGTTTTGGTGGAATGGTAACCTCTTTGAAATTAAAAGCTGAATTTTCTCCAGCTACTATAAAATTCATTTTTGAAGTATAGTATATTTTTTTGGAATTTTTATTTTATTTTATAAACAAACATACAATACAATACATAATCAATCATTCAGTGCTTCATCTGAATACATCTTTTGTGTCTTCTTCTTGTTCTCCAATGTTAATCATTTCATAATATCATCATTTCATTTATTGTCATATTTCTCCAGGGGTGAAATCTAAAATTTTTCCCTACCGGTTCAGTGGGCGTGGCTTGGTGGGGGGATGTCCTGTGACTGAGTGGGCATGGCCCACTCAATGTCACTCACAGCCATGCCCACTCAGTCACAAGACCCCCTTCCACCAAGCCATGCCCACAGAACTCGGTAGGAAAACTTTAAATTTCTATTCTGCCACCCACTCGCCACCTGCTCTTCGCTTTGGGTCAGGGCCCAGGGAGCCGCTGCCTGCTCGCCACCTGCCTCAGCCAGGTTGGGGAATGCACCATTCTCCAATACCAGCCTTGCCCCGGAGCCGCTGCCCGCTCTCTCATCGCCAAGCGGCGTGTCCTTACCTTTCTCCCACGGCTGGCTGTCAGGGAAGGCAAGCGCCCAAAAGTTACCAGAGTCGCTCACTCTCCTTGAATGTGCCACCACCATTACCGCCCTGGTCCATGCACCGGCTGCGCAAGCGCACACCCAACCTGCCGCTGATGAGTGAATGAAATAAATGGTGTGCGCTTGCGCAGCTGGCGCATGGACCAGAGCAGCGATGGTGGCGGCATATTCAAGAAGGAGAGTGAGTGACTCCGGTAACTTTCGGGCACTTGCCTTCCCTGACAGCCAGCCATAGGAGAAAGGTGAGGAGTAGGATACACTGCATGGCGAAGGGCGAGCAGGTGGTGGCTCCACAGCAAAGCCGGAGTCGGGGAATGGTGCATTCCCTGACCCGGTTGAGGTAGGCAGCGAGCAGATGGCAGGGCTTCGGTGAATGGCAGGTCCCCAGTCCCCACCCAAGGTGAAGAGCGAGCGGGCGGTGAGCAGGCGGCAGCTCCGTGGCAAGGCTCAAGTCGGGGAATGATACATTCCCTGACCTGGTTGAGGCAGGCGGTGAGCAGGCGGCGGCTCCGGGGCTTCGGTGAATGACGCATCCCTGGGCCCTGGCCTCTGACCCAAGGTGAAAGTTGAGCAGGTGGCGAGTGGGTGGTGCTCTGGGGCAAAGCCGGAGTCTCTTTCTGGGCATGTCACTTCTGCTTGTTGGGCCACTTCCAGGAAGTAATGACTTCTGGGTGGGTGGGCGGAGCCTCCAGCTGCCATTGTCATCGGTTCTCCGAACTACCGGCCATCATTGCTACTGGATCGGCCGATCCGGTCTGATCCGGGAGCATTTCACCCCTGTATTTCTCTCACATTTACTACTTTGCTATTAATACATTTATCTTCTCTCTCCTCTTTCTTCTTCCTATGTTTCATTACATTACCCTATATATATTCTTCTCTGGTAAAATTGTCTCCATATCTTATAATATTCAGATTCCTCTCTTTCTTTAATTGTCAAATTCAATCTATTCATTTCTGCACAATCCAATATTTTCTTAATTACTTCGCCCTCTGTAGAAATCTTCTCTGCTTTCCATCTTTGTGCAAATATTATCCTCGCTGCAGTTATTATATGACTAATCAGATATATATATTTTTTACTAAATTTCTCTGGTAGGATACCCAATAGGAACAGTTCAAGTTTTAAATCTATATGTTGTTGTATAATTTCTTCCAACCATATTTTAACTTTAATCCAATGGTTTTTTGCTTCTGGACATGACATTGTTAATTTGTAATTCCTTTCCCAAAATTGTTGCCATTTATCTAGCTCAATTGAATATCCATATTTTTTTGCCCAAACTATCATTGTTTCTTATACTTGATTTTCTTTTAAATCAATACTAAATAAGTAATTATATATATTTAAAATAATTTTATCATCTGTTGCTGTGTGTATCCTATCCAGTTCTGTCATTTCTAAATAAAAAACATATAATTTAGCATCTTTTTCATATCTTGTTCATATTTGAATATAAGTATACCAATCCAACTCAATCCCTTGTTCTTCTATTTCTTGTTTCCCCTTCAATTCCCCCTTATCTGTTAATATATCTTTATATCTAAGAATATTTCTAATATTGATCATATTTGGATGTATTAACGCTTCCATTGTTGATAACCATGTTGGTATTTTCAAATAGTATTTATCTCTGACCTTCTCCCACACCAATAATAATGCATTTCTTACATAATGTATTTGAAAATAAGTATGCATCTTACTTCTACCATACTATAAAAAGGCATGCCATCCCAATTGTAGATCGTGTCCTTCCAAAATTAATAATCTTGTATTTCTCAATCCAATCCATTCTCTCATCCAAGTCAACACTGCTGCCTGGTAATATAATTCCCAATTTGGCAGTCCAATCCTCCACGTAGTCTCCCATCTTGTAACATTTTTATGTTGATTCTCACTTTTTTCCCTTGCCATATAAATTTCTTTATTGTTTTATTAAGGTGTTCAAAATATGTCTTTTCCACTTTTATTGGTATTGTCTGAAATAGAAACAATAGTCTCGGCAATATTTTCATCTTTACTATCACTATCTTTCCCATTAATGATAACTGAAAATTTTTCCATTTCTCCAAATCTTCCTCAGTCTGTTTCTTTAGTTTATAGTAATTATCTTCCTTTATCGTTACACATCTTGAGGTTAAATATATTCCTAAATATTTCATTTTTTTTCACAATTTGAATATTTAGTTTCTCCATCAATTCTCTTCTTCTTTTCTGTTATATTTTTGACCAATATTTTTGTTTTGTCTTTATTTATTTTTAGTACTGCAATCTCTCAATATTCTTCTATTTGTGCTAATAGTTTGGGACCTGTTATTTGAGGTTCTTCCAATACAAAAATTCCAAGTCATTTTGCAGATGACTTAATCTGCAAAAGCTTGTAATTTATATTCTTCTTTCTTAATTTTCATTCCTTTTATTTCTTCATTTCTTCTTATATTTCTATTTAACACTTTGAATGTTAATACAAATAACAATGGTGATAATGGACATCCTTGCCTTGTGCCCTTCATTATATTCACTTTTTATGATGTCTCTCCATTCATCATTATTTTTGCCGATTGCTTTTTATAAATTGCTTTTATCATATTTGTGAATCTCTCCCCAAATTCCATCATCTGTAATTGTTCTATCATAAATTGCCAATTCATGTTATCAAACGCTTTCTGTGCATCTAGAAACATTATCACCATTTCTTTTTCTGAGTGTACCTCATAATACTCCAAAATATTCAAGATTATCCTTATATTGTCTCTAATTTGTCTCTTTGGTAAAAACCCATTTTAGTCCATATGAATTATTTCATTTAAAAGTTTTTTAATCTGTTCGCCATTATTGAGGCAAAAAATTTATAATCCACTTTCAGCAATGAAATTGGTCTGTAATTTTTAACTTATATTAAATCTGTATCTTCTTTAGGTATACTGTAAGTGTGACATAAGCCTCCATCCAAGAATCTGGAATCTTTCCTTTCACCAGTAATTCAATAAATAAGTTCAATATTACATTGCTCAACACGTCTTAGAATGATTTATATAGTTCTGCTGGTAGTCCATCTGGTCCCGGTGTTTTCCCATTTTTTTGTTTTTCAATTGCCTCTGTCAATTCCATCATTGATATTCTTTCTTCTAATATTTCCTTATATAGTTCAGGTATTTTAGGTAAATCAGATTTCTTTAAGAATTGTTTTATCTTTCCATCAGGTATCTTCTCTTGATTGTATAATTTCTTATAATAGTCTTGAATTATTTTTTTCTTTTCTTCATTTCTATAACATATCGTTCCTTTTTCATCCTGTAGTTGATTAATTAACTTCTCTTTTTCTTTTTTCATTTTGTATGCCAGCCATCTGCCTGGTTTATTTGCATTTTCAAAAAAATTCTGTTTGGCGGACCTCAATTTTTGTGCCATTTCCAACATAATGGAGAGGTGTTTGGAAACATCTTTGCCAATCTGGCAGGTGGAAGATACTACCTATAAAACATTTTAAATATATTTTCTTTATAGGGTACAGACATTGTTAGTTTGTAATTTATATTTCATAATTTCTCACATTTGTCTAATTCAATATTGTACCCAAAATTTTTCACCCAAATTATCATGTTTTCTTTCACTACTTCTTCCAATTTGTATCTTAATAAATAGTTCTATTTTTTTTTATCAATTTGTCCTCTGTTCCCTGGAGAATTTTATCTAATTCATATGTTTCCTTTTGAAATTCAAATTGTGCCAAATCTGTCTTGTATCTAGATTTTATTTGCATATATGGCCACCAACAGGAAACACTGTACCCTGTTCTTTCAATTCCTGTCTTGTTCTTAATTCCCCTTAATTATTTAACAAATCTTTGTAAGTCTTCATTTTACCAATATCTAGAGCATTTGGGTAAATTTGTGCCTCCAGAGTGGATAGCCATTCTGGAATTTTATCATAATGGTTCTTTTTTATCTCCTGCCATGTTTGTCGCAATGCTTCCCTAATTATATGTCTTTGAAAATATCCGTGCTGTCTACTTTTTCCCTCCCACAGGAAAGAATGCCACCCTCTTTGTAATTCGTATCCCTCTAATGTTAATATTCTTTTATTTTTCAGTTCCATCCAATCCTTAATCCATATCAATGAGGTTGCTTTATAATAGGTTTCCGAATCCAGGAGTGCTAATCCTCCTCTCTCCCTAATGTCTTGTAAATATTTTATTTTGATCCTTTCTTTCTTCCCCTGCCAAATATAATTTGCTATAAGTTTATTAAAATCTTTGAAGAAATTTTTCCCCAATTTTATAGGTATTACTTGGAATAAGAATAACATTCTTGGTAGCACATTCATTTTGATTGAAGCTATCTTTCCTAAAAAGATAACTGTAATTTGCTCCAAATTTCTAGGTCTTTCTTTATCTGTCTTGTTAATTTATTGTAATTGTCTTCTCTAATCGATGATCATTTATTTATTTATTTATTTATTTATTTATTTATTTATTTATTTATTTATTTTATTCAGCTTATATGCTGCCCTATCTCACAATGGACTCAGGGCGGCTCACAACAATAAAACACAAGCCGCAATAAAAATAAAGACTAAAATCTAAAAAATTTAAAATTAACCCATTAAAACCCTTAAAACCCCGTCATCAGACAGGTCAAGGGATTTGAAAACCCAAGTTTTTAATTCCCGGCGGAAAGTGCGAAGGTCAGGCGCTAGTCGGAGCTCCAAGGGGAGTTGATTCCAGAGGGTGGGCGCCCCAACCGAGAAGGCTCTACTCCTGGGGGCTGCCAGCCGCCACTGTCTAGCCAACGGCACCCTGAGTAGGCCCTCTCTATGGGCGCGAACCGGGCGATGGGATGTTGTTGCTGGCTGTAGGTGGTCCACCAAATATCCTGGTCCTAAGCCACGTAGGGCTTTATAGGTCAACACCAGCACCTTGAATCTCACCCGGAGGGCAACCGGTAGCCAATGCAAACCGCACAGGAGGGGTGTAACATGGGAGTATCGGGATTCTCCTATCACATTTGTTAGCCATATTCCTAGATATTTTATTTTTTTTGTCGTTTGTATACTCATTCTGTCTTCTAGTTCTTTCTCCTGTTGTTTTGTAAGATTTTTCGTTAGTGCCTTTGTTTTTAGCCTGTTAATTTTAAGTCCTGCTACCTTCCCATATTTTTCTATTTGTGATAACAATTTGGGTCCTGTCGCTATTGGTTGCTCTGTGATGAAAACCAGGTTGTCAGCAAAGGCTTGAAGTTTGTATTCTTCTTTTTTGACCTTCAGTCCTTTTATTTCCTTGTCTCTTCTAATTTTATTTAGCAATATCTCTAGTAATAGAATGAACAATAAAGGGGATAAAGGACATCCCTGTCTCACTCCTTCTGTTATTATAAATAGTTCAGTCATATCTCCATTTATTGTTATCTTTGCTTTTTTGGGTTGAGTATATTTTCTTTATCATATTTACAAATTTATCACCAAATTTCATATTTTCTAATTGTAAAGTAAGGAATTTCCAATTTAAACTGTCGAAGGCCTTTTGTGCATCCAAGAATATTAGTGCCATTTGTTTATCTGGGTTTGCTTTGTAATATTCCAATATGTCAATTATTATTCTCATATTATTTTTTATTTATCTTTTTGGCAGAAAGCTGTTCTGGTCAGAGTGAATATATTCGTTTATTACTTTTTTTAATCTTTCCACAATAATCAATGTAAATAATTTGTATTCTATGTTTAATAATGATATTGGTCTATAATTTTTAATTTGTGATTGGTCTGTCTCCTCCTTTGGGATAAGTGTGATAATGGCTTCCGTCCATGAATTGGGTATTTTGGCCTT
This sequence comes from Arizona elegans, assembly GCA_022577455.1. Taxonomy (NCBI): domain Eukaryota; kingdom Metazoa; phylum Chordata; class Lepidosauria; order Squamata; family Colubridae; genus Arizona; species Arizona elegans. The sequence continues at coordinate 59,891,287 of JAKOOJ010000004.1, forward strand.
CAAAAGTGCATCATTGAAAGTTTCTAGTATGATTTCGTCTAGTGGTTGTTGACAAAGCTTATAAAATTCTGCCGGGATGCCATCTGGACCTGGAGTTTTATTATTTTTCTGTTTTTTCCTTGCCTCCATTAATTTAGTCATACTAATTGGCCTTTTCAATATTTCCCTGTGTGTCTCTTCTAATTCCCTTAAATCTGATTTGTTTAAATATCATTTAATATCTTCTTCGAGTATATCCTCTTGCACATACAGCTTTTGAAAAAAAAAATTGTTATATTTTTAAAATCCTCATTTCTATAATGCGACTCTCCTTTCTCATCGTGTAATTGATATATCGTTCTTTTCTCTTTTTCTTTTTTCAATTTGTACGCCAAATCGTCCCGTTTTATTTGCGTATTCAAAGTGGTTTTGTTTTGCTGATTTAATTTTCCATGCTATCTCTAATTTTATGTTTTATCAAATTTATTTTTCCTTTGATCAATTTATTTTGAGGGTCCTTCTGTAGGTCAGATTCGCATTCTTTAAGCTCTTTTAGCAGATTGTCTTGTTCTTGTTTGTTTTTATTTTTCTTCACCATATACGCTATTGTTAGACCTCTTATGTAGTCTTTGTCGTATCCCATAAATTATGGAGAGAAGTTTCCTCTTTTGTGTTTATCCTGAAAAATATGTTCATTTCTTTTTCAATCATCTGAACATATTCTTTATCTTTTAATATTTCTTTATTCATCGTCCATCTTTTTCTTTTCCATTGGCCTTTCCATATTACTTTTACTGGATTATGGTCTGCCTACATATTTATCATTATTTCCATTTCTTCTACATCTTTTCTAAGTTCCGTTGTCATCCATACCATGTCTGTCCTAGACTATGATTGATGTGGACTAGAATAGAATTTATATTGGTTTTTCTCTTTGTTTACCTCCCTCCATGTATCTTGAAGACATAATTCCTGTATCATCTCTTGAAACATATCTGGTAGTGTCTTTTTCTTAGTTTTCTTGTTGCTCTGATAGTCTTTTTTCACATCCATGATCGCGTTGAAATTGCCTATTCAGATGTTTTCATATTCTAATTCTTTTACCTTGTTATGTATCTTTTTATAAAATTCATTTTGATTATTATTTGGTGCATAAATTGAAATCAGTAATATTGTTTTTTGTTCTGTTTCTATTTCGATCATTAAGATCCTTCCCTCTTTATCTCTGTATATTTGTTTTCTTTTCTTTTCTCTTTTTTTATTGGTTTTTATTGTGAAAATATAGAAATACAATTCTATGTTATTCGGTTCTGGGGTGTTAAATTATTTACATATTATTTACATAGTATTGCATCTTTGCTTGTATATGGTTTGGGTATTATTACAGGTAATTATATACACTTAATTATATACAGTTGTATACATGTTATTTACTTGTTATTTACATAGATTGCAACCTTAGTTCAGTAATGTACATGGTAATAGTTAACTCTTTATGATCATTATTAGTTAACCTTAACACTTCTCAAATTTCACTTTTTGTTTCTTTTCTCTATCCACTCGTACCACAACTCCCACACATTATAATACTCCGTGTTCTCTCTTTCGTTAAGTTCTAATGTTAGCTTGTTCATTTCAGCGCACTCTAATATTTTCCTGATTACTTGTTCTTTGGGTGGTGGTTTTTTCTCCTTCCAATACTGAGCGTAGGTTATCCTTGCCGCTGTCGTTATATGTGTGATTAGGTACTTCTTCTTTTTTTCGTATTCTGTTTTCAGGATTCCCAGGAGAAAGATCTTCGGTTCAAAATCAATATTTTCTTTTATTATTTCCATAAGCCATTTCCAGATCATTTTCCAACAATTTTTCACTTGGGGGCAGGTCCACCAGCAATGGTAGAAGGTGCTTGGTGATGGCCACATTTCCAACAATTGGGACTCATGTTGGGATATATTTTAGCTATCCTGGCCGGAGCTAGATGCCACCTGTACAGCATCTTATATTGATTTTCCTTAAAAGTCACCGCCCTAGTCATTCTCCATTGTGGGTGGAGACAGCAGCCAGTATGGGTAATCCTCATCCAATCAGCCTGAAGGACTGAGTCTATCCAAAGCTTAAATCCCACCCTTGTTGCCGGGTAGACCAGCTTTTGACTCAGTCCTTCAGTCAGGACTGGCATGTGGTCTTTAGCTGTCTCTCTTTAGCTGACTTTTAACTGCTATTTGATCTGCTTTTTTGGTGTGACTTACTGGACTGTTTGTTTGACTATGATTTCTGGACTTTCCCTTGGACTCTGGTGAATTTGGACTGTGCAGTGAGTGTTCCTTGTGGCAAGGGACTGTCCCTTTGCCTAAGGATATTTTCTCTGGAAAAGGGGGGATATTCCCTTGGACTATTGTTTGCCACTTCCTGGCTTATAGGGGAGATCGTTGGGGACCCTTTGGAACTCTGCCTGGCCCGATTGGTCCCAGTTCCCTGGTCCTTTGATTTCGGCCATTTTTTGTGCCGTTTGAGCAGCGGTGGCCATTTTGTTTTCATCGGGGGTGCAGTGTGGCTTCGTTTCTGACTGTTTAGCCCTATTCTTCCGATTGATGCTTCTTTCGCTCGCCTCCTTAGCCACAGCGACCGGATTTCTGCATAGTGCTCTGCCTGCTGTCTCCTAGAGCCTGCACGATTGTGCGGCCACGCAACGGGCTTCCCCATTGCCGCCCACCAGCTGGGAGCAGTTTTTTTCTCGAATTAGGACTTGCTCTTCCCTGCTTGCTATTGCCTGTCTCTGAATCTCTGGCAGAACCTTCATTTTAACGCTGTGAGCAGGTTGGCTAAATTGGACCCTGGCCTAACCTCGTTGTTTTACTGATGGCTGCCATTTTGTTCCATACACTGACAGGCATGGCGGCCATTTTGTGGAGTTTCCGTGCTCCCCTTTCAATTGCTGGGCTGAACTGTTGTGTGCTGAGGGCCCCTGTGGAGTTTCTGCGCTCCCCCATTGGCAATTGACTGCCCTCATTAACTGCTCTGACTTCTGCCATCATGCCTAAAGCAGCCTCTAAATCAAAGCACGGTGCCAAGGCCGTAGCTTATCCTACTGGCCAATCAGATGGTTCATCTGTTACCCCTCCTGAGCCTTCCCAGGCCCCCATTGAAACTCCAGCTCCGCCCCAAAGGCTGCATTCGCATCATACAAAACATAAAAAACATGGCGGTACTTCCTCTAAAGTGGAAAAGCGCCGAGATAAAGTGCTTACTAAGCTTTGTGGTAAGGCATGTGCTGACCAGATTTCTTCCGCGGGGGTGACATCAGTGGCGGTGGCTGATATGGAGATTGCCCAGGATGTTCGTCCAGCGACTCCTGACCAGCTATCGCTTCGGGATTGCCCGGTGGCAATTTCCACCTCTGACCTGTGGGGCGCTGAATCTTCTGCTCCGGCCGTCATTCCAATTCCTGCAGAGACACAGGAAGCAACCATCGCTGTTCCTGCTGTTGTTCCTGTTCCTCCTGCCTTATCCACTGATCTCTTGCAACAGCTCATCGAAGCGTCGGTACAGAAATCCTTGGCTGCTAGGTCCCATCCTCCCAGCAGGGCCAGTTCGGTGAGGTCGGCCTCCCCTGAGCGACATCACTCTGCAGAGCAAATTGTCACCGGACAGCCTTCTTCTCCTTCTGGCTCCCAGGCTGCTCGATCGTCTATTTGTCTGATGTTGATGATGCTGAGGGGTCCGGTTTGTCTGATGAGGAGGATCTTCCACCGGATCAACCAGTTGTGTCTGGTTTGTTTCCGCAGGCTTTGTTTAAATCCTTGCTCTTTAAAGCCATTAACATGGCCCAATTATCGTCTCCAGTGGTCCAGCCCTCTGCTCCTGTTCCCCCTGGGGCTCTGGACCCTATGTTTGCAGAGCCCGCTAAACAGGTCACAGCTATTCCTGCTCCGGCTTTATTTTTGGAAACGGTCAAGCGTCAGTGGGCTTCTCCTGGCTCAGCTCCCCTGCCCTCGTCTACTGACAGAAAGAACTTTAATGTCGCTTCTGACCTGGACTCGCTCTTGCAGCTGCCATCTGTGGATGCTCCTGTGGCTTCCCTTTTACCTAATGCTAATGTCCCTGGAGACCCTAATGAAGGATTGCGACCTGAGGAGCATTGTTCTGACCTGGTTCTCCAGAGGGCTCATCAAGGGGCAGCATGGGCTATCAGGGCATCCTTCACGGCTTCCTTTTTCAATCGCACCACCTTGCTGTGGCTCCACCAGTTACAGGAGAAGCTTTCCCCAGATGACACATGGCTTAAGCAAGATCTCAATAAGATCATTGCAGCAGTCCAATTTTCAATGGATTGAACTCTGAGCGCTGCCCATTTTGCGGCAAAGTCGTTGGCCTCTTCGGTGGCAGCTCGTCGCTTGGTCTGGCTCCGCCACTGGCAGGTGGATGCCAGGCATAAGTGACGGTTGGCTGCTATTCCATTTGGAGGGGGCCGGTTGTTTGGGGATGCTTTGGACCCCTTCTTGACCGAGACTCGGGACAAAAAGAAAGTCTTGGCACCTGTTTTTCGCAGGGGGGAATCTCGTTATGTACCTTACACTACACGGCCTCAATCTCGACCTTCTGATGGTGGGGGTCCCTCTACTTCTTCGTCCTTTTTCCCTCCACCACGGCCATTCAACAATTTTGGGAGGCCCCGGGGTTCCCAAGATAGATTGTCCAGGGGAAAACCCTTTATGTCCAAATGGCCCTTTCGGGGGGGGAGGTCGCTCTTACTGACGTCGTCACTAGTCGCATCTCTGACCCTTCCATTGGCGGCAGATTGGCCCTTTTCGCTGCCATTTGGGAGAAGTCTATTTCGGATAAATGGGTCCTGGCCACTTTACGATCAGGGTTGGCCATTGAATTCTTTCTCCCCCCCTGAGCACCTTTGTCTGCTGTCTGATTTCTCGTAACGCTGAGAGGAGGGCGCTTATGGACTCTGCTATCCAGCATCTCCTTTTGATCAGGGCTATCCAACTGGTCCCTTCTGACGAAATTGGGACGGGATTCTATTCTCGAGTTTTTCTGGTGCCTACGTCCTCGGGGGGGGGGTGGAGACCCATTCTGGACCTAAAATGGTTAAATAGGTACGTAGTGTACCGGAAATTTAAGATGCAGACTCTTAAATCCATCCTTGAGAGTGTTAGGAGGGGTGATCTCCTTTCTTCTATCGATCTTACTAGGCCTATTTACACATCCCCATTTTACCTTCTCACAGACGCTTTTTACGTTTTTGTTACTGGGGGGTGCATTATTAATATCGGGCTTTGCCTTTCGGGCTTTTGTCTGCCCCCTGCACCTTTACTAAGGTGTTGGCAGCATTAGCCGCTTCTCTCAGGTTCTCCTCGATCCGACTCCTTTGTTATTTAGATGACATTTTAATTTTGTCATCTTCCGCTCACCAAGCTACCCGGGATATTCAGTTCACTCTGAGAACATTAGCGGCCCATGGTTTTTCCATTTACCTGGAAAAAAGCCATCTGGTCCCCTCTACTTCCCTGGGGCCCTAATTGATTCGCTACAGGGTAAAGTTTTTCTCTCCCCAGAGCGTCAGGTTAGCCTGCGGGATTTGGTGGTTAAAGTGGAGGGATCTCGGAAGGTGTCCCCGTATGTTCTTTCCCAACTCTTGGGGAAGATGATTTCTGCCATAGCCATTGTTCCTTGGGGACAGCTCCATGCTCGGGAGCTCCAATGGTTTCTTTTACCTTTACAGAAGGCGGGCAGAGGCACATCATCCAGTCAGATCCTGCTTCCTCCTGCAGTTCGCAGATCCCTTCGGTGATGGCGGTCCCCGGCCCTTTCGGCGGGCTCCCTCTTTCTCGAGCCCCAGAGGGTGGTGGTGACAACGGATGCCAGCTTCCACGGCTGGGGGGCACATTGTCAGGGTCAGCTTGCCCAAGGCGTGTGGAACAAGGTGGATACTCGCTGTCCGATCAACTGGCTAGAGTTACAAGCCATCTTCCTGGCCCTCAGGGCATTCCGTCACCTACTGGCCGGAGCCCATGTCCTTGTCTTGATGGGCAATGTAACGGCCAAGGCGCATCTGAACAAACTGGGGGGCACCTGGTCGAAGTCCCTATTGTCAGTGGCTTTGAAAATCGGCCTTTGGGCAGAACGTCATCTCGGATCCCTTTGGGTGGAACACATCTCGGGCGTTGACAACGTTCAGGCGGACTGGCTGAGCCGTCGACAGGTGGACAATGCGGAGTGGCGGCTCCACCCTCGGATCTTCAAGAGCCTGGCCCTTCAGTTCGGGACTCCGGTTGTGGACCTGTTCGCGACTCCGGCAAATGCACAGTTGCCTCGCTTTTTCACCCGGTTCCCAGTCCCTCAGGCGGAAGCCGTCGACGCCCTCCGAGTTCCCTGGCCCCAAGGCCTACTATACGCATTCCTTCCAACTACTCCCCAGAATGATCCGCAAGCTCTTGGACGAACGAGTGGAGGTGATCCTCCTGGCTCCACACTGGCCGCGCAGAGCGTGGTTTGCGGACTTGGTTTCCCTTTCTGTCACTCGCATCCCGATCACAGCAGACACTCTGACTCAAGGGGCATTGAACCACCCAGACCTCCCGTGGCTCAATCTGACTGCTTGGCGATTGAGCGGCTCTCCCTGAGCACGGCTAACATTCTGACAGAGGTTATACATATAATCCAGGCCTTCCGTTGCCCTTCTACTAACAGAATCTATTCTGCCACTTGGCGGTCATTCTGTTCTTGGTGTGATAGGAATGGCGTGCCGGTCCTACAGCCTTCGATAGTGGACATTCTGGTGTTCCTGCAACATGGATTTGCTGACAGCCTCTCGCCAAATACGCTACGACGCCAAGTTGCGGCCATCTCTTCAGTGCTTACCTGCGGATCCGTCGTCTTTAGCGCAGCATCCTCTAATTCGGCGCTTCCTTTGCGGGGCCACAAACTTGTCCCCTCCCATTTTGCACCGCTATCCCACCTGGGATCTTCCATTGGTCTTGGAGTCTCTCATGGGGCCTCCCTACGAACCCCTACGAAGAGCGTCTCTGCGCTCATTGTCATGTAAAGTTGCCTTTTTGGTGGCTATCACTTCAGCTCGTCGCATTTCGGAAGTGGCTGCTCTATCCACCAGGGCGGACCTTTGCGTGTTCCACACTGATCATGTCATCCTCCACCTGGATCCAACCTTCCTGCCAAAAATTAACTCTGTGTTTCATTGCTCCCAAGAGCTTATCCTCCCGAACTTCTGCCCACGTCCTTCTCATCCTCGCGAACGTCGTTGGCATACCCTGGATGTTCGACGTGCTCTTCGCATCTACATTAAACGCACAGCGCCCTTCCGACGATCAGAAGCTTTGTTCGTCTCCTTCTCCCCCGTCTCCTTGGGTCTTAAGGTATCTTCTTCTACTATCGGTCGCTGGATCCGACAGACCATTGCTTCAGCCTACGACTTCCGCTCCCTGCCACCACCTTCTCATGTGACTGCCCACTCTACACGCAGTGCGGCTACGTCGGTGGCCTGGGCTACTCAGGCTCCTCTGCTAGAGATTTGTCGTCTGGCCACGTGGACCTCTCCAGCTCCCTTTATTAGGCACTATAAAATTGACTCGTTTGCCTCTGCTGAGGCGGCATTTGGTCGGCAGGTGTTGCAGAGAGTTGTGGATAGGGAGGCTGCTCCGGACCAGCCTGGACCCTCCCAGGTCTCGGGACAGTGAACTTGGGTATGTCCCATACTGGCTGCTGTCTCCACCCACAATGGAGAAGGGGCGTTGGTCCTACCTGAGACGCTCCTTCTCGTTGGGTGGAGACAGCAGCCAGACCCTCCCGTTTTTTTGTGCCAGGCTGGTCTCGTGTTTCTTTATTTAATTTTCTCTTGTCTTGACCACACGCCGAGTCTCTCCTTAGTTTTTCACCAAAAGCTGGTCTACCCGGCAACAAGGGTGGGATTTAAGCTTTGGATAGACTCAGTCCTTCAGGCTGATTGGATGAGGATTACCCATACTGGCTGCTGTCTCCACCCAATGAGAAGGAGCGTCTCAGGTAGGACCAACGCCCCTTTTAAGGTTGCTATTCCAGATTGTGTCCCATTCATTTAAATTTATACTCTGTCCGATGTTTTTGGCCCATGCTATCATCTGTTCCTTAACCACCTCTTCCATCATATCGTATTCCAGCAAGTAGTTGTATAATTTTGCTAATATTTTGTTGTCTGTTCCCATCCATATCTTATCGAATCCGTTAATACCTATCTCAATGCCAAACTCCTCCTTGTCCTTTTTGTACCGGGACTTTATTTATACATACGGCCACCAATCAATGTGGATGCCCTGTTCTTCCAGTTCTTCATTTGTTTTAAGGTTTCCTCCCCCATCTAATATCTCTTTATATTTGACCATTTTCCCCAATTCCAATAAGTTAGGATATATCATGGCCTCCATTGTGGAGAGCCAATTTGGGACTTTTGTATATTGTTTCCATCTTATTTCACCCCATGTCTATATTAGTTTATCCCTTATTTTATGACTATGAAAATATGTCCTTGCTCTTTCCCTATGTCCCAGAGGAAGGCATGCCAGCCCCTCTGTAGATCATGCCCTTCCAAGGTCAGGAGTCTTTTATTTTCCAGAGTTGCCCACTCCTTCAACCAGACCAAATTCGCTGCTTTGTGGTACATTTCCCATACTGGGAGTCCGAACCCACCTCTATCCTTTTTGTCCTGCAAATTTCTTATCGCTATCCTAGGTTTTTTTCCGTCCCAAATAAATTTTCTTATGATAGAATTAAGTTCCGAGAAGAATTTTTTGTCCAATTTAATAAGGGCAGTTTGGAACAGGTATAGCAGCTTTGGTAGCACGCTCATTTTTATTGCTGCGATCCTGCCTAAAAATGATATCTGGAGCTTTCCCCACTTTTCTAGGTCCTGTTTAATATTTCTAATTAAGGGCATGTAATTGTCTTCCTTAAGGGCCGAACACCTTGCCAATATCCACACCCCCAGATATTTTACCTTCTTGGCTATTTGGAGCCCCATTGCTTCTTCAAGTGCTTTCTTTTGTTCCTCAGTCATATTTTTGGTTAGCAGTTTGGTTTTTGTTTTATTTAATTTAAGGCCGGCTACCTCTCCATATTTACCCAATTCTTCCAGTATTTTAACGCCTGTTTCTAATGACTCCTCCATAATAAGGGCCACATCGTCAGCAAATGCTTGAGTCTTATACGTCTCCTTTCTAATTGTCAATCCCTTAATTCCGTTATTGTCTCTAATCCTTTTTAATAAAACTTCTAGGGCTAATATATACAAAAGTGGTGACAAGGGACACCCTTGTCTCACCCCATTTCTAATTTAGAAGGTTTTTGTCAACTCTCCATTAAGTAAGATGTTGGCTCTTTGTTTTTCATATATTGTGGTTATTGTGTTTTCAAAATTTGGACCAAAATTCATCTTTTTAATCTGTTGTATCATAAAATCCCAATTCAAATTGTCGAAAGCCTTCTGGGCATCTAAAAAGACCAATGCTATTTCTTTATTCGGGTGTGCCTCATAATATTCCGGTATGTCTATTACCATCCTTGTATTGTTTCTTATCTGTCTCCCAGGAAGGAATCCATTTTGGTCGCTATGTATCAAATTTTTCAAGATTATCTTTAACCTTCCTGCTATAAGACTCATATAGATCTTATAATCCGTATTGAGAAGTGAGATAGGTCTATAATTTTTTATCAGTTTTTGATCTACACCTTCTTTTTGGAGGAGTGTAAGGTATGCCTCCCACCATGATTCCGATATTTTGGATTTTGTCAGGGCCTCATTGTAAATTTCTAATAATTTTGGTAGGAGAATTTCCTCGGGTTTTTGTATAATTCTGGGAATCCATCTGGGCCAGGTGATTTGTTCTTTTTGAGTTTCGATATCACCATCTTTAACTCCGTCATTGTAATTTCTTTATTAAGCATTTCTCTCTCGTCCTCCCCTATTAATGGGAGTGTTTCTTCCGATAGGTATTTATCCACCTTTTCTTTTGGAATCCCTTCCTTTTCATATAGAGTAGTGTAGTACTCTTGAATAATCTCTAATTTGTCTTCTTGTTTATTCACAATATGTCCCTCTGAATCTTCCAGCTGATATATAATCCCTTTCTCTTTCTCTTTTTTTAATTTATAGGAGAGCCACCTGCCCGGTTTGTTTGCATTTTCAAAATAGCATTGTTTAGTCTGTTTTATCTTATACGCCAATTCCTCCTGATCTAGAATGTTTAATTTATGTTGTAGGATCATCCAATTTTCTTTAGCTGCCTCATTGCCTGGGTTTTGCTGCGCTATCTTCTCTGCTTTTCCTAATTCGTCCAACAGTTCCTTCTGTAACTTCCTTTTTTCTTTGCTTTTGTGTGACCCATAAGATATTGCCAGGCCTCTCAGGTACACCTTCATTGCATCCCATATTATTCCTCAGGCAGTTGGCTCCTTTTCATTCTCCTCAAAAAAGGATTTTACTTCTCCCTTTACTTTCGCAGTATTTTGCTTATCTCTCAGGAATTGTAAATTTAGTCTCCATCTCTTATTTCCTCTTTTATAAAGGTTTTTCCATCTAATTTCTAGCTGATTGTGGTCCGCCCAGACATTGGGTGTGATTTCTGCTGACATAATTTCCGTCCCTATGTTCCTGCTTACCCACATCATGTCAATTCTTGACCATGATTTTTTACAGTTAGAATAGAACGTATATTGTTTTTTATTTGGGTGCAGTGTTTGCCAGATGTCTACTAAATTAAATTCCTCAGCTAAATCAAAGAAGGTTTTTGGTAGGTTTTTCCTTTTCCTTTTTTTGTCTTTAATGCTTTCGTGGTCTTTATCTGAATCTGCTACTCCATTAAAATTGCCAATTATACAAATATTGCTATTATTATTATAGCTTTTATTTGAAAATGATATATCAAGATAGAAATATTTCAATGTAATGAAGATAAAAAAATTATAAGGGGGAGGGAGCGGTTCAAGTTTTATATAAGTTTTATACTAAGGGGTTTTTTTTACCTGATATGAGTATATTGTGTGGAAGTCCGAGGGGAGGGGAGGGTTAGGGAGGATTAGGGAGGTTGGGAAGTTTGGGGTGGGTTGAGGGGGGGGGAAGGGGTGAAAATGTAATTGTAAAACTTTTGCAATAAAAAAAAATATTGCTATTATCCATTTTACTTATTCTTTCCCTTTTTATAAAATTCCCCCAAGTTTTCGGGGCGTAGATAGCTATTAATAGTATTGGGGAATTGCCTCTCTTTATTTCCACTGCCACAATTCTGCCCTTGGAGTCAGCATACTTTAATTCTTCTACTATTTCTTTTTTAATATATAGTGCCACACCCCCTTTTTTTTCCTCAGCTAGAGAAGTGAAAATTTTTCCCAATTTGTTATACTCCAGATACTTTTCACCTTCTTTTTTATATGAACCTCTTGGAGGCATATTATATCCGCATTTTCTTTAGCTAATTTAATAAAAAAAAAATCCTCTTTTTATTATCATTCAAACCATTAACATTGATTGATATTAATTTCCAATCTTCCATCTCTTATATCCTTTGTGTTGTCTTAGTTCTTATTCGCACGTGTAGTTCTTTGTGGCCTTTGCTTCTTCTTTGCCTCCTTACTTTCCTTGTCCTCCATCTCCTTCTCCTCTGGGGTTCCTTCTTTAGATCTCCTCTGCTGGATAATTTCCTCGTCTTGTGTTGTTGCTTCCAATTCCTCATTGCTGCTTTGGTCTTCTTCTGTCCCTCTTAGCTGATCCAAGAAATCTTGAGCTGCTACCAGGCTGTCTATTTTGATTTTCTTTCCCTGCCAGGTAATCAGCATGCCTTCCGGCAGTGTCCATCTGAAGAGGATACTCCTCTTGTTCAACTGAATGGCCAGGAATCTGTAATCTCTTCTTGATTCCCTCACCCTCCTTGGGACTTGCTTTAATACGATGACTTCCTTTCCTTTATACATCGCCGGTTCTTCCCTCACTGCACTATAGAAAATGTCTTTAACTTTCTTCCGTGCAAATCTTATGTGCACTTCTCTGGGCAGTTTGTTTCTCCTGGCGTAATTGGTCTGCACTCTGTACACCTCATCCAATTCTTTAATTATATCTTGTTTATCCTGTTGCAGAACCTCAGCTATTAGTTCCGCCATCACTTGGCCCAGGTCTTCTTCCTTATCTTCAGCAATGTTCTGGAAGTGCAACTAGAAGGAGGCTCTATCCATTTCCAGTTGGGTAATTGAATCCTCCAACTCCACCAGCTTCTGATTTACTATTTCTAAATTACTTTCGTTTTGCTCAATTTTAGATTCCATCTTATTTATCTTCTGTTCATTGATTTGTATTGACTCTTGTATGTCATTTACTTTTTGGTCAATAATTCTAATAACTCGATGTGATTACTAGACATCTTCTCTTGCATCATAATCATAGTGTCTTGAATCACTGTGAGTGTTGCTTGCATCACTTGCATAGTAGGAATCATAGCTGATTTTTCTATTTTCGACAGTCCTTCAGTCGATTTCTGCATTGCCGGTGATGTCATCATTATTGTAGTATTAGAGGCTGTCTTCTTCCCTGTTTTGAGCGCAGTGCATGAAAGGCTTGTCATCTCCTTCAACAACTTTTTCTGATCTCTCACGATCTTTTCGATATTTCTCCAAATTATCATCCACGAATTATCCTTTTTTCCCCCTTAGTTTAGTATTATCTTCTCTATGTTACTGTGTTACTGGGGGTATTAAATATTTACCCCTCTAGAATCTAATATTTAATTTGGTTTACTACTAATTCAATTCCAAATATCCTATTGTTGTTAGTTATCTTATGCGTATTCTGTTCTGTTATCTATTATTCAAGTCTAATCTATTATCACATTAATTTCCACAGTTCGTAAAATCTGACTATTGCCAGTATCCCACAATCAATAAATACAAGTAATTAATCAGCTATAAAAGCAAATATCCCTATTTGTCATTCAATCTATTTAAATCAATAAAGTTATTCTAATGTATAATTTTTACAATGGGTATATATATATATATATATATATATATATATATATATAGATAAATAAGTGGTTAATTAATTAATTAATACTCTAATATTGCTTAATATCACAGTTAATTATTAATGGTAATAAATGGTCTAAGTAGCAAGGAAGAATTAATTTAAAGAGAAAGAGAAAAAGAAAAGAAAAAGAATTATATCACTATATATAACCAATGCTATATAGGTCTATACAGATAAATTACTCTAATATATGTAGTTATAAATATATGAATATGCAGGTATATACAACAATTTGATTAAATATCCTTCATAAATTGATTAATTAATTAATTAGACTCAATGTCTTCGCTAATCACAAGGGGCAAATGTTCAGCAGTGTTCAAATAAAATCAGATTTCACAAAAATACTTTACTTCCTATATGATTTAGAAACTTCTTTCCCTGGGGTCAGTTCATAGCAGTCTTTAAAGATCGGATTCTATTACTGTCAGAGTATTTCAAAGATTATTTTCCCTTGATGCTTGATGCTCCTCTCTCCCTCTCTGTACACTCAAAGATCTTGTTACTGTCCCTAGCAATGGCCGCGTTTCCGGTCTCCCGCTTCTTTATCAATCCAATCTTCAAGATGACCTCCAAAAATGAAAGCACCTCGATTCCCCAATAGTTATATTTATATCACCTCCCATTCTCTATTAATGCCGCCGCTGTGCTTCACTGCTTTCTTTGTTGCTTATTTCTCGTTGGCTTGCCTGCGACCATACACCAATCCGATCTAAGCCTTCACCTGCAGTCGCCGCTTGCTTCTTTCTGTGGATCCTTTTCGTCCGACCCAGCTGATCTGATTTTGCCGATTTCAATCACAATGTGTTCGAGGGAGAGTAGGTACGAGAGTAGGTTCTTATTTGTTTTTTGATGTATACTGCTATTCCTCGCTTTTTTTGTTCTGTTAATGAAGTATATAAATCTCCTAGACTTGGGTGTTCTAGCATCTTTCTGTGCTGTTTCTTAATATGTACTTCCTGCAAATTTATGATATCTATATCCAACCTTTGTAACTTTGTAAATGTTTGCATTCTTTTAGCTGGTGCATTTAAACCATTTATGTTTATTGAAATCATTTTTATTTCTTGTTCCATCTTTGTTCTTATTTGTTCATTGCTCTTAGTTTTCTTGTATTTCTTGTTACTATTTGCGTTTTTCCCCTCGCTCCCACCCTCTCTATTCGTTCTCTTTCTAATCTTATTTTTTCCTCTTGTTCTCCCTCAATTTCTTCCGTTACATAGTCTTCCTGGCTTTTACTTTCTGATTCCTCCCTGCTTTCTTCATCTTCCTCCAGGGCAAAATGATGTTCAAAAAACTCCTGGGCCTTGTCCAAAGTATCTATCTTAAATTTCTTCTCTTGCCAAGAGATTAAGATACCCTCCGGTATCAGCCATTGAAGCATAACTATATTTGTTTAATTGTGATGTAAGAAAACTATAAATTCTTCTCTGGTCTCTTACTCGTCTTGGAATTTGAGTGTTATTATCTCCTTTCCTTTGTATAGTATTGCCTCATCTCTCATTTTTTTAATAGATTTCTTCCTTTAACGTTTTTTAAGTAAATCTAATGTGCACTTCCTTTGGCAGTTTGTGCCTATGTACATAATTTGTGTGCACTCTGTAAACCTCATTGATGTCCCTTTGTATATGTCCTTATCTCTTTGTGTTGCTTCTGCCAAGATTTCCGCCATTATCTCTCCTAAGTCTTCATCTTTATTTTCCATAATATTCTGGAATCTAAGGTAGAATGATGCTTTCTCCATTTCCAAATACACAGTCGATTCTTCCAGTTCCCTACAAGTTGACATCTGTTTTTGTTCCAATGTTTCTATTTTCTTATCTGTTTATTCCATTTTTAATTCCACTTTTTGGATCCTTTGCTCATTTCTGAAAATATTCTGTTGGATTTTTTCTATTTTATTATCCATTTTTTAAATATTGTCCTTCCTTTCTCCCACATCAGATTTAAGGTCCTCATGATTTCTTTTTGTTCCCTCGTGATTATTCATAATGGTTTCTTGTGTCTTGTTCATTGTCTCCTGAATCATTGCCAACATTGATTGAATATTTTGTATATTGGAAATAGAGCCTGCCTTATCTTTATCTGCTCCCAGCATACTTTCTATCGACCTTTGCTGTGCTAGAGATGCTGTAAGAGATGCCTGATTTGAGGTTGTTTTCTTATTTATTTTGGTTATCGTTGTTGTGCCCATGCTTGTCATTTTTACTATTTGCTGCGAATTCTTCCAAATTTTCATACAATAAATTACTCCTAATGTACTTAAATTTGTTACATATAGAAGTCTCTTAAATGGTTTTTAAATTTAGCCTAAATAATGTGATTCCTTGTAGAAAATCAAGGAGTATATGAAATCCCATGCACTGCCTGCCCCACCACATACATCGGACAAACCAACAGAAGAATAAGTGCATGCATTGAAGAACACAAGAACTCAGTCAGAAAAGAGGAACCAACTTCTTCCCTGGTCCAACACCTCAAAGCCACAGGACATGATATTGACTTTAAAAAGACCAGAACTATTGCCAAAACTGAACACTTTAACAACAGAATAATCAGAGAAGCCATCGAGATAGAAAAACGTCCACACAGCATGAATAAACGAGATGATACCTCTCGTCTACCAGCCATTTGAAAACCCACCCTTATTGACAAACGAGTCCCTAACACAAAGAATGACACCAGACCCACACTCACGAGAGCCACACAGGATGTAGCCACCACACATCCACGCAGAAAGCAGACTCGAACCCACACTGATGATGAAGCACGACCCCGGACCAGAAGCCAGACCACAGCTGCATCATTAGCCACCTTAAACCCCTCCAATCCATACATGAAGCAGACTGACACCCACCATGAAGAGATAGCACGGTCACGAACACGAAGCCAAACAACAGCAACACAGCTCACCAGCTCAAATCCCCCTGCTACTCAGACTGACCCGAGCACAACTAAGCCCCCACCTAAACAGAACACACACCCAGCCAATCAGAGCACACCTCCACCCAATCAGAACGCAGCCAAGCTCCCACCCAATCAGTTCACACCCCCACTGGCAGTTAAAAGGAAGAAACAGCTGCAATCACACACATTGCTCCTAGAAGCACGAAGCCGAGAACACCAGCCTGAAGATGACGAATGAGACTTCGTCGAAACGTTGCCAAGAAACCTCCAATTTTACGCGGGAGAAAACCCGAATAACCAAAGACCTACATACAAACACCTGCGAAAACCTCAGAAAACAAATACACACACACACACACACACACACACACTGTATGTATATATGTATATATGTATATGTATGTATATGTGTGTGTGTGTATATATATATATATATATATATATATATATATATATATATATATATACACACATACATATATATAACTATCACTATAGTTATATTAATACGTTTATCACTCTACAAGGCTATTTATTTTACTATATATATTCTGTGTTCCTCTATATGCTTATTTAAGACTCTATAAATTTTTACTCATATATAAGTTTATGAAAGAGAAGAAAATTGAGGAAAAAAGAAAAAGAAAAGAAGAAAGAGAAGAAAGATAGGAAAAAATATAAAGATCTAAAATTGTTTAATTTGTTAATAATATAGTTAGCACTGTATATATAATCAAATATAAAGGTAAGTAAATATAACTAAAAAGATTAGTGTTCAAAATCAATAATCCATTTTATATCAATTGTTAACAGCTAATTACTAATTACTAATTAACAATTATTAGTAATTCTAATAGGAATAGTCAAATATTTATCAATAATCACTTGGTCTATGTATATATGTTTTGTTCTTCTTCTTCCATACAGTCCTCTCTCACTCTTGCATCATTCTCTGTTCAGTCTTCTTTTGCTCCCTTGTCTCCCGTTTAACCTTCATTTCAATTCTTTTCAAATATAATTTTTACTGCCACTCTCCAGAAATGTCCAAATATTCAATTTCAACAATTTTAAATAAAAAGTTCCAGTCTTGTTATTTTCCAACTCTGCTCCATCTAAACTTCCATTAAATCCACCATGTCTCCAGGCACCACTCCCGTTCCACCGCTTGTTATCTCTTTTCTGATCTTTAAAGCCTTCCGTCAGTTTCACAGTCCTGGTCCAATGCACAGTCCTCTAGTAGATCTATTTATTTTGTAATCAACACATCTCTCAAACTTCAAAATATATCCATTGGAGTTTTCTTCCTCCTCTCACCCAATATCTTACCTTTTGCGTAGTCACTGCCTGTCAAAATTCTTTCTTCCGCTCCTCTTCCTTTTCGTCGCCGTGTTTATTTGGCTGTGTTTCTGTCACCAGTTTTGGAGTCTCGCTCTCTCTGCTCCCCCATTCCACAATATAACTGTACCTCACTTTTTTTTTTTTTGAGTCTCCTCTTGTATCCATGCGAATTGAACTCTTGATTCAATTTTCGCTTCCTATTCCTCTGCTGTCAGTACTTCGGGCCAGCCAAATTGGCTGTTTTTTTCCCCCACCAGAATTAAGAGGTTTCTCCTGAACCTTTGGGTCAATTGCTTTTTCCCCCGAGGTCCTTGAAGATTCCTCTTTTTTCTATCAATCTCTCCGGGATTCATAGTGCCTATTTAGGCTTCCTGGCTGGGAATATTTGAGCTACAAGAACAGAGCCCCGTTCTCTCGCTCCATGCCCACTGACATCACCGCCGGAAGTCCCTCTAATGTATGCTTACACTGTATCCCATACATTTTGGAGTGATGTATCTTCCTTTTTGTTTATTTTGAAGAAAAACTCAAATTCTTTTTCCAAGAATTGTTGAAATTCTTTTTCATTTATAATTGTTTAGTTCAACGTCCCTCTATACTTTTTCTTTTGTCCTTTCCAAGTTATAATAATCAGATTATGGTCCGCCCAAAGATTTGAATCAATATTTATTTGTTGTATATTGTCTATTAAGTATGTTGAGATCCATATCATATCTATCCTGGACCATGACAAGTGTCTATTTGAATAAAAAGTATATTGTTTTTGTTTCAAATGTTTGTTTTTCCATGTGTCTTGTACTTAATTCCTCTATCATTTTTAAAAAAGTCTTCAGGAGGGTTTTCCTGGGTTTCTTATTTACTTTTGTCATTTTATAGTCCCAGTCCACATCGGTTACCGCATTTCTTCTTCCATGTTTTACTTATTACTAACTTTCAATCTTGTCGCTCTTATCTCTCTTTGTTCTTTTGCATCTTTTGCCCTTGCTCTTTCTCTCAATGCTCTCTCTTCCTTTGTTTTCTCTTCTTTCTCTTTTAGACATCTCTCTTAGTATCCAGTCTCTCTTGCTTCTCCCACTTTCCCCTCTTCTAATGGTCCCCCAAATTGCTCATAGAATAATTTTGCTTTTTCGATAGAATCTAATCTGTATCTTTATTCTTGCCATGTCACCAGTATCCCTTCTGGTATTAGCCACCTGAAACTCACTCCTTTTGTAATCAAAAGTCTTATTAAGAAATGATATTCCTTCCTCAAATCTCTGACTCTTCTGGGTATTTGTCTCAACACCACTTCTCTTTATCTTTATATTTCATTGCATGTTTCTGATTATTTGTAGTATTTCTATCTTTATCGCTTTCTTTGTGAACCTTACATGAATTTCTCTTGGTAACTTGTTTCTCATTGCATATCTTGTGTGCATTCTAAATACCTCATCCATCTCATTTATTATCGTCTCCTTGGGTTGTTCCAACACTTCTGCCAGCATCTCTGCCATTACTTCCGGCAAGTTTTCCCCTTTCTCTTCCTCTATATTTTGAAATTGTAGGTAAAAATCAGCTTTGTCCATCTCGAGAGAAATAATTGTTCATTCTTGGTTTTTGTCCACTAATGTCAATTTTTCCTCTAATTCTTCCACTTTCTTTCCCATTAACTTCGCCTTTTCCTCTACTTTTTTTTTAAAAAAATAATCTTTATTTACATTTCATTTAAAAAGAAAAAACAACACAACATAAAATGACAGACAAAACAGTACAACAGTAAACATACGTACTTTCATATAGTACCTTAGAGAACAAGTATTTGGTACTATAGCTCTAAATTATATTCTGGAGAAGACAGAACACCTTATATTTCTTAGTGCATCACTTAGGTCTGTCCGACCACACTTATCTTATATAGTATAAATTTCTCTTTAAATACCATTCATCAACTAATGTGGGTTATAAATTCCTCTTTTCTAACCATTTATAGAATTTGTCCTAAGCTAAACCTACTTGTGTTTGCTCTCTATCCTGTAATTTTTTAGTTAGCATATCTGCTTCCGCACATTCCAAAAAAATTTTTATAATAGCCTCCTCTGTTGGGATATTTTGGTTTTTCCAAAATTGCGCGTATGTCAGTCTCGCCGCTGTAATGATGTGTAATGCCAAATACCATAAGTCCTTTTTTATATTTTCCGGGCAGGCATGTCTCTGGTCGCCAGTCAATTTTTAACATTAATATCTCATTGAGCCATTTTTTAATTTTTCCCCAAAATATCACTGCCTTCAGACACGACCACCATTGGTGATAGTAGGTGCCATGTTCCCCTCCACATTTCCAACAATCCGCTGACTGCCCAGAGAGCATTTTAGCTAGTCTGTCGGGAGGCAGGTGCCACCTATATATCATTTTATAGATATTTTCTTTGTAGGCCGTAGATACCACTAACTTCATATTATCCCACCAAATCTCTTGCCATTTATCTAGATGTATTGGATACCCAAAATTCTTCCCCCAAGCGATCATAGAATCTTTGACTATTTCCTCACCTATCTCTAATTTCATAAGCAATTTGTAAGATTTCAAAATCATATCTTTTTCTTGACCCATCAAGATTTTATCTAGTTCTTGTATTTCTCCATCAATCCCTCTTCCATCCCTATCCTTTTGGTATTTAGATTGAATCTGCAGATAACTCCACCAATCCATTTGTACTCCTTGGGAGGTTAATTCCTGTTTAGACTTTAATCTCCCTTGTACATTCAGCAGGTCTTTATATGTTAATTTTTTAGCCACATTATATAAATTGGGATATGTCACTGCTTCTAAAGGTGCTAATCAACAAGGCGTTTTAATGTACCGTATTTTCCGGCGTATAAGACGACTGGGCGTATAAGACGACCCCCAACTTTTCCTGTTAAAATATAGGGTTTGGGCTATACTCGCCATATAAGACTACCCCTCTTCCAACACACACCAAATAAAAATTAAAAAACATCAACTGCCTCAACACAATGTAAAAGCAGCTGTGCTAGACCCAAAATGGCCCCTGCAACAAGCAGGAACCTCACACAGCCACAAAAAGCGCAAAAAACAACTTTCACACTTTACACACACACAACACAACACAACACAACTGGCTCATCCACAATGTAAAAGCAGCTGTGCTAGACCCAAAATGGCCCCTGCAACAAGCAGGAACCTCACGCAGCCACAAAAAGCCCAAAAAAACAACTTTCACACTTTACACACACACAACACAACACAACACAACTGGCTCATCCACAATGTAAAAGCAGCTGTGCTAGACCCAAAATGGCCCCTGCAACAAGCAGGAACGTCACACAGCCACAAAAAGCCCAAAAAAATCAACCTTCACACTTTACACACACAAAATTCCACATACAGCTTTGTGAGATTTTGTGTGTTTGTGTAGTTAGAGTGAAACACTACAGAAAGACACCACATCTCAGAAAGCTGCACAAATATTATTTTATTTTTATTTTTATATGAAAACTAAATTTAAAACTTCCTAAACTTTAAATGGCTAGGTCTAAAAAAGAACAACTAAAAAAACCCCAATTAACTATTTTTTTAAAGCTCCCAAAGGGTTAAAAAACTTACCCAATAGAACAGGGGTCTCCAACCTTGGCAACTTTAAGACTTGTAGACTTCAACTCCCAGAATTCCTCAGCCAGCTTTGTTTTTTACTGGCTGAGGAATTCTGGGAGTTGAAGTCCACAACTCCTGCCTGCATGATTGCAGGCAGAAAGTGGCTTGCTGATGGAATGGATTCAGGCAAGCGAAGCAAGGCAAGCGTGGCGATTACCAGCTAAGGTAAGCAAGCTGGAGGGGGAAAACTTTTTTCTTTTTACAGGACTCTGGGCTCTGGCGATCCCAGCTGAGTTGCCTGATTAGCAGGCAACGCAGCTGGGATCGTCAGAGCTTGGATCGATGGCTCTGGCGATCCCAGCTGCGATGCCCGATTGGCAGGCAACTCAGCTGGGATCGTCAGAGCTTGCAGATTCACGTAAAAGGAAAAAAGTTTTTTCCTTTAACATGGCTCTGGCATCCCAGCTGAGTTGCCTGATTAGCAGGCAAAGCTGGGATCGTCAGAGCTTCGATCGCCAGAGCCATTTAAGGCTCGTTAGAGTCTTTTGGGCTGGTCTGCCTGGTTACAGGAGAACGACACCCGGCGTATAAGACGACCCCCGACTTTTGAGATGATTTTCATGTGTTAAAAAGTCGTCTTATACGCCGGAAAATACGGTAGTATTTTTTACTGACTTTTTCCCAATTTCGGATTAGAATCTTTCTTATATAATGTCGGGTAAACCATTTACTCTGTGGGATATTCTCACGCCAAAGTGCCTTATGCCAACCCTGTTGTATATCAAAACCTTCTATCTTAAGGAGACGATTATTAGATAAGGTAATCCATTCTTTTACTCAAGTTAATAAAGCAGCTGAATAATAATTCTCCCAACATGGTAATCCTAAGGCTCCTCTTTCTCTTACTTCTTACATCATCTTTCTTTTGATCCGCAGTTTCTTCCCCTGCCAAACAAATTTCGATATTATTTGATTCAACTCCATAAAAAATTTTTTACATAAACTCACTGGTGCAGTCTGAAATAAAAAATTGAACTTCGGTAAAACATATGATTTCACTGTTGTAACTCGTCCTAATAGTGAGAGTTGTATTTTACCCCATCTAACTAAATCTTTTTTAATTTGAGTTAATAATTTGTTGTAATTGTCCTCCTGTATACTAGAACATCTATTAGTTAGCCAGATTCCCAAGTATTTAACTTTATTAACTACTTTTAGTCCAGTTACCTCCTGTAGCTCTCTCTTAGATTCTTCTAGGATATTCTTAGTTAATATATTTGTTTTGTTTTTATTAATTAATAACCCTGCTACAGCCCCAAATTCTTTGATTATCTCTAATAAGTATAAACAGGATTCTATGGGCTCTTCCAAAATAACCATATCGTCAGCAAAGGCCTGGGTTTTATATACCTGTTGTCCAATTCTAAGGCCTTTAATTTTTTCTTCATTCCTTATTTTACGTAATAGGGTTTCTAATGATAAAATAAAAAGTAAGGGAGATAGGGGACATCCCTGTCTTGTGCCTTTACCAATAGCAAATTCTTCCGTCAAATCCCCATTTATTAATAATCTGGCCCTTGTTTAGAATAAATAGCTTTAATCGCATTTATAAACCTCTGCCCAAATCCCATATACTCTAGTTGCACTATTATAAAATCCCAATTAACTCTATCAAATGCCTTCATGGCATCTATAAAAACTAATGCGACCTGTTTGCCTGGGTGTTCTTCATAGTATTCCAATGTATTTAACATAAATCTCATATTATCCCGTAGTTGTCGTGATGGTAGGAATCCATTTTGGTCCATATGTATAAATTCATTCAAAAACCCTTTTAATCTATTTGCCAAAATTGTAGTAAAAATTTTATAATCTGAATTCAGAAGGGAAATTGGTCTGTAGTTTTTTATATCTGATGGGGGGGGGATCTTCCTTAGGAATCAAACTAATATTTGCTTCTCTCCATGAATGGGGAATTTCTGCTTTTCCCACTACTTCATTAAATAGATCCTTGATAAGCTCTCCCATAACTTCAAACATTGTTTTGTATAGTTCTGCTGGAAGTCCATCTGTGCCAGGGGTTTTTAGATTCCCCTGTTTCTTTACTGCTTTTTCAATTTCCTTTAAAGTAATTTCCTCCTCTAGTATCTCTTTCGTTAGATTAGATATCTTGGGTAAGTCCGAATTCTCTATATAATTTTTTATTGCACCTAATGAGATCTCCTCCCTTTTATACAATTCTTTGTAGAAGTCCACTGCAATTTTTTCCTTTCCTTTTTTATCTTTTAATAGATTCCCTTCCTTGTCTTCCAATTGGTCAATTCATCTAATCTGTTTTTCTTTTTTTAATCTAAATGTCAGCCATCTTCCTAATTTATTAGCTGATTCAAAGTGTTTTTGTTTTGCTCTCTTTATCTTATCTTTCAATTTATCCAGTTCCAGGAGATTAAGCTGATGCCTTAGTAGTATTATCTGTTATTTTGCCCCTGCAGAGAGTGGGTTATCTTGTAACTGTTCCTCAGCTTTTTCCTCTACTTTTTGAATTCTTTCTTCATTTCTCCCAATCATCTCCTTCACTTCTTTTAAATCTTCTTTTACATCATCATGCAGTGACTGTATTAGATTTTTAAAATCCATTGTTTCTGATGTTTTCAATGTTTCTGTCGTAGAGGGGCTTGCTGCTGAATGTAGATGTGCTGTAAATTTCTTCATCTCTTATCGTTATATATCCCAAATTTGTAATCCACGTCTGGTTGATATTTGTAATCCAAATATCTAGTTCACCCCAAATATAGCCTACATTTTGAAGGGATTGTTATTGTAGTGTTTTGTGGTAGTTGCAGACTCTTCAGAAGAGGAGGGGAAGCTTTTAATTGTGAATGGATTATATTATTAATATGCAGCCATCTTTGTTGTGATATTGAAGATAGATGGGGACTGTTAAATAATGTATTTCTATTTTTTCCTCTTTAAAACTCATTTGCACAGAATTGTCAGACATTAATATATTTAGAAAAATCCTTACAGATGATATATGAATAAGGCTTCCAAGAAGTGTTTCTACCCTTCCAGTACCATTTTAGGAGCCTAATTGAATAATCTATTTCATCCCAGAGCAGCCTTCTCAATGAATTGTGGTCACTCATAGGATTAAATTAGACTTTCATGTATGAGTGGGAATCACAGATAACCTGCTGTCAGTAGACCTCTCATATTATCAGTAGACATGTCATATTATCCCAAATGCAACATTTTTCAATAACATTGTTCAGTTGCCACCAGTGAATATGAACATATTTGTTGGGTAAATTTTAGTACACATATATAAATCAAGCCTGAATATTTCTAATTTCAACATTTGCACAACTCCATCTACTGCAGAAGTTTCAAACTCAATTTCATTGAGGGCTGCATCAGAGTTGTGTTTGACCTCAGCAGGCTGGGGATGGTGGTGGAGCATGGTTGGGGTGGGCATGGTTGTGGTGGGCATGGCCATGGTGGGCATTTGACAAAGGCTCAAGATGTATTTTTTTTCCCTTTGCATTCCAAACAGTTATTCCAGACAAAGGGAGATTTACTTCCTGGAACAATAGTCTCAATTCCATAATATAGAGATTAAAGACATGTTCTCAGCTGTTATGGGGCTTGACTCTTTTGTATAGGAGAAGAGCATAAACGAACTGACAATTTCTCCAGATGTCTCTAAAAACTACCTCTGACACAGCCCTAGAGGAGGACTTAATATTAGTAGTTTCGATAGCTTTATTGATTAGCCTATAGGCCATATCAAAGCACAAAGTTCAAACCCATATCACCAATAAAATCCTGTACAAACAATTTAAAATAAGGGTAGGGCAAAATATAATAGTTATAGGATAAGATACAATATAATTTAATACATAAATATATAAAATAGAATAAAATGACATAAAATTATATTTCGGTGTCACCCGTACAATCTACCCAAATCACTTCCACGTATGCAGATCTCTCATTTTGTTTAAGTACTGTGCTGTGTTAAATGTTATTTTCAGGTTCTGGCCGCACATAAAGTAAATTGTTTTGCTTTGGGAATTCCAATGGGTCATTAGTTTGGTATATAGACCAAGATACTTGTCTCTCACCCCATTATACAAGCAACAGTCAAATAGGATGTGAGCCAGGTCTTCTACCTCTGCCACTCCACAAATGCAGAGATACTCACTGTAGGTATAGAATGTGTTAAGTTGGGAGAATGAAGAGACTGGAGACAGGCTTCAGACAACAACTCTTTATTCAGCAACTATGTACAATCCAGCAGCCAGCCTCTCTGATAGCTAGCCCTTATATAGGGAACTGCCAGAGGGCTTAGCCAATCATGTTTGAGAATTCTTCCTGCTCAAACAATGGACCAGATAGAGAACTATACAAACTGTCAATATCTAACACCCCTCATTCTCAGTTGGAACAATCGAATCTACATACATAATTACGTAAGTAGGTGGGGCGTTTACAGGTCCTTTTGGACTTGCGCAGCTCAGTAGGGTGTGGTGGCAGCGGCCTGAGAGATAGTGCCTGCTGCTGCCTCTTTGTCTGCCCGTGGAAACTCCTGGAAGTTTTTGGGTGGGGCCTTGGGGTTGACTGGAACTGGTTTGCTCCACTAGATTCCCAATGTCTTTAGGTGCATACTCCGTCTCCGTTGGGCTTGAGTCTGCTAAGGAGGGAGTATATTTTAGTTTGGTGTTTCCTGGATTGTTAGTGGTAGGGCAGAAGCGGTGTCAGCCTTCGCCTTTTTATTGCTTGATTGCTTGATTGCTCGGCTGCCATTGTAGGGGGAAGGGGGGAGCTGTTTGAATGTCTGGGAGGGGGGAAGTGAGCTGGTGGAGAAGAGGGGATAAAGTTTTCCTCAGCATTTTCTATGCAGCTGGGAAGAACGCTGATAGCCATTCAAGGTCAACCGTCATGGCATACCAGGAGGATGGCACCATTGGAAGCTGCACCCCACATGACCCCTGGGGGGATATAGATTGGATAATCCTGACTGGACAATTGAGGGGAGGGATTTAAGGATGCTTTCTATATGTGATTTTTGTGCCTGTTGCCTCAGACCTTGCTTTTCTTTGATTGCATTCAGTTCATACTCAGTAAAAGTACCTTTCTCTATGAAAATGGAGTCAAGGTTTTTCTTTCTTGAGTACTGAAAGGAGGCACAGCCGACATTAAGCAACATCTGCAATTAACAGCCATCCCAGAACACTACCGTGGGGGCTGAACAAACAATGTCTGACCAAGACAGTGACCAGGAACAGATGGGAGCTGCTGGCTCTGTGACCTCTCCATCTCACCCCGGCTGGGAGACTGCAGAGTGGATGGCTCATTTACAGCTGGAGGAAAAGCCGGAGAGAGCCAAATGGTCACTGGGCGTGGGGAGATTCCTGGAGCTGGAGAAGATCCTCCAAGGAGTAACAACTCCAGAAGCTGAGGCGGAGATGCTGCCTGGCAGCAAGAGCAGAAAGAAAATCATCTGATTACCCATGCGTTGCAACTACTGAGAAAGCTGCTGAGAGTCGTAAAGCCCATGAAAGGTATGGATTGCCTGCCAGGGGGGAGGATGAATGCCCTGGGGTGAAATGGAGGCTGCTGCTTGTGTGGAAGAGAGAGCCCAAGCCCAGGAAGAGACAGCTCAGGCCTCCGGAACTCAAGTGGCTGCTGCGGCCCAGGGCCCCCCTGCTGGACAGGCACTGCCACGGAGGCGAAGCAAGCCCCAAATTCCCTTACTATCAGTAAGATACGGGGGGAGATCCGAAAGGACTGGGATTCTTTTTAACCCAAGTGTGGAACCACATGAAGAATGGGGAGAGGATTTCCCCTCAGATGCCGCACGTGTGAGGTGCATTACCAGGGCTCTAGAGGGGTGGCAGCTGAGTGGATTGTGGAACTCCATAATGAAGATTCCCCCCTCATGAGGAATTATGACCAATTCATGGCAGCCCTCAGAACATGTTTTGAGCACCCGCTAGCCGAGCAAAGAGCAAGAATTAGAATGAAGTCCATACATCAGGTGCGGAGATCGGTGGTGGAGTACACCCAGGAGTTCCATGAGTTGGCACCCTACATGAGAGGGTGGTCAAGTAGCCCTGCTGGAGGGGAGGAGCTTGACATCATGACGGAATGGTCAAAGGATTCTGGTGCTTCAGGATCGCTGCCGAAAGCCCTGCTGCCGGATGGTCCATTTTGGACCTCACAGTCTTGTTTTGACTGTGATAATGGAGGGCACATCCTGACGATCCCATGGGCACCGCAAAGTCCCTGGTTGATCCAGGAGAAGCCCTTTTTCTCGCAGCGGGGTGGCAGTCATCATGGCTGCTGAAGTTGGGACAGCTCCGGAAGAGAAATAGAAGGACAGTGAGCCGATGCAGTGAGAGAGCTTTAATTTAAAGCAATATAAAGAACACCCTAATGTAAATGACATGAGAATTGGAGATTAAAAGAAATTAAACGGCGAATCTAATTGGGAGTTGTTGTTTTTTACCCAAAATATTTAATTTGATGGGTCTTAAAGTTTTGTTTTACTATTGACTGGGACTGAACTGAAAGAGATGGATAAGCTAAGAGTCTAATATTGGCAAATCTTTGTGCCTTTTCTTTTTAAAATAATTTTTCTTTCAAGATTGAAGTTTTTTCTTTTCTCTTTTTGAAGATTGTTTAAATTTTATATTTACTATTTTACTGACAAAGAAGCTTTGAACTATAAATTGCAGGAAAGACAGGAGAGAGTGTAATACTGCCATCTGCTGGAAAAGAAACTTTGTTACTTGTTTTTATACAAGTAGCAAGTTGAGAATAACATTGTTATTATAACTCAAGGACTCTGAATCTCCTGGTTGATAAGATTGTTGTGAGAACATCTGAGGAAGTTAGAACTATCTGCATTGTTTACCCAGGTGTTCTTTGTGGATTTACTAGAAGTAGGAGTCCAGAAACATTGCAGAAGAAATTGGAACTTCTTTTAACTTTTATTATCTTTTCCTGTTTTGGTTAAGTTAAATCTCTCTGTATGCTTTCCTTGCATAAATGTGTCTAATGGATTTTCCTTTTTTGCTATTTTTACAAACAGAATTGGATTAAGGTGCTCAAGAGCCTGAAGATTGGTCTTTGATTTTTGATTACTTCCCTCTTGTGGATTAGGGTTTTGAAGAACCTGAAGAATTGATTTATTTTTTCTTTTTCTTCCTTTTTCTTCCTTTTTACTTTTTTTGTTACTTTTTTTGTTTGGCTTTGGTCTTTGCTGACTATTGGACAGAATCAGTAGAAAAGTAGCGACAGTGGGATTTTCTTCTACCACGCCTTCTTCGTCACCATCTGGAGGACAGCAATCAATCCAGACGATGCTTCAGCAGTAGAGAGAGAAAGGAAAGGAAAAAGAGAAAGATATGTTGATACAGCTGATTCTCCAAACAGTACAAGGGATGGAACAACAACTACTTAAGACAGATGAAAAGTGGCAAGCACTTAACAAATGATGCTGAAATATGAAGAGAGACTGCAAAAGCTTGAGAAAAAAGATGCGCAAAAAGAGGAAAAAAATCAAAGATATCGATAATAGATTGAACAAGATAGGAGTGGACTAATTGGATGGGAGATGGACTAATCAGAATTTTATCTTAGATTTCAAAATGTGGAAGAAGAAAAGGGAGAGAACCTGGCAGAAATTATAATAGAAATACTGGCTGAAGCGTAACTAGAGCAACAAAACCTACATATAAAGTATGAATATGGAAGAAAGAAAATTAATTTCAATAAATATAAATGGACTTAACTCAGCTCTCAAAAGAAGAAAGGTTTTCACAAATTAGAGAAACTAAAGTTTGACATAATCTGTCTACAAGAAGTACATATTAAAAAGCAATATGAACAATTACTGATACAACCAAAATTAGAGAAAACATTTTTATCATTGTCACAATGTAAAAAAAGAGGAGTGGTTTTATATATTAGAAATACAATACAAGCTGAGCAAATATATGCAGATGTAGAAGGTAGAATTCTGATGGTGAGATAAAAGATAATAATATGAAAATTCTATTAGTAGCAATATATGCTCCAAACAACAACCAAAGTGACTTTTATAGAAAACTACATATGAAAATAATTGAACTGGAATATGATAACATATGTATGATGGGTGATTTCAATGGAATAATGGATGAAAACCTGGACTATAAAACACACAAAATAGTAAGACATAGTAGAAAGATATTACCGAAATCTTTCTTCAAGATGACAGAGGAAATAAATTTAAAAGATGCTTGGAGAGATAGAAATGGGGAAAATAGACAATACACTTTTTATTCTGACAGACATTCATCTTGGTCTAGGTTGGATATGATATGGACAACAATGGGATTAACTTTGAATATAGAACAAATAGAAATAGAGACAAACATATGGGCAGACCACAATCCTGTGACAGTCACTTGGAAAGGATAGAAAAGAAAATCTAGATGGACTTTAAACAATATAATATTAAAAGAGAAAGACTTTGTACAGAAAATGGAGAGAGAGCTGGCTTTCTTCTTTAAGGAGAATAAGAAAGAAGACACATCGACACAAAACCTTTGGGACATGATGAAGGCCTATGCTAGAGGCCTAATAATGGACTATACAAAGAAGAGAAACTTGAAGAAAAGACAAACACAAAATTTTGGCAGATGACTATAAGAGATTTGAAAAGGAACTCCAGAAATATCCACATAAAAAAGATGTAAAAGTGAAAATGGATACAATAAAGCATAAAATGGACTTACTGGAGAAAGAAGAATTAGCTCAAAAAATTAGAAGTACTAAACAAAACTATTTTGAAAATGCAAATAAACCAGGAAGATAGTTAGCATATACAGTAAATTGAAAAAAGAAAGAGAATCAAGGAAAATAACACAATTAATTGATGACCAAGGGCAAAGCAAATTTGGAAATAAAGAGATGGGAAAAAATACAAGAATAATATAAACAACTTTATAAGAGAGAGAAGATAAAGGAGGAAAATGTGGCAAGTTATTTACAAAGAGCAAACTTACCTCGGATCCCCAAAGATACTGAGGAGATGTTAGAGGGAAATATAACGATGATGGAGTTAACAGAAGCAATCAAGAAACAAAAGAATGAAAAGGCACCAGGGCCTGATGGCTTACCTGCAGAATACTATAGGATATTACAAGAATCTTTAAGTCTCCTGTTATTGGAAGTCATGAATGAAGTGATGATGAAGAAGAAAATACCTAAGTCATGGTCTGAGGCATACATCACATTGATCCACAAAGAAGATACAGATCCACAACAAATTAAAAACTATAGGCCTATATCCCTGCTAAATTCAGACTATAAAATTTTCACTTCAATATTGGCAGAAAGACTTAAGAGATATTTAAATAATTTTATACATGCAGATCAAAATGGATTTCTTCCAAAAAGACAGATTAGAGACAATATTAGAATAATTCTGGACACTTTAGAATATTATGAAGCGCATCCTGAAAAACAGATGGCTTTGATATTTTTAGATGCTCAAAAAGCCTTTGACAATGTAAACTGGCAATTCATGATGCTTCAAATGGAACAGATGGGCTTTGGTAGAAAATTTATTCAGACAATAGAAGCTATATATCACAAGCAAACAGCAAAAGTAATGATAAAAGGAGAATTGACTGATTCTATCGAGATAGAAAAAGGTACTAGACAAGGATGTCCACTGTTGTTTATATTGACATTAGAAGTTTTAAATAGAAATATCAGAGAAGAAAAAGACATAAAAGGTATGAAAGTGCGGAAAAAATACAAATTGCAAGCATTTGCTGATGACCTGGTCTTTATTATTGAAGAACTATTAACATCAATAAATAAACTGATAGAAAATATTGGAGAATTTGGGAATGTAACTGGATTGAAAACCAATCAGATAAAATGAAGATTTTGACTAAAAATATGTTGATAAAAGAAAAAGAAAAATTGATGGAGATATCAAAGATGCAGATCACAAACAAGGTAAAATATATTTGATAGCAAGATGTAGTACAAGATGTAGTACACTTAAAGAAAATAATTACAATAAGCTTAAACAACAGATAGGGACAGATTTGGCAAAATGAGGGAATTTGCAGATTTCTTTGATTGGTAGGATATCAATTATTAAGATGAATATTCTGCCTAGAATTTTGTATTTATTCCAGACAATTCCAATTAGATTGGAGAAAGAATTTTTTGAAAATTTGAATAAAGGCATAAATAAAGAATAAAGAATAAGGAACAGGGCATTAAGATGGATTGGTTTTCATATTTGCAAATATGTTCTAGATATGAAGAAGATCTTAAACAAGAAGGTATATACAATACTTTGACTAACTTAGATAAGATTTTGATGGGTTCTGATGATTATGTAATTAAAAAATTGTATGGATATTTGCTAGAGGTAAAATTGGAAGAAGAACATGTTAAAGAATCAATGATAGCATGGGGGGAAAATTTTGGTCATGGTATCGACTTAGAGAAATGGCAAAAATTGTGGTCACAAAATTATAAAATGACAATGTCTACAGCATATAAGGAGAATTTGTATAAGATGTTTTACAGGTGGAATTTACTCTGACGAAGATAGCCAGAATGTTCAAGAATAAATCGGAGAAATGTTGGAAGTGTCATCAGACTTCAGGATCATACTACCATATGTGGTGGACATATGTAGAAGCTAAGAGATATTGGACCAAGATACACACGTGGTTGGAAAAAATGATAAAGAAACACATTGACTTTAAACCAGAGATATTTTTATTAGGGATTTTATCAGAAACATATAATAGAGAATTGCACTATTTAATTGTGAATGTTTAACAGTGGCTAGAATTGTATTTGCTAAAAATTGGAAAGGAGAGAAATTACCTAATGATGATGAGGTTATTAAGAAAATTATGGAATATGCTAAAATGAGTAAATTGACATTTGTCATTAGAGAACAGGAAGATAAACAATATTATTTGATATGGGATATGTTTTATCAGTGGATAGATAATAAAACATGGAGATGAAATATGAAATACGAGGTTGATGTAAAGATAAAATATATGAACTTTTTGAAGTCAAATTTGAACTTTATGAACTCTCTAAACAAAAGATGTACCCCATGACCCCCCAAGAGTTGGGGAAACTACGAGACTTTATTGATAAAAACCTAAAACACAGCTTCATCCAACTGGGTAGGCCATGGGTAGCCGCCCCGGTACTATTCTGGGAGAAGAAGGATGGGTCTTATCGCCTGGTGGCTCACTACCGGAACCTGAACATGAAGGACATGTTAGCCCACCTGGGCAAAGCAAAATTTTTTACTAAGTTGGACTTGTGGGAGGTGTATTATAGAGTTCAGATTAAGGAAGGTGATGAATGGAAAACTGCTTTCAACTGCCCGCTGGGATGTTTCCAGTTTTGGGTGCTCCCTTTCAGACTGCAAGGAGCTCCTGCCATGTTCATGCAACTGATCAACGAAGTGCTGCATGAACATCTTTACAACAGGGTGCTGGTCTACCTTGATGACATTCTTATTTACACTAAGACCATGGACAACCATGTAAAACTGGTTAGGGCCGTCCTGAAAAAACTTAGAGCTGCTGAACTGTATGCTAAGCTATCAAAATGCGAATTCCACCAGACTAAAATTGACTATCTGGGGTACGGCATTTCTCATGAGGGGATAGAAATGGATCCAGAAAAGGTCCAGGCTATGTTGGAATGGGCTCCCCCACGCACCCACAAACAACTACAAAGTTTCCTGGGTTTTGCTAATCTCTATCGACAGTTCAGCTCCTCGTTTGCAAAAATTGCCTTACCAATTACTAACCTTCTGAAAACAAAAGGAGAGGAGAGGCCAAAACCCTCCTGGCCTCTCGAGTGGACTATGGACTGTCAGGCGGCTTTTGAGAAACTGAAATGACTGTTCGCTGCCGAACCGGTCCTTAAACATCCTGACATGGAAGCCCCGTTTGTTGTTCAGGCCAACACCAGCGATGTGGCTGTCAGGGCGGTGTTACTCCAAACAAATGCTGAGGGGAAATTGCAACCCTGTGCCTATACCTCTCGGAAATTATCGGAGACCGAGAGGAGGTGGGCCATATGGGAGAAGGAGGCTTTTGCTGTTCGTTGGGTGCTGTTAATGTGGAGACATTTCCTTGAAGGAGCGAAGCACCCTTTTGAGGTGTGGACTGATCACAAAAACTTAGAGGCTTTAAAAACGCCATGAAAACTATCGCCTAAGCAGGTCCGCTGGGCCCAACACTTTAAACAATTTAATTTCTCCCTGCACTACCTTCCTGGAGGGAAGAATTTTATGGCAGATGCCCTGTTGAGACTGCCTCAATACAATAGCGTTCGAGAGGAAGTAATTTGTCCAGTTATCCCCTCAAAACAGCTGGCGGCACCAGTGGTTACCAGAGCCCAGGCAAAAGTAGATCTTGTCTGGCGACTTGAGCAAGCAGTTGAAAGAAGCACTAAAAACTGACGAGTGGTTTTTAGTCCACTCCAATGAGTGTACACTTTGAGAAGACCTTGCTTGGGTGGGAGCTAAACTGTATGTCCCCGCCAGCCTGAGGGGGACAGTATCACAATACGCCCATGATGCTAAAATTGCTGGGCATTTTGGTTTCGTGAAGACATTACATTTAGTTAAACTAGAATTCTGGTGGCCGGCACTGAAGAAAGACATAGAAGCATACGTGGCGAGCTGCCCCATATGTGCTTCAGTGAAGAGGTTGCTGAAACCTGGGAAACCACCTGGGCTGCTTCAGAGTGTAGCCATGCCAGGAGCCCCATGGAAGGAAATCTCCATGGATTTTATTGTTGAGTTGCCCGAAAGTGGAGGGAATATAGTCATTTGGGTGGTTACTGATTTATTTTCTAAACAAGTGCATTTTATCCCATATTCCAAGATCCCTTCAGCTAAAACTCCGACAAAATTGTTTGTCCAACATGTGTACAGACTACATGGGGCTCCAGAACAAATAATCTCAGACAGAGGGGTCCAGTTCACCTCCCACTTTTGGAAGGAGTTCCTGGGGTTGTTAGGCTTCGCCCAGGGGTTAAGCTCCACCCACCACCCTTGGACCAATGGGCCTTGTGAAAGAACTAACTCAGTGTTGGAACAATACCTTAGATGTTACCTAAATTATCAGCAAGATAACTGGGTGGACTTGCTGCCGTTTGCAGAAGTTGCCTACAACTCTATACACAGCAGTACTGGGTTTACCCCCTTTAAGGTAGCCTCCGGCCAAGATTTTGTCCCCATCCCGGAGTTACCTCAGGAAAAGCCACAAATACCTTCTTTGGCTGACTTGATTGAACAGCTATGTGGTACCTGGTCCATAATACATAAGGCCCTGGACAAGGCTCGCCAAGCTCATAAAGCCCAAGCTGATAAGAAAAGACTTCAGGGTACAGATTATAAAGTAGGAGATAGGGTTTTCCTTTCCACCAAGTACTTGCAAACTACCCAAAAGTCGAAGAAGCTTGGGCCCAAATACATGGGTCCTTTCCCTATTGTACACATAGTTAATCCAGTTACTGTGCAATTAGAGTTGCCTAAAACCTTGCGAAGGATGCATCCAGTGTTTCATGTCAGTTTGCTGAAAGCAGAGCATTCGTCCCCTTTGCGTCAGGACCAAGAACCTCCTCCTGTCCCCATACTCGCTGAGGGGGAACAGCATTTTGAAGTCAAATAAATATTGGATTCGAGGAAACGTCGTGGTAAGGTGTAGTACTTGGTGGCCTGGAAACATTTCCCTTTAGCTCAGGCTGAATGGGTAAATAAGTGAGATGTTAGGGCTCTGAAGCAGGTGCAACTATTTTATTCCAAATACCCTGATAAACCTTAATCTTGGAGCGGTTCTCATGTTCTGGTTATGTAATTATCTATTTTCTGTTTATTATTCTGTTTTTCTTGTAGGAATAATGTCTCTTCTGCAGGAGGGCCGAATGTCAGCCTCTGCCATTGTAACGGGGGGAGAGGGGAGCTGTTTGAATGTCTGGGAGTGGGGAAGTGAGCTGGTGGAGAAGAGGGGATAAAGTTTTCCTCAGCATTTTCTATGCAGCTGGGAAGAATACTGATAGCCACTCAAGGTCAACCATCATGGCATACCAGGAGGATGACACCATTGGAAGCTGCACCTCATATGATCCCTGGGAGAGATGTGGATTGGATAATCCTGACTGGACAATTGAGGGGAGGGTTTTAAGGATGCTTTCTATATGTGATTTTCACTCCTATTGCCTCAGACCTTGCTTTTCTTTGGTTGCATTCAGTTCATACTCAGTAAAAGTACCTTTCTCTATGAAAATGGAGTCGGGGTTTTTCTTTCTTGAGTACTGAAAGGAGGCACAGCTGACAGGCGGCTGCGGATTTCATCTATGTGCCACCTCCATAGTTGCCCATCATCTAACCTGATCACATATGATTTTGGCCCTATTGTCCCTGGTAGCCCTAGGGAACCCTTGGCAAAGTTTTTTGTGAACATTAGGTCCCTGATGCTAAAGGACCTGGTGTGGATGCTTGGTTCTTTTGTTGTCTCTGGGGCATAGTTTGGGTGAAGCTAATCTAGGACTGATTGGAGCCGACGGCCCTTGAGGAGTTCGGCTGGGCTTCTTCCTGTTGTTGTGCTGGGTGTTATATGCTGGTACAGGAGGA
This sequence comes from Arizona elegans, assembly GCA_022577455.1. NCBI lineage: Eukaryota > Metazoa > Chordata > Lepidosauria > Squamata > Colubridae > Arizona > Arizona elegans. Next base: position 59,926,870 of record JAKOOJ010000004.1, read on the forward strand.
ATTTGTCTACCCTGCATTGCCCATCACATGGCCTTAACCTCCCTAATGCCTTCTTGGCAGATCTCACCATCCTTTCAACCATACCATTAATGGCAGGATGAAAGGGCTCTGAGAGGGCATGCCTTATGCCCTGGTCAGCCAATAATCTCTCGAACTGGGTGGCAGTGAATTGTGGGCCGTTATCCGAGACTATTACATTGGGGAGGCCATGGGTGGCAAACAGCTTTTGGAGCACCTTAATCACTGCTTCGGCAGTGGTTGTGTCCATTAATATAATTTCTAGCCATTTTGAATAGGCATCTACAATGACGAGAAATGTTTGGCTGTAAAATGGCCCTGCGAAATCGATATGGATCCTAGACCAGGGGGATCGGGCTTGTTCCCACTCCAAGGCTGGTGCCTTCGGGGGTGCCAGTCATGACTCTTGACATTGTTGGCACGTAGCTACCCACTCCTGTATTTCCTGGTCCATTTTGGGCCACCTCACAAAGCTTTGTGCCAGGGTTTTCATCTGGACAATCCCCAGACGGCCCTCATGTAACACCCTTAGAATATTTTTCTGCAAACTCAGGGATATGATTACCCGGTTGCCCCACAGTAAACACACCTCTTGAGCAGACAGTTCATGCTGCTTTGCAATAAATGATGCAAATTCTGCACCCACTGGGCCTTTAGGCATCCCCTCCACACCCAATTCAAAATAGTCTTAAACATAGGGTGCTTGGCCACTTCGACAGAAGTCACAAGTCCAGAATCAAGGCAGTCAATAAGCAGAACTGGATTGCCCAGGGTAGGATCGTCCAAAAGTTCAGGCAGGGGGCAACGGCTAAGGGCATCGGCATGCTCCATAGTCCTGATGGGTCGGTGGGAGAGTTTGTAGCTATAAACCAAGAGGAAAATGGCCCACCGCGTGAATCTCAGCGACAAGCCCACAGGGGTAGGACGATCCCCACCCAACAGCCCCAACAATGGCAGGAAACTGTCAGAAAAGAGCAGCCGCTTGACTGCTTGGAACACAGTGGTTTCTCTATGCCCCCAAACCCATGGGGACTGCTTTGCCAAAAGTTTGTGGAGAGGTTCGGCCACCATAGCCTTGTTCTTGAGAAAGATGCTGTAGAAGTTCAGCAACCCCAGAAACACCTTCAGCTTGGTTTGATACTTTGGTGTGGGTGCCTCTTGTAGTAGCTTGGATTTTGCTCTTAGTTGGATGGATACCCTCCCCGGTGATTATATACCCCAAGAATTCTACCTCCCTGTCTCCGATTTGGCATTCGTTGCCTTTGACATGGAGTTCTGCGGAGCGAAATTTGGTAAGCATTTCCCGTAACCAGGAGTAGAGCTGCTGTTCAGTGCTGGAAGTTATCAGCACATCATCAAAGTAAGGCACCACCCCTGGAATTTTTAATAATAATCATTTCATGATGCTCTGAAAGATTCCCGGGGTGACGTTGACCCCAAACTGCAGGTAGTGACATTTAAAAACCCCCCTTTGCGTCATGATGGTCTGAGCCTTGGCAGTAGCGCCATCTACCGGCAGCTGCTGATACACCTGTGTGAGGTCTAATTTTGCAAAAATGGCCCTGGGGCCTAGGGAATGCAATAAATTTTGGTACAGGGTAGGCGCTCTGCTGGAGTGCTTTATTTATCGTGCACTTATAATCAGCACAGATGTGCACAGGCCCGTCCCCTTTTATAGATGTCACTACAGGAGGTTCCCATTTGGCATGGTCAACTGGCTCAAGGATGCCTTGTTTAATTAGTTTGTCGAATTCCAAGTCGATATTTGGTCTTAAAGCAAATGGAATCCTCTGTGGCTTCATCCGTTTGGGGGCAATGCTAGGGTCCAAGCTAAAAGATATGGGGGTGCCCACATACTTGCCAAGCTCTGGGCGAAGACATCCTAGAACACCCAGATCAGGTCATCCGTGGCAGTATTGGCGACAGCATTGATGCCCATCACCCCCAGTCTGAGGACGCTGAACCAGTCTAGGCCGAGCAGGTTCAAGAGTTACTGTCGACGACTGTTAGGGACAGCCTTTCTTGGAACTTGTGGTATTTTATGTTGAATGTCCCACAGCCCAATACAGGAATCCGGTTTCCTTGGTAGTCACTCAGTTTTAAATTTTGCCAGGTCAGCTGTTGTTTCTGGAACATAGCCACTGCCTTTTTCAATGCCTGCCATGATATAATGGTCACTGAGGACCCCGTATCTATCTCCATCTTGCAGGGCAACCCCTCAATTAATATGGACGTGCTTATTTTCTTCTGGGATAGTGCACTAGCTTGGCCGATTCTTCTTTGATTGGTGTCTGGAGCTCTGGTTTTGTTGTTTGCCCGCTTAGGCTTCCACAAGTCTCATTTAAATGGTTTTGGTGCTTCTGGCAAGCCAATCTCTGCGGTGTCCCAGTGGCTGCTGAGTAGGGGAGCCTGGCAGACTCTCGCTAAATACCCTTTCCTGTTGCACCTTCTGCAGATGGCATCTCGGTATTGGCAGGAGGCTCATAGGTGCTGGTCCCCGCAGCTGGCACAAGCTGGTTTTTTGTTTTTATGCTCCAGGATCCTCCGTCTATCAGTCTGGTAGACCTCATCCTCGCTCCCTTCAGATTTGGTGTCCTGGTAGTCCCCCTTATACATGGTGGCTCTAGGTTTCACCGCTGTGGGAGCTGTGGCATATTTCTAGAGCGATTCAGCCACTCTGTTGGAGGACTCAGAGGCCTCATCCAAGGCAGCCTACAGTGTCAGGTTCATCTTGGCAAGCAGTCTTCATTATAGGCGGAGGTCTTGTACCTGCAGATGAGTTGGTACAGCAATATATCATTCAAGTCTCTGAATTCACAATGGGCAGAGGCTTTTTGCAGCACTGCCATGTATTGATTTATAGCCTCACTGTTTTTCTGCATTTGATGCCGAAACTTGTAGTGATGGATTATCTTTGATGGGGCCAGAGCGTATTGTGTTTTCAGCACGTTCTGAAGAACTTGCCACGGTACGGATTGTACCAGGGTTGTTTCTGACAGGGACTCTGCCATGTTGAATACCTCGTGGCCACAATGGCTGAGAATTAGTACCCTTTTCCAGTTGTCCAACAGCCCAGAAGGTCACTCGCTTCCATGAAGCATTCGAATTGGGTCATGTAAATGTCCCAAATTTCTTTCGCCGGATCGAAAGGGGTAGGTGGGTGGAACACAGACATCGTTGCTGCTCTTTTTCCGTTTTAATTTGGCAAGCAAAATGGCTGCCGTTCCGTGACGTCCGCCTGGCTGGATGTTCGTGGTCAGCTCTTTTTGCTTCAGTTCTCCTCTCCATATCCCACTTTCATAGCCAGTGTTAAATTGGGAGAATGAGGAGACTGGAGACAGGCTTCAGACAACAGCTCTTTATTCAGCAACTATGTACAATCCAGCAGCGAGCTTCTCTGACAGCTAGCCCTTATATAGGGAACTGCCAGAGGGCTTAGCCAATCATGTTTGAGAATTCTTCCCACTCAAACAACGGGCCAGATAAAAAACTATACAAACTTTCAATGTCTAACAGAATGGAATCTCCCATATCTGACCATTGTGTCAAGCTGTTCAAATCTCGCTTGCGTAAATATCTCCCTAAGATGTTTTGGCAGTTGTAACTTCAAATAGCTGTCTACTTGAAAAGTATGTTTGTATTTGCTCAGCCATTTCAAGTTACCCAGCTTACTAAGGATAGCTATGTTATTTTGTGCTTCTATATCCTTAATTCTTTGGGCAGCTCTTTTTTTGAATTGTTCTCCTGTTATGCAAGAGACAGGAAGGCTTCTTGCAAAATTTGTTAGTTTGATAATCCAGGAGATTTGTGATTGTAATTTTATTTGCTCTAGTAGACATAACTTGGGGAATCTATCAGTCTCCATTTCATTGACTTTGCACCAGTAGTTATATGCTCTAAGTTTGGATAGTGCATGAATTGTATGAATTCCCAATTCAGCTCTAACTGCTGCAGCAGATGTTCTTGGATTGACACCCAAAATATGTCTGAATGTGGTTGAATATAGATCCCAAACCTCTGCTCCATATAAAAGCATAGGGGTGACTTATCTTAATATACTTTAATTAATGGGGCTAGGGACCCTGGGTACCTATGGTTCTTTAGTTTAAGCAGTAAATTCAAACAGGTTTTTGCTCTAAGTGTGCTCCATTGATGATGGCAAGCCCAAGACCATGGAAGCAAACAAACACTGATAATAATTCTCCCAGTCCTCAGTAGAGATTGTATGTCAAATACAAATCTCCATTCCTTCAGGACACCTACTACAGAATGCCAAAGTATTACTGAGTTATGACTTCTGGCAGCCAACTCAAGTTCTGACAAGATTGAAATGGCAAAACTTTTTTTCTTTAACGTTATGATTTGTTTATATTCCCTTTTTGTGTGCAACATCTCAGCTTGTATATGAGCAGTAGGATTCCTCTGGGCGAGCCTCATGGCTGCCTTCAAATTCTTTTTCAGTCGCTGGCATTCAGGATCAAACCAATGGATCTACCCACTTGGGCTCTTTTTGTAGCAGGTTTAGTTGTTAGATGTTTCTTCAGAATATTACAGAGATTAGAGAATGCATTGAAGGCTGACAGCCGGTCAGTAGTAGATGACTGGATTGTTCTAGCCCACTTAGTAGCATTCTCTGTTTTAAGGCAGTCTGATATTGCCTTAGTAACAACTTTTGCCCTAATTAACCTTTTATTTTAGGTCACCTCTACCTTTTTGGTGAGCCATCTGTCAGCCATGTTATATGGTCTTAAATCTGAGCGGCCTCGCAATGTCATGCTTAGAGTCTGATGATCACTATTGTCGCTAAGGTGTACTGTGACTTCCAAAAAGAGGTCGACTTTATCTCTAGACACATAAAAGAGATCCAGTACACTGCTTGAATTGGCCGAGTGGTATGTGTAAGGATACGTGTAATTCCTATCCTTACCTCCCAGAATTTGGAGATTACCCTTAAAAATTAAGGGTAGGAAGCAGGCAAGCAGCATTACTTTTGCGATCTCTCAAGAGCCACTGAGGATGGTTATCAAAAAACTCCCTTGGGACTCCCTTCTTCTGGGCAAGTTCATATAAAGAGGAACCCAACCTAAAGTTCAAATCTCCTAGTAATACCACTATGGCCTGAGGGTACAATACAAATATATAATCAAGGATAACTTCCAAGCCCATCCAGTATTCAGAGTTATAATACCGGGATGTGTTTGGAGGGATATACACATTTACCAGTATTAACGTGAACTCTTCATATCCAAATTTTACAGTTAGGAAGTATAAATACTTGTCTTTGTTGTATAGTTTCTCCCCCTGCCATTGCAACTCTTGCTTTATAAGAATGCATAGCCCACCAGAGGATCTCCCTTTGTTTTTTTGGGCTGAGGAGGCCCATCCCTGAAAGCCTGGCAGTTGTACTGGTTCATCCACTTCGGTTAACCAAGTTTCTTGAATGGCTATTACATCAAATCTAGGGAGAAAGCTCATTAGTCCACTATCAACCATCCCTTTCCAGCCAGCTACGTTCCAGGTCAATATCTGTATGGGGTTCCCAGAGGCAAGTTAGTCTGGCTTGGTTGGCTAGCTAGATGGTAAAAATGCCAGATGGCAACTTGATGTTGGAGCCGGGTCGATATCATCTATGCTTCCCATATAAACACAGTTATTGTGAGGTTCGGTATTTCTCCTCGTGGGTTGTAGAACCTGTTGTTGCTCCTCTTTATTTTGATTGCCCGTGCTCCAAGAATGATTTTTTTTCAGATGGGCAGGTACTCCGGCTTTCCCCCTCCTTGTCTAGTTGTTCTACTGGAAGGTCAATTTGGATGAACTACCAAGTCCTGATGGATTTCTCTTTTCTCCTCTTTTTCTTTTGGACTAGTATGCCTTCTCTTTTTATTTATGAAGCTTGAGTGCTTTCAGAAACTGGACTTGATAGCAATTCCATGGAGGAGCTGCCAGAAGGAAGCAAAACATTCAAGCTTTCTGTTACACCAGTGGCTGACCTCAACATTTGACCAATTACCTCAATCTTCTCCATATCATCTTTTGATCTCCTGGGCAGAGGGTAGCAAATTGGTGGACCAGTTCCTCCTCGTCATCAATAAACTGAAGCTTTACCTTGTGTAGGTTTAGAAATTCTTTTTTATTGTCCTTGATTTTTCCTAACCGTGTTAGTTGAGAGCTTGTTTGTTTGGCGGTTGGTATTTTGGCATTCCCAAAATTAGTATTGACCTCCCTCACTGTCTTGGCTATCTGCCCAGACTTTAACAGGGACTGAATTTGGGTGGTGTGAAATACCCATCTTAACCAAATACAGAGTTTCTTTAGTGAGGTCTCAAGCCTGAGTAACATTGATGGTAGTACAATCTGCCCAAAGGTTAGCAATATTCTTTTGCAGCCTTGTCTGTCAGGGAGCCAAGAAATCTCTATTAACTCATCAGTATATACCGTACAGCATAAGAGTTTGGATAGAGAAATCAGAATCATTTTCCTGTTGTGCCACCTGCCCCTATTCAGAGGGATGTTAGCATCCTGGAATAAAATCTTGTGCCTCTGCAAAACCAGCCTCTCCACCGCATCCTCTTTGCCCTGACACCCGCAGTCCACACAGGCTGGCCGAACATTATGGGTAAGCTTTGGAATATGAGCTTTGCTGTTTACTTCTTCAGCTGTCTTATTAATGTGTTTTCTCATTAAGAGTCTTTAATTCTTTAATCCCTCCATTTGTTTCCAGGAGCTGGTCAAATATGGCAGCAACTGTTTGTGCTGTTAGAAGGCAATTCTCAGCAACCAAATCCAAGTCTCCTTTAAAATTGTTCCTAGTATTATTGTTCTTGTTCTCCCCTACAATTCCTACTAGAATTGCAACTCCCTCCTCCACAGATGAGCAGTCGTCCTCTTCCCAATCCAGAAGGGGGTAGGTTTGTTTGTTGGGGTTGCAAGGGGGGAAGAAAAGAGAAAAGAAGACTTACTTGCAGTGTCCGTTATCCAAAAAAAGTCTTTTATGTCAGGTTGTCTGGGCTTCTGACATTGGGTATCCCTTCAACTGGACTAGGTATTGGAGTTTTCTCTTATATAGCCTGTAATCCAGGATCCTTTTTACTTCGTAGTGCATCTCTCCTTCCACTATGATGGAATCTAGAGCCATCCTAGTTACTGCTGCCAGCTCTCACCCTACCACTGGCTTCAGTAAACTGCACTGGAACACTGGGTGCACTTTTCCCAGTAGATGTGGCCATTTTAATTCCACTGTAACTAGATTTATGATTTTCACTATGGGGAAAGGCTCTGAATTTCGGTCCCAGTTTTTGGCAGGATAGCTTCAACTTTAGGTACTTTGTGAAGAGATACACTTTCTTTCCAATGTGAAGTTGTCTCTGGGGTGACTGTTTCTTGTCTGCCTGCACTTTCTGAGTCTCTGTTGCTTTGGCTAGTGATCATTTTTTTTGCAAAGATCCCACTCATTGTGTTAAACTCACTGAGGAGGGGGGTTCTCAAGGGTATTCTGGCATGGGGACAAACTCCACTCCCATTGCTATTTTGAATGGGGTAAGCTCCATGCTGCTATGCATGGCATTATTATATGCAACTTCCGCAAATGGCAGGAGGTCTGCCCAGTTACACTGCTGGTAGTTGACATAGCATCTCAGGCAGTGGTGGGATTCAGCCGGTTCAGGCCAGTTTGGGTGAACTAGTAGTTAAATTGCTGGCTGGCCCCTCCCCACCCCGCCCCTTCGAGGAGTCCCCACACACCCCATTTTGGCTCCAGGTAAGTGCAGGGAGGCCTACTAGGCCCAAAATGGGGCATGGGGGTGCGGTGCCACCCCTGCAGCCCATTTTTGCTCCCAGGAGGTTTCAGGGAGGTCTCCTAGACCCAAAATGGGGCATAGGGAGTGCGGTGCGGCCCCCCCGAGCTCATTTTTGCTCCTAGGAGGCTGCAGGGAGGCCGACTAGGCCCAAAAGGGGCTCAAGGGGTGGCACACCCACTTGTGGCCCGTTTTTGCTCCCTGGGGGGTACAGGAGACCCCCCTGGTCATGCCCCTGTCACCCCCCTGGCCACGCCCACCCAGCCGGTCATTAGGGCAGATAACCAGTTGTTAAATTATTTGAATCCCACCACAGACCTCAGATATTGTTCGGTTCTGTCCCCGTCCGTGCACACACACAAACAGCCAGGCGGGGGTTAAAGAATTACTTGGCACACACAAGGTTCGTTATCAGGAACTTGGCAGCAATACGATAACCGTCTGCCAAGTGCTTTACTTCAAGAAGAGGGAGTTTTCCTCCACCAGATAATCACCAACAAATACACACAGTTTTCAAAAACAGTCCAGCTCAAACAGAAACCTTCAGCAGATTCAGGCGTTGTACAAAGTGACTAGCCAGAAGTTAGATTTGTCCGTCACAGAGTCTAAATGGCCACCACACTCTCTTATATAGCCTGTGGGGTCTGGTCCAGTGACTCAGCTTAATCCCTGGCATGCCTCCTCATCTGCTGCAAACGTTTATCTCACCTTCGTTGGCGTGGATCCAGGAACGACGTATCACCGTCATCGGTGTCATCGGAGACACCTGGCTCCTGACCAATCACCTCTCCCTCGGCAGACACCTAAGGCATAGCCAGAGATGAAAGGCCTGGAGAGGGAGGCCTGGCTGGCTCCTCTCCTTCATGTTCGGAGCCTTCTTCCTCCGATAAGATGGGCTCGGGGGTCGGAGCCACAACATGTTCTATCATTGCATTAGCTCATTCCGCAGCTCTTTCTGTAATCAGATGAAATGCAGAACTAAGCCCTTGGGAGGATTCTGTCAGCCTTATGAACTTCCTCAAAAATTTAATGGTGACCTTGATGCCCCCTGGCCCAAGATGATTCTCTTTGGCACTCCATGCAGCCAATAGATATGCTGCAAGAACAATCTGGCTAGATTCTGGGCAGATAGAAGTAGGCTACGATGTGTGCTTGCTTGGAGAAAAGGTCTATCACCATCCAGATCATGGTATTCCCCCATTATTCAGATAATGAAAATATGTCTTTTCAATTTTTTCAATTTTTATTGGCACTGCCTGAAATAGTAATAACAATCTTGGTAATATAGTTCATCTTTATCAATGCAATCCGTCCCATAAGTGATATTTGAAGATTCTTCCATTTTTCCAAATCTTTTTCAATTTGTTGTCTTAATTTGTAGTAATTTTCTTCCTTCATTGTTGCTCATCTTGAAGTTAAATATATCCCCAAGTATTTAACTTTCTTACAACTTGTATATCTAACTTTTCTCTTATTTCTGTTTTGTTTTTCTGTTGTATTTTTCACCAAGATTTTTGTTTTATCATTATTTATTTTCAAACCAGAAACTTTTCCATATTTTTCTATCTGTTCTAGTAATTTGTGTCCTGTTATTTGCGGTTACTGTATAATAAATACCAGATCGTCTGCAAACGCTTGTAATTTTATACTCCTCTTTTTTAATTTTCATCCCCTTTATCTCATCATTTCGTCTAATATTTCTATTTAGAACTTCTAGAGTCAGAATAAACAATAATGATGATAATGGACAGCTTTGTCTAGTCCCTTTCCTTATATTGATTTTTTCCATCATTTCTCCATTCATCATTATCTTAGCAAATTTCTGTCATATATTGTTTTTATGGTATTTATAAATCTCTCCCCAAAGTCCATTTTCTGTAATTGTATCATCATAAACTGCCAATTCACATTATCAAACGCTTTCTGTGCGTCTAAAAACATCAACACCATTTGTTTTTCTGGGTGAGTTTCATAATGTTCTAAAGTATTCAAAATCATCCTCATATTATCTCTGATTTGTCTTTTTGGTAAGAAGCCATTTTGATCAGTATGAATATATATGTTTAGCGGTTTCTTCAACCTATTTGCTATTATCGAAGCAAAAATCTTATAATCTACATTTAAAAGCCAAATTGGTCTATATTTTTTAATCAATTGTAAATCAGATATTCTTTAAATATAAGTGTCACATATGCCTCTCTCCATGAGTTTGGCATCTTAGCCTTCAGTAATAAGTCATTAAATAATTCCAGCATTACATTACTAATCATTTCTTGTAGTGTTTTGTAAAGTTCCGCTGGCAAACCATCTGGTCCTGGTGCTTTTCCACTTTTTTGTCCTTTTATAGCTTCTTTTATAGCCTTTATAGCCACCATTGTTATTCTTTCTTCTAGCATTTCTTTGTATTGTTCTGATATATTAATTATCAGAAATTGGATTTAAATCAGATTTCTCCAGGTAGCTTAGTATCTCTTTCTCTGAGATTTTCTCTTGAGAATAAAGTTTTTGATAATATTCTTGGATTACTTTCTTTTTTTCCTCAGTTCTGTGCTGTAATTTCCCTTCTCCATCTTGAAGATATTTTATAATTTTCTTCTCCTTCTCTTTTCTTATATGCTAACTATCTTCCTGGTTTATTTGCGTTTTCAAAAAAGTTCTGTCTTGATATTCTCAATTGATTTGTTAATGATTCTTGTTCATTTAAAATTATCCCATGTTTCCTCAGTTCGATCACTTTCTTAATTTTTTTTATCACTTTGACCATTTTTCCAAAATTCTTTTTCTAGACTTTTATACTCTTCTTCCAATCTTACTTGTCTCCGGCATTTCTTTTTGTTTTTTTTCCCCAAATATGTTATTGCCAGACCTCTAATATATGCTTTCATTGTGTCCCAAACATTCTGGAGTGATGTATCCTCCTTTTTATTTATTTTAAAGAAAATTTCCAATTCCTTTTCCACAAATTCCTGAAATTCTTTTTCATTTAGTATTGTTGCATTCAGGGTCCATCTTGTCTTTTTCCTTTGCCCTTTCCATGTTATAGTTATTGGGCTGTGATCTGCCCATATGTTTGAACCAATATTTTCTTCCTCCACCGCTTCTGTAAGTCCAATTGACATCCATATCATATCTATTCTTGACCACGATAAAAATTATATTGACTCTCATTCAAGTGTTTCTGTCTCCAAATATCTTGAATACTTAATTCTTCTTATAGAATTATAGTATAGAATACTATAGTATAGAATACTATATTCTTAGTATAATCTTATTAAGAATACTATAATTAAGAATTATAGTATTCTTAATTCTTAGAATACTATAATTCTTAATTATAAAGAAGGCCTTTGGCAGAGTTCTCCTAGGTTTTTTATTTGTCTTTACCATTTTGTAATCTAAATCTGTATCTGTTACAGCATTAAAATCGCCCATTAAACATATATTTTCATAGTCCAGTTCTATAATTTTTCTGTGTAATCTCCGATAAAATTCTTCCTGTTTTTCATTTGGTGCATATAATGCTATCAAAAGTATTTGTTTGGAGTTCATTTTAATTTCAACTATCAAGAACCTGCCTTCCTCATCTTCAAAGATTTGTTTGGGTTCTAGTCTTTCTTTAACATACAATACCACTCCTCTTTTGCTTTGTTGTATCAATGATATAAATAGTATTCCTAGTTTTGAATGTTGTAATAATTTTGAGTGCTTTTTTCTAATAAGCACTTCCTGTAAGCATGTAATATCCATCTTCAAGCTATTTAGTTTAGTCAGTATTCTATTTCTTTTTATCGCCGCATTCAGTCCATTTACGTTTAAAGATATTGCTTTTACTTCCTCCTCCATATATACTTGTTGCTAGTTTTTAATTTCTTTTTTTTATTTTAAAAACAAACTTTATTAAATCTATAAAAACAAAATGATACACCATGTGTACACAAAACACATATATATAAATATAAACACTACATAAAAAGAAAAGGTGACTTTAGTCACATATCTGTTATCTTATTGACGGTGCATTTTTTTTAAAAAAAATTGTTATCATTCAGAATTTTGCATTTGCCCTCATTTCTCCTAGTTATCCAATCATACCATCTATTCCATACTATACAATATTTTTAGTCTGCCTTATCTTTCAATTCGAATGTTAATTTATCCATTTCCACACAATTATAGATTTTTTGAATTATCAGTTGGGCTGTTGGCAGTTGATCAGTTTTCCAAAATTGAGCTAGCGCCAATCTGGCTGAAGTGACTATATGCAGTATTAAATACTTTATTTCTTTCTTATAATTTTCTTTAATCATCCCTAGTAAAAAAAATTCTGGTTTGAATTCTATTTGTTTTGATGTTATTTCTATTAGCCAAAACCTTATTTTCCCCTAATACTTCCTAATTTTTGGGCAAAGCCACCAGACATGGGAAAAAAGTGCCCTGTGCCTGCTTGCATTTCCAGCAAGTTGGACTTAAGTTCGAATATATTTTTGCTAACCTCGAAGGGGCCAGATACTATCTATACCACATTTTATACTGGTTTTCTTTATAAACCATTGATTTTGTCATAATATAATTATTTTCCCACACTCTTTCCCAGTCTTTCAATTCTATGTTATGTCCAATGTTTCTTGCCCATGCTATCATTTGTCCCTTTACTAATTCTTCTGCCAAATCAAATTCCAATAAATATTTATAAATTTTTGAAATTAATTTTTCCTCTGTGGTTTCTAAAAGTTTATCCAACCGATTTGATTTTAATTCAATTCCTCCTTCCTCTTGATCCTTTTTATATCTTGTTTTTATCTGAAGATAGGGTCACCGATCTATCTGTATCCCTTGATCTCTGAGTTCCTCTCATGTTTTTAACGTTCCTTGAGAATCCAAAATTTCATAGTATCTTACCATTTTTCCAATTTCTAAGGTGTTGGGGTGTATCATTGCCTCCATTGTGGATAAACATCCAGGAACTTTCATATAGTGTTTACTTTTAATTTCTTGCCATGTATGAATTAATGAATCTCTTAAAATATGATTACAAAAATACCTATGTGTTTTGTTCCTGGTGTTCCATAAAAAGGCGTGCCATCCCATCATCAGGGTATTTACGAAACCGCCTTCTGCTACCGATAACCTCCCACTGGCCAATACGCTCTCACAGAGAGGGCCTCCTCAGGGTGCCATCAGTCAAGCAATGTCGGCTGGTGACCCCCAGGGGGAGAGCCTTCTCTGTGGGAGTACCCGCCCTCTGGAACGAGCTACCTCCCGGAATACGGCTGATCCCGGATCTCCGCACTTTCCATAAGGCCCTGAAGACGTTTTTATTTCAGCAAGCCGGCCTGGCCTGAATAGGTTTTATGGGTTAGTTTTTTAATTGTATAGGTTGGGGTTTTAAATTGGGAGGCCGATTAATTTAATTTATTTTTAGTTATCTTAACTTTTATATTGTATGTTATTTTAATTTTCGGCTGTTCACAGCCCTGAGTCCCTTCGGGGAGAAGGGCGGGATATAAATTCAATAAATAATAATAATAATAATCAAATCGTGTCCCTCCAACGTTAGCAATCTTTGATTTTTCAAATTCACCCATTCCCTAATCCATGTCAAAGTCGTTGCTTTATAATATGTTTCCCATGCTGGTAATCCAAATCCACTTCTGGCTCTGTCATCCTGCAGTATGCTTAATTTAATTTTTGCCTTTTTTCCTTCCCATACAAATTTTGTAGTTATTTTATTCAGATTTACAAAAAAAAAAAAAAATATATCCAATTTTATTTATTTATTTTATTTTATTTATTTTATTTATTTATTTATTTATTTAAATTTCTATACTGCCCTTCTCCAAATAGGACTCAGGGCGGTGCACAGCCAGAGTAAAAACAGAGCATACAAAATTTAAAAAACAATATTAAAATAATTTAAATATTTTGGCCATAAATTAAAACAACCCAATTTAAAACAATTTAAAATTTAAGTCAAGCCAGCCCAGCTAGTTGAAATAAATAAGTTTTCAGGGCCCGACGAAAAATCCGGAGGTCTGTTATTGTACGTAACTCTGGGGGAAGGTTGTTCCAGAGGGTGGGCGCCATCACAGAGAAGGCTCTCCCCCTGGGGGTCGCCAGCCGACATTGTCTGGCGGACGGCACCCTGAGGAGGCCCACTCTGTGCGAGCGTACTGGCCGGTGGGAGGCTATTGGTGGCAGAAGGCGGTCTCGTATGTACCCCGGCCCTAAGCCATGGAGCGCTTTAAAGGTGGTCACCAACACCTTGAAGCGCACCCGGAAGACCACCGGGAGCCAGTGCAGCTCGCGCAGGAGAGGTGTCACATGGGAGCGCCTCGTCGCCCCCATAATCCCCCGCGTGGCCGGGTTCTGGACCAGCTGGAGCCTCCGGGTGCACCCCAGGGGGAGCCCCATGTAGAGAGTGTTGCAGTAGTCCAGGCGGGAAGTGACTAGTGCCTGAGTGACTCTGCGTAGAGAGTCCCGATCTAGAAAGGGACTCAACTGGCGTATCAGGCGAACCTGATAAAAAGCCCACCTGGCCACGGCTGTCAAATGGTCTTCTAAAGACAGCCGTGCATCCAGGAGGACGCCCAAGTTACGAGCCCTCTCCGTGGGGGCGAGTGATTCGCCCCCAATAGCCAGCGATGGCGTCAGCTGGCTATATCGGGACGCTGGAAGCCACAGCCACTCGGTCTTGGAGGGGTTGAGTCGGAGCCTGTTTCTCCCCATCCAGGCCCGCACGGCCTCCAGGCACTGGGACATCACTTCAAGGGCATCGTTGGGGTGGCCTGGGGTGGAGATGTACAGCTGGGTGTCATCAGCATACTGATGGAACTCCACCCCGAAGCCACGGATGATCTCACCCAGCGGCTTTACATAAATGTTGAACAGAAGGGGCGAGAGGACCGACCCTTGTGGCACCCCACAAGCAAGGTGCCTCGGGGTCGACCGCTGCCCCCCCGTCAACACAGATTGCAACCGGTCAGAGAGGTAGGAGGAGAACCACCGCAGAACGGTGCCCCCTACCCCCAACCCCGCCAACCGGTGCAACATGATACCATGGTCGATGGTATCAAAAGCCGCTGAGAGGTCTAACAGGACCAGGATAGAGGAACAACCCCTATCCCGAGCCCTCCAGAGATCATCCACCAACGCGACCAATGCCGTTTCCGTGCTGTGCCCAGGCCGGAAGCCGAACTGGAGTGGGTCTAGATAGACAGCTTCATCCAGGTACCGGGGAAGCTGTTGCGCTACCACACTTTCAACAACCTTCGCAACGAAGCGAAGGTTGGAGACTGGACGATAGTTAGCCAAAACAGCCGGATCCAGAGAGGGCTTCTTGAGGAGGGGCCTCACAACCACTTCTTTCAAAGCAGCCGGCAGGACCCCCTCACTCAAAGAAGCGTTAACAATCTTCTGGAGCCAGCCTCGTGTAACCTCCCGGGAAGCCAGTACCAACCAGGAGGGACACGGGTCCAATAAACATGTGGTCGCGTTCAGCCGTCCCAGGACCCTGTCCATGTCTTCGGGAGCCACAGGATCGAACTCCCCCCAGATAACACTCTCAAGACCTGCCTCAGTCATCCCGTCCGGACATACCCAGTCAGAGGCCAGCCCTTCCCGAATCTGAGCGATTTTTTTTTTTAATTTGATTTATATGCTGCCCTTCTCCGGAGACTCAGGGCGGCTTACAATGTGCTCAGCAATAGCCTTCATCCTTTTGTATATTTATACAAAGTCAGCTTATTGCCCCCACAACTGGGTCCTCATTTCACCTACCTTAGAAAGGATGGAAGGCTGAGTCAACCTTGAGCCTTGGCGAGATTCGAACCCTGCAGTAATTGCAGGCAGCTGGTCTTAATAACCAGCTTAATAACAGGGTGCCTTAAACCCCTGTTCTTTTTTTTTTTATTGCAAAAGTTTTACAATTACATTTTCACCCCCTTTTTCCCCCCCTCATCCCACCCCAAACTTCCCAACCTCCCTAACCCACCCTAACCCTCCCCTCCCCCCCAGACTTCCACACATTATACTCATATCAAGTAAAAGGAAAAACCCTCCTTTATATATAAAACTTCAACCCCTCCCTCCCCCTTATAAATTTTCATCTTCCTTACAGTAACCTATTTCTATCTTAATATAACATTTTCGAATAAATTTTCATCCTCATTACCTTAAAATATTTCTATCTTAATATAACATTTTCAATTAAAAGCTATTTGATACTTCCTGGTTTGATATTTGTTCTGCACATAATCTATCCACTTTTTCCATTCCCATTCATAAGTCTCTTGTGAACAATCTTTTAGATATGCTGAAATCTTCGCCATCTCTGCAAAACTGGCCATCTTCAAAGTCCATTCCTCAATCGTGGGCAGCGCTTCATTTTTCCAGTATTTACCTATCAAAACCCCTGTTCTTTTGTCATACAGATACTGCACAAAATCCTCAGCTCGGCCCTGCAAGGGGTCATCCCGCGCTTCCAGATGGAGGAGGGAGCGGGTCACCCTAAACAGGGCGGCCGGGCGATTATCTGATGATGCGATAAGAGCGGCAAAATAGCTAGATTTCGCCGCTTTTATCGCCACTAGGTAGGTCTTAATATGAGACCTCACCAGTGTTCGGTCAGATTCAGAGTGGCTGGTCCTCCAACTACTCTCCAGGCGTCTTTTCCGGCGCTTCATCTCCCTGAGCTCCTCGGAGAACCAAGGAGCTAGGTGAGTTCGGTGCCGGGTCAGAGGCCGCAAAGGCACAACACGGTCCAAGGTCCCGGCAGCCGCATTATCCCAGGCGGCCACCAGGTCCTCAGCCGAGTCATGAGCCAGAGTCTCAGGAAATGGCCCAAGCTCCATCTGGAACCTATCAGGGTCCATCAGGCGCCTGGGGCGGAACCACCTGGTCGGTCTCGCCTCCCTGCAGCGGGGTGCAGCGGTTAGAAAGTCCAGACGAAGGAGCGAGTGGTCAGACCATGACAAGGGTCTGATGACAAGTTCGATGACTATATCCCCTATATCAAGGCCACTCGACCACTGACCAGAGACAAAAACTAAGTCCAGAGTGTGTCCACCCGTGTGAGTGGGGACATGAATTAACTGAGTAAGGTCCATGGCCGTCATGGAAGCCATGAACTCTCAAGCCACCTCAGACGTTTCGCCGACAGATGGCAGGTTGAAATCCCCCATGACTAAAAGTCTGGGGGTACCAACCGCCACCTCAGCTATGACGTTGAGCAGCTCGAGCAGGGCTTTTGCCACGCAGCAGGGAGCCAGGTACGTGATCAACAAGCCCATCTGTACTCCACGACCCCACTTCACAAAAAGGGACTCACATCCGGCTATCTGTGGAACAGTGGTCTCCCTCGGATCAAGATTTTCTTTATAATAACCGCCACCCCCCCCACCCCTGCCCTGAGCTCTCGGCTGATGGAATGCTCGGAAACCTGGTGGGCACATATCCACGAGGGGAACCCCCCCTCCTGGCCCAACCAGGTCTCCGTAATACCAGCCAGGTCCGCTCCCCCCTCCTGAATAAGATCACAAATGAGGGGGGCTTTATTTACCACGGACCTGGCATTGCACGACAGCAGCCGAAGGCTCGGGCCCTGAGAGTCTGAACAGCCTGGGGTACGAGAAGGGCTATGGGGACCGGGGCGTGCCACCGCTTGAAGATAGCGAGTGCATGCCCCCGCCACATGATGCGGCCCCCTGCTCCCGCCGTATCTGCCCCTCCCACTCAACACATTGATAGAAAAGCCCTCAACAGAATGGACTCTGATGTCCCCCTTACCCCCGGAATCCGCACCCTCTGTGGCCCCACTAACAGCTGGGCCAGACCCCTCCCCCCGTGGGTTAACCCCCAAACCCACACAACCCTCCCGCCCCTTAAAATCCCTTAAAAATCTATCAAAAAGTTTCCCTAAAAAACCCCTTAATCCCCTTTTTGCAGCATGCCACCTCTCGGGGTGCCAAAGCCCGTCATAAAGGTAGGCCCTTGATAAAGTGGAGGGCCACACCTGCGAGAGGGGGGAGTCTCGCAGAATAAGAAGTTCTGTTGGTGAATACATCTAATCAATCAATTAATTAATCAATCAATCAATCAATCGGGGGAAAATCGACGGCCTGGGGGTAATCAAGATAGTCCAAAGTCTGGAAAGGGATGTTCAATCAATTCCAAGTCAGTAAACTCCACTGCTCTCTCACAGCAGTGGATGGAGTCTTAGGCCGCTTCGAGGCCAGATGTTAACACCAGCTGCCCTCTCACGAAAGCTGGGAAGGGCCAGAAATCGCAGTCATCGACCGGCACCATGAAAGACTTGAAATCCGAATATTTCCCTCTTACAATTGGGGGCATTGATGACAAACCACCAATCTACAGGTTCACGGGCCCAGAGAAGACTCCGATAACTCTAGCGGCTGCACCTTAGGCGAGAGGGAGGCAAATCGGGAGGCTATAGATGTCCATGTCCATGGGAGGCAGGTATCAAACAAGTATCGTATCATATTATTCAGAGGCATCTCCAGATGATAAGTGGCCTCCTGGAGGCTGACAGACCACGTAAGGCATAAAAGCCTGGCCCAAGGTCTTTTGCGACCATCAAACAACAATGTTTCTAGCTCACCCCCATCCAAGTAAGGGGGGGGAGCCTCTGGAAGGACCAGGAGTGGGCCCCCTCCAGGTGGGCCTCCCATCCATAGCTGTAACCGGCAGTTCCAAGAAACAAACATTGATGGTCTGATTCAAATCATGGTCAGGATGCCCCTCGTTCTCCCTATTCAGGCTCCTATCCCTTTCCGGCCTCTCTGATGTTATCTCTCCCAGCCGCTCGTCCCAGTGTTAAAGCGAGTGTCAATCCCGACGATGCCAGCTTTTAAAACACCCCCGTCCACCGTTGGGTCTAACAGGAAGCCCCCATCATCCCCTCGGAGGGGGGGATGACAGGAAGCCCCTGTCATCCCCTCGGAGTCCCCTCGGAGTCACTGAAGCTCCAAGGAGGGGCTGCATCGCCGATGCCGCCACCACCCGTTCCACTAGTTGGCAGCTGCGGGGAGATGCCGAGGACGCTGAGGGCGCTCTCCCCGCTCATAGAGCCGCAGCGCAGCCGCCTCTGTCTTGTTCCCGGCCATCGTGTCCTGGAGAGCTGGCAGCTCTCAAAAAGATGACACAGACTGGTGAGAAGCTCCCCTCACCAGACGTGGGGGTCAATTAGCTGGTCGAGCCCCCGAAACCCCCCAAAACCAGGGGATATCCCCCGAGTATCGCCGCCACTCAGTTGGGAGCGGCCATCTTGGACATGCGCAGATAGGAATTTACTGGAATTGTCTGAAATAAATAAAGCAGCCTCAGCAGAACATTCCTTTTTATTGCTACTATTCTCCCTAATAACAATAATTTCAGTTTCCCCCATTTTTCTACGTCCTTTTTTATTTGTTGAACTAAAGTTACATAATTATTCTCCTTTATGGTTGCGCATCTGGCTGTCAAATATATAACTAAATATTTCACCTTCTTTACTACCTGTAAGCCTAATTCTTTAATTAATTCCTCTATTTGTTTTCCTGTTATATTTTTCGTTAACATTTTGGTCTTATCTTTATTAATTTTTAGACCAGCTACCTTCCCAAATTCCTCTATCTCTTTTATCAATATTGGACCTGTTTTATGGTTCTTCTATGAAGAATACAAGGTCATCCGCAAACACTTGGGCCTTGTATTCCTCTCGTTTTACTTTTAATCCTTTTATCTTTTTATTTGCTCTGATTTTTATCAGTAGATTTTCCAATGTCAAGATAAAAAGTAAGGGTGAGAGTGGGCATCCCTGCCGTACTCCTTTTTTTATTTCAAAAAATTTAGTAAAGTCTCCATTTACCATTATACTTGCTTTTTGTTTTGTGTATATGGAAGCTATTATGTTTTCAAATCTCTCCCCGAATTTCATATTTTTTATTTGTTGGAGCATAAATTGCCAATTGACCTGATCAAAAGCTTTTTGTGCATCCAGAAAGACCATGCTACCTGCCTCTCTGGATGCACCTCATAATATTCTAATACATTAATTACTGTTCTTATATTATTTTTTTATTTGTCTCGTTGGTAAGAACCCGTTCCGGTCTGAGTGTATCCTGCAATTCAATATTTTTTTCATGCCATTATATTCATAAAAATTTTGTAATCAGTGTTTAATAAAGAGATTGGTCTGTAATTTTTTATTTGTTTTGTATCTGTTCCTTCCTTCGGTATCAGTGAAATGTATGCTTCTCTCCATGAGTCTGGTAGCTTTGCCTCTATTAATGCCTCATTACATGTTTCTAATAATATCCAATCCAATATTTCTCCTAGTCCTTTATAAAATTCGCTTGGTAATCCATCAGTCCCTGGGGTTTTATTATTTTTTTGTTTTTTGATTGCTTCTTGTCAGAAGTAATTAGCCCTGTTACCTTCCTGGGGTAATTGCCTGGATCGTGGCATTCTCCTTGTGTATACTTTTTCATAAAATAAAACCGGAATACATCTTCTAATTAAACTCATATTTATTGTAAAGAAAATAAAACATCTAACTATCTAAATATTTAATTAAATTGTTACATTTTTGCAAAGTTTCTACCGGCTATTTCTCAGGTGGACTTCTCTGGCAAGAGAAGAAAGAAAAGTGTGAAGTGGAAAGAAAGGAATGCAGATACACGTAATATCAGTTACTGATAAGAAATTTTGGCAAGCTACGGAAAGTCTGACAGTCCAGAAATAATGAGCTCTGCTGGTAAATACAAAAATGCAGTGACACTTCTTTTAGCTTTTCTATAGTGATATCCCTGTTTAATATCTCCTTTTCTTCCTCTGTTAAGGTTGACATTCCCTCTCCACTTAAATATTTATTTATTTCTTCGTCTGTCACTCTATCTTGCTCATAAAGTTCTTGAAAAAACTGGTATGTTATTTCTTTTTTCTTTTCTAAATTGTATTGCATTTTACCCCTTTTATTCTGTAATTGCTGAATTATTTTTTTCTCCCTTTCTTTCTCAATCTGTAAGCAAGCCACCTCTCTGGTTTGTTCGCGTGTTCAAAATAATTCTGTTTTATAAATTTCAATATCTTTGCATAATTTTCCTGTTCCAATATATTCAATTTATGTTTAGGTGCTATCCATTTACCTTTAATTTGTTCATCCCCAGGTTTGTCTTGTAATTTTTCTTCCCAATTTTTGATCTCTTCCTACAAATTATTATATTCTTTTTTCCTTTCCTTTTTTTTTTTTGCCTTGTAAGCTATTGTTAATCCTCTTGCATAGGCTTTCATTGTGTCCCACAGGTTCTGAAGGGAGGTGTGGTTTTTTGTGTTATCTCTGAAAAACAACTCTAATTCCTTTTTCATTTCCTTTTCCTTCAGTATCTGTGGGCTCAACGTCCATCTACTCTTTTTCCTTTGATGTCCTTTCCATATCAACATTACACGGTTATGATCAGCCCAGTTATTTGACATTATTTCTACTGTTTCTACCTTTTGTATAAGTGTCTTGGTTACCCAAGCCATGTCTATTCTGGACCAGGACTTATGAGGATTGGAATAATATGTAAATTTCTTTACCTCGGGATTGTAAAATCTCCAACCATCTATTAAATTTAATTCTTCTACTAAATCCATAAAAGTTCTAGGAAGTACATTTTTCTTTTTTTTATTACTCTGATCACTGCTATAATCTTTTTTACATCTACAATTGCGTTGAAATCGCCAATCACTGTACCTCAGATAGCCGGATGTGAGTCCCTTTTTGTGAAGTGGGGTCGTGGGGTGCAGATGGGTCTGTTGATCACGTACCTGGCTCCCTGCCACGTGGCAACGACCCTGCCTGAACTCCTCAATGTTATAGCCGAGGTGGCGGCTGATACCCCCAGACTTGTGGTCATGGGGGATTTCAACCTGCCATCCATCGGTGAAACATCTGAGGTAGCTCGGGAGTTCATGGCTTCCATGACGGCCATGCACCTGACCCAAGTAATTCACGGCCCTACTCACATGGGGGGACACACTCTGGACTTAGTTTTTATCTCTGGTCAGTGGTTGAATGGCCTTGATATAGGGGATGTAGATATTGAACCCTTGTCATGGTCTGACCATTCGCTCCTTCGACTTGACTTTCTGACCGCCGTACCCCATCGCAGGGAGGCGGAACCGACCAGGTGGTTCCGCCCCAGGCGCCTGATGGACCCTGATAGGTTCCAGATGGAGTTTGGGCCATTTCCTGAGACTCTAGCTCACGACTCGGCTGATGACCTGGTGGCCGCCTGGGATGGGGCGGCTGCCGGGGCTTTGGACCGGGTCGTGCCTTTGCGGCCTCTGACCCGGCACCGAACTCACTTAGCTCCTTGGTTCTCCAAGGAGCTGAGGGAGATGAAGCGCCGGAAAAGACGCCTAGAGAGCGGTTGGAGGGCCAGTCGTTCCGAGTCTGACTTGACACTGGTAAGGTCTCATATTAAGACCTACCTAGTGGCGATAAAAGCGGCGAAATCTAGCTATTTTGCCGCTCTTATCGCATCATCAGATAACCGCCCAGCCGCCCTGTTTAGGGTGACCCGCTCTCTTCTCCATCTGGGAGCGCGGGAGGCCCCCTTGCAGGGCCGAGCTGAGGATTTTGTACAGTATCTGGATGATAAAATAACTCAGATTCGGGAAGACTTGGCCGCCGACTGGGTTAGTTCAGACGAGATGACTGAGGCAGGTCTTGAGAATGTTATCTGGGAGGAGTTCGATCCTGTGGCTCCCGAGGACATGGACAGGATCTTGGGGCAGCTGAACGCAACCACATGTTTATTGGACCCGTGTCCCTCCTGGTTGGTGCTGGCTTCCCGGGAGGTTACACGAGGCTGGCTCCAGGGAATTATTAACGCTTCTTTGAGCGAGGGTGTCCTGCCGGCTGCCTTGAAAGAGGCGGTGGTGAGGCCTCTCCTCAAGAAGCCATCCCTGGATCCGGCTGTTTTGGCTAACTACCGTCCAGTCTCCAACCTTCGCTTTATTGCGAAGGTTGTTGAGAGTGTGTGGTTGCGCGACAGCTTCCCCAATACCTGGATGAAGCTGTCTATCTGAATCCGCTCCAGTCCGGCTTCAGACCTGGGTACAGCATGGAAACGGCATTGGTCGCGTTGGTGGATGATCTCTGGAGGGCCCGGGATAGGGGTTATTCCTCTATCCTGGTCCTATTAGACCTCTCAGCGGCTTTTGATACCATTGACCATGGTATCATGTTGCGCCGGCTGGAGGGACTGGGAGTGGGGGGCACCGTTTTGCGGTGGTTCTCCTCCTATCTCTCCGACCAGTCGCAATCCGTGTTGACAGGGGGGCAGCGGTCGACCCCAAGGCGCCTTGTTTGTGAGGTGCCGCAAGGGTCGGTCCTCTCGCCCCTTCTGTTCAACATTTATGTGAAGCCGCTGGGTGAGATCATCCGTGGTTTTGGGGTGGAGTTCCATCAGTACGCTGATGATACTCAGCTGTACATTTCCATCCCAGACCACCCCAATGATGCCTTGGAAGTGATGTCCCAGTGCCTGGAGGCCATGCGGGTCTGGATGGGGAGAAACAGGCTTCGACTCAACCCTTCCAAGACCGAGTGGCTGTGGCTGCCGGCATCCCGGTATAGCCAGTTGACGCCATCACTGGTTATTGGGGGCGAATCATTGGCCCCCATGGAGAGGGCCCGCAACTTGGGTGTCCTCCTGGATGCGCAGCTGTCCTTAGAAGGGCATATGACAGCTGTGGCCAGGGGGGCTTTTTGTCAGGTTCGCCTGATACGCCAGTTGCGCCCCTTTCTGGACCGGGACTCCCTACGCACGGTCACTCAAGCACTCGTCACCTCTCATCTGGACTATTGTAACGCTCTCTACATGGGGCTCCCCTTGGGGTACACCCGGAGGCTCCAACTGGTGCAGAATGCGGTTGCGCGGGGGATTATGGGAGCGACGGGGCGCTCCCATGTGACTCCTCTCCTGCGCGAGCTGCATTGGATTCCGGTGGACTTCCGGGTGCGCTTCAAGGTGTTGGTGATCACCTTTAAAGCGCTCCATAGCTTAGGGCCAGGGTACTTACGGGACCGCCTTCTGCCACCAATAGCCTCCCACCGGCCGGTTCGCTCCCACAGAGAGGGCCTCCTCAGGGTGCCGTCGGCCAGACAATGCCAGCTGACGACCCCCAGGAGGAGAGCCTTCTCTGTGGTGGCACCTACCCTATGGAACAATCTACCCCCAGAGATACGAGTGATCTCCGACCTTTGGATTTTTCATCAGGCCCTAAAAACTCATTTTTTTCAGTTAGCCGGTCTGTCTTGATTTTAGGATTAGTTTTAATATTTTAATATTGATTTTAATTGACAAGTTTTTAAATTATAGGCCAAATTTTATAAATTATTTTAACTTATTTTTTAACTGATGTTTGTACAGATGTTTTTATCTTGGCTGTTCACCGCCCTGAGTCCGAAAGGAGAAGGGCGGTATAGAAATTTAAATAATAAATAAAATAAATTAAATAATAAATAAATATATTCTCTGTTTTTTCTTCTATTATCTTTTCATGTATTTTTTGTAAAATTCTAATTGTCCACTATTTGGCACCAATAAAATACTTTTCTATTTAAATTTTACCTCTATCATAAATATTCTTCCTGCTGAATCTGCATATCTCAACTTACACTCTATTCCTTCTCTAATGTACACCTATTCCTCTTTTCTTTTCTTCTGCTACTGTTACAAATAATTCCCCTAATTTTTTACATTGTAAATAGTTTTCATCCTGTTTTCTTATGTGTACCTCTTGGAGGCACACAATATCCATTTTTTGTTTTATCACTTTTCTAAAAATTTGATGCTGATTAGCCGGAAAGTTGAGATCATTTACATTTAATGATAAGATTTTTAAATTTTGTTCCATTCCTTTGTGGCTCTACTATGTGATATTTCCTATTACTTCCTGCTCCTTCTCTTAGCTCTTGTTTTCACTTCTCCCCTTCTTCCTCTTTATCTCCCTCCTCTAGTACCTTTTCTCGCTCTTCCTGTCTCTGAGTCCCTTTGGTCCTCCATTCCGGCTCCGCCCTGCTACTATTTGCTCCTTCTATGCCCATCACTTAGTCATGCAGGTTCTGTGCTCTGTGCTGTGAGTCCACTTTAATTTTTTTCCCTTGCCACGACACCAACATTCCTTCCAGTATTATTCATCTAAACAGTATATGCCGTTTATTTAGTAATGTGGCTAGGAACCAATATTCCTTTCTCAGTTCTCTTATTCTCTTAGGGAGTTGCTTTAACGTAATTATTTCTTTGCCTCTATAAAACATGGGCTCATTTTTTGTTATTTTCTAAACAATGTCTCTTACTTTTCTTCACACAAATCTTACATGGACCTCTCTCGGTAATTTATATTGTCTGGCATAATTCGTGTGAACCTTATAGATCTCGTCCAACTCGTTTATTATTTTGTCCTTATCCCATTGGAGGGCCTCCGCAATCACTTCTGCCATCACAAATGTTAAATCCTCCTCTCTATCTTTGACCACATTCTGAAATTGCAAGTAGAATGCAGCTCTCTCCATCTCCAGATGTGCCACTGTGTTTTCCAGTTCTTTATTTAGTTCCATCATTTTCTGATCCAATGAGTCCAATTTTTCTTCTGTCTGTTCTGTTCTCTTCTCTATAGCTGTTATTCGTTGATCATTTTTTTGTATAATTTCTTGAATTGAATCCATCTTTTCATCTATTTTTTGAATATCACTTTTTACTTCTCTTTTAATCTCATCCATATCCCTCCTTGTTTCTTCGTGGTTCTTTGTCATACATTCCTGCATTTTTATCATGGTCAAACATTTCTTCTATTGTTCTCTGCGCTGCAGAGGAAGCCGATGGTCCAATCAATGTCGAGGTAATTTTCTTTCCTGTTTTCAGGTGGTTGTGGTGGTACTAGTCATTTCCTTTAGTATTCTATATTGTTCCCCTAAAATCCTTTCTATCTTTTCCCAAATCACCATCCACTTTACTATTCAACTTCTTTTCCTTCTCTCCTTTCTCTATCCTCTTCTATTAAGTTATAAACTAGTCCCCTTTAGTTCATAATATATTATGTCCCAAAAAACAAAAAGAAAAAAAAGAAACAGAAAAGAATAGAAAAAAAACCCAAAAAACTTCTTTGTATAATATAAATACTAACTTGATTAATAAAATTCTGTTAAGAAGGAGAATTCATGAATACCTTAATTAATAATCTAAGTGCTAAAATTCTTATATAGTTACCAATTTATCAATTAAGAAAGTCTAATATTAGCTTTAAGTATTTATTTTAAATAATCAATATACCAATAAAAAGGTAGAGGTAAAGAAATGAGAGAAAGAAAAAATAGAGAAAGGGAGAGAGAAAGTAAAAAGACAATAAGTAGTTGATAATAATCTACTATTAGTTAATTATATATGTAAAAGTTACTCTATAGATAAATATATCAATATATAAATTGTATATAAATGTACACAGTACTTTCAATTCTTGTGTGTTTTAAAAGTTCAGATATAGTTCAGATATAGTCTTTCTTTTTTTAAAAAAATTTGATTTATATGCTGCCCTTCTCCAGAGACACAGGGCGGCTTACAATGCGTTAAGCAATAGCCTTCATACTTTTGTATATTTATACAAAGTGAGCTTATTGCTCCCACAAACTGGATCCTCAATTTACCTACCTTAGAAAGGATGGAAGGCTGAGTCAACCTTGAGCCTGGTGAGATTCGAACTTACAGTAATTGCAGACAGCTGGTGTTAATCACAATGCTATCAGTCTGCTGAGCCACCAGGCCTCTTTCTTGCCGGTCCCACCAGGACCAATCCTCACCCCTAAAGGGTACCAAAACGCTAGAAAATCGGCACTGAGAATGGAGCAATTTTTCCCATGCCACCTTGACGCCACATCTCCACTGGAAGTCGCTGCTAGTTTTTAATTTCATCGCCCTAGTCCCTCTCTTTGTTCCAATGGATCTTTAGCTCTTGTCCCTTCTCTGAGGGGCCTTTCCTCTTTGTCTTTTTCTTTTTCTTTGTTTTTTGCAGCATCCGCCAGTCCTAAATCTTCATCCAATTGTCCACAGAATTGTTGATAAAATGCTTTTGCTTTCTCAATCTAATCAAGTCTGTATCTTTTTTCTTGCCATGTCACCATAATCCCTTCAGGTATCAGCCATCTAAAATTCACTCCTTTGAATATTAGGAATTTCGTTAAGAATTGATATTCTCTTCTCAGATCTCTAACCCTTCTAGGTATTTGTCACAAGACAGTAAGTTGTTTATCTTTGTGTTTCAATGTTGAAGTCCTTGCTGCTTGTAATATCTCTGTTTTCATTGCCCTCTTCGTGAATCTTACATGAACTTCTCTTGGCAATTTATTCCTTATTGCATATCTAGTATATATTCTAAATGCTTCATCAATTTCATTTAAAATCCATTCCTGAGGTTGTTCCAGAACTTCCGCCAGAATCTCTGCAATTACTTCTGGTAGATTTTCTCCTTTTTCTTCTTCTATATTCTGAAATCTTAACTAGAATTCGGATCTTTCAATTTCCAGCAGAATAATTGTTCTCTCTTGTGATATATCTGTTGAAATCAGTTTTTCTTCCAACTCCTGCACTTTTTTCCCCCTGTCTTTTCTGTTTTTTCCTCTACTTTCTGGATTCTCTCCTCATTCTTCTCCATTATTTCTTTCATTTCTGTTTTATATCAGTCAGGAGTGACTGCATCAAATTTCACAATCCTGTTATCTCTGGAGATTTGTGTTTTTCTTCTGCTAATGGACTTGGTGCTGGTTGTGTAAATTTCTTCATTTTCACTTCTCCTGATATTTATAATCCACTTGTAGTTATAATTCAAATACTTAGTTCAACCAGTGATTGAGTTGCTAGTAATAAAATAAAATAGGGTATAGTAAAATAGGAAGGTTCTCAAATCTTTCCTCCCCTTCCAAAAATTTAATAATAATCATTTAAAAAAAAAATTAAAAAACTCGAAGGGGGGAGAAAAAAGAAAAAAAGAAAAAGAGAGGGAAAACAAACAAAATTATGACCAATTATCTCAAAAAAGAGAGAAAGAGGTAGGAAAAAAAGAGAAGAAAAGGTTAAAAAGTAAAATTATAAATTCAAAATCAACAATCAGAGTCCATACAAAAAAAAAAAGAGATATAACAAATCAATTTGATACCTTTTCTCCAGATGATTCTTCAAGTCTTAATCCGAGGGAAAAATATTTTAAAATCCAATTCTATTAAATCCAGTGAGGGGGAAAAAAAGAGAGAAAAAACAGAAAAAATAGACCTCTAAATATATAGAGAAAAAGAGAAAAAAGGAATAAGTCTAAAATCTTTTTCCACCAGCAATTCTCTAAACATAAATCTAGTCAATCCAAAAAATAGGGAATAATAAAAAAATTAAAATCCAAAAAGTCAGATGGCACTGCAAGTTCACTTTTAAGATTAAGTCCATACTTCTGTCTCTTTTACAATTACAATTTACAATTGTTACAAAGTCCCAATCACTTTCTCTTGTATCCCATTCATAAACAAAAGTATCGTTCGTTCCATTCAGGCTAAGTCTTAGTATACAATTCCTTTTTTAAGCCAATTTCAAATCCCCAAGTTTTTTTTTTTTTCTCCCTTCTCTCGGAGTCTGGTAAAATATCTAAAATGCTTTCTTCCGCCTTCTTCGCAGCTAGATATCCAGATGTGGATTTGGATACACACCCACATCCACTCATTGCCAAGCCAATCTTTTCCACCCTATTAATCTTTCAGGTGGATCAAGAGAAAAATCTCACAAAATAGTAAAAAATAATAAGAGAATCCTCACCTCGATGTCACAGATTGTCTCTTTGTTTCCTCTTTTGTCCCAGCTTTTTAGCAACTTCTAGGTCGCTTTCCACCCTGTCTGATTGGAGGAGCTTTTTACGGTCTTTCTAGGGAGATTGTGATCTTCCTTTGTGTCACGAGTGTTTCCAGGATTGCTGTGGCTATCTGCCTACTCACAAACAGTATGGTTTTAATCAAGCCATCTACTGTTGCCAATTACCTGCAAGCCTTCCCCGCCCTGGATAATTGCAGGTTGACTCCTTACATAAGCAAGGACCTTTCGCTTGCTACTGGGGCCTAGTCTTCTAGGCCTAAATGCACAGCTCCTGCAGGAAGCTTGGGCAATGCCGCTGATGGGAGAAGAATGCAGATAAGGACTCCAGACGTCATTACAGAGAGACTCCCACGGATGCTTGCCTTTTGCTGTTTTGTAGCACGCAAGCTATCATCGGGACTGCTGTTGCTGGACCTTCTCCCTCCCACAAGCTTCAAACAATGTTTGCTGTTTGAACTGTTTTTACTTCAGGTGACTTTCAGCTGTGAGGCTCGTGCTGCCCTCGTTATGATTGCCTTGATGATGTATCGACGCCGAAGCTGCTTACCTTCATGCTAGCTTTATTCTTTTGTGAACTGTTTTCGGTATTGTGGAGAGGGATCTAGGGAGATAGCCTTGCCTCACATACCCAGACAAGACTTTGTTTTTAATGTGTTTTCATAAAGACATAGTGCTTTTTAAATGTTTTAAAGTAAATTATATTTTTACACAAGACGCCTCTGTTAGAATCATTTCAGTCTCAGTGTGTTTACTCATGAGCTGGTTCACGGTCCGGGGTACCCCTCAACCCCATTTCGTCACAGTTGGTAGCAGAGGATGGTTTAACGAACCTACGCTCATGTGGTAACGCGCTAGACTGGAATGTCTGCAGTTGAATAGATGTTGACTAGGGCAGCAGCAGCAGTAAAAAGTATGAAGTCACAAACTGGACTGTCTGGGGCTCAGGCCAAAAATGTTTTGGCTGAAAAACCCCAAACTCTAATTGATTTAGAGAATAGTGGAGCTGTAAGTTTTGGAGCAGAGGCCTCAACTTCTGAAGGGCCTAAGATAGTGAATAAGCCATCATCACCTAAAGAAGTAGAGACTGGAAGAACGCCACTTCAGGTCTTGAAAACACATACAGAGGTGGATGATGAGTTTAGGAAGGCAATCCTTCAGCTTTTAGGTTTGCCCACAGTAAGTCAGAACCCGACTGCTGATTCTAGCGGATTATTAAAGAATCCAGCTGCGAAAGGAAAGAAGATCGAAGTCCTACAAAACACCGGATCGGTAAGAGACTTTCAATCTTTTCCTAAAACCCCCACCTCAGACCATAAGTGGAGAATGGGGGATAACAGACTGCCTGATTCGAATGTTCCTGCTTCTTTGTTAAACCAGCATGGCCAAGTTGATATTGCGCCACCTGCTGTTGAAGCCACCATAGATCAGGCCATAAAGACTTTAGCTCCCTTGATGACATCAGTGACTTCTGCTAAAAATTTAAGAGACTCTCATGTTGAGCGTAAGGTTGCAAGTGTGATAGAAACTTTGGCAACCATTTTAGGCGATGGTTTGCAGGCACCATCGGCTCAACAAATAGGAGCTGCACATACCAAAGCACCCCTGATGTCTGCGACTAATTCAGCGCACGCCACGAGTGGGATATATCCATCCGTGATGACATCGACATCCAGGACGGTTCCGGAGGCTGCCTCAACTGAAGATAGGAATTTGGGAGCGCGTCCAAAAATTCCTAGAGATGTGCACCAGAGAGGACCCTCAAGTTTTTGTGATCAAACCAGGATGAGCTTTGCATCCGCACAACCTGAAGTTTTAATCCCTCCCATTGGGGAGGAACGATTGTCAGAATGCCAGATAGAAGACACTGTGCTGTGTGCTTCTATTCCAATGCCTTATTGCCCGTTCCAGGATGGACCACATTTTGAACACCAATTAATGTCTGTTTCCATGTTTAATAATGTACAGGTCCTTCCTCCTAATTTTAAAAGTTTAAGTGTGGGTGGAGGAAATTTTAAGGAATGGGTTAAAAGTATTCAAGTAATTTTAATGAAAGAGAATGTTTTATCGTTGTTGTTAAAACCCCCACTTAGACCATGGTCCTTAGAAGTTGATCTTTTACATCATAAGGCCTTTTGTATTTTATTGATGTCCATTAACCCTGCACTATATCCCAGTATACCTAGTAACCTGACCGTAACAGAAGTTTGGGTGAAACTGCATAAGCTATTTTGTTCAAAAAGCTCCCATGTTACAAACAGAGTTTATAGGGAGTTCTATTCCGCAAGGTTGAAGGCGGGAGTAGATATTAATGAACACTTATGTGAGTTAAACAGGTTAAGGCAGGAATTGATGTTGAGGGGGGAAACAGTGTCTGAACAAACCCTCATTACTGTTATACTCAATTCCCTTGACCCTAGCTGGGATAATTTTATATCGCAACTGGATAATGTTAGTTGTAATAACTTATCTTTAGAAGTGTTATCTGGCAGATTGATTGCAGAAGATAACTTGCGAAAATGCAGGGCGGCTTTTCATAAAAAGGAAAAACCTTTAAGAAGGCCTGATAGTTCAGATAGAGCATATGCTATCGGAGAATGCTTCAATTGTGGTTCAAGAGAACATTATAGAAGGGATTGCCCACAAAATGTAAATGCTAGGGCAAGTGTAAAGACACCTTCTGATAATAAATGTAAAAGGAGGTCACTTCCTCCAGGCAGAAAGCCAAGTGGAGACGTTCCTAACCACAGAAGGGGTAAAAAGCCGAATGAAGGCAACAAAGGGAACAAACCCAGGTTTAATGATGGCTCTGTAGGTATAGTGGAAACTACTGAGTCAGAGCTTACAAGGGAACAGCGAGAGCAACTATGGTTAATGGACAGTGGAGCCAGTAACCATGTTGTCAGTGACCGAAGGTTGTTTGTTAATATGAGAAGGCATCAATCCATGGTCAAAGTTGCAAACGGTAAAAAGGTCAATGTTGTTGGCATTGGAGATGTTTATATTCCTGGGATAGGAAAGATTCATGGAGCATTGTATGTACCAGAGATAGATCATAATTTGCTAAGCCTAATGAGGATATGTGAGAACCCCAGAATGGAGATTCTGTTCTCAGGAGGAACAGCTGTGATCAAAAACAACAAATGTGTGATTGGGGAGGTTTTGAAGATAGGTGGCTTGCCTTATTATTCCCCCAATACGAATGCTGAGACCTGCAGTGATAGCAATTATACTATCTCAATTGGTAGTAACAATGAATCACAGTTAGAACTAGGTGATGAGGATCAAGACTTTCACCAGAGGAAGCCTTGTAAAGACAAATGTAAAGTTAATAAAAAGTTTTTAAATTTTAACTTAGAGTCAGATAATAGGAAACCTGAAAATGCTAATGCAATTTCTATAGGAGAGCCATTGCACAATGAATGTGCTCACTTGATGCATCGCAGGCTAGGTCATGTGAGTTTTCCTATAGTGAAAAAGGTAACCGAACACTCAAGGGGAACCAAGATCAATGACTGTAACACATTCCTAGACTGTTCAATTTGTAGGAGTGCAAAGTTGAAGGTAAAATCTGCGCCCAAGAAGTCTCAGAGGTACTCTGAACACCCGTTTCAGCTCGTCCACATGGATTTGGTGGGTCCATTCGCACCTTCCGTGGGTAAGAGACGGTACTTTCTTACCATAGTAGACGACCATAGCAGATTTGGATTTGTTTTTCCCCTAATGTCCAAGAGTGAAACGTTGACTAAGTTTAAGGAATTTTGTAACTTAGTCCAGAACCAGCATAAGGTCAGAGTTAAGAAAATCTTAACTGACAGGGGTACTGAATTTAATTCCAGGCAGTTCTCCAGCTGGTTGAGGAGTAAGGGCATAGTCCACTTACGCACCGCGCCCTACTCTAAGTTTCAAAATGGCGTTGCAGAACAGCGCAGCGACATATTACAAACAATGATGCGGTGCGCCCTAGAGGATTCCGGACTAGACTTCGCATATTGGGTAGAAGCAATTAGATACGCGAACTACACCTTGAACCGAGTATGGTCTAGCGTAGTGCAGAAGACCCCATACGAGGTGCTATACGGCCATAAGCCTAGCTTGGCACACCTCCACGTTTTCGGAGCGATGGCCGATGTTCATGTCCCGAAGGAGCTCAGGAGAAAGGGAGACCCAATCTCTGTTAAACTGAGATTTGTTGGTTATGAGCAGGGCTCCAAGGCATTTAGGTTTGCCTACCCTAACGGGAAACTAATGATATCGAGGTCTGCCACCTTTCACGAAGGGGCCAATTGGAGTAAGATCCATGCCAATGAGATTCTTACTCAGAACCCTTCCCGTAGTTGACATAGGCGAGCGGAGGATGTATCGGAGAACCTACCCGAGGATAGGGATACATCTGGTTCTGGGAAGCGTGCATCCCAGGCACCCTTGAAAGGGGTATTGAAGCGTAAGATGGGGGTAGCCAGGAAGGATAGGCACCCAGCTTCTGAGACGCATAGTGATAGTCACGAGGTAGATGACTCATCGGACAACTCTGATGTCAGTGACTCTCCTAAAGGCAGACCAGTTAGGGTTACCAGGGGCAATAAGCCTAAGAGGTACAACGACTTTGTTACCTCAGTCAACCAGGTTTTGGCCACCCCTCAGAGATATGAGGATGTGTTGGCCTTACCTGACCATGAACGACAGAAATGGCTGGCTGCCATGGATACGGAATTAGACAGCCTGAGAAGGCTGGACGTATTCACGCCAACAAGATTGCCCAAAGACAAGAGGGTGATCGGCACCAGGTGGCTTTTCAAGCAAAAGCCCATTGAAGGTGGGGGTTTTGTCTATAAAGCGAGACTAGTAGCGCAGGGATTCTCGCAGAGATTCCCTGACGATTATGAGGACACCTTCTCGCCCACGGTGCGCCCTGAGAGCGTGAGAACCGCTCTCACCATCGCTACCATGCGAGGCGAACATGTGTATCAGTTCGATATTCAGACCGCGTACCTGCACGCCCAGTTAGACAAAGAGCTGTACGTGAGGATTCCTCAGGGAGTAAGCCATCGGGAAGATGATGTGTGGTTGTTGAATAAGAGCCTATACGGCTTAAAACAATCTGGTAAACGATGGTACGAGTGTCTCACAAAAAGCCTGAGAGAGATGGGCTTTTTACCATCGTCAGCTGACGAGTGTGTTTTTGTCAAGGAAGATCAGGACATTAGGGAAACAGTACTGTTGTGCGTTGATGACATACTATATATTTGCAGATCAGAGAACAGGCATAAGAAGTTCTCTGAGGACCTAAGTAAGAGTTTCGCTCTAAAACCACTAGGTCACATTAGCAAATTTTTAGGGGTGCAATTCGTAAAAACCGAGAAGGGGTTTCGGCTTTCTCAGGAAGATAAGATTCAGGAATTGCTTAAAAAGTGTAGCATGGTAGAGGCGAAGCCATGTGATACCCCTATGGCAACAGATTTCCTTAAGAATATGTACACTGAGAGCACGGAGTTTGAGGATAAGACCCTTTACAAGTCCGTGATTGGGTCGTTGTTGTACATTGCAAATTGGACTAGACCGGACATCAGTCTAAGTGTAAATGTGTTATCTAGACATTCTGAACATCCTACACAGTACCATTGGAGCGGAATCAAACGACTCCTGAGATATTTAAAAGGTACTGTGAACTATTCATTGTTATTGGAACCAGAAGCAACTAGAGAATTAAGATTGAGTTGTTTTTCGGATGCCGATTGGGCAGGGGATGTTAGATCTAGAAAAAGTACCTCGGGGTACATTGTATACCTAAATAGTAGCCCCGTGTATTGGTACTCTGGGAAGCAGAAGTTAATTGCAACCTCCACAGCGGAAGCTGAGTATGTGAGTTTGTCCAAAGCTTCCAATAACCTAGTTTGGTTTGACGATCTTCTGGTAAGCTTATGGAGGCAGCCCATGCAACCTATAAAAGTCTATGAGGATAACATGGCTGCCATTAACATATCGGAAGCCGATGCTGTAGGCCAGAGATCACGCCATATTGATATACAAAACAAACATGTGAGGCAATTGGTGAAAACAGGTTTCATTAAGACTGTGTATTGTGAAACCAAGGAACAGGTAGCGGACGTGTTTACCAAACCGCTGCCCCGTGACCAACACCTCTATCTCCTGGGTAAAATGTCAATGGCTATGTGAATGTACTTCCCATTGATGTATATATGTACCCAATGTAGAATGTATGTTTGTTAACGAGTCAAATAGCCGCAGAGAAGGGGATTGTCACGAGTGTTTCCAGGATTGCTGTGGCTATCTGCCTACTCACAAACAGTATGGTTTTAATCAAGCCATCTACTGTTGCCAATTACCTGCAAGCCTTCCCCGCCCTGGATAATTGCAGGTTGACTCCTTACATAAGCAAGGACCTTTCGCTTGCTACTGGGGCCTAGTCTTCTAGGCCTAAATGCACAGCTCCTGCAGGAAGCTTGGGCAATGCCGCTGATGGGAGAAGAATGCAGATAAGGACTCCAGACGTCATTACAGAGAGACTCCCACGGATGCTTGCCTTTTGCTGTTTTGTAGCACGCAAGCTATCATCGGGACTGCTGTTGCTGGACCTTCTCCCTCCCACAAGCTTCAAACAATGTTTGCTGTTTGAACTGTTTTTACTTCAGGTGACTTTCAGCTGTGAGGCTCGTGCTGCCCTCGTTATGATTGCCTTGATGATGTATCGACGCCGAAGCTGCTTACCTTCATGCTAGCTTTATTCTTTTGTGAACTGTTTTCGGTATTGTGGAGAGGGATCTAGGGAGATAGCCTTGCCTCACATACCCAGACAAGACTTTGTTTTTAATGTGTTTTCATAAAGACATAGTGCTTTTTAAATGTTTTAAAGTAAATTATATTTTTACACAAGACGCCTCTGTTAGAATCATTTCAGTCTCAGTGTGTTTACTCATGAGCTGGTTCACGGTCCGGGGTACCCCTCAACCCCATTTCGTCACACTTTGTTAACCGGTATGTGCTCCTCTTGCTTATCATCCCTACAAGACGATTTAGGTCACCAAGGACCTTCAGACAGTGGGGATATCGACAGCCCCTTGGGAGCAACCAAGGAGTCCATCTTGCTGCTGGGACGTTGGCCATGGCTCCTCTTCTCTGCACTCTTGAATCTCAACATCTTTTTACATTGTTGTGACCAAAACTGGATGCAGTATTCCAAGTGTGGCTTTACCAAGGCCTTATAAAGTGGTATTAACACTATGTGAACTTGATTCTATCCCTCTGTTTATGCAGCCTAGAACAGGTACTATTATTGAACAAGGTACCACATATACTGTACCTGTGCATTTTGTTTTTCTTGCCTAAATATAGAACCTTACTTGATGAGACAGGTTTTCTTCTAGAAATTCATCTATTGACAGTGAAAGGGGAGAGAAGAGAAAAAAGTGAATCACAGAACTCTAATTAGTGCACTAAATTGTTTATTGAACTTTGTAATACATACAAATAATATTGAATATCAAAGTTAAATATTTCATTTTAAAACTATTTTCAATACCCTGCAAACTGAAATAAAAAACTAATGTAACATAATATTGATAACATTTATTTATTATCTTTTGTTACATATAGTGCAAAAATAACAAAATTATTCTTCTACAATTCATTGACATCAATTTTCGAACTACAAGTTAAACTATATGGACTATATGGAGACCAGTTGTTCAAACTAATATTGTTAATGGTACAAAGCCAATTCAGAGACTTGAAACATTTTGCTTAGTTAGCTTTTAAATTCTGAAAATTAAAGCCTGATGTATTAGTAGGTAAATATAAATTTTCTCCAATAATGTTCATTTCAGTCTAAGCTAACTAAATTTGTTTAAACATACTAACTGATGTTACAATGATAATGTCAATAAATGTATTTACATATCAAAGTGCTCCAAAATTTTTATAGTTTGAAGATGGGGTTAAAAATCAGGAAAAAATCGAAAGGTCAGCTGTTATAACCATGAGCCGAGGTGGCGCAGTGGTTAGGATGCAGTACTGCAGCTACTTCAGCTGACTGCTAGTTCAGCGGATCAAATCTCACTGGCTCAAGGTTGACTCAGCCTTCCATCCTTCCGAGATGGGTAAAATGAGGACCCAGATTGTTGGGGGCAATATGCTATTTAGTATACTGTCTTTGATGTAAGCCGCCCAGAGTCCTCTGAGAGTGGGCGGCATAGAAATATGAATAATAAAATAAAAATAAAATAAAATAAAATGAAGTGTGCAGCTTAGTATCAATTCCAAGGAGATTTCTCATTACAAATGTACTAGTCATTAACAAATATTTTATATATACTGTATGTATCAATCTGTGTCTATTTAGTCAATCTGTCATAGAAGGAATGGCTGATGTGCTGTGCAGATTATAAAACCAAATGACAGGATGAATTTCAGGTCTTCCTTGTTTATGCAAACTATACAGGCTGTTATCTGCCAAGCAGCTGCAGGAAAGTGAAACATGTCTACTTTTATATTAAAGCTGTATATTAAGCTTTGTTCATGGAGGTGACATTTGAACTAAGTTCTTCCTACTTCACCAAGTATTAAAAATGAAGATTGATGTAGTATTTTTTAATAATAATCAGGGTATTCCTGAGTAGATCATATAGCAGGGGTGAAATGCTCCCGGTTCGGACCAGATTGCCTGATCCGGTAGCGATGGGAACGGGTGGTTCGGAGAACTGGTAGCAAAAAATCCCTGCCCCTTCCCCATGCCCAGTTGAGCCGGATGGGCGTGGCCATTTTTTTTCTACTTTTAAAGCATTTTTTCTATAACCTCTTCGGCCAAAAAAATGCTTTTAAAAGTAAAAAAAAAAAGCCTCTGATGATCGTGCAGCTTAGCTGGGATTGTCAGAGGCATTTAAAAGAAAAAAAAGGGGGGTTTTTTTCTTTTAAATGCCTCTGACGATCCAAGCTGAATTGCCTGATCATCAGAGCCTTTTGAAAGCATTTTTTACAACCTCTTCACCGAAGAGGCTGTAGAAAAAATGGTTTTAAAAGTAAAAAAAAAAAAAATGGCTATGCCCACTCAGTCACATTACCCCACCACCACCAAGCCACGCCCACAGAACCGGTAGTAACAAATTTTAGATTTCACCACTGTCATATAGCCATACTATTTATTTTGAAAGTAATAACATTTTTCCTTACAATATTTATCTGTTACTAAACAAGTCAAAACCAATTAACACACACCATGCTAGTGAGCTTTTAAGCTGCAGCACCTGGTGGTTTTCTTTTCCTGATATTCAGTGCAACATTTTAATCAAACCTTCAAAACTGAACAGTTGTAACAAAGGAAAGGTATAGTCTAGTCATTTAACAATTGAAAGCTTTAATGAGTATCTTCATATAGGAACAGCAATGATATGATTAAGAGTAGGTTTTATTACGGTAGGAAGGTGAGCTTGGATTGGTTGAAACTTAATCCATTGTTGAAATCCTAAATTAGTTGTCGGACAGATGACTGCCTTAACATGTTTCATAAACTGCTCATTCATGCATTTTGATTAATTTCACATAAATCAACTGAAATCAACTAAATTTCAGTATCATTTACCATTTTATCTTTACAAGTATTTACATATATGCACCTAGCTAGCTAGCTAGATACAAATATTGATATATAAAACTTTTTAGTTGCCTTGTATGCTTGGAGATTATACTAATTCAGTATCCGCAACATATGTAAACTTCTATTGTGTATGTTAATTTCTTTGTTTAGAAGCCAATGAATATATTTTTGATAAGAGCCAATATGGTAAAGAAGTTAGAGTATTTGAGTAGAATTGGAATAGAATTGTCTAAAATCAAATGCTCATTCATTCATCATGATCTCTCAACTGAACCTGGGTATCTGAGGGAAAAAACAGCAAAGCAAAAGAACATATATGAAACTTGAGTCCCTCAAAGAAAGACAGAATAAGGATATAACAGATATCTATCTGCTTTTTGGAACATAAGGTTAATTGATATGTCCTTCAGGGCTCCAGTAATTTTACACTGATCTGAACTAAATTAAAACAGTCTAAACTGCATACTTTTTGGCTTGTGTTGGTGCTTTTTATTTATAGTACAGGCAAATAAGATAACTTGCAGTAGAAAGAATCCCATTCAATTTTTTTTATTTACCCAGATGATTAGTCATTAAGGAATTAGCATGAACCAAGGCCACTGTTTTCTATGGGTAAAAAGAAAATAGCACTTTCATTAGGATTGCTGTGGGATTGTAACATTAAATCCTTGGGGATTAGTGACATCAGGAGACAAATCTATTATACAATGCAAATATTGTGCAGATGCGACCTTTGAACTCATGCTGAATCCTGCTGAGTTCATCTTAAAGCCTGCTAAAATTAGCAGAAGGGTATTTACCTTTAAAGTTCTTTTTGGTATCAGGTTATTTGAAGGACTGCCTCTCCTTGATTACATGAACTCATCCCACTAGAGCTGGCAGAGAAGGCATACTACAGGTACCATCTGCCAGGGACTTATATTTGAGATCTGTCTTTGTCATCAGGCCTGGGAATCCAAGGTATCCAGATGATACCAAGGTATCAAATATATCCAAGGTATCTAGATGATATCTTAAGATGGTTCTAGCATTATACTTAATCGACTCTATCCTGTACCGGATTGTTGTATTTTTAATAGGGCTGGTTTTAATATTTGTTCTTATCTATTTATTGTTTATTTTAATGGCTGTATGCTACCCAGCATCACTTTGTGTGAGATGGGTGGATAGATAGATAGATAGATAGATAGATAGATAGATAGATAGATAGAAAGATAGATTTGTGCTTATAAGTTTACATACCCTGGCAGAATGTATGATTTCCTGGCCATTTTTCAGAGAATATGAATGATAACATGAAAACCTTTCTTGCACTCATGGTTAGTGTTTGGCTGAAGCCATTTATTATCAATCAACTGTGTTTACTCTTTTTCAATCATGATGACAACAGAAACTACCCAAATGATCCTGGTGATTGTGGCCTGATAACATGCACACAGGTTGACACAAAGGGGTGTGAATGGCTATTAAAGGTAACCATCCTCACCTATGATCTGTTTGCATGTAATTAATGTGTGTGTATGAAAGGTCAATGAGTTTCTGGCCTCCTGACAGACCCTTGCATCCTTCATTCAGTGCTGCACTGAGGTTTCTGGATTCTGAGTCATGGGGAAAGCAAAAGAATTGTCAAAGGATCTGTGGGAAAAGGTGGTTGAACTGTATAAAACAGGAAAGGGATATAAAAAGATATCCAAGGAATTGAGAATGCCAATAAGCAGTGTTTAAACTCTAATCAAGAAGTGGAAAATGAGGGGTTCTGTTGAAACCAAACCACGGTCATGTAGACCAACTAAACTTTTAAGCACAACTGCCAGGATGCAAAGAAAAACCCACAAATAACTTTAGGTGAAATACAGGATTCTCTGAAAACATGTGGTGTGGCTGTTGCAAGATGCACAATAAGGAGGCACTGGAAGAAAGATGGGCTGCATGGTCAAGTTGCCAGAAGAAAGCCATTACTATGCAAATACCACAAAGTATCCTGCTTACAATACGCTAAACAGCACAGAGACAAGCCTCAAACCTTCTGGCACAAAGTCATTTGGAGTGATGAGACCAAAATTGAGCTTTTCGGCCACAACCATAAACACTACATTTGGAGAGGAGTCAACAACGCCTATGATGAAAAGTATATCATTCCTACTGTGAAATATGGAGATGGATCACTGATGTTTTGGGGATGTGTGAGTTACAAAGGCACAAGAAATTTGGTCAGAATTGATGGCACGATTAATACAGTATGTTATCAAAAGATAACTGGAGGACAATTTGCATTCATCAGCCCAGAAGCTGTGCATGTGACATATTTGGACATTCCAACATGACAATGATCCTAAACACAAGGCCAAGTTGACCTGTAATTGGTTGCAGCAGAATAAAGTGAAGGTTCTGGAGTGGCCATCTCAGTCTCCTGACCTCAATATCACTGAGCCACTCTGGGGAGATCTCAAACGTGCAGTTCATGCAAGACAGCCCAAAAATTTACAGGACTGGAGGCTTTTTGCCAGGAAGAATGGGCAGTGTTAGCATCTGAAAAGATAAAGAGCCTCATCCATACATACCACAAAAGACTTCAAGCTGTCATTGATGTTAAAGGGGGCAATATACCGTATTAAGAACTGGGGTATGTAAACTTTGGGTAGTTTCTGTTGTCATTAGGTAAACACAGTTGATTGATAATAAATGGCTTCAGCCAAACACTAACCATGAGTGAAAGAAAAGTTTTCGTGTTATCATTCATATTCTCTGAAAAATGGCCAAGAAATCATAAATTCTGCCAGGGTATGTAAACTTATGAGCATAGATAGACAGACAGACAGACAGACAGACAGATAGACAGACAGACAGATAGATACAGTAGATAGATAGATATGCAATTAAGTATATTTGCAAGGGCATTGGAGATGTATCCCACAGCGATATTCTTCACACCCCAAAACCATAAGAAAAGAGTGAAACTACACCAGTGAATGCTTGCACTGTGTGAACCACATTCAGCTGACTGAGTCTCAATTTGATATCAGAATTCAAGATGTCAAAAATAAGAAACGGCATATTTTGGAAAAGAATATGAAAAAGAATATTTTTTTTAGTTTACTTTTCCAACAATCCATGAAAAGAATATTATACTTTATTTCAATACCGTCATTTAATTTGGACTGAAATGTGTTGTAAATTTTGTGGGTTTTTCCCCTACAAAGTTGTCATCAGACAGTGCATGTATTTATTTATTTATTTATTTATTTATTTATTTATTTATTTATTTATTTATTTATTTATTTATTTAATTTTTTTTTAAAAATACTTTATTGGTTTTTAAAAAGTTTTTTACAAAAGAAAGAGAATATCAAATCTCAGGTAACATCTGAGGTGTCGTGTAATTACATATGTACAGTGCATATACAACAAGTATCTTCAGATCTATCACTATTAGAAATAAGTATATCCTTATAGTCATGTTCTATTATTCCACCATATATACCACCTTTCCCATACTGCCTTAAATTTTGAGTTCTCCTCATCTTTAAGCATACTGATTAATTTCACCATCTCTGCACATTCCAAGATTTTACTTATTATTATCGTCTCTGGAGGTATTTGTTTATCCTTCCAATATTTTGCAAAAGTTAATCTGGCCGCTTCTGGCTCTGTCATCCTGCAGTATGCTTAATTTAATTTTTGCCTTTTTTCCTTCCCATACAAATTTTGTGGTTATTTTATTCAGATTTACAAAAAAAAAAAAAAAATGTCCAATTTTATTTATTTATTTTATTTTATTTATTTATTTATTTATTTGAATTTCTATACCGCCCTTCTCCAATATAGGACTCAGGGCGGTGCACAGCCAAAGTAAAAACAAGACATAGAAAATCTAAACACTGATTAAAATAATTAGATAATTTGGCCGTAATTAAAAACAATTCCAATTTAAAATAGTTTAAAAATTTGACTCAAGCCAGCCCAGCTAGTTGAAATAAATGGGTATGTGGATGTATCTCCTAAGACTTCAGCAGCCTGTTACAATATTTTGAGGATCAGACTCAATGATGAATTCAGAAGCAATTTCTTCAGTTAAAGAAGAATTTATTCATAATAGGCATTCTACTTATTCTTGTCAGATTTACAGTGAGAAGCAAGCATGAGGTAAAAGCACTCTCTATTTATATCAAAGGGGAGGAGTCAAGGAAGGGGGTGATTACACATGAATACATTAAAGGAGGAGGAATAAATTAACCCTTTATATCCTGTACATATATACATATCTCTTGTTATAGAATAAGGCATTTACTTATGACAAATCCCCCTCTAAATGCCGATTCGACATATAACAATGATTGCATTCGGATTCAGAACTATATAGTACTTGTAATTTTGATGTCAAGTATTTGTGTTGTTTAGAAGGTAAAGGTTTAATTAATATATCAGCTATTTGTTCTGAGGTTTCGCAGTGGATTGCTTTAATGAATCCATCCTGAGATAATTATCTCACGTGTTTAAATTTGATATCTATATGTCTGGACCTTTGACCAATGGCGTCAGATCTTGATATTTCTATAGCCGCCTTATTATCTTCATGTATGACAAATGGTAGTATTGGATTCTTCCAAATATCAGATAATAAATCATTAAACCACACTAAATTATTTGAGGCTTTAGATAAACAGACGTATTCTGCCTCTGTTGTGGAAGTCGCTACTAAATCTTGCTTCCCAGTGTACCAGAATATTGGGCAATCATTTAAAAATAATACATAACCTGAGGTGCTCTTTCTACATTTGATGTCACCTGCCCAGTCTGCATCAGCGTAACTGGTGATAATAGGTTCTTTAATATTATTGGGTTCTAAGAGTAGGCAGAAATCCATGCTGTGTTTTAGATATTTTAGTATTTGTTTAACTGCTTCCCAATGATACATAAGTGGTTTACTTACATGTCTAGATAATAAATTAAGTGGCAGAGCTATATCAGGCCTGGTCCAATTAGATATATACAAGAGAGAACCAATAATTGATCTATATAATGTATTGTTCTCGAACTCAGGTGAAGATTCATCCATATTCCTTAGAAAATCAGTTTGCATAGGAGTATCGCAAGGTTTGGCATCTCTTAAATTGCATTTTTCCAGAAGTTCTATAATTTTATCTCTCTGGGATAATTTGAATCCCTTTCTTGTTTTATTGATTTGAACTCCAAGGTATTTGTTTACCCTTCCTAGCGACTTTAAAGAGAAATGTTC
Organism: Arizona elegans; assembly: GCA_022577455.1. NCBI lineage: Eukaryota > Metazoa > Chordata > Lepidosauria > Squamata > Colubridae > Arizona > Arizona elegans. The sequence goes on from JAKOOJ010000004.1 coordinate 59,970,418, forward strand.
ACTTAGCTTGGATACAAATAAGTCTAAGTTCTTTTCTTTATGTTTGCCTATATACAAAATATCATCCACATAGATTAACACAAATTCTAATGATTCACCTTCCTTTCTAACAAAAAAGCAATTGTCTGAAGTTGTGGCTTTGAAATCCATATTTTTAAGCACGCTGACTAGACATTCATACCAACGCTTGCCGGATTGTTTTAATCCGTACAAGCTTTTGTTAAGTAACCAGGTCTCATTACTATTTGTACATTGGCTATGAGGTGCTCTTACATATATCTCTTTGTCGAGCTTTGCATGTAAGTATGCGGTCTGCACATCATATTGAAAGACATCAAGATTGAGTATAGCCGCTATGACTAAAGCTGTCTTAACACTTTCGGTTCTTACAGTGGGAGAGTATGTGTCAGTGTAATCCTCAGGATATTTTTGAGCGTAACCTTGTGCGACTAATCTAGCTTTATATAATTTATTACCCTCTTCTAAATCTTTGATTTTGAATATCCATCTGGTGCCTATAATTGTCTTGTTCTTAGGGGCAGGGACTGGTGTAAATACACCTAATTCACGCAAGCTGTTCATTTCTTTTGTTATGGCTAATTCCCATTTTTCTCTTTCTTCCATGGGAAGTTTCAACACTTCCTCGTATGTGTTAGGTGTTGGTGTCTCGTCATTCACACACATTATATAATCCTTATACTTATTGGGTAATTGTTTTCTGTTACACCTGATTGTTCTTATTGGAATGCTCTCATTATCGTGTAGATACCTTGCTTCCTTTTTGGTTAATGAATCTATTTTTATCCTGGTATGGTTACCTGTCCATGTTTTGTTTTTGTCATCATGTGTGTTATGTTCATGTTTCTCTCTTTCTATTCTGTCTTGTTGTTCAATATTTGGTTTTGTATTTTGGATTATCTCGTTAAGATGTATCTTAGACCAGTTGGCCTGTTCATGAAATACTGCTGTTCTTGAGACTATGAATTTGTTATTACTGTCAATGAATCTATATCCTTTTGTGCCTGTTTCGTATCCCATGAATCTGAACCTTCTGGATATGTTATCTCCCTTATGTCTTAATTGTTTTGGTATGTGTACGTCCGCTGTAACTCTAAATATGTGCATGTGTGATATTTTTGGTTTCCTATTGTACATCACTTCGTATGGTGTTTTATTTAGGATGCTAGACCAGGTCCTATTTTGGGTATAGTTTGAATATAGTAATGCTTCTGACCAGAATTGTTTTCCTAAACCAGCATCTTCTAATGTACATCTAATCATGGTTTGCAGTGTCGAGTTCTTTCGTTCTGCTGTACCATTCTGAAAAGCAGAAAATGGGCTAGTCGTGAAGTGTAGCATTCCTTTGTCTTTTATCCATTGTGAGAATTCTTTTGACATGAATTCGGATCCCCTATCTGTCATGATTTGTTTTATTTTGATATTGTGTTGTGTTTCTACACGTTTGTAAAATTCTTTGAATTTTTGGAAAGTTTCATCTTTGTGTTTTAAAGTATAAACAAATCCATAACGGCTATAGTCGTCTACAATAGTTAGGAAATATCTTTTTTTGTATGTGATGGATGGTGTTAATGGACCAACCAGATCCATATGTACCAGATCAAAAATTTGGTTAGAGGTCCTTGTTGCCCTCTTTGGTTTTGGGTTTGTTCTGAGTTTTGAGGATTTACATACTGAGCATTCCAAATAGTTTTTACAATCCTTTATTTTAACGCCATCAGCATGTTCAATCATTTTTTGTATTACAGGGAAACTTGCATTGAATTATTTCTGAAACAGTAAGATTATGCTTAATACTGTAGTACATGGCAGGTGATATGCTAGAAATTATTAAATAGAATGCTCTGTGATGCAGGCAGTCTATTTTTATAGTCCAAGGTCTTTTGGGAGGATTGGTTATAAAAAATAATAAATTTTCTTTCATAAAGACAACCTGAATTTGTTGACACCATTCCTGTAAATTGATGCCATCAATTCTAAGTTTTGGGAAATCACTAGGTAGATTCCCAATATTACTATTCCCACTACTTACAACTGTGGGTAGTCCATGGTCTTGTAGATGTTGAAAATTGCAGAATGGTGTGGGTATTCTGTTGATGAGCTTGAAAGGTTCTCCTTCTTCATAAAGTTCATTGTAGTTCTCTGTGTTCATCTGCGCATGCGCGTTGGTCATTTCTCTGCTGAAGCCGCTGGGAGAGATTCTCTTTGCTGTAGCTCCCTCGTAGTGCTCTCCTTCTGATGATTCGGTCTCCGACTCGATCTTGGGTGTTCTGCTGGCAGCTGTGGTTCGTCTCTTTTGTATTTTTGCATTGTTGGCTTTTATCGATTCTTTTGAAATTGTTAGACTTGTGCCAAACGTTTTAAATAGTTTTCTCATGGGTGTTTCGATTTCTTGTTCGGTGGATGATTCTTCTGTATCTGTTTCTGACTCTTCAGAAGTATAAATATATTTTTTGCTATTTTTTGTGTTTTTTCGCGCCAGAGTTTTTGAATGGTGCATTCTGATTGGTTCAGCCGTGTTCATTTCTGTGGCCGGTTGAAGAAAAGATGGCTACCTTTCAAAATTTTGAGCGGGACCTCTGGTCTTGCTTCTGGTTATTTTTTCTTTCGTTGTAGGTTGGCTCACCATTTTTGTATTTTCAGGTTTGGCTTTTTCAATGTCTTTTTCTCTCACTGCTCCGTTTTCTTCCAAGAAGCCTCGGAGTTCCGCGATGAGTTTGTGGTCATCTTTTTGACTTTTTATTAGCCTCAGTATCTCCGATCTGAGGTCTTTGTCTTTTATTTTGTTCTCTTCTTGGTTGTCGGTTTCATCTGCTGTTTCTTCGATGTCTGTGGTGTTATCTTTATCATTTGCCCTGGTATTGGGTCTTTCTTTTTTAGGCATGTTGGATTTTATTGAGTCAGTTCAACCATCGACTGCGACCAGTTTGTTACAATATTTTGAGGATCAGACTCAATGATGAATTCAGAAGCAATTTCTTCAGTTAAAGAAGAATTTATTCATAATAGGCATTCTACTTATTCTTGTCAGATTTACAGTGAGAAGCAAGCATGAGGTAAAAGCACTCTCTATTTATATCAAAGGGGAGGAGTCAAGGAAGGGGGTGATTACACATGAATACATTAAAGGAGGAGGAATAAATTAACCCTTTATATCCTGTACATATATACATATCTCTTGTTATAGAATAAGGCATTTACTTATGACACAGCCAAATAAAATTGGAACATTGCCTTTCTGAGGAGTGATTGAACATCCTGCTTTTTTACAGATGACTACAGTTGAGATCTGAGGACACGATGCTCATTTAACAGGCATAAATACAAGTGATTTTTTTTGTAGTTTTGCTTCAAGCTGCTCATCAGTTTGTTTGTTTTTTTCAGATTACATAAAGCACGTTGACAGATATAATTATTTCTGCTGAGCTGATTAAAAGATCCAAATAACCAGAACTCCAACTTTGCAGACATTTTCCTAATAGGTTAACAAGATCTATATATTGAAATAAAACATTCTGGGGTTTTGTTTGAAAATCAAGATATGGAGGACGAGATTAGACTGTTCTCTTAAATGCAAATAATGTTTTTAAAATGCAAATCAGTTGGGAGGGAAAGTTATTGGGCATAGAAAATGTAGAGATATGGAAAGTTTAGAGGGATAATTTAACCCTTTTCCCCTCTACTCTAGTCAAGAAGAAAATTATTCAGTGAAGAGGATAGAGTTTATTACATCTCCACACCTATTGTTACCCTATTATCCCATTGTTATGTATTTAAGGTGTTGGAATCAGGAAACCTGAGTTCTAGATCAAGAAAAATAGGAGGAAAGAGTGTGTATGATACCTTTAATCCCTTTGTGATAGAATATAAATCAAATTTCAAAAGCCAATCCCTTCTTCCTCCCCTCATGTTGATGCAGTTCTCATTAAGGCATACTGAGTTTTTTGCACTATAAGACACACTTCCACCCCACCCCCCCAAAGTGGGTGGAAATGTCTCTGTGTGTTATGGAGCGAATATTGCATCACAGACTGGGCTGTGGTGGGGGAGGGGCAGGGGTGAAATGCTACCAGTTCAGCCGAACCAATAGCAATGGCGGCGGGTGGTTCAGAGAACCAGTAGCGATGGCAGCACGAGGCTCCGCCCACCCACCCAGGTTACTTCCTGGTAACCTGTTTTTTACCATCTTCGCATGTGCCAAGGGATTTGCTCATGTGCAGAGAGTCCACAGCACGTGCACTTCCGAACTGGTAGGGAAGGTAAGTAGATTTCACCCCTGTGGAGGGGGTTGGTGTGGAGGTGGTGACAGGCAGCAGCAGTGAATGGCCTGTTGCCGTCACTGCCTGTTGCTGCCACCCCTATCGCCACTGCTGTTCACCGCCTTTGCCATTCGCCGGCACCGTTCGCTGGCACCATGTCAGTCCTAACGGCGGCCGCATGTTGGGGCTGCCATTCCGGTGGGTGCAGAGGTTCTGGCAAAGCAGAGGCTCCCATGGCATCCTGGCTCCTCAGCTTACTTCCTGGCCACCAAGCAACGTAAAGATCCCTCCTTGCCTACCTCTTTGTCATCTCCTGGCATGGCAGCAAGATTTCTGAATGGACTGGACAGTGAGTGCAACTGGAAGCTGCTGATTGAGCAGCTATTGGGGGAGGCTGAGAGGCTGAGAGATTGAAGGTCATGGAGAGGTTTGGAAATGGCTGTAATGATGGCTAATCTGGAGGAGTAGCCAGGAAGCTGAGAGCATGCAGGAGTAATGCCTAATTGCAGTATCTAGGGGAACAATGATTAATGAATGGGGAGGAGTCGAGTTAAGGATCACCTGGGTGATAAAGCTTTATAAGGTGGTGGGGAGCACAAAGCATTAGCTCCAACAAAATCTTCCTGTATTGATTTATGGATGTTAGTTCGTGCTGGTAAAGAATTCAAACCACCATCTCTGTGTGTGGAGTTTTCTTTATACACCGGAACCTGACACACCACCTATCGTCTGTTGGATCAACCTCCTGGAATACCGCTGATCAGCTGTTCCAGGCGGTGGGGATCACTGCAGCCTATCGCCACCACTGCTTGTTGCTGCCATCGCTGCCGCTCGACGTCAATGCTGCTCAGCGACGCTACTCGCCGACGCCACTTATTGTCACCACTCGTTGCCAATGCCTATCACTGCTGCCATCTATCGCCGCCTGGAAATACTGATTGCCGGTATTCCTGGAAGCCGATCCAGCCGCCAAAGGAGGTGAACAGTGGCAAGCAGCAGGAGCAAGCAGCAGCAATAGGTGGCAGCGATAGGCAGCAGCAGCAACAGAATAGACCTGGGTCCCATGAGAAAAAAAATCCATTGTGGGAACAGCTTCACCTACAGGAAATATCTTCCGTAGCTTCAAGAGCTTTTGGCTGAAACAATATAGGGTATCCTGTGCAAAAAATAGGTATTTATTATGTAATATCAAAATTTGCTCCTCTTTTATCAATGTAGAAAAGATAATGTTCATTTTATAATAATAGCAATAGCACTTAGACTTATATACTGCTTCACAGTACTTTACATCACTCTCTAAGCAATTTACAGAGTCAGCATATTACCCCCAACAATTTGGGTCCTCATTTTACCGACCTTGGAAGGATGGAAGGCTGAGTCAAACTTGAGCCAGTGAGACCCGAACTGCCAAACTGCTGGCAGGCACAACCTGAGTCTCAATTTTTTATCTTATTTAGAACATGACAAACCTACAAAACTATACCATAAATAAGGCACATGCAACTGAAAGCAGCCAATTACAGTAGAGAGAAAACTACTTCAAAACAAGGCAGAGCTGGAAAAAAAATAAATCTCTAAAAAGGGAACAAAGTAGTGTAATCTTTCTTAGAATGGTATTCTGTAGCTGCTATTGGGGGAAAAACCTCACTCTCAAGTAGTCTCTTCTATGGCTTGCAGATGAGGCCCCTTTGAACAGATCCTAAAACAATTTCAGTACTTGAATAGGGATATATAAGAAGAATTCCCTTTTTCCTGGAAGAAAAGAAAGGAAATAATCATGAAACTATAGGACATATTTTATAATAAAAGGATGTTTCTTTTTTCTTTTCTTTTTTTATTGAAAAAGTTTTTCAAATACAGATTTTTCCCCCTTTCCCCCCCCCTCCTCTCTAACCCCCCCTCCCCCTCCCTTCCCCCTGTGGCTTCTCCAAAATAAAACCCAAATTCATAACAGATTATATAATAGTTTATCATCCCCTTGCTCCACCCCCCATACGCTGACTCTATCTTTCTAATAATATTATTATATCCCCCTTATACTATACATTTTAAAATAACATTCAACTATAACATTATATAATAACTCCTAATTTAGCAATTTAGCATAATAATATTATTATATCCCCCAGTTTAGCAATTTCTACTCATAATTTACCCTTTTTCTCCTCCCCCATACATATATCTCTTAATTCAAATCTTTTATATATATTAATTTAACATTTCAAAGCAACCTTCCACTATAAGATTATAAAATAAATCCTAATTTAACATTTATTCAACTCATAGTCTCCCCATTTCCTCCACCCCCTCTTAACTCAAATCTTGTACATATATTCATATCTAAACATAATATCCCTTTTCTTAAACTAAACAATCAATAAGCTAACCTGTCTCCACCCACTTTCCTACAGAACTACCATACATACTAATTCTTGATATCTTTATTCTTCTGCCCACACCACTAAGAAGTATTCCCTTATGTAAATAAAAGCCTCAAATGACTTGAAGCTTGTAATCCATATGATATCTTCTGTAATGTCTTTCAGCTGGATTGTTAACTCCATCACCCATGTTAGGGTAACATCACATCCTAATTCCAACAGTATGTTCGGTATCTTCAATTACCATCTGCCCCCATCAATAGTAGATATCTTCATATATTAAAAAAACCACCCGAGTGACTTTATATTTGTATTCCATATAGTGTCTATTGTAATGTCTTTCATCTGAATTATTAATTCCAACCACCGTAATAGGGTAACAACCAGATCTTCTGCGTGCCCCAATCCCATAACTCTCTTGCCTTGTAGCTCAGCATAAACGTAATACATTTATCAAAGAATCCAAAATAGATAGTTCCAATCCATTCAGTTTAAGGCCATTTTCACATCCCAAAAGTACAGCACTGCAAAGGTCTGTCACTCTCTTCAAGATAATATAAACCAATACTTTGCCTCAGCTATCTTTTCATGTATTCAATCAGCTCTTAGGTAACTGGCATTGCACTGTTGTTTAGTTTAATTTTTTTTATTTTTGTAGGACCTGCTTCTTCTTTTCTTGACTTTTTGTGGGTTAGATCTCCATCCTGATTTCCTTTCTATAAGTTGTATATCAACTGTTTGGTTTTCGTGCTGATCTATAACTTGATCTTGTTGGTTTTGCTTTTGTGGCTTAAATCTCCATTCTGGTTTCTTTTCTATGAGTTGTATATCAACTGATTGATTTCCATGCTGATCTGTAACTTGGTAAGTCATCACATTAGAATCCAGAGCCGCCTCTCTTGAATTTGTAAATAGTCCAGTTGAGACCTCTGAAGGAGAATCCAGAAGCGGCTCATCTACAAAGACCTCTGTAACTTGTTGTTTTTCCATTACTTCCACCTCCTTCTGCTTAACCTGAATTTCTATCTCTTGTTGATTTTGCTTTTCTTTATTCCACTCTTGTGTTATACATGAAGATGTTGAACCCATTTTGAGAACCTTATGGTAAAATTCTTCCGCTTTTTCAACAGTATTTAATTGATATCTTTCTCCTTGATATCTCAATATTATGCAAACTGGAGCATCCCATCTGAATGAGATGTTTTGTTTCTTTAGCTCAGTCACCAAAAATCCAAATTTCTTTCTGTCTTTTAAAATCTTGGGCGTCAACTCTTTATATATCCAGATCTTTCTTCCATACAGTTGTAGAGTAGAATTAAAGGATTTTTGCACAATATCATTTCTTATTCCTTTATCTGTAAAGTAAATCACCACATCTCTAGGCAATTGCCTTCGCTTTGCAATCCAAGAATTTACTCTATAAGCCTTGTCAATCTTACAAGATACCTCCTCAGGATGAACCTTTAAAATCCCGGCCAGAACTTCAGCAGATATTTTTCTTAAATCATCTCTATTATTTTCCTGTAACCCTCTCATTCTAACTGCAAATTCCGTGAGCCTGTATTGTAACTTTGTAACATTGTAACTTCTTTTTCAATCCCTTGCTTTATATTTTCTGCATTGTAAGTCTCGTGATCAGCTTCCTTTTTAGACTTTACTTCTAAGCTATTGTCTTGAATATTTGTCAAATCATTTTCAATTCTTTGTATTTTATTATCCAAATTATAAATCTTATCATCAACTTCCTCCATTTTAGACTCTAATAACTTGATATTTGTATCCATCTTTATTACTATTTCTGAAAAAGCATTAGTCACTGTTACAATCTTTTGTTGCAAATTATCATACTTTAGTTGTATCAATTCTTTAATTTCTTGCCTAAATTTTTCAAAATTCTGGTTCACAATCTCATCATGTCTTGCCATTTCCGCCAGAACAAATTATTTTAAATTAAAGCCATTCTTCTGAGTCTGCAAGTTTGAAACTTGTTCACATAATTGTAAATGGGGGAAAACCCCCCCCACTGCTTGTTTGTCTGGCTTTGTTAGTTTTAATGCCATCCTGCCACACAGACAAACTCTTTTTAAAGAAAGAAGTCTTCTCTCCAAACAAAGTCTATATCAAATCTCCAAGAAGAAAGAAACTTAAAATAGAAATTTTTCTTCTCAATTCTAGCCAGCACTGTTTATTCTGCTACTTTGTAGCTTGTTACGGAAGGACTTTCGCTTTCGGCTTTCTTCTTCTCAAGCCTCAGCGGTCGCCATTTTAAACTTTTTTTCCCCTTCATTTAAGATCGCTTATAAAATCATTAAGAATACTCGCGATTTAGGGTCCCAAGTCCAAATCTCATCCTCTTTAATTAAGCAATCTGTTGATTTTCGTTGAAAGGCTTGGTCTCGTCGCCTAGCAAAAGGCAGAGTTCTCCCGAAACCCGGAGCAGCGGCAAAGAAAATAGGGAGCTTCATCCTGCTTCGTCCCCAAGAGTAAAACAAAAACTCTGGGGACTTCGCAGAGGGCTCTACCTGTCCTCGCCTGCTCTATCTCACATTTCCTTATGGAAATGGAGTTTTTTGAGCCGCCTTTCAGCTGTGAAGGCGGCTCTTTACGGGTGACGGGGCTGGCGGTCCCAAGAGACCATCTGACAGCGACGGAAGCCAAACCAGAAGCCCATAAAAGGATGTTTCTTGAACACCATTCAGCTGTGGTGGCGCAGGAGTTAGAATGCAGTACTGCAGGCTAATTCTGCCCACAGCCTGCAGTTTGATCCTGACAAGGTTGACTCAACCTTCCATCTTTCCAAGGTTGGTAAAATAAGGACCCAGATTGTTGGGGGCAATATACTCTCTGTAAACTGCTTAGAGAGTGCTGTAAAGCACTATGTAGTGGTATATAAGTTTAAGTGCTATTGCTATTGCCACCTATGTTGTTTGTAAACTACCCGGAATCCATTAGATGACATGGCCAATATAGAATATTTTTTTTTGCAAGAAGTTTTTTATTTTTTTTCCAAACATACAAATTACATCTTTTCAGAATAGACCTTTGATCCGGTCATCAATTTGTTCAATTTTTTGTCATCTTTAACAAAATTTTATCTATTCTATTTTGCCATAACACTTATTTCTTAATCTTAAATCACATATTCAACTAATACCATCTTAAAAGAAAAATTAACACATATTTACTTAATCAAAATAATTACCCTTCTATTAACCCATCTTAAATCTTAATTCAATTAATAACTCATACATTTCAATACTATTCAAACATATTTATATTTCATGATGCTCATTAAATCTTTATTCCATTATTACTTTATCAAATTTAAATCTTATTTTTAATCTTAAAAATATAGCAATTGAACATTTAAAAATAGTTCTCAGTTCAAATAATGCTATTTAATGCAATTTCTCAATTATTCCAAATTCTATCTATTAAACCATCCCATTTATATAACACCAATTAAGTAATTTTTGTTTAAAAATCATAATCATATATTTTCAACTTTTCTTTTTTAAGTAAAAAATGTTCAAATTATTACAATTGTTATACATATTTAAGCAATATCCCAATTATTGTAGCTGTCAATTTTCTAATTTAACCTTTTCTTTTATCCTTCCCAGTGTACTTATCTTTATTTTTCTCACTGCTAATCCCAGTGTAATCATCTTTGTTCCATTGTTAATCCCAGTGTAATCATCTTTATTTTTATCCTTCCACTGTTAATCCCAGTGTAATCATCTTTGTTCCACTGTTAATCCCAGTGTAATCATCTTTGTTCCACTGTTAATCCCAGTGTAATCATCTTTGTTCCACTGTTAATCCCAGTGTAATCATCTTTATTTTTCTCACTGTTAATCCCAGTGTAATCATCTTTGTTTCACTGTTAATCCCAGTGTAATTATCTTTATTTTTCTCACTATTAATCCCAGCATAATCATCTTTAACTTTTGTAAAAATATTATTAAAAGTATTCAAATTATAACAATTGTTATAGATATTTAAACAGTATCCTAATTATTATAACCATCAATTTTCTCAAGTAGTACCTTCTAACATCTTAATAAAAAATTGGTTTATTATGTCCATTGCTATATTTTCTTTTAATATAGTCTAATTTAAATATTTTTTAGCTTTAATCCCTATTTCATTTCTAAATGTCTGTAACATATTTCTTCTCATATTTATTAATCTCAGTATAGTCATTTTATAAATCCAAGTCTTGGACTATTTAAATTTCCTTAATATTTTCCAACCTTTTATTCTCTTATCATTAACTATTAATCCCCATGTAATCATCATTATATTATTGTTAATCACACTATAATCATCATTATGTTATTTTTCAATATAATCTCTAGAGACCTCTTTTTTATTATTACTATTCACATATTCAATTATTTATTCATATTTAATTACAATGTTTTTATCTTCTTTAGTTTTTACTTCTATGTCTTATTTCTCCATCTTCATTTTCTTGTCCACTCATGTATACTCCATTTCAATTTTTATATCCTCGACTTTTTGTCCTTTATGCCACATTATAGTTATTTCTCTTATTTCCATTCTCCAAGTCAAATAATTATTCCAATTATACAAGTCCCGTTATGTTCCCTTCTATTTCTTTTTTTTCCCACTAAAAGTCAAACCTCTTGTAGACAAGAAAATCCTCCTCCACAAATTCTCATGGTTTTATCTGTGAAGTTCACAATTTTCCAAAACAAAGAACCAAGTTGCAATATTCCTTTTTACTCCAGATGGTGTCTCTCTGCAATCCACAATTTCCACAATTTCCAATTAAGCAATTTCCAATTGCTTAACAAGTATCCATTTTGTTGCAATTACATCACGATCTTACTTACCTTCTCTTTTTCTTTTTCTTTTTCAGTTTAAAGATATCAGATCATATTTAAAGTCCAGTCCAAATTTAAGTAGCTCTTCTCACTTCTTTCTTGCCCAAAAGTGATAGTCTTATTTTCTTCCATCTGTCAAGGTCTTGTTTCATCTTTCTAATTAGGGGAGTGTAATTGTCGTCTTTCAGGGTCGAACATCTTGATGTAATCCAAATTCCTAGGTATTTAATTTTTTTGGCAACCTGTAGTCCTAATACTTCTTCTATCTCATTTTTCTGATTCTCAGTTGTATTCTTAATCAATACTTTGGTTTTAGTTTTGTTCAATATGAAGCCTGCCACCTCTCCATATTTACTTAATTCCTCTAGCACTTTTGGTCCCGATTCTATGGGGTCTTCGAGAATTAGAGTTACGTCGTCTGCAAACGCTTGCATCTTGTAAATCTCCTTCCTGATCTTCAATCCTTTTATTTCCTCATTAGATCTAATTTTCCGCAAAAGAACTTCTAAGGCCAAAATGAACAATAATGGGGATAGGGAACAACCTTGCCTTACTCCCTTACTAATTTGGAATGTTTTAGTCCTGTCCCCATTCACCAGAATGCTCGCCTTTTGATTATTATAGATAGATTTAATCATCATTTCAAAATTTGTTCCGAATTTCATAATCTCAATTTGTTTAGTCATAAATTTCCAATTTAGATTGTCAAATGCCTTTTGGGCATCAACGAAGATTAGGGCCATCTGTTTTCCGGGATGTTCTTCATAGTACTCTAGAGTGTCTAGCACAATTCTCAAATTGTCTTTAATTTGCCTCCCCAGGAGGAATCCGTTCTGATCTTTGTATATCCAATTATTTAGTATCTTTTTTATTCTTTCTGCCATTATGCCCATGAATAATTTTTAGTCAGTATTTAGGAGCGAAATTGGTCTGTAATTTTGAATTTGTTTTGGGTCGGCACCTTCTTTCAGCACAAGTGTGACATGTGCCTCCTTCCATGACTCTGGGATTTTATATTCTGTCAGTGCATCATTAAAGATTTCTACCAATTTCGGTCGGAGTATTTCTTCTAATTTTTTGTATATTTCCCCTGGGAATCTATCGGGTCCTGGCGCTTCGTTATTTTTCAATTTGGAAAGGGCCATTTTTAGTTCTTCAATTGTGATCTTTCTATTAAGCATATCTTTCTCTTCATCAGTTATTTGTGGGAGCACTGCATTTGTCAAATATTGTTCAATTTTATCATCCGGTACCTCTTCTTCTTTGTATAGGGATTCATAATATTCTCTCGCTCTACCCAATTTTTCTTCCTCTTTAGTCAATAGCTTGCCCTTAGAGTCTTCTAAGATATGAATTATACCCTTTTCATTTTCCTTTTTTAATTTATAGGCCAGCCACCTGCCCGATTTGTTAGTATTCTCAAAAAGATATTGTTTCATTCTTTTCATTCTTTGTGCCAGTTCTTCTTGCTCCATGATATTTACTTTGTGCTTCCATATCATCCAATTTTCTTTGGCTACTTCATCTTCTGGGTTATCTTGAAGTTTTCTTTCTGATTCTCCTATGTGATTTAAATAATCTTCCAGGATCTTCCTTTCTTCTTTGTTTTTATGTACGGTATATGAAATCATGACTCCTCTCAGGTAAGCCTTCATTGTATCCCATACTATTGCGCGGGATGTGCCCTTGTTTTCGTTTTCCTTGAAAAAGAAATTTATTTCTTCTTTGAGTTTTTGTATACTATCTCTATCGCCCAGTAGTTTAGCATTAAACCTCCACTGCCGTTAGTACTTTCAGATATCAGATCATATTTAAAGTCCAGTCCAAATTTAAGTAGCTCTTCTCACTTCTTTTTTCCTTTTTTTCCCCTTTTATTTATACACCACTTTTTTTCCTTCTCTTTTCAAAGCTTATTATCCATCCTTTTTGTTTTTCTTGCAGATTAAAAAAGAAAGAGGAAAAAAAGGATCTCTTTATTTCTTTCCAATCCTTTGACCATATCTAATTGTTTAAAGTTTTCAAATCGTTTGTTCAAAAGTCAATTTTCAATTGGGATTTTATCTCTTCAAAGTTACATTTCAAAATCTTCTTTGCCCCCATGCTCCTTAGCCGCTATTACACATTAAGGGTCTTGTAATTTTAAGATGTTTCTCTTGTTGTTGTTCAAGCCTGAGTTGGCTGTCACTCACCCGGCTTCAAAAAGACTCCGTTCCGTTTCTTTCTTCTCTCCAGCTCTACACTTAGTCCGGTTGTCCCAGCTTTGTGGTAGCCGCCATGGCTGCCGCTCCCGCCGCTGATTCACAGAGAGTTCCCTCTGACCTCCGAGGAACTTGCCTGTTCCTCTCAGTCATCCGAGGCGCCTCTCTTTCTTCCCCATCCCTACAGGATGGTTCCGGTCTGAAGACCCATCGGCAGTGGTTTGGCAGCCGGGATTTTCACAGCGCTCATCGGAGCCCGCTAATTCCCTGACTGTCTTGCTGCGATGCCAAACCGGAAGTTGGCAATATAGAAATTTGATACATACATAAATTTCAATAATTTAAATAGGATTAACCAATCAAGAATCACTGGGGCCACACTAATTCTATCTAATAAAGTTGGCATAATTCTGGCCTCTCATCTCATCTACTTATTTATTTATCAAATTTATATGCCGCTCATCTCGCAGTGCAAGATGATACTGAGCGGCTTACAACATATGGAAGTAAAAATAATGAAAATATAAAAACAGATTAAACTTACAAGAGAATAAAACAAACTAAAAACATGGGTTAGAGCAGAGAGGTGGTGGTGGCTTTTCTGTTATTATACTAGCCACCTCCAGCCAACAGCTTCTTGTTCAGGATCTCATGTCAACCGGCACAGTATTAAAGCATTTCCTGAAGGCCAGAAAGGTGGGGCAGGCTTCATATCCAGTATCAAGATGTTCCAAAGTATGAGGGCATGGCAGGAAAACCTTTTCCTGGACCACACCAACTGCAATTGCTTAGCTAATAAGATTTGCAGTAGGTCCTTCCTGCAAGGATGAGAGGGGTGGGCCAATTCCATTGGGTCAAGATGGCTCCTTCTCTCCTACCTCTCCTCTCCAATCTCCAAGCAATCTTTCCAGTAAAACATTTTTACTGGAAGGCTAATAAATACAAGAAAGAAATATTTTTTCTAAGTAGCAGATGAGACAGCAGCTGAGCAAATTGAATGCACATAAACAAAACAACAGATTATTTCAAGAGATGCCATAGAGCAATGATGACTAACCTTTTCCGGACCGAGTGCCCAAGGTGTGAGTATGTGTATGTGCGGCCTTGCGCATGTGCCCCACCCATGGGCACCTTGCATGCCCCCACGCATGAACGCCCCTGCATATGCCCCGCCCCCATACATGCGCGCACACCCTTCCCACATGCATGCACCCCCATGCATATGTGTGCAGGCCCCCGCAGGTGCCCCATCTCCACGCATGTGTGGCAGAGACCTGAAGACCAGCTAGCTGGTGGGAGGCGCATGCACATGCATGGCGGAGCTGAACTGGAGTGACAGCTCACGTGCCCACAGAGAGGCGCTGTGTGCCACTTCTAGCACCCGTGCCATAGGTTTGCCATCACGGCCCTAGAGCTTCAGGACAACAAAGAAAGAAGCTTATAAAACAAATGACAGAAAGCCATCCTGTTTCATTCTGTTGTGAACATTCCATGACCTAAAGGTTATCCAAATATCCGGGAATGAACATATAAAATATCTATAACAGTTACAAAATCTTCATGTTATAGAGAGCTGGCTGTTATCTTAAAGTGGTATGTCAGCCAAAAGACAATGTCACAATTTACTTTTTCTGTCCATCCATTCTTCCTGTTTTTTTACATGCAGTCTCTTTAAAAGCAGAAAGAGATAAGTTGGAAGAGGTAGTTGGTCACTTTACAATATGACTCTTCAGATCATCATTGAAAAATAGAGATAAGAGAAAATACTATTTTCATTACAAATTCCTTTGAGTTTCTTTTGTTACCTAGTGTTGACATCAACTCAGGTTTCTGTTTTGGGGACGTTTTTACTAATTGAACCTAATCTCCTGGAGCAGCAGTGTCAAACTTGTGTCATCACAGTGTCATCATGTGACATATCATGACTTTCCCCCCCTTCGCTAAACCAGGCATGGGTGTGGCCAGCACGTGACACATCCAGCGAACAGGCTGGGAGTTTGACACCACTGTACTAGAGGCTAACGCCATGCAGGAACCTAGGTTTGCTTAACCAACTTATATCAGAAAGAACCCACAAGATTCCCATTTATTAGTATTTTAATTTATTGCTTGGATCTGATTATGTAAATTGATGCAACATCTTTTTTTTTATTGAAAAAGTTTTTCAAATACAGATTTTCCCCCTTTTTTTATCCCCCCTCCTCCCTAACCCCCCCTCACCCTCCCCTTCCCCGTGACTTCTTCATAATAAAACCCAAATTCATAACAGATTATATCATACTTTACCATCCACTTACTCCATCTCCATATACTGACCCTTTCTTTCTAATAAAATTATCATATCCCCCTTATACTATACTATACATTTCAAAGTGACATTCTATTATAACATTATCTAATAACTCCTAATTTAACATAATAATATTATTATATCTCCCAATTTAGCGATTTCCGCTCATAATCTACCCTTTTACTACCCCCCATACGTATATCTCTTAAGTCAAATCTTTTATGTATATTAATATAACATTTCAAAACAACCTTCCACTATAAGACTATATAGTAAATCCTAATTTAACATTTATTCAGTTCAGCTACCCATTTCCTTCCCCCACATCGTTATATTTCTTAGCTCAAATCTTTTACATATATTCAGATCTAAACATAATATCCCTTTTCTTTAAATTAAACAATCAATAACCTAACCTATCTCCACCCACTTTCCTACAAAACTACCATAATTGTTCTTAATATCTTTATTCTTCTGCCCACTCCACTAGAAAAATATTCCCTTATGTAAATAAAATCCTTAAAAAACCAAAACTTTAAGCTTCTAGTCCATATGATATCTTCTGTAATGTCTTTCAGCTGGATGATAAACTCCATCGCTCATATTAGAGTAACATCGCATCCAAATTCCAACAGTATTTTCAGTATCTTCAGTTACCATCTGCCCCCATCAGTAACAAATATCTTCATATTGGAAAAAAAAAAAACACTACAACCACCCGAGTGACTTTATATTTATATTCCATATAATGTCTATAGAGGTGTCTTTTATCCAGATTATTAATTCCAACCACCATAATAGAGTAACAACCAGATCTTCTGCGTGCCCAAATCCAGTAAATCTCTTGCCATATAACTCAGCATAAACGTAATATATTTATCAAGAAATCCAAAAAAACGAAAAAGATATTTCCAATACATTCAATTTAAGGCCCTTTTCACATCCCAAAAGTTGCAACTATGAGAATACTACCATTAAAGTTCCATTATACCTGGCTTGTACCTTAGTGTTAATGTATTAAAAGTGCTAAATGTAGAGAGATACCAAAGTAAACTACCTTATTTAATTGGGATTTAAAATTTACGCCTTGAACATTTTCTGTTCAGTTTGATCATGCACAGTTTGGGTACAGATAATCTACCTTTAAAATGTAATATTTGGCAATTGTTGGCACATGTTACTGAAATTGTTTTGTAGAGGGAAGCAGAATATAACATATTCTTTACATACATACATGCGAAACAAATCATACAAAACAATCCATTGAAGATCAAGAGAGAAGGCTGTGTTTATTGGGATAGGTTCCTTTTTATTTGGAATCGTATTAACCAATTAAAATACATCAAATTGAAAATAATAAAATATTCACAATACAAAGCTTCATTAAACATCGTGTTCATGATTTTTTTCTCTAATCATGGATTATAGTCCCCAGTGGCAGTGCAAAATGTGCATGTGAAAAAAAAAGGAAATCAAAAGAAACTCACATGGAAGGCATAAGGGGAACAAATGATGAAATGTGATGCAAAACCTATGATTCATACTTGAGTTATTTTGAGGCACAGATGTGTTAGGACACTTCTACAATTTTTACATATAAATATCATAGTTTTAACTTAATTTTGGTTTGGAGATCTACTGTTTAACTCGTCCTCTCTCTTTTTCCCCAGACCATTTTCCCCCTAGCATTTATAGATAAATTCATATTGCAATATGAGATAAAGTTTGACCATCACAGTTACTATATTAGTTTATTGCCTCATTTACACCTAATGTATTCTGATGTGATCATATTAAAATAGGGATGAACACTGAATGGATAACTGAGCAAGACCTATCTCATTGATTGTAGATCTAAGGAGGGTTTCTTCTTCTTCTTCTGATAAATACTTCGCTAGAGTAGACTTTTAAAAAAGGTCTTGTAGTTAGTTGAGGCAGATCAACAAGAAAGATTTCTGGCAATTGAGATAATGATAGAAGGAAAGAAAACACTCTTATTGGGGATATATGCTCCTAACCAACAAGAAGAGAAATTTTATAAGTTGATACATACAAAATTACTACACTGGGATTATAATTCATGTATATTGATGGGAGATTGGAACGGAGTGATAGACCCTAGTATTGATAAGAAAAGAATAGTACAATCTACTAAATTGCGATCCAGACTGCCTAAGACTTTTTTTGATATGATGGAGGATATGGAATTAAGAGACATTTGGCGTGAATGGAATTATAGAGAACAAGATTTTACATTTTTTTCAGATAGACATCAATCCTTTTCAAGAATCGATTTTATATTAATTACAAATGATTTTTTTTCCAGGGTAAAGAAGATAAAGATTTGTCCCAGAATTTTAACTGATCATAGTCCAGTTTGGATGGAACTGGAGTGTGGGGAAAGATCTAGGAGATCTTGGCGGTTAAATGAAAATCTTTTCAGATATGAGAAAAACGTAATAGAATGTAAAAAACTAATGAAGGAATTTTTTGTTTTTAATATGAACAAGGGAACATCTATGGATATGGTATGGGATGCTAGTAAAGCATACATGAGAGGAGTTTTGATAAATATGAATAATGCATATAGGCGTAGACAGGTGGAGAAAAGGAGGGAATTAGAAGAAGAGATAAAGAAAAAGGAAAGGGTGTTAATTGATAACCCAAGGGATAAGAAAATCAAAGAAAAGATCAGTCTATTACGCGGGCAATTTAATATGATGCTTTCAGACCAAGTGGCAACCAATCTACAATATGCTAAACATAATACTTTTTGTAATGCAAATAAACCAGGTAGATGGTTGGCATACATGCTGAGGAAAAAACAAAAATCTCGTACCATAGAGAAAATAGAGTACAAAGGTAAAGAGGTGTATCACCAAAATATGATTAAAAAGGTATTTTTAGAATTTTATGCAAGACTGTACACTGCAGATAAAATACAAGGTGCAGAGATAGAGACATATTTGGATAGACAGAATATTCCTATAGTTACAGAGGAACAAAGAGAACGGTTAAACCAATTAATAACAGAGGAGGAGATCCTCTCAGCAATTAAACAGTTAAAAACTGGTAAGGCTCCTGGCATGGATGGATTAACAGCTGTGTATTATAAATATGTACAATTGGAGATGGTTGTACCTCTTAAAGAATTATTTAATAGAATTCAGTTGAGTGAAGAGGTACCACCTTCATGGAAAACAGCTTTTATTTCGTTAATTCCAAAAGAAGATCAAGATTTGACACATCCCAAAAACTATAGACCCATATCATTATTGAACACAGATTATAAAATATTTGCTAAGATATTGGCAAATAGGTTAATGCTAGTAATGCAAAAAATGATTCATGCTGACCAAACTGGTTTTATACAAGGTAGACAAATGAAAAATAATGTAAGACAAATTGTTGACATATTGGAATATTTGGAAAGGAATAACCAAATCCCTGTGGTGCTTATATTTTTGGATGCGGAAAAAGCTTTTGATTGATTAGATTGGCAATTTTTATTGAGAGTGGTTAATAGGATGCAATTTGGGAATTGCTTTATGCAGTCCATAAAAGCAATATATCAGGAACAGACAGCTCAGATAATTATTAATGGCAGTTTGACAGAAACTTTTAAAATTGAAAAAGGTACGAGGCAGGGATGTCCCTTATTGCCATTATTATTTATATTAACTTTGGAATTGTTGCTAAACAAAATACGTAATATAGATGAGATAAAGGGAATCAAAGTTAAGAGACTATGAATACAAAGTACGGGCATTTGCAGATGATTTGGTTATGACCTTAACTCATCCAGTGGAATCAGCAAAAGTTTTGATGGATATAATAAAACAGTATGGTCAAGTATCTGGGTTTAAGATAAACATTGGAAAAACAAAGATGATAGTTAAAAATATGACAACAAATCAAAAAGAGGAGTTACAAAGGGTAACGGGATGTGAAATAGTTAAAAAAGTTAAATACCTAGGAGTTTATATTGCATCTTCTAATGGTAAATTGAATAAGCATAATTATGAACTGATATGGCATAAAATACAAGCTGAAATGGATAAATGGAAAAAATTACAACTGTCCTTGTTGGGTAGAATAGCAGTTATAAAAATGAATGTTTTACCTAGGTTTTTATTCCTCTTTCAAATGATACCAATACTTAAAAAGGATGCCAACCTGGAAGAATGGCAGAAAGGTATTAACAAGTTCGTATGGCAAGGTAAGAAACCAAGGATAAAACTGAAAATAATGCAGGACATACGAGAAAGAGGAGGATTGAAAATGCCAAATTTAAAATTGTACTATGAAGCAGCTGTTTTATCAGCAATTAGTGATTGGATTAATGTAACAAATGGAAGGATATTGAATATTGAAGGGCATGACTTGGTCTATGGTTGGCATGCTTATTTAGTGTATGAAAAAAAGGTGGATAGAGCATTTAAGAGTCATATATTGAGAAATGCTTTATTGCGTGTCTGGAAGAAATATCAATACAAGTTAAATGAAAAGATACCTATATGGACAACACCCAGGCACGCAATAGAGAATACGAGTATAGAAAGTAGACAGGATGTAATTACATATAAAGATATTCTCATTATGGAGGGAGGTATATTAAAAATAAAACCTGCGAATGTGTTGAAAGAGGAGAAAATAATTCAAACTTGGTTTCAATATGTACAATTACAAGCCAGATGGAGAAAAGACCAGAAAACTGGTGTTATACAAAGTGATGAAAATTAAATTAAACAAATTAGAGACCAAAGCCCAATGCACATAAAAAGATTGTATAATATATTGATAGAGATGGACTTGGAAACAGAGTTAGTTAAGGACTGTATGATAAAATGGGCGCAGAATTTTGAACAGCCAATAATGATGGAAACTTGGGAAAAAATATGGGTGACAAATGTGAAATTTACTAAAGCGCAAAATTTAAGGGAGAACTTTTATAAAATGTTTTATAGATGGCATCTAGACCCAAAAAAGTTATCTCGTATGTATCCGAATGTACAACCAAAATGTTGGAGATGTACTTGTGAGGATGCCACTTATTTTCACATTTGGTGGACATGTAAAAAGGTTAAAGCGTTTTGGATAAAAATTTGGTGGATTTTACAAAATATTCTTAAAAAGAGGTTGAAATTTACACCACAGCTGTTTCTGCTGGGTATAGTTACGGATTGTACAGTTATAGAGACTAAATTGAGCCTTGGTAGTACAAGTGGTTTAATGCACCCTGTTATTAACACAGCTGCCTGCAATTTCTGCAGGTTCGAATCTCACCAGGCTCAGGGTTGACTCAGCCTTCCATCCTTTCTGAGGTGGGTTAAATGAGGACCCAGTTTGTGGGGGCAATAAGCTGACTTTGTATAAATATACAAAAGTATGAAGGCTATTGCTTAACGCATTGTAAGCCACCCTGAGTCTCCGGAGAAGGGCGGCATATAAATCAAATTAAAAAAAAAATTGATTTTGAATTTAATAACTGCAGCAAGACTGTTGGTGGCACAATATTGGAAGAAGCAAGATTTACCTACAATCCAAGAGTGGACAATGAAAGTTATAAACCTAGCGGAAATGGCAAAAATTTTGGTATACTTGAAGGATCATTCAAATGAAGGATATTTAAGAGACTGGAGAAGAGGGATAGATTATATTCAAAACAAATACCGGAATAAGAAATTGCAGATAGGTTATGAATGACTATATAGATATTTGTAGTGTCTGTAAGTAATCAAGTTAGGCGGATAATTAGGGAATTGAAGGAACAAGAGATGTGGAATGTTATAATTATTTAGACTAGGATTGATTATGATTGTTGAAGGTTATACCCTGTAATTTGTTCTGGGAAGAGGAGGGGGGAGGGGGGAGGCTGGGGTAGGGAAGGGGGAGGGGAAATATGTAAACTTTTTGTAAAACTTTTT
Organism: Arizona elegans; assembly: GCA_022577455.1. Taxonomy (NCBI): domain Eukaryota; kingdom Metazoa; phylum Chordata; class Lepidosauria; order Squamata; family Colubridae; genus Arizona; species Arizona elegans. The sequence goes on from JAKOOJ010000004.1 coordinate 59,992,344, forward strand.
AATAATTAAAAAAAAGGTCTTGTAATATTACATCCAGGAATTTCTCTCACTTAGGGTGAAAACCACGTATTTTTGTTTCATAGACTGTATTCATGCAAAACACAATTTTCTGATTATGTAGCCGCCTCCATTTTCTTTGTTGCTTTGGGAACATAGCTGCCATTCTGTAATTCAAAACACATTTTTAAAAATGGTTGAAGACAACAGTATTTTAGCTATTTTAGAACTATGAATTAACCAAATAGAGGACTTGTTTCAATAGTATTTTTCTGTGTGCAGCGTTTTTCCAGTGCAGCTTTTATTTGCTTTGCCTTTTAATATGCATTATCACTGCAGATTTTTTGGAATACATAAGGAGAACTTAGTCCAACAACAAATTAAAGACAGCTAATGAGATCAATGTTGATGAGATTTATGAGTGAAAATGGCTACCCAGAGGGGTTCATCCTGGTCTGCATATGGTACAGTGAAAAGGAAGGAAAATCTTTAAAATGTATCTTTATTAATCAAAGCAAAACATTATTGGATTATCAAGTATTTATTTCCAATTTCCTGTTCTACCAATCACCTATTAAAGATTTAATACATAGAATTAATAAAGGTTTTTTTGATCAAATCACTGACATGCAATGTTTGGGGTTGGGGAGGAGGCAGGAGAAAAGGCTTCAAGGTCTCACATTTTTGTTTAGTCAAAAAAATGAACAATGAAAAAGAGTGGCAGATACTATGCTCATCACTGGTTACATTGGAGTCTTAAAATAAAAGCTGTTTTGTTGGAAAAGCCAAGTGAATAGATGTAACATGTATATTTTGTTGCCCATGATTAATTCCTATGATTTGATTATCAACACAGGAAATTGTTGATTGTAATTATGACAAGACTGCATTGTCATATATAGCAAAGGGCATCAGAACAATGATATGAAGCTCTGTGGATAATAACTGCTCAAATAGGTTATCAGTCATACTGCCACCCGTCGGTGAGGCGTCTGAGGTGGCTCGGGAGTTCATGGCTTCCATGACGGCCATGGACCTGACCCAGTTAGTTCATGGCCCTACTCACACGGGGGGAAACACGCTAGACCTGGTTTTTGTCTCTGGTCAGTGGTTGAGTGATCTTGAGATAGGGGATATAGTGATCGAGCCCTTGTCATGGTCAGATCACTCCCTCCTTCGCTTTGACCTTCGAACCGCTGCACCCCGCCGCAGGGAGGCGGAACCATTGAGGTGGTACCGCCCCAGGCACCTGATGGATCCTGATAGGTTCCAGACGGAGCTTGGGCCATTTCCTGAGGCTCTGACACACGGCTCGACTGAGGAGCTGGTGACCGCCTGGGATAGGGCGGCTGCTGGAGCTTTGGATCGGGTCGTGCCTTTGCGGCCTCTGACCCGGCGTCGATCTCGCCTGGCTCCTTGGTTCACCGAGGAGCTGAGGGAGATGAAGCGCCGGAAAAGACGCCTGAAGAGTGGTTGGAGGGCCAGCCATTCTGAATCTGACCGAACACTGGTAAGGTCTCATATTAAGACCTACCTGGTGGCGATAAAAATGGCGAAGTATAACTATTTTGCCACTCTTATTGCATCATCAGATAATCGCCCGGCCGCCCTGTTTAGGGTGACCTGCTCCCTGCTCCACTAGGAAGCGCGGGAGGACCCCTTGGAGGGTAGAGCCGAGGATTTTGTACAGTATCTGTATGACAAAATCGCTCAGATTCGGGAACATCTGGACTCTGACTGGGTAGATTCAGCGGGGAGGACAGAGGCAGGTCTTGTGAGTATTATCTGGGAAGAGTTTGATTCTGTGATGCCCGAAGACGTGGACAGGATACTGGGTAGACTGAGCGCAGCCACATGTTTACTGGACCCGTGTCCCTCCTGGTTGGTGCTGGCCTCTCAGGAGGTTACACGAGGCTGGCTCCAGGGGATTATAAATGCTTCCTTGAGTGAGGGTGTCTTCCCTGCCGCCTTGAAAGAGGTGGTGGTGAGGCCTCTCCTCAAGAAACCTTCCCTGGACCCGGCAGTGTTGGCAAATTATCGTCCAGTCTCCAACCTTAGCTTCGTTGCGAAGGTTGTTGAGAGTGTGGTAGCGCGACAGCTCCCCCAGTACCTGGATGAATCGTCGTATCTAGATCCGTTCCAGTCGGGCTTCAGGCCTGGGTACAGCACGGAAACGGCATTGGTCACATTGGTTGATGATCTCTGGAGGGCTCGGGACAGGGGTTGTTCCTCTGTCCTGGTCCTATTAGACCTCTCAGCGGCTTTTGATACCATCGACCATGGTATCATGCTGCACCGGCTAGAGGAGTTAGGGGTGGGGGGCACCATCCTACGATGGTTCTCCTCCTTTCTCTCTGACCGGTCGCAGTCTGTGTTGACAGGGGGGCAGAGGTCAACTCCGAGGCCCCTTGTATGTGGGGTGCCACAAGGGTCGGTCCTCTCGCCCCTTCTGTTCAACATTTATGTGAAGCCGCTGGGTGAGATCATCCGTGGTTTCGGGGTGAAGTACCACCAGTACGCTGATGATACTCAGCTGTACATCTCCACCCCGGACCACCCCAATGATGCCCTTGAAGTGATGTCCCGGTGCCTGGAGGCCGTGCGGATCTGGATGGGGAGAAACAGACTCAGACTCAACCCATCCAAGACCGAGTGGCTGTGGTTTCCGACATCCCGATATAGTCAGTTGGTGCCACCACTGACTATTGGGGGCGAGTCATTGGCCCCCACGGAGAGGGTTCGCAACTTGGGTGTCCTCCTGGACTCACGGCTGTCTTTAGAAGAGCACATGACGGCCGTGGCCAGGGGGACATTTTTTCAGGTCCGCCTGATTCGCCAGTTGCGTCCCTTTCTGGATCAGGACTCGTTAAATACGGTCACTCATGCTCTCGTTACTTCCCGCTTGGACTACTGCAATGCTCTCTACATGGGGCTCCCCTTGAGGAGCACCCAGAGGCTCCAGCTGGTCCAGAATGCGGCTGCGCAGGTGGTTATGGGAGCGACGTGGCGCTCCCATGTGACCCCCCCTCCTGCGCGAGCTGCACTGGCTTCCAGTGGTCTTCCGGGTGCGTTTCAAGGTTTTGGTTACCACCTTTAGAGCGCTCCATGGCATCGGACCGGGGTATCTACGAGACCGCCTTCTGCTACCAATAGCCTCTCACCAACCAGTACACTCCCATAGAGAGGGGCTCCTCAGGGTGCCGTCGGCTGTGTCGACTGACGGTCCCCAGGGGGAGAGCCTTCTCTATGGGGGCACCTACCATCTGGAACGAGCTCCCCCCAGAGATACGGAAGATCCCGGACCTGCGCACGTTTCGCCGTGCTCTCAAAACTTTTCTATTTCAGCAAGCTGGCCTGGCCTAACTCCCATCTTTTAAATTTTTAAATTTTTTTAATTCGTGATTTTATAAATTGGGTGTTTTAATCTGTGTTTCGGCCGAAATATTTAATAATTTTAAGGGATTTTTAAATATTTGTATTATCTGTATTTTATCTTGGCTGGTCACCGCCCTGAGTCCTTCGGGAGTAGGACGGCATAGAAATTTTATATATATATATATATATATATATATATATATATATATATATATATATATATATATATATATATATATATATATATATGTTTTCTCAGGTTTTCGCGGGTGTTTGTATGTAGGTCTTTGGTTATTCGGGTCTTCTCCCACGTAAAATTGGAAGTGTCTTGGCGACGTTTCGACGAAGTCTCATTCGTCATCTTCAGGCTGGTGTTCTCGGCTTCGTGCTTCCAGGAGCAATGTGATTTCCAGCATTGCTCCTGGAAGCACGAAGCCGAGAACACCAGCCTGAAGATGACGAATGAGACTTCGTCGAAACGCCGCCAAGACACTTCCAATTTTACGTGGGAGAAGACCCGAATAACCAAAGACCTACATATATATATATATATATATATATATATATATGTCTTTTTCTGTTTTTCGTAGGCTTTTATGTGCATATTCTTTCTAGCCAGGTTTTACCTACGTAAGCTAGGTTGTTCTGCAGCTCTGACTGTGTGAAATCTCATTCACCAGCTTCAGAGCTTTTTTTCTGTTGACAAACTGCAACTCTGCGTTGCTCTCTGGGAGACTCAGATAGCTATTTCTGCCTTATAAGGCTTCGTCAGTGAGCCACACCCACTTCTCAGATATTCCCCCTGTAAAGGTACAATGTGTCTTTTTCTGTTTTTCGTAGGCTTTTATGTGCATATTCTTTCTAGCCAGGTTTTACCTACGTAAGCTAGGTTGTTCTGCAGCTCTGACTGTGTGAAATCTCATTCACCAGCTTCAGAGCTTTTTTTCTGTTGACAAACTGCAACTCTGCGTTGCTCTCTGGGAGACTCAGATAGCTATTTCTGCCTTATAAGGCTTCGTCAGTGAGCCACACCCACTTCTCAGATATTCCCCCTGTAAAGGTACAATGTGTCTTTTTCTGTTTTTCGTAGGCTTTTATGTGCATATTCTTTCTAGCCAGGTTTTACCTATGTAAGCTAGGTTGTTCTGCAGCTCTGACTGTGTGAAATCTCATTCACCAGCTTCAGAGCTTTTTTTCTGTTGACAAACTGCAACTCTGCGTTGCTCTCTGGGAGACTCAGATAGCTATTTCTGCCTTATAAGGCTTCGTCAGTGAGCCACACCCACTTCTCAGATATTCCCCCTGTAAAGGTACAATGTGTCTTTTTCTGTTTTTCGTAGGCTTTTATGTGCATATTCTTTCTAGCCAGGTTTTACCTACGTAAGCTAGGTTGTTCTGCAGCTCTGACTGTGTGAAATCTCATTCACCAGCTTCAGAGCTTTTTTTCCTGTTGACAAACTGCAACTCTGCGTTGCTCTCTGGGAGACTCAGATAGCTATTTCTGCCTTATAAGGCTTCGTCAGTGAGCCACACCCACTTCTCAGATATTCCCCCTGTAAAGGTACAATGTGTCTTTTTCTGTTTTTCGTAGGCTTTTATGTGCATATTCTTTCTAGCCAGGTTTTACCTACGTAAGCTAGGTTGTTCTGCAGCTCTGACTGTGTGAAATCTCATTCACCAGCTTCAGAGCTTTTTTTCTGTTGACAAACTGCAACTCTGCGTTGCTCTCTGGGAGACTCAGATAGCTATTTCTGCCTTATAAGGCTTCGTCAGTGAGCCACACCCACTTCTCAGATATTCCCCCTGTAAAGGTACAATGTGTCTTTTTCTGTTTTTCGTAGGCTTTTATGTGCATATTCTTTCTAGCCAGGTTTTACCTACGTAAGCTAGGTTGTTCTGCAGCTCTGACTGTGTGAAATCTCATTCACCAGCTTCAGAGCTTTTTTTCTGTTGACAAACTGCAACTCTGCGTTGCTCTCTGGGAGACTCAGATAGCTATTTCTGCCTTATAAGGCTTCGTCAGTGAGCCACACCCACTTCTCAGATATTCCCCCTGTAAAGGTACAATGTGTCTTTTTCTGTTTTTCGTAGGCTTTTATGTGCATATTCTTTCTAGCCAGGTTTTACCTACGTAAGCTAGGTTGTTCTGCAGCTCTGACTGTGTGAAATCTCATTCACCAGCTTCAGAGCTTTTTTTCTGTTGACAAACTGCAACTCTGCGTTGCTCTCTGGGAGACTCAGATAGCTATTTCTGCCTTATAAGGCTTCGTCAGTGAGCCACACCCACTTCTCAGATATTCCCCCTGTAAAGGTACAATGTGTCTTTTTCTGTTTTTCGTAGGCTTTTATGTGCATATTCTTTGTAGCCAGGTTTTACCTACGTAAGCTAGGTTGTTCTGCAGCTCTGACTGTGTGAAATCTCATTCACCAGCTTCAGAGCTTTTTTTCTGTTGACAAACTGCAACTCTGCGTTGCTCTCTGGGAGACTCAGATAGCTATTTCTGCCTTATAAGGCTTCGTCAGTGAGCCACACCCACTTCTCAGATATTCCCCCTGTAAAGGTACAATGTGTCTTTTTCTGTTTTTCGTAGGCTTTTATGTGCATATTCTTTCTAGCCAGGTTTTACCTACGTAAGCTAGGTTGTTCTGCAGCTCTGACTGTGTGAAATCTCATTCACCAGCTTCAGAGCTTTTTTTCTGTTGACAAACTGCAACTCTGCGTAGGTAAAACCTGGCTAGAAGTGGGTGTGGCTCACTGACGAAGCCTTATAAGGCAGAAATAGCTATCTGAGTCTCCCAGAGAGCAACGCAGAGTTGCAGTTTGTCAACAGAAAAAAAGCTCTGAAGCTGGTGAATGAGATTTCACACAGTCAGAGCTGCAGAACAACCTAGCTTACGTAGGTAAAACCTGGCTAGAAAGAATATGCATATATATATATATATATATATATATGAACCAGGGGTGGGTTCTAAATTTTTTTACTACCAGTTCTGGGGGCATGGCTTATTTTGTGGGCGTGGCTTGGAGGTCATGTGACCTGGTGGGGTGGCTAGCTGGTCATGTGACCGGGTGGCCATGGCTATGTGTATAGCCATAGCCATTGCTAGCTAGCCACATGACCAGCTAGCCACGGGACTACTCAGAGGGCTGAAAAAAGTCATTTCTGACAGGTCCTCGCACTTTTGACTGGTCCTCACACTTATGACCATCCTCTCATTTATGCCCGTGCATTATTCTTAACAACCATGTCACTCATTTCACAACTGCTTTCTTCACCATGGTGACAAGAAAGGGCAAAAAACGTAAAATGTGAGGACAGTCGTAAGTTCGAGGACTGGTCAAAAGTGCAAGGACCAGTCAAAAATAACTTTTTCAGCCCTCTGAGTAATCCATATGCACAAAAGGATACAGCAATAGAGAGGGATGAAGGAAGGAGAAGAGAGGGAAGGAAGAGAAGAGAGGAAGGAAGGGAAAGGAAATTAGAGTAGGAGTGAGGGTAAGAGAGGGTGGAAGAGAGGAGGAGAAGGAGAAAGGAAGAGGAAGTAGGGAGGAGAAGAAGGGGGGGAAGAGAAAGTAAGAAGGAAAGAAAAGAGAGAGGTGGTAGGTTTGAGGAGAAAGACTGCTGTACAATAAAAAAGATGAAAGGGAAGAAAGGCAACCCCAAACAAATATAAAGACATTAAGATAAAGAATGAATTGTTAAACTTTAAAGTTTAAAGTACAAATATGAATAAATAGCAATAATTAGAAACACACATACAAACATACAATGTATTTTCTTTGAACAGAGTATTTGGCCAGTTCACAAATTTAAACAGTGTTTAGTCATTTCAATTAAATTTACAATTTCTATATTTCCTTTTTGCCATATTTATTCCTCATCTATTTTTGTAAAAACCAATATTACCCTTCATCCTCATCTCTAATCTTAATCAAATTCAATTTTTCCCTTCTATTCTATATTATACCCCTTCCCATTGTCATCTATTTTTATATCCAACCTCACAGTGGTTAATTATGTAATATTACAGTTGTTTAATACAAATTCAACATTTTAAATAAATCAATTAGTTATATAACTATCTTTTTTGTATATTAATCAATATGAACATGAATATTCCAATTATTTCCATGCAATCCAATTTCTTACAAATCAATTAATTATATTTACCAATAATAATAAACCAAATAATTTCCCCCATATATTCCTCCAAACCACAACTTAACCATTTCTGCTTTCAACACAATATACAATTAATAGTATCTCAATTATTAAAATTCCCTAGTTAAATAGAGGTTTTTCTTTTGTGTTTTAAAATCTTGAACTCTCCTCTTTTGCCCTAAATTTCCCATTGTTTGCACCTACCTTTTTTGGTGAGAAAAAAAAAAAATCTCTCCCTGCCTCATTTTGTCACGTTGTAGCAGAGCCTGCTTTACTTTCAGTTTCGTTTTTTCCCTAGCATAGCTACTCATTTGTTTTCTTTTAACACTGATCAGCTGTAGGGCGGCCCTTTGAAGAGTTTAAACAGTTTTTTTCCCTCTAGCCATCAGCTGGGACTCAGGAGGCAGCAATAGATTGGGAGTGGGGCCAAATAAAGGGTAAGAGTAATGCGGGTGGGGTGGGATGGAGGGGCGGGGGGGAGAACCGGTTCGGTGACGTCATATCGTCACCGCTTCCAGCTCGCGGGAACCTATGAGGTCTGTACCATCAGCATGGTAGATGGGAGGGGCAGATATAGCGGGAGCAGGGGACCATATCATGTGTTGGGGGCTCGCACTCGCTGTTTGAGAGCAATTGCTTGCCCCGGTCCCCATGGCTCCTCTCGGGAGACTAGGTGGCTTAGACACTCAGGATCTGGGCCTTCGGCTGATGTTATGCAACGTTAGGTCCGTGGTAAATAAGGCCCCCCTCATTCACGATCTTATACAAGAGGGAGGAGCGGACCTGGCGGGTATTACGGAGACCTGGTTGGGCCCGGAGGGCGGTGTCCCTCTGGTTGAAATGTGCCCACCAGGCTTCAGAGCATTCCATCAGCCGAGGGCCCAGGGGAGGGGAGGGGGGGGTGGCGGTTATTATTAACGAGGATCTGGGTCCTAGGGAGAACACCGTGCCTCAGATAGCCAGCTGTGTGTCCCTCCTTGTGAGGTGGGGTCATGGGGTTCAGATGGTCTTGTTGCTTATATACCTGGCTCCCTGCCGCGTGGCAACAGCCCTACCTGAGCTACTCGACGTGATAGCCACGGTGGCAGTAGATACACCCAGGCTTTTAGTCATGGGTGATTTCAACCTGCCATCTGTTGGTGAAACGTCTGAAGTGGCTCGGGAGTTCATGGCTTCCATGATGGCCATGGACCTGACCCAGTTAGTTCATGTCCCTACTCACAGGGGAGGTCACACTCTGGATCTGATTTTTGTCTCTGGCCAGTAGTTGAGTGGTCTTGTTATTGGGTATATAGACATGGAACCCTTGTCATGGACAGACCATTCACTCCTTTGCCTGGATCTTCGAACCGCTGCCCCCCACCGCAGGGAGGCGGATCCAACTAGATGGATCCGCCCCAGGCACCTGATGGATCCTGAGAGGTTCCAGATGGAGCTTGGGCCATTTACTGAGGTTCTAGCACATGACTCGGCCGAGGAGCTGGTAGCCGCCTGGGACCGGGCGGCTGGTGGGGCCTTGGACCGAGTCATGCCTTTGTGGCCTCTGACCCAGTGCCGATCCCGTGCGGCTCCTTGGTTTACTGAGGAGCTGAGGGAAATGAAGCGCCAGAAAAGACGCCTGGAGAGCGGTTGGAGGGCCAGTCTTGCTAAATCTGATCGAACACGGGTAAGGTCGCATATTAAGGCCTACCTAGTGGCGATAAAGACGGCAAAGTTTAATTACTTTTCCGCCTCTATTGCATCATCAGGGAATTGTCCGGCTGCCCTGTTCAGGGTAACCCGCTCCCTGCTCCATCTGGGAGTGCGGGAGGATCCTTTGGAAGGCAGGGCGGAGGATTTCGGACAATACCTGTATGACAAAATCGCTCAGATCCGGGGGGATTTGGACTCTGACTGGGTAGATCAGGGCAGGGTGACGAGGAATAGTCTTGAGAATGTTATCTGGGAGGAGTTTGATGCTGTGACTCCTGATGATGTGGACAGGATTTTGGGGAGACTTAGTATGGCCACATGTTTACTGGACCCGTGTCCCCCCTGGTTGGTACTGGCTTCCCGGGAGGTTACACGAGGCTGGCTCCAGGGTGTTATCAACGCTTCGTTGAGTGAGGGTTACTTCCCCACTGCCTTGAAAGAGGCGGTGGTGAGGCCTCTCCTCAAGAAGCCATCCCTGAATCCGGCAATATTGGCCAACTATCGTCCAGTCTCCAACCTTCGCTTTATGGTGAAGGTTGTTGAGAGTGTGGTCACGCGACAGTTTCCACAATTCCTGGAGGAAACATCTTATCTAGACCCATTCCAGTCGGGTTTCAGGTCTGGGCACAGCACGGAAACGGCATTGGTCGCGTTGGTTGATGATCTCTGGAGGGCTCGGGACAGAGGTTGCTCCTCTGTTCTGGTCCTATTAGATCTCTCAGTGGCTTTTGATACCATCGACCATGATATCATGCTGCATCGGCTGGAAGAGTTGGGGGTGGGCGGCACTGTGTTACGGTGGTTCTCCTCCTTTCTCTCCGACCAGTCGCAGTTTGTGTTGGCAGGGGGGCAGAGGTCGACCTCGAGGCCTCTCATTTGTGGAGTGCCGCAGGGATCGGTCCTCTCGCCCCTTCTGTTCAACATTTATGTGAAGCCGCTGGGTGAGATCATCCGTGGCTTTGGGGTGAGATACCACCAGTACGCTGATGACACCCAGCTGTACATTTCCACCCCAGGCCACCCCAACGATGCCCTTGAAGTGTTGTCCCAGTGCCTGGAGGCTGTGCGGGTCTGGATGGGGAGGAACAGGCTCAAGCTCAACCCTTCCAAGACTGAGTGGCTGTGGCTCCCGGCATCCCGATATAGTCAGTTGACTCCATTACTGACTATTGGGGGTGAGTCGTTGGCCCCCACAGAGAGGGCTCGCAATCTGGGAGTCCTCCTGGATACACAGCTGTCTTTGGAGGAACATCTGATGGCTGTAACTAGGGGGACCTTTTATCAGGTTCGCCTGATCTGCCAGTTGCGGCTCTTTCTTGATCGGGATTCCCTGTGCACAGTCACTCATGCCCTCGTAACCTCTCGCCTTGATTACTGCAACGCTCTCTACATGGGGCTCCTCTTGAAGAGCACCTGGAGGCTCCAACTGGTCCAGAACGCAGCAGCGCGGGTAGTGACGGGAGCAGCATGGCGCTCCCATGTAACACCGCTCCTGCGCGAGCTGCACTGGCTCCCGGTGGTCTTCCGGGTGCACTTTAAGGTGCTGGTTATCACCTTCAAAGTGCTCCATGGCATAGGGCCTAGCTATCTTTGAGACCGCCTGCTGCTACCAACGACCTCCCATCGACCCGTGCGCTCCCACAGAGAGGGCCTCCTCGGGGTGCCATCAGCCAAACAGTGTAGGCTGGTGACCCCCAGGGGGAGGGCCTTCTCTGTGGGGGCACCTACCCTCTGGAATAAGCTCCCCCCAGAGATAAGGAGAATCCAGGACCACAGTGCCTTCCGTCGTGCCCTTAAAACCCATTTTTTCAAGCAAGCCGGGCTGGCTTAAGAAGAAATTTTTAAATGTTTTTAAATGTTTTAAATGTTTTAAATTGGTAGTGAGTTTTAATTGGGCCTAATTTATATATCTTTTAATTGTTTTTTAATATTTGTCCTGCATGTTTTTTTAATTCTGGCTGTACACCACCCTGAGTCCTCAGGGAGAAGGGCGGTATAGAAATTCAAAAATAAATAAATAAATAAATAAATAAATAAATAAATAAATAAATAAATAAATAAATAAATAAATAAATAAAACCGGTGCGAACCAAGAGCAACCTACCACTGATATGAACCCACTTTATTTCTACAGCTTCCCTTTTAGATGCTAAACTCAGTAATTCAGGTGTATCAAGGTCGTGTCTGAAGTGCTTTCACTTCCTCCAAGAAAGGGAAGAACTTGTAGAACTGAAGGTCGGAGAAGACCTGCACACTCTGCATTGTACCTTAGCTTCTCTGCCTCAAGAATGGCATTTCTTTTACCACCAATTCTTTTAATGCCAGTTGGCTTTGATTTTGCTGAAGCAGCAGCTGCTTCTATCAGAAAGCCGCTGTGTATAATCTGTAGGTTTATAAAGTGGCACTTTACAAAGGTCTGACATTGTCATATGCATTTTAGTTCAGCCGATGTCACTGTTCTTTTAGCAGAGCAGAATGGCAACAGTTGTCATTTTAATTGGAGAGGGCCTGGAATTGGGCAGATAGACGGTGTTATCAGAGATTGCAGGTATTCTGTTCCAATGGAGATTTACTGTACATTCTTCTCGAAGAAAATCTGAATCTTGTAATTTACATCCAGGACCACATGTGAACTTACAGTGGGGATGTGAGGTAACAATCATCAAAGTGGTTGATACCTACAGTAGAATAAAGAATAAACTTTTGTTTTATTTACATTAAAATTCTGTTAACATTTAACATAATTAAATGCTTTTAATATACTATGCCACAATATATGTAATTTATCTTTTTCCTTCTCTCACTTTAAAAGTTGCTTTATGACATATAATCAGTCAATCAGTGTAAACTTGAGGTCTCCATTTGAGCTACTGTATATAAGATTTAAGAAAATCTGAATCCTGTAATTTACATCCAGATTCAGTAAACCAAATAGTACTTCTTGTACTATTTGTGGTGTACAAGTGGTTAGAATGCAATACTGCAGGCTACTTCTGCTGAGTGCCAGCTGCCTGTAATTTGGCAGTTCGAATCTCACCAGGCTTAAGGTTGACTCAGCCTTCCATACTTCCAAGGTCGGTAAAATGAGGACCCAAATTGTTGGGGGCAATATGCTGACTCTGTAAACTGCTTTGACAGGGCTGTAAAGCACTATAAAATGGTATATAAGTCTATGTGCTATTGCTATTGTTTTTATTGTTTGGCCTGTGCTTTTAATTATGTGAATTTAGTAATTAATGGGTAGGGAAAAGACCAAGGAAAGTGTCTAAAACTACCAGTTTCTGCAAACTTCAGCAATTTATACATCCTATGCATCTCTACAGAGATTCAGCAAATCTTCAGGAATTTAGCAACTAAAGGTAAAGGTTCCCCTTGCACATATGTGCTAGTTGTTCCCGACTCTAGGGGTGGTGCTCACCTTCATTTCAAAGCTGAAGAGCCAGTGCTGTCCGAAGACGTCTCCGTGGTCATGTGGCCAGCATGACTCAACACCAAAGGCGCACGGAACACTGTTACCTTCCCACCAAAGGTGGTCCCTATTTTTCTACTTGCATTTTTTACATGCTTTCAAACTGTTAGGTTGGCAGAAGCTGGGACAAGTAACAGGAGCTCACCCCATTATGCAGCGCTAGGGATTCGAACTGCTGAACTGCTGACCTTTCGATTGACAAGCTCAGCATCTTAACCACTGAACCACTGGGTCAACTAGATATCTTTCAAAAAAAAATTAAATAGAAAACTAAAATTGGCACCCGCAATCTATGAATTTACCAATTTTGCTGCTTTTTCCAATTGGAGGGGAGAGTTTGCTCCTCTTCCTCAAAGAGGTTTTTAAGTCCCAACTTCTCTGAGAAGAAAAGATGAAGCTCCAAAGAGGAACTGCTTGAAGCTATTACCATTTGGGATTCTGCATTATAAAAACCAATAATTTCAACAACCTTTAAAAAGAAATGAGGAATCTGACAATGAAACAATAACTATCTTCTGAGCTGTTTTACTAGCCTTATCTAGAGTTGACAAGGAGTTAATAAGATATTAACAAGATCTAGTTGAATTCTTCAGAACAATCAGACTAATAAACTTCAGTTGCATTAGTCTGATTTCAAGAAAGCTGGATCTATGAAAATTTCTGAATGTGTTCTGCAGGGCTTCCTTTTGGAAGTATCAAAATAAAGACAGACTTTATTTGAGCAAGGACCACATGTGAACTTACAGTGGGGATGTTACGTAACAATCATCAAAGTGGTTGATACCTACAGTAGAATAAAGAATAAACTTTTGTTTTATTTACATTAAAATTCTGTTAACATTTAACATACCGTATTTTCCGGCGTATAAGACGACTTTTTAACACATGAAAATCATCTCAAAAGTCGGGGGTCGTCTTATACGCCGGGTGTCGTTCTCCTGTAACCAGGCAGACCAGCCCAAAAGACTCTAACGAGCCTTAAATGGCTCTGGCGATCGAAGCTCTGACGATCCCAGCTTTGCCTGCTAATCAGGCAACTCAGCTGGGATGCCAGAGCCATGTTAAAGGAAAAAACTTTTTTCCTTTTACGTGAATCTGCAAGCTCTGACGATCCCAGCTGAGTTGCCTGCCAATCGGGCATCGCAGCTGGGATCGCCAGAGCCATCGATCCAAGCTCTGACGATCCCAGCTGCGTTGCCTGCTAATCAGGCAACTCAGCTGGGATCGCCAGAGCCCAGAGTCCTGTAAAAAGAAAAAAGTTTTCCCCCTCCAGCTTGCTTACCTTAGCTGGTAATCGCCACGCTTGCCTTGCTTCGCTTGCCTGAATCCATTCCATCAGCAAGCCACTTTCTGCCTGCAATCATGCAGGCAGGAGTTGTGGACTTCAACTCCCAGAATTCCTCAGCCAGTAAAAAACAAAGCTGGCTGAGGAATTCTGGGAGTTGAAGTCTACAAGTCTTAAAGTTGCCAAGGTTGGAGACCCCTGTTCTATTGGGTAAGTTTTTTAACCCTTTGGGAGCTTTAAAAAAATAGTTAATTGGGGTTTTTTTAGTTGTTCTTTTTTAGACCTAGCCATTTAAAGTTTAGGAAGTTTTAAATTTAGTTTTCATATAAAAATAAAAATAAAATAATATTTGTGCAGCTTTCTGAGATGTGGTGTCTTTCTGTAGTGTTTCACTCTAACTACACAAACACACAAAATCTCACAAAGCTGTATGTGGAATTTTGTGTGTGTAAAGTGTGAAGGTTGATTTTTTTGGGCTTTTTGTGGCTGTGTGACGTTCCTGCTTGTTGCAGGGGCCATTTTGGGTCTAGCACAGCTGCTTTTACATTGTGGATGAGCCAGTTGTGTTGTGTTGTGTTGTGTGTGTGTAAAGTGTGAAAGTTGTTTTTTTGGGCTTTTTGTGGCTGCGTGAGGTTCCTGCTTGTTGCAGGGGCCATTTTGGGTCTAGCACAGCTGCTTTTACATTGTGGATGAGCCAGTTGTGTTGTGTTGTGTTGTGTGTGTGTAAAGTGTGAAAGTTGTTTTTTGCGCTTTTTGTGGCTGTGTGAGGTTCCTGCTTGTTGCAGGGGCCATTTTGGGTCTAGCACAGCTGCTTTTACATTGTGTTGAGGCAGTTGATGTTTTTTAATTTTTATTTGGTGTGTGTTGGAAGAGGGGTAGTCTTATATGGCGAGTATAGCCCAAACCCTATATTTTAACAGGAAAAGTTGGGGGTCGTCTTATACGCCCAGTCGTCTTATACGCCGGAAAATACGGTAATTAAATACCTTTAATATATTATGCCATAATATATGTAATTTATCTTTTTCCTTCTCTCACATTAAAAATTGCTTTATGACATATAATCAGTCAATCAGTGTAAACTTGAGGTCTCCATTTGAGCTACTGTATATAAGATTTAAAACGAGTAGGTGAGCTTTTGTTTTTCCTTTTTCTCCCCATCACCTTTTTCTTCTGTATCATTAATTTGTAGCTGTCCTAACAGCCATTTATAGCTGCTGATGATAAAGATATCCTTATTTTAAATCAATATATGGCTGTTTTTTTCTTCAGTTACCTGTCACTTTAAATTGACAGTTGTGATTACTATTGTGATTATTATAATGTTGAAATACATTCTATCGCTAATCAACCAATCTCTTACTCTATCTCAGTATCTTATTTTTTAATTTTCCAGTCCTGCTTCCTTGTCTTATCCAGTATTGCCTGTTATCCCCATTTTTTCACTTCCACTTTTCTTTCCTCAATTTGCTTAAATAGTGGCCCTATGAGTAAATAAAATGAAGCCCTTCTAAAAAGCACCTAATCAATCAATGGAAACAGAAGCTTCTTTATATAAAGCTACTTTACCTTTTGCCATCTATTCTCCTCCTCAAGTTTTTAATCTTCCTTGTAACAAAAGTAAAGGTAGTAGGAGAGTAAAGAGGGAATTCCACCTTTTTAGTTACCATAATGACAGCAACTTCATATCTTGTGAGCCCCTAAGGCAGGGATGTAAAACTCAAGGCCAGGAGGCCAAAACTGGCCCGCGGGGTGCTTAGATCTGGTCTATATTAAATCTTTGCTGTATTAAACAGCAAAGGCCTAGCCCATGGTGCCTCTGCCAGCAAAAATGGAGCTTGGGAGGGCCATGGGTGGCCCTTGTGAGCTCTGCTTTTGCTGGCAGAGGGTTGCAGGAGGCCATCATAACTGAAAATGGAGCTTGGGAGCCCGTTTTTGCTGGCAGAGCACTCTGGCAACCACAGGCGCCGCAGACACAAGTGACATTGAGCTCACCACGCCCACTCTGGCCATGACCACCCTGGCCCTTCAAGGTGAAACCCTGATGTGGCCCTCAATGAAATTGAGTTTGACACCCCTGCCCTAAGGGATGCTCCATTAGGAACTAGATTCAACTTCTGCCTGATCTCTTATCCTGGATAAGTTAGGAGATTGTTGAAAGATGAGAAGACAAGGAGGAATGAACTTGTGCATCTGTTTTTGGGGCGGGGATGATACATAAATACTAATATTCTTTCAGTATATCTCACTTCAAGATAACCAAAAGATCTATTCTCTTTAGGACATAGAAAGGCTTTTGAAAGTTTCTAATTTATATATATATATTTTATTTATTGTTTATATTTATATACCGCCCTTCTCTCTCGGGGCGGTGAACAGCCAACAGATAAAACACAAGAAATACAAAATTTAAAAACAGTATTAAAATCCAATTAAATTAATTTGGCCCACAATTAAAAACACCCCTATATTAAGACCCATAATTAAACAATTTAAAAATTAAAACAATTTAAAAGAATTAGGCCAGCCCGGCTTGTTGAAATAAAAACGTCTTTAGGGCACGGCGAAAGGTGCGAAGATCCGGGACCCGCCGTATCTCTGGGGGCAGCTCATTCCAGAGGGTAGGTGCCCCCACAGAGAAGGCTCTCCCCCTGGGGGCCGCCAGTCAGCATTGTTTTGCCAACGGCACCCTGAGGAGCCCCTCTCTGTGGGAGTGTACTGGTCGGTGGGAGGCTATCGGTGGCAGAAGGCGGTCTCGTAAATACTCAGGTCCTAAGCCATGGAGTGCTCTAAAGATGGTAACCAATACCTTGAAGCACACCCAGAAGACCACAGGGAGCCAGTGCAGCTCGCGCAGGAGAGGTGTTACATGGGAGTGCCGAGTCGCCCCCATAACCACCCGCGCAGCCGCATTCTGGACCAGTTGGAGCCTCCGGGTGCCCCTCAAGGGGAGCCCCATGTAGAGAGCATTACAGTAGTCCAGGTGGGATGTGACGAGAGCATGAGTGACCATGCATAAGGCCTCCTGATCCAGAAAGGGACGCAACTGGCGGATACAGTGAACCTGATAAAAAGCCACCCTGGCCACAGCCGTCATATGCTCTTCTAAAGACAGCCGTGTATCCAGGAGGACACTCAAGTTGCGAGCCCTCTCTGTGGGGGCCAATGACTTGCCCCCAATAATCAGCTATGGCTCCAGCTGACTATATCGGGATGCCAGAAGCCACAGCCACTCGGTCTTGGATGGGTTGAGTCTGAGCTTGTTTCTCCCCATCCAGATCCGCACGGCCTCCAGGCACCAGGACATCACATCAAGGGCATCGTTGGGGTGGTCCGGGGTGGAGATGTACAGCTGAGTGTCATCAGAGTACAGATGGCACTTCACCCCGAAACCACGGATGATCTCACCCAGCGGCTTCACATAAATGTTGAACAAAAGGGGCAAGAGAACCGACCCTTGCAGCACCCCACACACAAGGTGCCTCGAGGTCGATCTCTGCCCCCCCACCGTCAACACGAACTGCGACCGGTCACAGAGGAAGGAGGAGAACCATCACAACACGATGCCCCCTACCCCCAACCCCTCCAATCGGCGCAGCATGATACCATGGTTGATGGTATCAAAAGCCGCTGAGAGATCTAATAGGACCAGGACAGAGGAACAGCCCCTGTCCCGAGCTCTCCAGAGATCATCAACCAACACGACCAATGCCGTTTCCATGCTGTGCCAAGGCCTGAAGCCCGACTGGAATGGATCTAGATAGACTTTTTCCTCCAGGTACCGGGGGAGCTGTCGCGCCACCACACTTTCAACAACCTTCACCACAAAGCGAAGGTTGGAGACTGGACGATAATTCGCTAATACAGCCGGGTCCAGGGAAGGCTTCTTAAGGAGGGGCCTCACCACCGCCTCCTTCAAGGCGGCGGGGAAGTAACCCTCACTCAAAGAAGCATTAATAATCCCCTGGAGCCAGCCTCATGTAACCTCCCGGGAGGACAGCACCAACCAGGAGGGACACGGGTCCAATAAACATGTGGCCGCGCTAAGCCTGCCCAGAATCCTGTCCACGTCCTCAGGAGCCACTGGATCAAATTCCTCCCAGATAACATTCTCAAGGCCCGCCTCCATCACCCCGCCTGAAACTGCCCAGTCAGAATCCAATCCTTCCCGAATCTGAGTGATTTTGTCAGGCAGATATTGCACAAAATCCTCAGCTCTATCCTGTAAGGTATATAAATCTACCTTCACTAATTTTGACTGACTTTCCCCATTTGTAACCACAATATAAACATACCCTGTGTCCAGCGTTAAGTACCCCTCGACACATCACCAAACGTGAGGGGACATGATGGGGGATAGCAGCAGCCAGAGATCCAGAATGAGAACACATTGTTGATGCTAATGCCATGCATGGGGAATGGTGGTGGTATGAATAGGACAATAAATGCACAGTGGTGGTGAAGGGTGTAGACAGGACGTGGTGGGAGGCTCAGTATGGCTAGCAGTCAGTCTGAACAGATCCGGTGACATCATAAGTCTGCGACTGGGAGAGTGAGCGAGCGGTGAATTCAACCTCCTCCACAGCTGAGCGCAATATTACGAAGACCAGCAGCGCTGAATCACAAGCCCTATAAAGCGGAGCATGATTACACAGTCCGAATTTAACCTGCACTAGCAGATCCAGCATTTACTGTAAACTGTTGAGTATCTTTGATTAAACCAGGTTTTGTTAAGCATCCTTTGTGTGCATGTTACATCGTCCGGGAAACCACAGGCAGTTCCAGGAGGTGCCGAAAGAAAGTCGAAGCTCTGTATATCACATTTGATGGTGAGTGGGGTCAACGTGGAGGATGGCGGAGGGTACAGCGGATGGGGCGGCATTGCCAGAACTTGAGGTAGCTGATGGGACCGAGGAGGGAGTAGAGGCGAAAGTGGAATATGAACAGCCGGTGATCCATCCTAAGCAGTGAGAGATATGAGTAGAGTAAAAAATTGACAGCCAGGAAGCCCCGGGAGCTGGGAGCATAGAAACCTTGGTGGCATAGTTCGGCCTTGTTGGGAAAACCAGGATCCCGGATGCCTACACCTCCACTTTTAGGAACTCAATTTCAGGGCTGGAGAGAGAGGCAATGGGTCGAAGATGAGGAGGGAGAATGAAGTTACTCTACTGGCCCTGGAGTGACTACAATGCATATATTGAGGGAGCGGTTTGGGGAAGCAAGTTTTAGAGATACTCCTTCGTGGCAGCCATGGGCACCTGGATTGGACCCTTCAGTCAATTGGCAAGGTGGGAGTGGGCTGACCTCAGGTGAAACATCTGAGAGCAGGTTTCGCTTGGCCAGCCCAAAATTGAGGGCAGAACAAGCGCGGTATCAGCCTAGAGTAGAGGAACCCAATATTCCTGAATCATCATCATCATTGGGGGAAGCCATGTGTGGAGTGGCCCAATCCCACTGAGAGAAAGGGAAGTAGAGTGATCAACTAGGCAACAACCAGGAACCCATAGAGGGAATCAGGATGGGGGGGCTCCCACTCAGGCTAGGGACCATTACACATGTGGGCACCAGGTATGTGGCCAGAGCAAGTACCATGGGGACAACCTCCCTTAAAGGCTGCATTCAACAGCAACTCGGAACACGTGGCTCTATTTTTGAGCCACATAATCAGCCATATGGTTTGAGGATGATGCAAGCACCCAGGCAGCTGCTGAAGTGGATTTAGTATCATTGAAGCAACGGGGAAGGTCTGCCAGAGACTACATACAGGAGTTCCGCAAGATAGCAGGAAGGCTGAGAGGGTGGCCCGAAAGACTGTTGGTACACCAGTTCCATATAGGCTTAGACAGAGAATTGTGGCAGGCATGTGTTTATAAAGGACTCGGACCTCATATAACTGATTGGTATAAAGCAGCCATGGAGTTGGACATTGGATTGCGGGAATTCTGCACGAGGAGTGAGGGACTAAACCAACCTCGTAGGAATCTGGATAGGCAGTCAACAAATCGGGGAGCAGTGAAACCATTTATCCCTACTGGATCCAGAAATGCTGTTCCACTCAGGTGACCATTTTGGTGTTACCGCTGTAACCAAGAAGGTCATCGAGAGTTGATTGTCCAATGCCACCACCCCGGGTTTCAACTCCACAAGCACCAGCTCCCATGAGTGGACCTAAGGCGCATTCCCAGATGACACTGGAACAATCCCGAATAGCCACCCAGTCGCCAGGTAGTGACATGAACATACATGATGATAGTGGATGTCATCCTGGAACAGCTCGGATACCGGAGGAGTCGGGGATCATTGAAGAAGAGGAGGAGATACAGGACCCCATGGTATATTATCCCATACGCCTGTTCATAATACAGGTCACTCTGAAACATCCACAAACGGGGAAGGCAGATAATCAAGGTGCGTTGATATATACAAGATGTACACGCTGTTTAATAAGGCGGTCGATAGCAGACGGCTTAGGCATCCATATTATAAAACTGCGGGTGCCTATTCTGTTTGAGCAAATGGATGGGTCAACGCTGGGTGGACAACCAGCTACTCATATTACTGAACCGGTGAGACTTGAAATTGGACAGGATTGGAAACTTGTACGTTTTGTGGTGATCGAAAGAATGATTGAGCCGGACTTCCGGTTTCCTCGTCTTCGGCGGCGACGGTGCTTTCTTTTGGCACCGCCACCCCCGCCGCTTGTAGAGCCGCTTCCTGATTGCGAAGCGGCTCGAAATCTTCGAAATCCATAGGATTGAAGAAGAAGAGGCAGCAGGGCACAGGTAGAGCCCCTGCAACCCCCCCAGGGAACTGTTTCTGGGGAGGAAGCAGGCGCGGCTCCCTTACAACCTGCTGAAACTCCGGGCGGCGTGGGACGTCTTCTGCTTGTGCGGAACAAGCCGACCTCAGGAAACCTTTAAAGAGCGAGGAAATAACTCAAATAAACATCCGCAATCCACTTGAACCCTGAAACTTTGAACTGCAAGTATTAGTCCTTTGCTGAACTTTTTTACTGAAGTGAAAGTCTCGGAATGAGTGAAAGTGATTGAAAAAATATGGCGCTCAGCAAATGAATTAGTGGGTGTGGATTGGTGAAGTTATCTTGTCTTGCTACAAAGTTAAAAAGTTGTTACAGAGTTGCTCCGGCTGCAACAGAAATAAGAGGAAAATCTCTCCCTTTTACTTGTCTTTGCTGCATTATAGCTTTGCTTTGAGTAATTCTGGGGGACTTTTTTAGAAGGTATTGTGGAGGTGGCAGAAGAGGCGGACCCTCCCTTTTTAAGAAAGCTAGCTTACGTGGCAGGATGGCCTCAAAAAAGCAGGAAGGTAAAACAGGGGGGGGATCCCCCCCACGTAAGCAGGATACGCAGTCACAAGCCCAAAAAAAAGATTTGGATATGGGAGAATTAAAAGCATTCATCTCAAATATTTTGGATGAGAAATTTCAAGATATGGATGACAAAATAAATAAAATAGATGAAAAAATTCAAAAGTCACAACAGGAAATCATGCAGGAAATGCAGCAGAGCCAAAAGATGGTGACCAAAAAAATAACGGATGTGGCGTCTGGTCTGGCAGGATTTATTATGAAAGTTGAGACAAAAGTGGATGAATTTAAATTAGAAGTTAATGCTAAGATGAAAAATAATGATCATAAATTTTTTGATGTTGATGACAAGATGCAGAGAGTTGAGAATGATATTGTTATGATGCAATTTCGTGCAATGGAATTTGCTATAAGGCTTCGAGGAATTAGAGAAGAGGAGAGACAAGATTTGAGACAGATCTGTGCTGAAGCCCTAGCTGTGATTTTAAAAGTTGAACCTGAGATGGTTTTTTGCAAAATAGATAAAATCTATAGAGTTAACTCGTGGGTGGCCAGACAAAGACAATTGCCTAGAGATGTGGTCATATATTTTACAGATAGAGCAATAAGAAATGACATTTTGCAAAAATCTTTTCTCACTTCTGTGCAAGTGAGTGGATCCAAGATTACAGTTTACAAGGAGCTCCCACCCAAGATGTTGAAATCTAGAAAAGAGTATGGTTTTCTTGTCAAAGAACTGCAGAATAATCAAATCCCATTTCGTTGGGATGCCCCAACTGGCATAATTTTGAGATATAAGGGAGAGAAACACCGTCTGAATACTGTGGAGAAGGCGGAGCAATTTTATAATGACATCTTTAAAGAAAGAACTCCATCCCCACGCACATCTACAGTTTTGGAGATTAAAGAACAACAATCTAAGCAGGAATTAGCAGAGCTATGGGAGACTGGAATGGAGTAATTGACTCTAAATTAGATAAAAAGACTTTGGCAAAATCAAGAATTAGATTACCACAGACTTTTTTTGATATGAAAGAAGACCTGGAATTAAAAGATATTTGGAGAATACATAACCCAAAAGAACTGGACTATACTTTCTTTTCTGACAGACATAGATCCTTTTCCAGGATTGATTTTATTTTGTTGTCTGATGACTTACTTGTTAGGACAAAAAGAATAAAGATTCTGCCAAGAACCTTGACTGATCACAGTCCAGTCTGGATAGAAATTGAGACATCTAAGAATGAGAGACGTTCTTGGAGATTAAATGAAAACTTGTTTAGATATGAGAAAAATATAATAGAACTTAAAAAGCATCTGAAAGAGTTTTTTGAAATGAACTTGAACAAAGGCACCCCAATGGAAATTGTGTGGGACGCAAGCAAAGCTTATATGAGAGGGGTGCTTATATATATGAACTCTAAACATAAGCGGATTCGACAAAAGAAAAGACTTGAATTGGAAGCAGAAATAAAGGACAAAGAACAGTTACTTATTAAAAACCCAACAGATGAAAGAATACTTAGTGTTATAAAACTTCTGAAAGACCAATTCCAAATGCTTATAGCGGAACAAGTTGCAACAAACTTACAATATGCGAAGCATAATACATTCTGCAATGCTAATAAACCAGGCAGGTGGTTGGCTTACACATTAAGGAAGAAACAAAGCATACGGACTATTGATAGTGTTGATATTGGGGGGAAAGAAGTTTTTCAACAGAATTTAATAAAAGAAGCCTTTCTTCAATATTACACTAAACTATATGCCAGAGAGGAGGTGCAGAATGGACTTATAGAAAAATATTTGGACAATAAAAGAGTTACAAAAATCACTGAACAACAAAAGGAAAGAATGGATTATCCCATAACAGAGGAGGAGATAATAGCAGCAATAAAACAATTAAAAACAGCCAAAGCTCCTGGAACGGATGGTCTGACAGCAGTGTATTATAAAACTTTACAGGCAGAAATGGTGGAACAACTCAGAGACTTATTTTGCAACATACAACAAGGGGGAAAAGTACCTCCATCGTGGACTACAGCTTATATTTCTTTGATACCAAAAGAGCAAGCAGGTCCCAAAAAACCGGAGAATTACAGACCAATATCTCTTTTGAATACGGATTATAAAATTTACGCAAAAGTATTAGCCAACAGACTGATGCCAGTAATTCAAAAGGTGATTCATCATGACCAAGCGGGATTTATTGAGGGTAGGCACATGAAGGACAATGTAAGGCAAGTAATAGACTTATTGGAATATCTTGAGAAGAATAAACAGATCCCTGCAGTGCTGGTCTTTCTGGATGCAGAGAAGGCCTTTGATAGAGTGGATTGGAATTTTCTATTAAAGACATTAAAAAAGATGGACTTTGGGGACCAATATATACAGGCGGTCTCAGCAATTTATCAAGAGCAAAAGGCACAGATCATTATCAATGGAAGTTTGACAACAGAGTTTAAAATTGAAAAAGGTACAAGACAGGGATGTCCATTGTCCCCATTGTTGTTCATTTTAACACTAGAAGTCTTGTTAAATACAATAAGGGATTCTAACACATTGAAAGGTATAATGATAAGGCAAGAGGATTACAGAATAAAGGCATTTGCAGACGATCTGGTTGTTACCCTAACACAGCCAATGGAATCGATAATCCAGATGAAGGACATTATACAAGACTTTGGTAAAGTTTCAGGTTTCAGATTGAATCAGAGAAAAACTAAGATGGTAGTTAAAAATATGACACAAGATCGTAAACTGGAGTTAGAAAGGAGGGCAGGTTTTGAGATTGTACCAAAGGTAAAATATCTAGGAGTTCAGGTTGCAGAATCAAATATGAAATTGTTTCAAAATAACTATGAGGTGTTGTGGCGAGAGGTGCAAAAAGATATGGAGATTTGGAAAAAACTGCAGCTGTCTTTACTTGGAAGAATAGCAGCAGTTAAGATGAACATTTTGCCAAGATTTCTTTTTTTGTTTCAAATGATTCCGGTGCTCAAAAATGATAAACAACTAAAAGCATGGCAAACTGGTATCAACAAATTTGTCTGGAACGAGAAAAAACCAAGAGTAAAAATGAAAATTATGCAAGACATCCCAGAAAGGGGTGGTCTCAAACTTCCAAACCTACAATTATATTATGATGCAACAGCTTTGACTTTAGTAAGTGATTGGTTTGGAGGAAAAAAGACTGGAATATTGAATGCAGAAAGTTTTGATTTGGAATTTGGATGGCATGCTTACTTATTTTATGACAGCAAAGTGGATAAAGTATTTAAAAGCCATATACTTAGAGATTCTTTGCTGAGAGTTTGGAAGAAGCACCGAAACAACTGGAATTATAAAATACCGCTATGGCTGGATCTTGGTCATACCTTGTGGAATACAAATATAATGTCACTCGGGGGGTTTTTATATAAAGAGGTTCTTTTTACAGATGCGGGCAGATGGCAGCTGAAGACATTACAGACATTGTTGGCTGAAGGGATTAATTTAACTTGGTTACAATATAATCAACTGCAATTGAGATGGAAAGAGGACCAAAAAACTGGTATTATGATGTATGAGGAAGAATTAGTTAGACATATAAAAGAGAAAGGCCCAATGCATATTAAAAGACTTTATAATGTTTTGTTAGAAAGGGATTCAGAAACTGAACTAGTTAAAGACTGCATGGTTAAGTGGGCACAAAATTTTGAGGAACCAGTGATGTTGGAAACGTGGGAAAAAATTTGGGTTCAGAATGTTAAATTTACACAGTCGCAGAATCTGCGGGAAAATTTCTATAAAATGTTTTATAGATGGCATTTAGATCCAAAAAAATTGTCGTGTATGTACCCTAGTGCCCAGCCTAAATGTTGGAGATGTAACTGCTTAGACGCTACATATTATCATGTTTGGTGGACCTGTAAGAAAGTTAAGGCTTTCTGGGTAAAAATTTGGTGGGTCATGCAGAATGTTTTGAAGAGAAAAATTCAATTTTCTCCACAACTGTTTTTATTGGGTATAGTTAAGGGTTTTACATTGGGGGAAACAAAAATGATATTGTACATGATAACTGCAGCAAGATTGTTGATAGGTAAATATTGGAAAAATGAAGTGCTGCCTTCGATTGAGGAATGGACTTTGAAGATGGCCAGTTTTGCGGAGATGGCGAAGATTTCAGCATATTTAAAAGATTGTTCTCAAGAGACTTATGAATGGGAATGGAAGAAGTGGATAAATTATGTTCAGCATAAATATCAAACTAGGAAGTATCAAATAGCCTTTATTTAAAAATGTTATATAAGATAGAAACATTTTAGGGTTGAGGATAAAAATTTGTTAGAAAATGTTATATTAAGATAGAAATATTTTAAGGTTAAGGATGAAAACTTGTTAGAAAATGTTACATTATGATAGAAATATTTTTAAGGTAATCAGGATGAAAATTTATCTGAAAATGATATACCAAGATAGAAATAGGTTAATGTAATGAAGATGAAAATTTGTAAGGGGGAGGGAGGGGTTCAAGTTTTATATACAAAGGAGGGTTTTTTCCTTTTATCTGACATGAGCATACTAGGAAGTCTGGGGGGAGGGGAGGGTTAGGGCGGGCTGGGGAGGTTGGGAAGTTTGGGGGGATAGGGGGGGGGGAAAAAGGGGGTGAAAATGTAATTGTAAAACTTTTGCAATAAAAAAAAAAAAAGAAAGAATGATTGAGCCCATTATCTTATGGCTCGCTTGGCTTGATAAATAGAAACCCACCATTTGGTGGGAGGTTTTTTTTTTCATAAACTAAGGATGGCATTGGATCCAGAACCCCCAAAAAGTGACTATGGTAAAGGGGTTGTCAGGAGGAAACCACACTCGTTACATCTGAAAGGGGTCCCAGATACATATGGAGATTTGATGCGCGTATTTAGTGAGGAAGAATGTGAAACCTTACCGCCCCATCGTAACACCGATTGTGTTATTGAATTAATACTGGAGGCCAAGTTGCCAAAGCCCCGTATGTATTCGATGACTCCCATGAACTGGAAGAACTAAGACATTTTATTGATAAAAACATATCAAGGTGTCAGCGTCTCAACGCTGACATAGAAAAGGGAGATAAGCTCTGAACTTTTGCCTGCTAAATCCCTTTGAAGCTTGGTCTCCGTGGAAATGAAGAGGGGGGAACATTCCTGTGAAATGATGAGACAAGAAGTCTGGAGAGTGACTTGGAAGATAGCCAATGAGAAGCAGAGAATTGGGGATCGGAAAGGGAGGGATTGGGGGGCAAAAAGTCAGTCTTGTCCGCACGAGTCATGATCCGGTTGCTGTACTCGAATAAAGAGAAGATTTCCTTAAAGATTGGCAGTTTGAAAATTCATTTATTTTGAGATAGCATCGAAGTCTGACACAAGGGGCTTCATTTGACCCAGTAGATCACATATGGCAGCTCCAGTCCTATTTAAAGAAAAGAAGGATGGTGGATTACGCCTATGCATCGATTTCAGGTGCTTAACACTGTCTGTGTGGAGCCTTTATACCCATTGCCACTTATGACAGACTTGTTAACTACCCTGGCAACTGGTAAAATATTCACAAAGCTCGATTTATGTGAGGCGTATTACAGGGTATGCATTCATGCAGGAGACAAATGGAAAACTACTTTCAATTGTCCCCTAGACAGTTACAAATTTCAGGTCATGCCATTCGAGTTGCAGGGAGCTCCTGCCATTTTTATGCAGCTCATAAGTGGAACATCGGTATTGGGGGATGCTTGTGTATCTGGACGAGATTTTGATTTATTCGACTACCATAGAGGAACACATTCAATTGGTATGACAGGTATTAACGAAACTAGGGTAGATGCCAAACTCTTCATAAAATTGTCAAAGTGTGAGCTCTACAGGTTAGAAATAGATTACTTGAGATTTAGGATCACAGGGGAGGGGATAGAAATGGACCCTAATAAAGTGAAAATGGTGCTAGAATGGCAAGCCCCAAGAATTTGAAACACAATATGGCCATAATATTTCCGCCGGTTCACATTCAACCTGAAAGTCGTACCCGGTGGAAAAAACTTTTTGGCTGACGCTTTATCTCATATGCCCCAATATGAAAGTAAAAGAGATGAGACAATGCAAGCATTAATACCCCTCCCCCAACAAACCAGAAATTGAGTAAGAGATAAGTCCCCAGTAAATCCCACCTGGATAGCTGGCTTACAGAATGAATTAACATCTGATCCATGGCTAGCAAACCATCGATCATTAGTCATGCACAGGGGGGGACTCTCCTGGAAAGGGGATAAACTGTATATCCCTACACCACTGAGAGATAGAGTGTTAAAGCAGTGTCACAATGTAAAAACAGCAGGACGCGAGCAGGATTTGTTAAGACCTTACACTTGGTCCGATGACAATTCTGGTGGCCCAAGATGCACACCTACATAGAGGAATATGTAAGAGGATGCCCGGTCTGTGCAACACCCAAACCACAGTCAGGCAAATCACTCAGCCTCTTATAGTCGGTATCTGAACATAGTAGCCCATGGGATGAAATAGCCATGGACTTTATAGTCGAACTACCTAACAGTAAGGGATATATGGTAATATGGACCATACTTGATTTATTCTCAAAACAGGCACAGTTCATCCCATGTAAAGGATTGCCATCCTTGGCCGCACAATGCTTAGCCAAATTATTTGTACAGCATATATACCGTCTGCACAGGGTACCAAAATGAATTATCTCTGATAGGGGGGTGCAATTCACTGCCCAATTCTGGAGAAATTTTATACATCATATAGGGCCCAAACGGGCTCAGTTCAGCCTTCCACCCAAGTACTAATGGGGCGGCTGAACGAGCCAATGCTATGGTAGAACAGTATTTGCGGTCCTATGTTTCTTATCAGCAAAATGACTGGTACAAACTACTGCCATTCACAGAAACAGCCTATAATAATACCGTACACCATAGCACCGGTTATACCCCTTTCTGGATAGTATCGGGGAAAGACTTTCCTGCAATCCCAGAATTGGATATACAGAATTGAGAACCAAAGACACCAACTGAATGGACAGAGAAAATCAATAGAATCTGGCCATATATCAAAGAAGTATTGACTAGAGCATCCATAGAATATAAACAATACGCAAACAAGAGGAGGACTGATACTCCACCATTTAAAGTAGGCGACAGAGTATACCTCTCTATAAAATATATAAAATTATGTATACCTAGAAAGAAATTAGGTCCCAAATATATTGGACTTTTCACCATCACTAAAGTAATAAACCCTGTGACGGTGTCTTTGAAACTACCACCCTTGTTGGGAAAAATACACCCGGTGTTTCATAGCAGCCTCTTAAAACTGGTCACCCTGATGAGGGCCCCTGAGAAATGCCCAGGACCCATATCAGGAGAAATTTACGAAGTTGAAACAATACTTGATTCAAAACTATCCCATGGAAAAATTAGGTATCTCGTATGCTGGAAGGGATACCCTGATACAGATGCATCATGGGTACAGGAGAATGATCTCCATGCACCACGACTAATCAAACAATTTCATAAATTATATCCACACAAACCGTGTGAATAACTAATATAAACATATTAACCTTTTCATTCCTGCCCCTCATAGGAGGATACCTGGTGGGGGGGCGCATGTCGAGCGTCAAGCTCCCCTCGACACATCACCAAACGTGAGGGGACATGATGGGGGATAGCAGCAGCTAGAGATCCAGAATGAGAACACGTCATTGATGCTAATGCCATGCACAGGGAATGGTGGTGTTACGAATAGAACAATAAACGCACAGTGGTGGTGAAGGGTGTAGACAGGATGTGATGGGAGGCTCGGTACAGCTAGCAGTCAGTTTGAACAGACCCAGTGACATCATAGGTCCACGACTGGGAGAGTGAGCAAGTGGCGAATTCAACCTCTTCCGCAGCTGAGCGCAATTTTACAACCGGCAGCATGGAATCGCAAGCCCTATAAAGCGGAGCGTGATGGCTAATTATACAGCTCCAACTTTAACCTGCACTAGCAGATCCGGCATTTACTGTAAACTGTCGAGTATCTTTGATTAAATCGGTTTTTATTAAACATCCCTTGTGTGCGTGTTACATCATCCAGGAAAGCACAGGCAGTTCCAGGAGGTGCCGAAACCCTGATGACATCTTTTGTTCTGCCATGTGAGACACATTTAAGTTGATCTTAATGCTCATATATTGAATTCACAATTCTTTAACTAAAATCTCCTTAGTGCTGTTAATGGAATATATACAGTCATATGGTTTGTTTGTCGGTTTTTAGATTAATAAATAAAAAAAATCATATGTTGGCATGGAATTTAGTAAGCAAAAAAAAAAAAAAAATGGCTGAATCTAGTAGTGGGATTAACCAAAGTAAAAAGGTTAAGACTACTTAAGAAATTTATTAGCCTCAAAATAATAATAACTTGTTTAACAAAAATAGAAATTTGTTGAGTTGAAAAAAGATAATAAATGGGAAATTTGGTTATGTTTTATTATCTATTTATTTGGGGGAAGTCATGTAACAGTAATAACTCTGTCGATGCAGAAGCAGAAAAGGCAAAACCCGGGGAAGTGCCAGTTCATGCCAACATGAGCAATGTTTCTTAGGGAAGATTTGTCAGATATGTTAACAGCCTGAAACCATTTGCGCATATTTTTCGGAGTATAAGACACACCTTCTCCCCCACCCCCCCGAAAAGGGGTGAAAGTTTGGGTGCATCTTATATACCGAATGTAGCCCCGCCCACCCACTGGCCCCGACCCTTTGGCCTCTGCCTCCCAGCAATTTACCTCTTTGCAGCAAGCAGTAAGAAGAAACAGCCCATTTCAGCTTCAGTACAGCCTAATTAGCACAAGTTGATTGTCCATTGGATCGGCCTCCCAACTCTCAGCTGTTTCAGGCTGCAGGGATTGCAATTGCCTATTGTTGCTTGCTGCAAGGAGGTAAATTGATGGGAGCAGATTTTTTTTTCTTGTGCTAATCAAGCTATGCTGAAAACGAAAATGAAAGTAAAGCAGGCTGTTTGCTGTTTGCTGCAACGAGGCAAAATTGCTGGGAGGCAGAGGCAGAGGCAGATTTCTTTTTCTTGTTTTCCTCACCAAAAAAGGTAGGTGCGTCTTATGGTCCAGAGCATCTTATACTTCGAAAAATATGGTAGCTTAGGAAAGAAGAAGCAATGGATTTACTGTGGTTATAATACAAAAAGTGTACTGCTAATAGTGGCAAAAGGCTATTAGTGTAACTGCAGAGCAGTTACACTAATGGCCTTTTGCCACTATTAGCAGTACAGTTTTCCTATTATAGGCAAAAGGCCATTAGTGTAACTGCTCTGCACAGTATCATTCTAGATTGCAATAAAAATTCTTTATTATCTGCACCCTATAGTACAGTGATGGCGAACCTTTTGGCGTTGCGTGCCAAAACTCCGAGCACGCTTGCACTATCACATTTGCGCGTGCCAGCACCCATAATGCAATACGCACCCCATTTGCGCATGTGCACATGAACCTCCCCACTACGCATGCGCCCTGCACTGCGCATGTGCACCCCCGTACATACGCACCCCTCTTTTTCCAAGGGGGCCGGCATGCCTCTTACCGGAGGACAACCAGATACTGAACTGTTCCCTGGCGAGACAGCCATTCCCTGGCCGGTAGCAGCGCTCTCAGCCCCACCATGTGCCAGCTGGGGAAGCTCCGAACAAGGGGGTGGTGGCTGAAAGAATAGACGAGCCGGGGCTTCCCTGTCTCCCCGCATGAGCAGGCTTTTGGCATGGCCCCAGGCCTGGGTGGGGGGATTGAAGCCCCAGCACACCCATCCTTTCCACTGCCACCCCATCGCCACCGGCGCTTCTCACTTTACCGCTTCCCACTTAGTGGCAGGAGCAGCTGGCAGCAGGCTTCAATCCCTCCCCCAGAGGCCTGAAATGAAATGTACTTTTTTGGCTTCTGCATGCCCCATTTTTGGATTTGGAGAGGAAAGGGTTTTCAGGCAGCAGCGCTGTGATCCTCTCCCCAAATCAAAAAAGTGCATTGTGTTTCAGGCGGCAGATCTGGCCAGGAGGAAAGAGAAGGTGAGTCTGCGGAGAAGGAGGAGAAGGGCACGCGGCTCCGTTTTTGGATTTGCTGGAAAACACTTTCCTCTGTGGTTCTCCGATGTACATTGCAGAACTGCGCGCCTTACTCTTCCTTCTCCGCAGAAGGCCGCTTGAAACACAGTGCACATTTTTGATTCAGGGAGGGGATCTCAGTGCTGCCATCCGAAAACCCTTTCTTCTCCAAATCCAAAAACCAGTGGCTCCTCCTCCTCCCCCTGCCAGCCTCAACATAAATCTTGGGGTTTGCCTTACAAGGGGGGTGGGGGAGAAAAAGTCCTGGATGAGGAGGAATCCTCTTTGCAGAAGCGGCTCCCCCTGCCAGCCTCAACATAAATCTCGGGGTTTGCCTTACAAGAAGGGTGGGGGAGAAAAAGTCCTGGATGAGGAGGAATCCTCTTTGCAGAAGCGGCTCCCCCTGCCAGCCTCAACGTAAATCTCGGGGTTTGCCTTACAAGGGGGGTGGGGAGAAAAAGTCCTGGATGAGGAGGAATCCCCTTTGCAGAAGTGGCTCCCCCTGCCAGCCTCAACGTAAATCTCGGGGTTTGCCTTACAAGGGGGGTGGGGAAGAAAAAGTCCTGGATGAGGAGGAATCCCCTTTGCAGAAGCGGCTCCCCCTGCCAGCCTCAACATAAATCTCGGGGTTTGCCTTACGGGGGGGGGGAGAAAGGTCCTGGGGGGGGAACGTCCGTGGTGCCAGTGACTGCAGCCGCACTCTGAAGAAGCCCCGTTGGAGCCGGTCAGGCAATTTCCAGCATGGTCTGCGCTGGCGGGGCGCAGGGCTTGCCTACATAACTTTGCCGGCAAAGAGGCAGCGGTGGAAGGCCATTTGTGCCAGCAAAGAGGCAGTGATGCCGGCAAACTTATGTGGGCAAGCCCCTCGCCCCAGTTCCGTGGGTCTGCAGAGCTGAGCGTCTGGCATCCTGCTTCTCTTGCGCTGGTCACCACCTTGCACACGGCTGATCGGTGCTCCAATGGGGCTTTTCTAGAGCGTGGCTGCAGTCACTGGCACCACAGACATCTCTCCCACCAGCACCTTTCTCCCCCTAACCCCCACAGTAAGGCAAACCCTGAGATTTACAGCGAGGCTCATAGGGGGAGGAGGAGGAGGAGCCACCATTGCCTCTGCAAAGAGGATTTGCCCCCAACCAGGACCTTTCTCTTCCCCCCAAAGATAAACCCCGAGATTTACAGCAAAGCTGGCAGGGGGAGGAGGAGCCACCGCTGCCTCTGCAAAGAGCATTCCTGTCTTTTTCCCCCCTCCCTCAATAAGGCAAACCTCGAGCACAGACAGCAGCGCAGGCAAAGAGGCAGTGCTGGTTTGCCGGCACGAACAGCCTCCAATGTGGATCCCAGGAAGCAGCTGTCAATGGCATGGCCGGTGCGCATGCGTGTTAAGAGAAGCTGCCCAGTGGGCATGCATGTGCCGGAAAATAAACTTCTGGTTTCCGGTGCACGCATGCGCATCAGCCATCTAGTCTTCTGGTTACTGGCGAGTATGCGTGTGGGATGATCAGCTGGTCAGCTGATCTTCTGGTTTTAGGCACAGCCGCATGCGAGAAGTCCTGCTGATCGTTGCACCAGTAACCAGAAGACTAGATGGCCAGTGTGCATGTGTGTGCCAGAAACTCGGAAGAGGAGTGGGCCCCACTGTACGTGCCAGTCAACATGGCTCCATGTGCCACCTGTGGCACGCGTGCCATAGGTTCGCCATCACGGCTATAGTATGTCTAAGAAACACCAATTCTGTCCAAACTTAGCAGCCAAGTTAAGCCATTTGAAATCTGGAGATTGAATTTTACTGCTGAATTCCAAGGAACCTCCCAGAATTTATTTTTTGCTGTTACAAGGATGGCCGCGTAACTCTTTAGTTCATAAATGTTGCTCTTTTACCTCACTGTTATTAGATTCTTTGTAATTTATTCTCCATAGATAACAACTTTGATTCACTTCTGAGTTATCTACATGGTGTTGGATAAATGAAAGCAAAAAAATTACCCAATTAATAAACTAATTTGTCTTTTGAGCATTAATTTACATAATGGCAAGGGTAATTCATAGTGTATTGCTGTTGCATAACTGCAAGGGAATTAAGAGAACTGCTTTTATACTATATAGTAATCAGTGGTGCCAAAGAAAGATTTAGCAACTTTCATTTTTTGGGGGGAAACAAGTCTGTCTTGTTCTGCAGCTATGTCATGAGAAAGTCTATATTTAAAAACCTAATTTTATCTGAGATATATTCACTTTCATTTACTTCTAAATCAAATCATTTTCCATTCTAAATTCATTATTGGAAGTGGCCCAGAATGCAGCATTATGGGTGACAAATGACAGCTCTATGAGGTGAATATCATCCCCATATTGAAATACGTACACTGGTTATTGGTTGATTTCTGAGTATAATTCAAGATATCAATGTGCTGTATAAAACCTTGCATTGCTTAGCTCAAATTATCTGCAAAGTTTCCTACTCCTGTGCAGTAAATACCATATTCTTATTCAGACATTCTTAATATTTATTTTGCAAGCTTTCTAGCTAGCAACTCCAGCTCTTTATGAAGTAAGAAAATTGTGGCAATCAGTCATCCAATACTTCAGCAATTACCACTAAGATTCTGGATTATAAATACTATTGAGCTGAAGCCTGAGAGAAGAAAAAAGGAGAAGTCAATGCTAAACAAAACTAAACAAAATATTAATGACTGAGCATGTTCTGCAACTGTATAGGTATGCAGTGAAAAGTAAGATTCCAGCCTATGCCTCTATCCCATCACAGTGGCTATCGTGTATCCAAATGTCTGCCTATGTTGAAATGAAATGGCACAAAAATCATGCAAACAGGTTCAAAAGCTTTAAAATAACTGTCACCAATAAGAATCATAATGCTGCTAATTTGGAATATGCATAATTCAGTTATGTACTGAAAGAGTATTTCCCAAGAGAAATCATTTTAAAAGTTGCCAGCAAGAGTTGTGAAAATTGGATATTGCACTGTGTGCTAGGCAAGTAAAATATATGTCATGGGGATAAAACATCTGATTAGATTGGCCCCTGTTCAGATCCCATTCATACATTCACCATATGTATATAAAGACATCTCTATCAGCATCATTTTTATATCCAAATGGCCAATGGTGGGATTCAAGTAATTTAACAACCGGTTCTCTGCCCTAATGATTTCTTCCAACAACCAGTTTGCCGAACTGCTCAGAAAGTTAATAACTGGTTCTCCCGAAGTGGTGCAAACTGGCTGAATCCTACCACTGAAAAGGGCCTATTTATATCAGAGGTGGGTTTCAGCGGGTTTTGACCAGTTCTGGAGAACCGGTGGTGGAGATTTTGAATAGTTTGGAGAACCAGTAGTAAAAATTCTGGCTGGCCCCGCCCCTATCTATTCTCTGCTTCCCAAGTCCCAGCTGATCGGGAGGAAATGGGGATTTTGCAGTAACCTTCCCCTGGATTGGGGAGGGAATGGAGATTTTACAGTATCCTTCCCCTGCCATGCCCACCAAGCCATGCCACGCCCACTGTTAGATCGGCGCAGGGAAAGGAAGACGTGACCAGCTCGTTACATTAGTAACTTTATTTGGAATAAGAAACAGTAGCAAGACTGGCTGTGCGCTGCCGGGGC
Source organism: Arizona elegans (assembly GCA_022577455.1). Classification (NCBI taxonomy): domain Eukaryota; kingdom Metazoa; phylum Chordata; class Lepidosauria; order Squamata; family Colubridae; genus Arizona; species Arizona elegans. The sequence continues at coordinate 60,027,396 of JAKOOJ010000004.1, forward strand.
TCTCCTTATATTCGCTCCGGCAGACGCACCGCCCCCTGACAGGGATTCAAATCTTCCCGCCCGGTGGCTAGCAGCCAATCCGGGCGGATGTCCTTATAAGGACATAACACTCCTCCCCCCTAGTCCAAAGAAAAAAAATAGTTCAGCGTTCGTCAATGAACGTGACGTAGTCCCGCAGGTACGTAGGACGCCTAGGCACCCTACTTGACCTGCGCAGTCTCATTTCCTCCGCGTCCCCGCCCTGGACGGACGGGGTTCCTGTGGCTCCTGGCTCCTTCCCCGGAACCGGGCTCGGTTCGGCTGGCGAGTGTGCGGGGTCACCCTCAGCGCCTCCGGCCGGACCGCAGACCTTGGATGGCTGGTTCTGGTCGTCTTCCTCCTGGCCTGTGGATCTTTCGCCTCGGTGGTGCTGTTCGGTCTCGACCCGGGAAGAGCGTCTGAGTCTCGGTAAGACCCCGGCTGTCACTTGCTCTTCCTGGGTCTCTCGGTGGCTGCGGTTCTGCTGCGGCCCGGTTCGTTGTGGTCCGGAGGGTGGTTCGGGCCGGTGCCCTTGGGTCCGGTCTGCTCGCTGTGGGTGGTGTTGATTCGGGTAGCGGTGTCCGACCTTGCAGGGGTGGCGCAGGTCTCCTTTGCCGGGCTGGCGTTGGCCTTCCCCGTCGGGTTGGTGGTGGTCGACCTGGTCGGGGTGTCGTTGTGGGGCTTCCTCCTCGGGCTGGTGGAGGTCTCCCCTGCCGGGGTGGCGCAGGCCTCCCTGGCCGGGTTGTTGTCGGCTTTCCCTTCCCCCTAGTCCCTGGTCTACCGCCAGTTGGTGGTTGGGGTCGTCTGGGTTGGGTTGTTGTTGCCGGGTTGTTTCTTGCGTTGGGCGGGGGTCCCCCTCGCCGGGGAGTCGTGTGCCACCCTCGCCCATGTGCTGTGGTGTGCCCATCTGCGACGGTCCCCGGTCTACTCGCCTTGCGTTGAGGTCTCCCTGGTAGGGCTGCCGTGGGTTGCCGTCACTGGTGGGGTGTGGTGCTCCCCTTCTGGGCAGGTCCCGGTCTACCTGCGGGCTGGGTCGGGGGTCCCTGGGCCTGCTGTGCCGGGTGCCCACCTGGTCGGGTTGGTGTTGCCATCCCCCGTGTGGTTGGCCCCGGTCTACCTCGCTGCACTGCCGACGTGACAGTGCCTGGTAGTGTGCTGGGCCGACCTCGTCGGGATGGCGTTGCTCTGCCTCGCAGGGGTGTGGTAGGCCTACCTCGTCCGGGTGTTGTAGGCCCACCTCGCCGGGGTGTTGCAGGCCTACCTCGTCTGGGTGTTGTAGGCCTACCTCGTCAGGCTGGCTTTCGTGTGCTCCCCCCCACCTTTTCCGGAGTTGGTCGATGTGACGTCTCACGACCTGTCCATCTTCCAACTCGACTGTGTAGGATTTGGGGCCGGTTGTGCTGGCAATCTTCCCCTTCAGCCACTTAGGAGGGCCGTTGAAATTCAGCGCGAAAACTGAATCTCCTTTGCTGAAGGCGCGAAGCGGGCGGCTGGCGGTTGCGGTCACTTCCGGGCTGTATTGGGGGTGTAGCCGGTCCAAGGGTGACCTCAACCTTCTGCCCATGAGGAGTTCGGCCGGGCTCTTGTGGGTGGTGGCATGCGGCGTGATGTGCTGGGTGAGGAGGAAGTTGTCGATGCGTTCTTGCCAGTCTCCCGGGCCCATCTTGGTGAGGGCTTCTTTTGTGAGCCGGACCATCCGTTCCGCTTGTCCGTTTCCGGCCGGCCTGTACGGAGCGGAGAGGGCATGGCGGATGCCCAGTCCTGCCAGGAAGGACTCCATGGCCAGTGATGTGAGCTGGGGGCCGTTGTCCGAGACCAGCACGTCCGGTAGTCCGTGTGTGGCAAACAGGCGGCGCAGGGCTCGGATCGTCGCTTCCGTTGTGGTAGATGCCATGGGTATCACCTCGAGCCACTTGGAGAAGGCATCTACCACGATGAGGAGGTGCCGCCCTTGCATCGGGCCCGCGAAGTCGATGTGGACCCTCGACCATGGGTTGCTGGGGGTCTCCCAGTTCGTGACTTCGGCTTGTGGTGGTGCTGGGCGGACTTCTTGGCACGGGTCACATCTGGAGACCCATTGTTCAATGTCTCTGTCCAGTGAGGGCCACCAGACGTAGCTCCGTGCCAGGGCCTTCATGCGGACGATGCCTGGGTGCCCGTTGTGCAGAGTCTCTAGCGTCCGCCGTTGCAGAGTGCTTGGGATCAGCACCCTGTCTCCCCATAGCAGACAGCCCTTTATGGTGGACAGCTCCGTCTGTTTCCTGGTGAACGGGCTGAACCTCTCTTCCGTCTGTTTCGCTGGCCACCCCCTGAGGATCCAGGACCTTACTTGGCGGAGGGTGGGGTCCCTCTGGGTGTGCGCGGCCACATCTGCGGAGGAGACTGGACAGCTGGCGTCATCATCTATGTGGAATAGATGGAGCGTGGGGGCTGGGTCTTCCACCGGGTTCTTCGATGGGCATCTGCTGAGTGCGTCGGCGTTTCCTATGGCTGTGCCTGGCTGGTGCACGAGCCTATAAGAGTAGCCGGCTAGGAAGATGGCCCATCTCGTCATCCGCGGGGACATGAAGGTCGGGGTGGGTTGGTCGCCTGCGAGGAGTCCCAGGAGTGGCTTGTGATCCGTGACTATGGTGAAGCGCCTTCCATAGAGGTATTCGTGGAAGCGCTTCACTCCTGCCACGATGGCCAGGGCTTCTTTGTCCAGCTGACTGTAGTTCCGCTCTGCGCCGGACATGGTTTTCGAGAAGTAGGCGATGGGGGCCTCCGTGCCGTTGGGCAGCTCGTGGCTGAGGACTGCCCCCACCCCGTATGGCGACGCGTCGCAGGTCAGCTTGATGGGGAGCGTCTCGCTGTATTGAATGAGGACGCTTTTGGACGTCAGTAGTCCCTTGATGGCCCGGAACGCTGCTTCCTCTTCCTGGCCCCACTTCCAGGAAGCCGATTTCCCCAGCAGGCGGTGGAGTGGCTCAGCAACTGTGGCTTTCTGTTTTAAGAAAATGGCGTAGAAGTTGAGCAACCCAAGGAAAGCCTGAAGCTCCGTTTTGTTTTTTGGGCTTGGAGCTTCATGGATTGCTTCCACTTTTGATTTGGTGGGGTGGATGCCTGTGCCATCAATGAGGTAGCCCAGGAACTCGACTTCCTGTACTCCTATGATGCACTTGTCCCGCCTGACCCTCAAACCCTTGGCCTTGAATCGCTGCAGGACAAGCCTGAGCCTTTCAAGGAGTTGAGCTCTTGAGTCACCGGAGACGAGCACATCGTCGAAGTAAGGCACCACCCCTGGAACGCCTTGGAGGAGGCGTTCCATCATGGATTGGAAGATGCCGGGGGCAGCGCTGACTCCAAATTGGAGCCGGTTGCATTTGAATGCCCCCCTGTGCGTGACAATTGTTTGAGCCTCCGCCGTTTTTTCATCCACTGGCAGCTGCTGGTAAGCCTGGGCCAGGTCAGTTTCGCAAAAATTGATCCCGATCCCAGGGAATGCAGCAGATGTTGCACCACTGGGACTGGGTATGCGCTCTGTGCCAACGCTTTGTTGATGGTGCAACGGTAGTCGGCGCAGATGCGCACAGACCCATCATGCTTCAGTGGGGTCACAATGGGGGTCTCCCATGAGGCATGATCGATCGGTTCCAGGACGCCCTGGGCGATCAGCTTATCCAGCTGCTCATCTACTTTGGGCCGCAGGGCAAACGGAACTCGGCGGGGCTTGAGCCTAATTGGGGTGATTCCCTTGTCCAGATTGAAGGAGATTGGCCTCCCCACAAATTTCCCCAGCTTACCATCGAAGACTTCCTTGAACTCTTCGATGAGGTAGTCGAGTTCGTCCCTGCCAATTTGGTTGATGCCCTCGATTGAGAGCCCCAGCGGCTTGAACCACTCCACTCCTAGCAGGTTCGGTCGGCTGTCCCGTACGACGGTGATGGGGAGCTTGCCTTCGAACTGCTTGTAGGTGACCCGGATGTTGGCTCTTCCTAGCACTCCGATGGGGTTTCCCCCGAAGTCGACGAGCTTGGAGTGTAGTGGCTTCAGCTCTCGCTTGGTGATGCTGGGTTGCAGGCACTTCAACTGCTGCCAGTCCATGATGGAGTAGACCGAGCCGGAGTCTACCTCCATTTTGCAGGGTGCTCCTTCCACGTGGATGGTCACATGGAACTTGGTGGCACTGTCTGACGTCGTGTGAGCGATGGTCGTCTGGTGGACTGCTCCGCTCCGGGGAAATTCGTCGTCTCTGCGTCTGGAAGGGCCAGAGGACCGTTTGGATGACCTCTGGTAATCCTTCCGATTCTCGCGGGGACGGTGGCTGGAGGGCTCTGGGGCTGGTTCCTCAGCTCTGCAAGCTTCGGCGATGTGACCCCTTCTGTTGCAGCGTCGGCAGGTCGCATCTCTCCACTTGCAGGTTGCTCTGGCATGGTCCCCTCTGCAGCTGGCGCAGCGCTCCCCTTTGTAGTTCCGTTGGGCGGTTTCCCGCCTTGGGGGTCTGGATACCTTGTGGACGGTGGACTCTCCCTCCGACTCGGATCCAGCCGTGGAATCCTCTGTTGAAGATTGCTCTGTGGAGCGAATCTTGTGGATTCCCTTGGCTCTGCTTACTGCGGCAGCTGCTTTCTCCGAGATTTCGGATGCGGTGGCTTCCTCCACCACATCCTTGAGCACGAGCTTCTTCCTGCTCAGGAATTTCTTTTGCAGGCCTCTGTCCCTCATGCCGAAGACCACGCGGTCAGCGATGGCGTTGTCCACGTGGTCGAACTCACAGCTGGCTGCGATCTGGCGTAGGGCGGCCACGAATTCCTTGATCGTCTCACCCTCCTTCTGGTCCCGTTGGTGGAAGGTGAAACGGTTCGCCACCGGTGTTCCTGTTGGGCATAGTGGTCCTCCAGGATCTGCAGCAGGTCTGTCCATGGCACTTCTTCGATGTCTCGTGGTGCTACGAGATCGATTGCCATGTCGAGGACCTCGGAGCCGCAGTTGGCCAGGAAGATGCCCTTCTTCCGGTCATCATCGGCATCCCTGATGTTGTTGCCTCTCAGGTATTGCCGGAATTTCACTACGTAGGATTTCCACTTGTCCTTCCCTGGGCGGAAAGGAGCAAGGGCTGGCAAAGTGACTTCAGCGGATGCCATGCCTTTGGAAATGCCTACTGTAGTTCCCGGTGCCGGAGTCTTGTCTTGTTGGCTTGGTGCCGCGAGGTTCGTTCTTCTCTCAGTCCTTCGTCGCCAGTGTTAGATCGGCGCAGGGAAAGGAAGACGTGACCAGCTCGTTACATTAGTAACTTTATTTGGAATAAGAAACAGTAGCAAGACTGGCTGTGCGCTGCCGGGGCTCTCCTTATATTCGCTCCGGCAGACGCACCGCCCCCTGACAGGGATTCAAATCTTCCCGCCCGGTGGCTAGCAGCCAATCCGGGCGGATGTCCTTATAAGGACATAACACCCACCAAGCCACACCCACAGAACCGGTAGTAAAATAATTTGAAACCCACCACTAATCTATACCATATTTCAAATAGTAGTAAATATATCAAAATGGTAATAAAATATCCCTAACTTTAGTACCTAATCAAATTTCTGTCCTTCATTAAAAACCGATGGGAGAAAATGTCTTCTTCAGGCCATACATTTATTGTAGGAAATATATGTATGAATTAAATTGAATTAAACTCTAGAGATTGTTAGCATCTTATGTATTTGTGATATAGCAAATATTAGCTATTAAATATTTATGATGTAGCAAAAAATTAAAATTTGCATGATATGTTTAAAATGAAACAGTCAACAACTGTCACCGACATTGTCAACAACAACAATACACATTAAAATAAAAGAATGAAAGATGTCAGTGTGTAAATTTGGGGAAAAGTTCTCTGAAGTAATTCAGTTTTTAATATTTTTCTGATATACAACAAGGAAGTGGCTATCCTAATAGCATAGCATATATGCTATTAGATCCCAAAGTACATGTCCATTCAGAGAAGTCATCTAACCCACCAGTTTTCATATCATGCTAGAGCAGTTTTCTCCAAACTGAGCCTCCTTGGGATATGACCAGGCCAAGGTCTCATTAAACAGTGTACACCAAACACAGAGCACCAACATAGCCTGGTCCCTGACTTTTATTGCCAGTGAATCCACCAGGTTCACTTCCTTTACCATAATATCCTTAACCAAGCTGAAAGTTCCTAGCTCCCAGAGGGCCTTTACTTTGGCATAGTGTCGTTCTGTTCCCTTAGTTTTCCTTGAAGGCAAAAACAGGAAAATTCCCTACCCAGAGAGATAATGGCCCTTTGACTCTGGACACACAGAAACAGCAAAACATGTGCTAATCCAGTACCTGTATTACAGAGACATTCCCACTAGCTATTTCACCATTATTGTATAAATCTCCATAGCACAGATGATGTCCTATGCCTCAAACTAGCCTTTATGAGTTATGTAATATGCTAGCTAACAATGTTTTGTATTGTGACAATTTAGTTAGCCGTATATTAGTTTTATGTTTTCTTGTATTTAACCAATGGTTTTACCCCCTCCATAGATTTGTTTTAGGGTTTCATTTTTACATATTTATTTTAGCCTTTTTAGTGGATTTTTTTAACGTTTTCTAGTTTAATGCAATTTTTATTTTAACATTTTGTAGCCTATCTTTCTTACAACTTTTATCATGCCTTAGTCAGCTTGGCCATGGAATTATTGGAATGGATAATAGTATCTATAACGTATGACATTTGGCAGGCAGGCAGGTGGAAGAAGGCTGCATTATATTGTATGAAAAATTAAATCAAGTAATATTCTTGTACAACCAGAAACCTGGTAGCTGATCCAGAATTTGTCTGTCTATCCGTTTGTTTGTTTGTTTGTTTGTTTGTTTGTTTGTTTGTCTGCCAGCCAGCCTATTTCATAGTATCCTGTGAACTCTTATTCTTTGCAGAAATAGCTCCAATGATTAATATGTTCCTTTTATACACTGTCTGTAGCATTAACTGTATTGACTGTATGTTTGAGGCAGACTTTTTTTGGTTTGACTGCCAACCTTTGGGGCACCAGGACCTGTTCCATGGAGAGAGGGTTTTCCACAGATCGGAGGGGTGTGGTTTCGCATGCTGCCTGCATCCCGTGGATGGAGCTTTGCTTATTTGCGTGGACCAGGTTCTGGCATACCACGGACCTGTGCCAGTCCACAGACTGGCAGTTGGGGACCCCTAGTATAGTACATTGATCTTTACTAAAAATCTGTCTTGATAATCCAAGTCTACTGTTTTTCTTTTTAAAATTAAAGCAAATGAAGGCTTTTTTGTGTTTTACTAGAGTAACATAGGACAATTATTTGTATAATAAGACTCCAAAGACTGAATATTTTAAAATTTGAATGACAAATTATTTTCATACCCAGACTGGACAAAGAAAAAAATCAATCGGCTGCCTCTGATTTAATAATTAGGCAGAAAGCCCAAATAGAGAAAAGAAATCCAACATTGGTTTAATAACCTAACTGGCACTGGAATAATTCTACATTACAAGGTTCAATTTTTAAGTTTTGGGAGTTGGGAGGGGAGAGAAAGAAACAGTCTTGAGTACCTTTGAGAATCTGCTTTTTCTTTCTATTTTTGCTTCTCTGTTCTATTTCACAGCAAAGGGAGGGTGGTTTGTCTGATGCTTGTTTGCTTGTTTTGATGTTAGTCATCACTTATTTCACTCTTTATTATTTTGTTCCATTTGTGTGTTACAAATTTGTTATGTAAATACATACACACATATATACATAGAAATTGCTGGGAAAAATGATTTCATAGGTAAAATAATTAAAACTTTGTTCTTGTTGGATGCTTATCCTACGATTGGGTAGATAATATATAGAAAACTATGTTCTGTAACTTTAAATGCTACAAAGATGACTAATTGGCTGTGCTAAGCAAACATAAAAGAAGGCAGGAAGTTCATTCACTTCTGCTCCTGCTAGTAGAAGGTTGAACTGCTGAAAGGAACTGTGTCTGTGTTACTGAAGAGAACTGGAATTGTAAGCAAATTATGTTTTTGTGTTGAACCGTGATTATTTGAAGAAGTGTTATCTTTGTTTTTAGAAGCCAAGTTTGTTTTACTACAAGTAAAGACTGTTTATTTTTCTTTAAACATTCAGAGTCTGTGAGTATCTGTGTGTTTTGCTAAGCAACGTATCTATTCACTGTCTGGTCCGTTGCACCACTTTGCAGAGGGCAGTTTTACTCTCAACACTGGTTATGGGCCCAGTACCAGAGTGTGTGTGCCAGTTACAGCAATAAGAGAGTTGTGACACACATTATTGCTCCAGACGTTCTGATACGTATTTAATATCCTGGTGAGGATGGCACAAGGTCAAGCTCCCAACTTATCGCTAGTTACCCGGCTGGATGGCACCAACTACAAATCCTGGTCCATCAAGTGCAGTCTCCTGTTGCGCAAAGAAGGGCTATGGGATGTAGTGCAGAATCCACCAGATGTGACCTCTTGGAATGCTGACGATGCCGAGGATGCCAGGAAGATAGCCGAGTTCCAGAGGAGGAATGAGAGTGCATTGTGTATTATTGGTTTGTCTCTAGACAATACCCAGCTTGTTCACATCGAGGGTGAACAGTCTGCTGCAAGATGCTGGGGCAATTTGAAACGTCTTTATGTTCATGACTCTGTGGGGGCGCAAATTAACATTATACGAAGGTTGTTTCGCATACAACTCCTTAAGGGTGGTGACATGTTAACACATCTGAATTGCATAAAAAGCATTTTTCGAGAGCTACATCAGAAGGAGGTGGTTTTTTCCGAGCAGCAACAGGTTTATATACTGTTATCATCGCTAGATGAAAGCTACGACAATGTAGTAACATCATTTGAAGTTCTCACACAGCAGGAGCTAACTTTGGCCAATGTAACCTAACGACTACTAGAAGAGGCCAGAAGGAGAGAAAAAGAAAACAACTAAGGGAAGAACCTGAGTCGATTAATGTAAATGTAAAGGCAAATAACCATGTATATGCTGTAAAACATTGTTTTAATTGTGGCAAGAAGGGTCATATAGCTAGGTTTTGCAGAAGGCTGAAACAAAAAACCATGGTTAAAGATAAAAAACAATGTAATGTAGCTATGTCTGATAAGAAATTGGTTAACCACGATTCGTGGGTTATTGATAGCGGGGCGTCGCTATGCATTGTCAGAACACAAAACTATTTTGTGAAAATGTTGCCTAGTAATAATAAGGTTTCTTTAGTAAATGGGTGGAAGCTAAAGGCATGTGGTGAGGGAACAGCAATATGTCCATATGTAAAAGAAAAAATGCATATGCTATATGTTCCAAATCTAAACTTTAATTTGATTTGGTTAGAGTATTGGTTAAGCTAGGATATACAGTAACATTTAGAACCAATGATTGTTTAATTGAAAAAAGTGAAACCAAGATTATTGGAAAACTGAAAGATGGTTTATATGTATTATCTGGTAACCATGTTACAAATGTTGTATACTCAAATGTCAGACCAATGATGAATGTGTTCACTTGCTTCACAGACATATGGGGCATATCAGTTTTAAGATGTTACAGAAAACTGTAAAATTAGTTGATGGGTTGAAGCTGAAACCATGTAACCAGTATTTAAATTGCAATATTTGTAATCAGCAGAAAAGTAGAACAATCCCTGCTAATAGGTTTGACGGGTTTAAAACGAAGAGACCACTGGAAGTGGTATTTGCTGATTTAATAGGGCCAATGAAGGCTAGTTTAGGGGGTGCTTGCTATGTTCTCAGTATAGTTGACCATTATTCCAGGTATGGTTTTTGCTACCTATTGAAGACTAAGGTAGATACTTTTCCGTATTTTGTTCAATGGATTAAGTTTGTGGAGAGAAAAACAAATCAAAAAATAGTTACCATTGTAACTGACAATGGTACTGAGTTTGTAAACACAAGGTTTAAATCAATGTTAGATAATACTGGTATAAAGCACAAATGTTCAGCTCCATATAGACCACAACGTAACTCATATGTTGAAAGGAGAGGACAAACCCTACAAGCAATGATGAGATCAATGTTAGCTGATGCAGGTTTACCGGGTAATTTATGGGGAGAAGCAATTATGTGTGCAAATACACTCTTAAACAACACCATAAATACAACCACTAACAAAATTCCATATACCGTATGGCATGGAAGGAAGCCGAATTTGAGCTACATACACACATTTGGATCACCTGTATGGGTACATATTCCATTGCAGTTAAGGCGTAAGGGCCAGAGTAGGGCACAACAATTAATATTTGTTGGTTATAATTCAAACCACAAGTCCTACAGATTTTGGGTAAAAGGAACAGCAACGGTAGTTAACAGTGCAAATGCCAGGTTTATGGAGCATGTAGGGTGGAATAAATTAGGTACTGAAAATGAGGTTATCATTGAAACTCAGACTGAAGCTACCAATGAAATGCCAGAGATCCAGAGCGAAGAGGTAGAGAAAGACGTAGTACAGGAAGAGGTAAAGGTGGAGAGGCAATCTGTAAGTCCTGAACTCCCAAGAAGGTCAAGTAGATTAACAAGACCACCTGATAGGTATCAGGCAACTACAGTCTATCAAGTAAATAAAGTCCCTACTACATTTAATGAGTTGACCATGTTTCCACCTGAAGACCAGAAAGTATGGAGAGGTGCAATGATTAAAGAACTACAATCTTTGCAGAATTTGAAAGTGCATGAGTCTGTAACAATTCCAAAAGGGAAAACTATACTCAGTAGTAAGTGGGTATATAAATTAAAGACTGGGATAGATGGGATACCAATATATAAAGCTAGGCTAGTAGCTCAAGGATTTAATCAGTCTTCTAATGATTACGATGAAGTATTCGCTCCAAGCTTAAAAGCCATTACATTAAGAGCAGCGTTGGTATGGGCAGCTAGAAATAAATATATAGTTAACCATTTAGATGTAGAGACCGCATATCTGCATGCACCATTACAGCATGAAATTTATTTAAAGAAACCCTCAGGATTTGAGGAAAATGGGAAGGCTGACTGTTGCTTATTAAAGAAAAGTCTGTATGGGTTAAAACAGTCAGGTTATGAATGGAACCAGTGCATTGTAAAAATATTGAAGAATATCGGATTTAAAGCAGGATTAGCAGATCCATGTTTATTTAAAATGGAAAAGGATGGTATAGTATCATTATTACTTCTTTTTACGGACGATATAGCTCTGATTACAAAGAATGAGCAAGAGGCCAACAGGATTGTTGATGAATTAAAAGATCATGTCAGGATTAAAAATTTAGGGGAGATACAACAGTAAGGATCGAAAAAACTAGGGGAGGATTTAAATTATCCCAAACTGATAAAATTAATAATCTATTAAAACAGTTCATAATGGAATTGTGTAAACCATCAAAGACACCTATGGTTCAAGATTATTGCAACACTGATGTGAAAAGTCCAGTGTTTGATAAAGGGATATACCAATCATTGATTGGCAGTTTATCATACATTACAATTGGTCTCGACCCGATATTTCTTATAGCGTGAACCAATTAGCTAGATTCAACACGGAACCTAGAGAAAAACACTGGCAAGGAGCAAAACGTATTCCTAGATATCTGAAATATACCATGCATCATGCATTATATCTACAACCATCAGAAGAATTGCATGTAACCACTGATGCGGATGCTAGCTTTGCAACAGATGTAAATACAAGAAAATCAACCTCAGGAATCGCTGTATTTCTGGGAAAATCTTTGATATGGTGGCTTTCAATAAGACAGCAGCATTTAAGTATGTCTACAATGGAAGCAGAGTTTTCTTGTTTATCTTTGTTATGTACGGATTTGATCAGTATTAAGCAGCTGATGCTAGATTTAGGAATAGATATACAAGATCCTATAATAGTATATGAAGATAATCAGGCAGCGATAAAAATGATGACAAATATAGATGTAAAGAGGAGAACAAAACATACAGATCTTCAGTATCTCAATGTAAGAGAATGTATAATGAACAAGATGATAGAACTTATATATTGTGCATCAGAAGACAATGTGGCTGATCATTTCACAAAAGCACAGGGAAGTAGGAAGCATATAGATACATGTGAACAGTATGGTTTAAGATTGTAAATATATTAGTCTACCCAAAGGGGAGAATGTTGGATACTTATCCTGCGGTTGGGTAGATAATAGGTAGAAAACTATGTTCTGTAACTTTAACTGCTACAAAGATGACTAATTGGCTGTGCTAAGCAGACATAAAAGAAGGCAGGAAATTCATTCACTTCTGCTCCTGCTATTAGAAGGTTGAACTGCTGAAAGGAACTGTGTCTGTGTTACTGAAGAGAACTGGAATTGTAAGCAAATTATGTTTTTGTGTTGAACTTCTTCTTATTTGAAGAAGTGTTATCTTTGTTTTGAGAAGCCAAGTTTGTTTTACTACAAGTAAAGACTGTTTATTTTTCTTTAAACGTTCAGAGTCTGTGAGTATCTGTGTGTTTTGCTAAGCAACATATCTATTCGCTGTCTGGTCCGTTGCATCACTTTGCAGAGGGCAGTTTTACCCTCAACAGTTCTCAGAAAAAGCATAACTGAACATTTGCATGTGAATATATTTGTGTTCAGGCAATAAATGAGTGAACAAATGTTTAGGGAATAAATTAGATAGTTTAATTGCATTCCAACAGAAAGGTAAGAATGCTTAAGCCCTTTGAAATCAATGTGCTTGGGTTCCTTAATACAGGATGCAAATTTAATCTGTGCTTATTTGAAAGTTTGGCCCAAAGTAGTATGATTCATTGGGTATGAATAGGATTATAATCATAGCATTCAGCTGTAACCATAGTGATTCCTCAGAATGTTATGACAGAGTTCTAAGAAAACAGAAAACTTCTCTCTGAAATATAATGCAGCAAAAATACATCAATTATTTATTACTCTGTTGCAACTTATACCTTACAGTTAGCTTCAAATTTGTCATTAATTTATATGATCCTTCATATAAATCCAGTTATTCGTACTATATTTATAAGTAGTAAATTTATAAGTTTAACACTTGTAAATTTGTGTAAAGCCAAGTAAATTAGATCATTAACAATGGAGAATATCACAATGGAGGAATGAATTAAAACCAGATAACAAAGTTATTCAGAATAAGCAAAGTGTAAACAGTTTATTCTATTGAACAGGGTCTCATGTAATATGTATTAATGGACGTGCCATGCAAAAAGAGATGGGGGAAAAAATGAGAAACCTTTCTCAGTGAAAGAAATCTGATGAAGAAAGTGATGTTTAAACCATATTATCTTCTTTCTTTTTTTTGAACAATTTTTTTTATTTTTTTAAGACACATAAATATACAAAAATCTTTTCAGAACGAGCCATTGATCCAGTCATAAATAGGTACAATTACTAATTCCTCTTTAACAAAAGCTTTTCCCAAATCCCCACTAATTACCTTCTTTTTTTAAAAAAAAAAGCAAAAAAAAAAAGAAATTATCTAACTTATATCATTTTACACACATCAATTACCTTCTATTATTTCACCACAAATCTTAATTTTCAAATAACACAACTTAATATTCTCTAACATTGTTGGCACAAATTCTATCTAATAAAAGAAAAAATTCTTAAAACCCATTACACTGATCTTAAAGTCCTTAATTCAACATCATTTCAATTTCTTTTCCTTTTAATATGGATGGATATTATCTTAAGTTTAGTTAGTTTAGTTTATTACATTTATATACCGCCCTTCTCCCGAAGGACTCAGGGTGGTGAACAGCCATGGTAAAAACAATATACAACAAAAATTTAAAAACTTGATTAAAATAATTCAATCATTGGCCGAATTTAAAACAGCCAACTAAAATCATTTTAAAACCCCTATCAAAACCCAATTTAAAATCCTTTATCCCATCAGATCAGCTTGCTGGAATAATAGGATCTTCAGAGCACGACAGAAGGCGTAGAGGTCGGGGATCCTTCGTATGTCCGGGGGCAGTTCGTTCCATAGGGCCGGGGCCCCCACAGAGAAGGCTTTCCCCCTGGGGGTCGCCAGCCTACATTGTTTGGCCAACAGCGCCCTGAGGAGGCCCTCTCTGTGGGAGCGTATTGGTCGGTGGGAGGCAATCGGTGGCAGAATGCGGTCCTGTAGATAACCAGGTCCTAAACCATGGAGCGCTTTAAAGGTGGTAACCAACACCTTGAAGCGCACACGGAAGACCACCGGGAGCCAGTGCAGTTCACACAAGAAGGGTGTTACATGGGAGCGATGAGACGCCCCCATTATTACTTGCGTGGCTGCATTCTGGACCAGCTAGAGCCTCCAGGTGCTCCTCAAGGGGAGGCCCATGTAGAGAGCATTACAATAGTCCAGCCAGGAAGTGATGAGGGCATGAGTGACTGTGTGCAGGGCGTCCCGATCCAGAAAGGGCCGCAACTGGGAGATCAGGCGAACCTGATAGAAAGCCCCACTGGCCATGGCTGTCATATGATCTTCCAAAGACATCTGTGAGTCCAGGAGGACTCCCAAGTTGCGAGCCCTCTCTGAGGGGGTTAAGATCTCATCCCCAATAGCCAGCAATGGTGTTAGCTGGCTATATCGGGCCGTCGGGAGCCACAGCCATTCAGTCTTGGAGGGGTTGAGTCTGAGCCTGTTCCTCCCCATCCAGATATGCATGGCCTCCAGGCAGCGGGACATCACGTCAAGGGCATAATTGGGGTGAGACTTCCGATTGGCTCCGCAGGACTTCGCTGACGCTCCTCTGTAGGCGCCCGATCCCCGGTTCCGTAAAAGCCCCAGAACAACCGAAAAACAGCTGTCTGGGGCTTGAAAACCCTCCCCCCAGGCAAAGGGGAGAGAGAAGAGCCGGCAGGTGGAGGTAGAGCCCCCCAAGTGCCCTAGGAGTAATCCTGGGGCGCGAAGGGTGAGGGCTCCCTAGAAGTCTGCCAATCTGCTCCGGACCTGGGAAGACTCCGCTATTTAGCGGGGCTAGAAGCCGCGACCATCTCTGCTGACAACAAATGAGGGATTTTTAACACCTTTAATTGCTGCAGGCAGAACAAGCCAGGAGAAGTCAGACTGCTAGTATTTACACTTAACTCCAAAGTTTATAGCCTCCTTCGGAAATAACAAGTTAGCAATTTGCATCAAAATGGTGATTGAAACCTGAAAGGGAGGGGCGGAGAAAGGGAAAGTTACAGAAAGTTTCGTTTCCCTGGCAGCCTCTTGCCTGGAAAGAACTGTTGTGCTGAGAGAAGGAGGATTTTAAACGTTAATTTACGATTGGGAAAATTCTTTGACTTTGATGAACTTTTCTTTTTGGCTTCTGAATAAAATACAACGATCAATTTAAACTGAAAATGGCCTCAAAATCTGTAAAGACTGTTCCTATTAAAGGAACTGGGAGCACTGGAAGCTCCCCAGTTCATACTCCTAGATTGCAAGCCTCTGCCCCTCTAACAGACCCACAGATTTTAATGTTTGAGATGATACAAGAAGCCCTACAAGCCATACAAAATAAAATTGCTACTGTGATTAATGAAAAAATTAATGAAACCAAGGAAAAAATTAATGAAACTAATGAAAAAATACAGGCTGTTTCAGATGAGATTTTAATTCGGAACCAGCAGATCAGAGATGATATACTATTGGCATTTAAATGTTTGGCAGGTGATATTGAAATGGTGGATGATAAAGTTGAAGAAATTAAGCAATTTACGGAAATTTTGGACAAAAAATTGGGAGAGACTCACAGCAGACTTGAGAGAGATGAAGATGATGTAACGATGTTACAATATCGAGATATGGAATTTGCTTTAAGATTCAGAGGGGTGAAGGAGAATAAACAAGAGAACTTGAAAGAAATGATGTCAGAGGCATTGGCACAGTTGCTGGGGGAGACAAAAACTGAGCTGGGCTGGCAGATTGACAAGGCATATCGTGTTAACTCTTGGGTGGCCAGACAGAAACACTTACCAAGAGACATTGTAATATATTTTACTACAAGGAGAGTACACAATGAAATTTTACAGGCTACTTTTAAAAACAAGCTTCAGGTTGAAGGCCAGGAGTTGATGACAATGAAAGAAATCCCCCCCCACCTCAAGATGTTGAGAGCGAGAAGGGAGTATGCTTTTCTGGTGGATGAGCTGAAAAAACGTCAATTACAGTACAGATGGGAGGTCCCAGCCGGTTTAGTGGTGACGTATTCTGGAGAGAGATATCGGCTTAATACAATATGGAAAGCAAGAGATTTTTACATCAATGTATTAAAGGCTGGGACACCCAAATCACCAGAAGGCAAAAGAAAGAAGGAAGTACTGGAAGGAGAGAGAGAAGAGCTACTGACAGTGGTTTAGGGGGGAGTTTTTACTGGTCAAGAAGAACCACTACAAATTCAGATGGCTGTTCAAGATGTGGATTTAATTGATATATTTGCAGAACCGAAGGATCAAAGACAGACCAGAGCAGCAACAGCTAAGCGTAAGGAAGAATTAAGACAGCAACAACAGCAACAGCAACAGCAACAACAACAACAACAACAACTGCAGATAGCAACTCAAGAAACTACCAAAACAGAAGCTGTGGGAGGAGCAAGACCTAAAGGTCAAATGAGGCAAGACCATCAGAAATTGCTCCAAGCGCTTCAGAGGCCCAGAGATGGGAACTAGATTTTTGATCTGGAATGTCAATGGTTTGAATTCTCCGCAGAAGAGAAGGAAAATATTTCACTATCTTAAACAATTTAAGAATGAAGTAACTTGTTTACAAGAGACTCATATTAGGATACAAGATCAAAAATATTTGACAAATGCAAGATTAGGTACACATTACGTTGCAGCAGCATCAGAGAAGAAAAATGGTATAGTTATATATGTGAAAAGAGACTTAATTGCAAAATTAGTTGAAGTGGATGATCAAGGAAGATTTTTAGCGATTGAACTTTTAATAAAGGGAGAACAATTACTTTTAATTGGAGTATACGCCCCGAACCAACAACAGGAAAAATTTTATAATTCTCTACATTCTAAGTTGACACAATGGGGATACAAAACTTGTATCCTGCTGGGTGATTGGAATGGTGTTTTGGATGTTAAAAAGGACAAGAAGGGACCTAAGCAAAATGTTTCAGCAAAAGCAAGATTGCCCAAATCGTTTTTGGAGATGATGGATGATTGGGAGTTGAGGGATATTTGGCGTGAAAGAAACCCAGAAGAAAAAGATTTTACGTTTTTCTCGGATAGACATCAATCTTTTTCAAGGATTGATTTTATATTAATTACTAATGATTTATTATCTAGGGTGAAGAACATGAAGATCTGTTCAAGATCATTGACAGACCATAGTCAGTCTGGATGGAATTGGAGTATGGGAAAGGGCCTAGGAGTCCTGGAGGTTAAATGATAATTTGTTTAGATATGAAGAAAATGTAAAAGATTGTAAAAAATTTATGAAAGAGTTTTTTGCTATGAATATGCAAAAGGGTACATCTATGGAAATGGTATGGGATGCAAGTAAAGCCTACATGCGAGGAATTTTGATATATTTGAATAATAAATATAGAAAGAAACAGGGGGCAAAAAGAAAAGAATTAGAAGAGGTTATTAATAAACAGGAACGGGCTTTAATAGCCAACCCAACAGATAAGAAAATTAAAAAGGCAATTAATTTACTGAAGGGTCAGTTTAATATGTTAATAGCAGATCAAGTGGCAACCAACTTACAATATGCAAAACATAATACTTTTTGTAATGCCAATAAACCAGGTAGGTGGTTGGCATATTTGTTAAGGAAAAAGCAGAAAGCAAGGACAATAGAGAAAATGAAATACAAGGGTAGGGAGATTTATGAGCAAGAATTGATTAAAAAAGCCTTTTTAGAGTTTTATTCAAGGCTGTATATTGGTGATAAAATTCAAGATATAGATATAGATAGATACCTGCAGAAAGAGAATATTTGTATAACTTCAAAAGAGCAGAGGGATAGCTTAAATCAATTGATAACTTCAGAGGAAATTATCTTTGCAATTAAGCAGTTGAAACTGGGTAAAGCTCCTGGAACGGATGGTTTGACAGCTATTTATTATAAACGTTTACAGGAGGAAATGGTGGAACCACTGAAGGAATTATTCAATAATATACAACAGGGAGGAGAGGTACCTCCAACTTGGAAGACAGCATTTATATCTCTGATCCCAAAAGATGGGCAAGACTATACAGATCGTAAAAACTATAGGCCGATTTCACTTTTAAATACAGATTATAAGATTTTTGCTAAAATTTTAGCAAACAGATTAATGACAGTTATGCAGCAAATGATTCATCATGATCAAACTGGTTTTATAAATGGAAGACAAATGAAAAGTAATGTAAGGCAAATTGTTAATTTATTAGAGTATTTTGGAAGGAACAACCAGGTCCCCGCAATGCTAGTTTTTTTGGACGCTGAAATAGCTTTTGACAGATTGAATTGGCAATTTTTATTAAAACTAATAGAAAGGATGCAATTTGGAGAACATTTTACACAATCTATTAAGGCAATATATCAAAAACAAACAGCGCAAATAATAATCAATGGTGGTTTAACAGATAATTTTAATATAGAAAAAGGAACAAGGCAAGGTTGTCCCTTGTCTCCGTTATTGTTTATTTTGACGCTGGAAATTTTATTAAATAAAATACGTGGGACTGATATAATAAAGGGAATTAGAATTAGACGGCATGAATATAAGTTACAAGCATTTGCGGATGACCTGAAGAAGAGATAGAAAGGTTAACAGGATTTGAAATAGTTAAGAAGGTTAAATATTTAGGGGTTTATATTATGACTGCAAATATGAAATTATATCAACATAATTATGAACCGTTATGGCAAAAAATACAGAAAGAGATGGAAAATTGGAAGAAATTGCAACTGTCTTTGCTGGGTAGGATAGCCGCTGTAAAAATGAATATCTTACCAAGATTTTTATTTCTTTTTCAAATGATACCTATACTTTAAAAAGATGAAAATTTGAAGGAATGGCAGAAGGGCATAAACAAGTTTGTGTGGGCAGGGAAGAAACCACGAGTTAATCAAAAGATAATGCAAGACACCTGAGAAAGAGGTGGTCTTAAAATGCCCAATTTAAGACTGTATTATGAAGCTGCTACCCTCTCAGCAATTACAGATTGGATAAATTTAATGGAGGAAGAGATACTGAATATTGAAGGATATGGTCTGGTCTAGGGCTGCCATGCTTATCTATTGTATGACAAGAGGACTTCCAGTTCGCTCTGCAAGCCTCGAAGATGCTCTTTTACGAGCGCCCAATCCCCGGTTCCGTTAAAGCCCCAGAACAGCCGAAAAACAGCTGTCTGGAGGCTTGGAACCCTCTCCCCCAGCAGAGGGGAGAGAGAAGAGCTGACAGGTGGAGGTTGAGCCCCCTCAAATGCCCTAGGAAGGATCCTGGGGTACGAAGGGTGTGCACTCCCTAAAAGCCTGTCAAACCACTCCGGACCAGGGACGAATCCACTAATTAGCGGACCTAGAAGCTGCGACCAATTCTGCCGATGGAAATGAGGGGGCTTTAACATTTTGAACCAGCAGCAGGTAGAACAAGCAAGGAGAAATCAGACTGCAAGTATCTTTACCTAACTCCGACATTTGTAGCCTCCTTCGGAACTAATAATTAGCACTTTGCAACAAAATGGTGATTGAAGCCTGAAGGGGCGGGGGAAAGTGAAAGTCAAAGAAAGTTTCGTTTTGCTGGCAGCCCTTTGCCTGGAAAAAACTCTGTATTGATAGAAGGAGGATTTTAAAACGCTAATTAAGTTTGGAATTTTCCTTGAGGAATTTTTCTTTTTTGGCTTCTGATTAAAATATAAAGAATTTTAAATTGGAGATGGCCTCAAAACCTGTAAAGACTGTTCCTATTAAAGGAACGGGAAGTGCTGGCAGCTCCCCAGCTCACATTCCTAGATTGCAAGCTTCTGCCCCTCCAGCAGATCCATAGACTTTAACGTTGGAGATGTTACAACAAGCCCTCCAAGTTACACAAGAGAAACTTGCTATTGTGATTAATGGAAAAATTAATGAAACCAATGAAAAAATACAGGCTGTGTCAGATGAGATTGCAACTCGGAATCAGCAAATTAGGGATGATATCATAAAGACATTTAAATGTTTGGCAGGCAATATTGAAATGGTGGATGATAAAGTTGAAGAAGTTAAACAATCTACAGTAATCTTGGATAATAAATTAGGAGAAGCTCAGAACAGAATTCAGAGGGCTGAAGATGATGTGGCTATGATACAATACAGAGTTGTGGAATTTGCTTTAAGATTTAGAGGGGTGAAGGAGAACAAACAAGAGAACTTGAGAGAAATGATGTCTGAGATATTGGCACCGTTGGTGGGGGAGTCAAAAAATGATCTGGGCTGGCAGATTGACAAGCTGTATCGCGTTAATTCTTGGGTTGCTAGACAGAAACATTTATCAAGAGACATTGTGATATATTTTACTACAAGGAGAATACGTAATGAAATTCTACAGGCCACTTTTACAAACAAACTTCGGGTTGAAGGCCAGGAAGTGATGACAATGAAAGAAATCCCCCCTAAGATTTTAAGAGCCAGAAGGGAGTATGCTTTTCTGGTGGATGAGCTGAAAAAACGTCAATTACAGTACAGATGGGAGGTCCCAGCCAGTTTAGTGGTGACGTATTCTGGAGAGAGATATCGGCTTAATACAATATAGAAAGCAAGAGATTTTTACATCAATGTATTAAAGGCTGGGACACCCAAATCACCAGAAGGCAAAAGAAAGAAGGATGTGATGGAAGGAGAGAGAGAAGAGCTACTGACAGTGGTTCAGGGGGGAATTTTTACTGGTCAAGAAGAACCACTACAAATTCAGATGGCTGTTCAAGATGTGGATTTAATTGATATATTTGCAGAACCGAAGGATCAAAGACAGACCAGAGCAGCAACAGCTAAGCGTAAGGAAGAATTAAGACAGCAACAACAACAACAACAACAACTGCAGATAGCAACTCAAGAAACTACCAAAACAGAAGCTGTGGGAGGAGCAAGACCTAAAGGTCAATTGAGACAAGACCACCAGAATCTGCTCCAGTTGCTTCAAGGACCCAGAGATGGGAACTAGATTTTTGACTTGGAATGTTAATGGTTTGAATTCTCCACAGAAAAGAAGAAAAATATTTCATTATCTTAAACAATTTAAAAATGATGTGATTTGTTTACAAGAGACTCATATAAGAGTACAAGACCAAAAATACCTGATAAATGCAAGACTTGGTACACACTACGTAGCAGCAGCACCAGAAAAGAAAAATTGTATAGTTATATATCTGAAAAGAGACTTAGTTGCTAAATTAATTGAAGCAGATGACCAAGGAAGATTCTTAGCGATAGAACTTTTAATTAAAGGAGAAAAAATACTTGTAATTGGAGTCTATGCCCCGAATCAACAACAAGAAAATTTCTACAATTTGCTACACTCGAAGTTGACACAATGGGCATATAAAACTTGTATCCTGTTGGGGGATTGGAATGGGGTCTTGGATATTAAAAAAGATAAGAAGGGACCTAAACAAAATGTTTTAACAAGAGCAAAATTGCCCAAAGCGTTTTGGGAGATGATGGATGATTGGGAGCTGAGGGATATTTGGCGTGAAAGAAATCCTGAAGAAAAAGATTTTACTTTTTTCTCAGACAGACGTCAATCCTTTTCAAGGATTGATTTTATACTAATTACTAATGATCTCTTATCTAGGGTGAAGAACACGAAGATTTGCCCAAAAATACTGACAGACCATAGTCCAGTTTGGTTGGAATTGGAGTGTGGAAAAGGGTCTAGGAGGTCCTGGAGGTTAAATGATAATTTGCTTAGGTATGAAGAAAATGTAAAAGAGTGTAAAAAATTTATGAAATATTTTTTTGTTATGAATATGCAAAAGGGTACATCTATGGAAATGGGATGGGATGCAAGTAAAGCATATATGTGAGGAATTTTGATATATTTGAATAATAAACATAGAAAGAAACAGGGGGCAAAAAGAAAAGAATTAGAAGATGAGATTAGTAAACAGGAACAGGCTTTAATAGTCAATCCAACAGATAAGAAAATTAAAGAGGCAATCAATTTATTGAAAGGTCAATTTAACATGTTAATAGCAGATCAAGTGGCAACTAATTTACGATATGCAAAACATAATACTTTTTATAATGCCAATAAACCAGGCAGGTGGTTAGCATATCTGTTAAGGAAAAAGCAAAAATCAAGGACAATAGAGAAAATAAGATATAAGAGTAAGGAGGTTTATGAGCAACAATTGATTAAAAAATCTTTCTTAGTGTTTTATTCGAGGCTGTATACTGGTGATAAAATTAAAGATTTTATCACCAGCTTGCCCCCTCCTCCTCGTCCTCCCCAGTGATGACGAGACCCAACCGAGGCTCGACAATAGATATAGATAGATATTTGCAGAAAGAGAATATTTGTACAATCTCAAATGAGCAGCGGGATAGTTTAAATCAAATGATAACTTCCAAGGAAATTGTGTTAGCAATTAAGCAGTTGAAAGTGGGTAAAGCTCCTGGGACGGATGGTCCGACAGCTATCTATTATAAAACTTTACAGGAGGAAATGGTGGAACCATTGAAAGAATTATTTAACAATATACAACAGGGAGGAGAGGTGCCTCCAACTTGGAAGACAGCATTTATCTCGTTGATCCCAAAAGAAGGGCATGACGATACAGATCCTAAAAATTATAGGCCAATTTCATTATTGAACACAGACAATAAGATTTTTGCTAAAATTTAGGACTTCCGGGTTTGACTGCCACTGGCGAAGACGGTCGCTTTTTTTTTTTATTATTGCAAAAGTTTTACAATTACATTTTCACCCCCTTTCCCCCCCCCCACTACCCCCCCAGACTTCCCAACCTCCCCAGCCCACCCTAACCCTCCCCTCCCCCCAGACTTCCTAGTATGCTCATGTCAGATAAAAGGAAAAAACCCTCCTTTGTATATAAAACTTGAACCCCTCCCTCCCCCTTACAAATTTTCATCTTCATTACATTAACCTATTTCTATCTTGGTATAACATTTTCAAATAAATTTTCATCCTGATTACCTTAAAAATATTTCTATCCTAATATAACATTTTCTAACAAATTTTCATCCTTAACCTTAAAATATTTCTATCTTAATATAACATTTTCTAGCAAATTTTTATCCTCAACCCTAAAATGTTTCTATCTTATATAACGCTTTTAAATAAAGGCTATTTGATACTTCCTAGTTTGATATTTGTGCTGAACATAATTTATCCACTTCTTCCATTCCCATTCATAGGTCTCTTGAGAACAATCTTTTAGATATGCTGAAATCTTCGCCATCTCTGCAAAACTGGCCATCTTCAAAGTCCATTCCTCAATCGTAGGCAGCGCTTCATTTTTCCAGTATTTACCTATCAACAATCTTGCTGCAGTTATCATGTACAGTATCAATTTTGTTTCCCCCAATGTAAAACCCTTAACTATACCCAATAAAAACAGTTGTGGAGAAAATTGAATTTTTTTCTTTAGAACATTCTGCATGACCCACCAAATTTTTACCCAAAAAGCCTTAACTTTCTTACAGGTCCACCAAACATGATAATATGTAGCGTCTAAGCAGTCACATCTCCAACATTTAGGCTGGACACTAGGATACATACACGACAATTTTTTTGGATCTAAATGCCATCTATAAAACATTTTATAGAAATTTTCCCGCAGATTCTGCTTTTGAACGGCCGCCAGCCCCGCCGCCTGTAGAGCCGCCCCGAGTAAGGGAAGCGGCTTGAAAACTCCAGAATCCTGAGGATTTGAGGAGAAGAGCGAAGCAAGAGGCAGGTTGAGCCCCCGTGAACCCCCAGAAGTTTGCTACTGGGGAGGAAACAGGTGTGGCTCCCTTTTAACTTGCGGAGACTCCGGACGGCGTGGGACGACTCTGTTCGTCAGAGCAAGCCGGTTGCAGCAAACATTTAAACTGATGGGAAAATAATTTTGTTATAAAACAACCTCAACCCCAAACCAAGAAACTGCAAGTATTTCTTCTCTTTTGAACTTTTGATTTGGGGAAAAGTTAGAGCGAGTGGAAACGGCTTGAAAAAATGGCGCCATTCCAGCGTTAACGAGCTGAAAGGGAGAGTGATTGCGCAGAACTATTCTAACAAGCTACATTGTAGCAGTGCTTGTTGCAAGCGAACGGAGAAGAGTGGAAAAGAAAAGAAAAAAATAAATCTGAGCTTGCTTCAGTCTATTTAAATCTGGGGGACTTTTTCAAAGGATATTGTGGAGGTGCAAAGGAAAAGAAAAAAAAGATTTTCTTTTTTCAGAAAAGTTAATTTACGTGGCAAAATGGCTTCAAAGAAACAGGAAGGAAAGGTGGCAGGGGAGGGATCTCCCACCCACAAACCAGAACAGCAGCCCCCTCCCAGTCAGCAGAGGGAGGGAAAGGACTTTGATGTGCAAAGTTTAAAAGATTTTATTACCCAGGCTTTGGATGAAAAATTTCAAAAATCACAACAGGAAATGAAGAGGGAAATTAATGAATTTAAAGAGGCAATGAAAGAAAATTATGATAAGGTGTCAGATAAATTGTCAAATGTGGTTTCTGACTTGGCAGAATCCATTACTAAAGTGGATTCCAAACTGGAAGAATTTAAATCAGAAGTCAATGTTAAAATGAAGGATACTGATATTAAAATTGCTGATGTGGATAACAAAGTGGAGAGAGTTGAAAACGAAATTACAATGATACAGTTCCGATCCATGGAATTTGCTATTAGGCTTCGAGGAATTAAAGAGAATGATAGGCAAGATCTGAGACAGATTTGTTCTGATGCCTTGGCTGTATTGCTAAAAATTGATCCAGCAGATGTGGTCTATAAAATAGATAAAATTTACAGAGTGAATTCATGGGTTGCTAGACAAAGAAAACTGCCCAGAGATGTGGTGATATACTTTACTGATAGAAGAATAAGAAATGATATTTTGCAAAGATCCTTTCTTTCCTCTGTGCAAGTGGAGGGAGCTCAAATTGGAATTTATAAGGAATTACCACCTAAGATGTTAAAAGATCGAAAAGAGTACAGGTTCTTAGTGAATAAATTGCAAAAGCAAGAAATACCATTTCGGTGGGATGCCCCAACTGGTATAATTTTGAAATATAATGGAGAGAGACACCGATTGAATACTTTTCAGAAGGCAGAATATTTTTATTATAATATCCTTAAAGAGAGATCATCATCCCCACGTACATCTACATTGTTGGAGATAAAAAGTGATAAAGAAAAGCAATCTCAGCACGAGAGGGCACAACAGTCTAAGCAGATGGAACCAGTGGAAATGCAGGGTGCTGCACGGGGAGGAGGCCTTTTGGAGGAATCATTGTCAGAACCTTCCCCAATTCTGTCAACTGGTGCTGTTTTGGATGTAGCTGGGATGCCTGAAGTTAAAGACCAGCGTATAACTCGTGCAGTTTCCAAGCAAATAAAAGAAAAACAATATAAAGGAGGAGCTAAAAGTACTACACAAAGTGAAGCCATGGGAGGAGCAAGGCCGAAGACTTCAGAAGAAGTTAGGCAAAGCAGCTCATCGCTTCAGAAAGGTCAAGATGACAATTAGGCTCTTATCCTGGAATGTTAATGGACTAAATTCACCACAAAAAAGAAAGAAATTATTTACATATTTGAGACAATTTAATAATGATATAATTTGTTTACAAGAAACTCATATTCGAACTCAAGATCATAAATATTTGATAAATTCTAAATTAAGAACACATTTTATAGCTTCAACCTCGGAAAAAAAGAATGGTGTGGTTATTTATGTGAATAAAAGACTGTCCGCTAAAATTATAGAAGCAGATGAAGATGGTAGGTTTGTTGCAATTGAACTGCACACAGCAAATGGCCAAATTCTTTTGATTGGAATTTATGCTCCGAACCAACAACAGGACCATTTTTATAAGACTTTACATAATAAAATATTGCAATGGGACTATAGATCTATTCTAATAATGGGAGACTGGAATGGAGTAATTGATTCTAAATTAGATAAAAAAAGTTTGGCGAAATCAAGGATCAGACTGCCACAGACTTTTTTTGATATGAAAGAAGATTTGGAATTAAAGGATATTTGGAGAATATATAACCCAAAAGAACTGGACTATACTTTTTTCTCTGACAGACATAGATCTTTCTCCAGGATTGACTTTATCTTGTTATCAGATGATTTACTTATTAAAACAAAAAGAACAAAGATATTTCCAAGAACGTTAACTGATCATAGCTCTGTATGGATAGAAATCGAGATGGGAAATTCTGAGAGAAGGTCATGGAGATTAAATGAAAATTTGTTCAGATATAAAAAAAATATAATAGAACTTAAAAAACAGATGAAAGAATTTTTTGAAATGAATTTGAATAAGGGTACCCCAATTGAAATAGTATGGGACGCGAGCAAAGCTTATATGAGAGGGGTACTTATTTATATGAACTTCAAACATAAACAGAATCGACAAAGGAAAAGACTCGAATTGGAAGCAGAAATAAAGAATAAGGAACAGTTACTTATTAAAAACCCAACGGATGAAAGAATACGTGGTGCTATAAAACTTTTGAAAGATCAGTTTCAAATGCTTTTGGCGGAGCAAGTTGCAACAAATCTACAATATGCGAAGCATAATACGTTTTGTAATGCCAACAAACCAGGGAGATGGTTGGCTTATACCTTAAGGAAAAAGCAGAGTATACGGACTATTGAGAGTATTGACATTGGGGGGAAAGAAATTTTCCAACAAAAACTGATTAAAGAAGCCTTTGTAGATTACTACGTTAAATTATATGCTAAAGATGACATACAGAATGGACTTATAGAAAAATATTTAGAAGAGAAAAGAGTCTCAAAAATTACGAGCCAACAAAAAGAAAGAATGAATTACCCTATAACAGTCGAGGAAATAATTGCAGCAATTAAACAATTGAAAACAGCTAAAGTTCCTGGAACAGATGGATTGACAGCAGTGTATTATAAAACTTTACAAGCAGAAATGGTGGAACAACTTAGAGACTTATTTTGTAATATACAACAAGGGGGTAAAATACCCCCATCATGGAAATCAGCATATATTACTTTGATACCAAAAGAACAAGCAGGTCCTAAAAAACCGGAAAATTATAGACCAATATCTCTTTTAAATAATGACTATAAAATTTATGCAAAAGTATTAGCCAACAGACTGATGCCAGTAATTCAAGAGGTGATTAATGGCGACCAAGCGGGATTCATAGAGGGTAGACACATGAAGGACAATGTAAGGTAAGTTATAGATTTACTGGAATATTTTGAGAAGAATAAACAGATCTCTGCAGTGCTGGTTTTTTTGGATGCGGAGAAGGCCTTTGATAGAGTGGATTGGAATTTTCTACTAAAGACTTTAAAAAAAATGGGATTTGGAGACCAATTTATACAGGCGGTTTCAGCAATTTACCAAGAGCAAAAGGCACAGATTATTATTAATGGAAATTTGACATCAGAGTTTAACATTGAAAAAGGAACCAGACAAGGCTGTCCGTTATCCCCACTGTTATTTATTTTAACACTAGAAGTCTTGCTGAATATAATACGGGATTCGAACAACTTGAAAGGTATAGTGATAAGGCAGGAGGATTACAGAATAAGGGCATTCGCAGATGATCTGGTTGTTACCCTAGCACAGCCGATGGAATCAATAATCCAGATGAAAGACATTATTCAAGATTATGGTACAGTATCAGGTTTTAGATTGAATCGGAAAAAAACTAAGATGATAGTTAAAAATATGACACAAGATCAACGACATAAACTTGAAAATAAGGCAGGTTTTGAGATTGTAACAAAGGTTAAATATCTAGGAGTTCAGGTTGCAGAATCAAACATGAAACTGTTTCAAAATAACTATGAGGTGTTGTGGCGAGAGGTGCAGAAAGATACGGAAACTTGGAAAAAACTGCAGCTGTCTTTACTTGGAAGAATAGCAGCAGTTAAGATGAATATTTTGCCAAGATTTCTTTTTTTGTTTCAAATGATTCCGGTGCTTAAAAGTGATAAACAATTAAAAGTCTGGCAAACTGGAGTGAATAAGTTTGTTTGGAATGAGAAAAAACCGAGAGTGAAATTGAAAATCATGCAAAATGCCCCGGAAAGGGGAGGCCTTAAACTTCCAAACCTACAACTATACTATGATGCAGCAGCTCTGACTTTAACAAGTGATTGGTTTGGAGGGAAAAAGACTGGAATACTGAACGCAGAAAGTTTCGATTTGGAATTTGGATGGCATGCTTACTTATTTTACGATAATAAAGTGGATAAAGTATTTAGAAGCCATATATTCAGAGATTCTTTGATGAGAGTATGGAAGAAGCACCGACTCAAATGGGATTATAAAATACCGTTATGGCTGGATCTTGGTCATATCCTGTGGAATACAAATATAATGTCACTCAGGGGGGTTTTATACAAAGAGGTTCTTTTTACAGATGCGGGCAGATGGCAGCTGAAGACATTACAGACACTGTTGGCTGAAGGGATTAATCTAACTTGGTTACAATATAATCAATTGCAATTGAGATGGAAAGAGGACCAAAGAACTGGTATTATGTTGCATGAGGAAGAATTGGTTAGACATATAAAAGAGAAAGGTCCAATGCATATTAAAAGGCTTTATAACGTTTTGTTAGAAAGGGATTCAGAAACTGAATTAGTTAAAGATTGTATGATTAAATGGGCACCACATTTTGAAGAACCAGTGATGTTGGAAACATGGGAAAAAATCTGGGTTCAGAATGTTAAATTTACACAGTCGCAGAATTTGAGGGAAAATTTTTACAAAATGTTTTATAGATGGCATTTAGATCCTAAGAAATTGTCGTGTATGTACCCTAATGTTCAGCCAAAATGTTGGAGGTGTGATTGTTTAGATGCTACATATTATCATATTTGGTGGACTTGTAAGAAAGTTAAGGCTTTTTGGATAAAAATTTGGTGGGTCATGCAGAATGTTTTAAAGAAAAAAATCCAATTTTCTCCACAATTGCTTTTATTGGGTATAGTTGAGGGTTTTACAGTGGATGAAACAAAGTTGATTTTGTATATGATTACAGCAGCGAGATTGTTGATAGGTAAATATTGGAAAAATGAAGCTCTGCCCGCCGTAGAAGAATGGATTTTGAAGATGGCCAGCCTCGCGGAGATGACGAAGATTTCAGCATACTTAAAAGATCGCTCACAAGAGACTTATGAATGTGGATGGAAAAAGTGGATAGATTATGTGCAGAACAAATACCAAACTAGGAAGTATCAAATAGCTTTTTATTGATAGTATTATATTATATTAAGATAGAAATAGTTGAACTAAGTGAAGATGAAAAATGATACGGGGGTTGGGGGGGTTCAAGGTTTTTGTATAGGGGATAATGATATTCTATGGAAGTCCGGGGGGGAGGGGAGGGTTAGGGGCGTTTGGGAGGGTGGGTTGGGGAGTTTGGGGAGGGTTAGGGGGGTGAAAATGGGGTGAAAATGTAATTGTAAAACTTTTACAATAAAAAAAAAGATTTTTGCTAAAATTTTAGCAAATAGATTAATGACAGTTATGCAGCAAATGATTAATCATGATCAATCTGGTTTTATAAATGGCAGACAAAAGAAGAGTAATTGTTAATTTATTAGAGTATCTGGGAAGGAACAACCAGGTCCCCGCAGTGCTAGTGTTTTTGGATGCTGAAAAAACCTTTGACAGATTGAATTGGCAATTTTTATTAAAATTAATAGAAAGGATGCAACTTGGAGAACAATTTGTACAATCTATTAAGGCACTATATCAAAACAAACAGCACAAATAATAGTTAATGGTGGCTTAACAGATCATTTTAATATAGAAAAAGGAACAAGGCAAGGTTGTCCCTTGTCTCCGTTATTGTTTGTGTTGACGCTGGAAGTTTTACCAAGTAAAATACGTGAGATGGATACAATAAAGGGAATTAAAATTAGGCAGCATGAGTATAAGTTACTAGCATTTGCGGATGACCTGGTTGTTGCCTTAACCCAACCGGTACAATCGATTACAGCCTTGATGGATATAACCTGCTTATATGGACAAGTATCTGGTTTTAAAATAAATGCAGCTAAAATGAAAATAATAGCTAAAAATATGGTTAGAAGCCAGAAAGAAGAGATAGAAAGGTTAACAGGATTTGAAGTAGTTAAGAAGGTTAAATACTTAGGGGATTATATTATGACTGCAAATATGAAATTATATCAGCACAATTATGAACCATTATGGCACAAAATACAAAAAGAGATGGAAAATTGGAAAAAACTACAATTGTCTTGTTGGGAAGGATAGCCGCTGTAAAAAGGAATATTTTACCAAAATTTTTATTTCTTTTTCAAATGATACCTATACTAAAAAAAGATGAAAATTTGAAGGAATGGCAGAAGGGCATAAATAAGTTTGTGTGGGCAGGGAAGAAACCTCGAGTTAAACAAAAGATAATGCAAGATATCCGAGAAAGAGGTGGTCTTAATGCCCAACTTAAGACTGTACTATGAAGCCGCTGCCCTCTCAGCAATCACAGAGTGGATAAATTTAACAGAGGGAAAGATATTGAATATTGAAGGATATGGTTTGGTCTACGGCTGGCATGCTTATTTAGTCTATGACAAGAAAGTAGATAAGGCTTTTAAAAGTCATATATTAAGAAATTCTCTATTGCGGGTCTGGAAAAAGTATAAATATAAATTAAGTGATAAGTTACCAATATGGACAGTACCCATACTGATACGCGATAGAGAATATAAACTTAGAGCAAAAGCAAGATAAGATTACATATAAGGAACTTCTTTATAAGGAAGGAGTCAGATTACAATTAAAACCAATGGAGCAATTAAGGAATTATAAAGAAGGAATTATTAGGACTTGGTTTCAGTATGGACAGCTGCAGGCCAGATGGAGAGAAGATCAAAACATTGGTATTTTGCAGCAGGATGAGAATTTGATAAAGCAAACAAGAGATAAAGGTCAAATGCATATAAAATGTTGTATAATGCACTAGTGGAAATAGATTCAGAAACAGAGTTAGTCAAGGACTGTATGATAAAATGGGCACAACACGTAGGTGAACCAATAATGATGGAAACATGGGAAAAGATATGGGTCAGAAATGTAAGATTTACACAAGCACAAAATCTAAGGGAGAATTTTTATAAAATGTTTTATAGATGGCATTTAGACCCCAAAAAAATTAGCCTGTATGTATCCAAATTTACAACCCAAGTGTTGGCGATGTGAGTGTGAAGATGCTACATATTTTCATATATGGTGACATGTAAAAAAATTAAGGCTTTTTGGATAAAAATATGGTGGATTATTCAAAATATTTTAAGGAAAAAAATTAAATTTACACCACAGTTTTTTTTGTTGGGAATAGTCACAGATTGTACTGTAATAGAGACTAAGTTGGTTTTGAATTTAATAACAGCTGCCAGGTTACTGGTGGCACAGTACTGGAAGAAGGAAGATCCACCTACCATTGAGGAATGGACATTAAAAGTTGTGCATCTGGCTGAGATGGCAAAAATTTCATCATATCTTAAAGATCATTCAAATGAAAGATACATATCAGAATGGAGAAGATGGATTGACTATATGCAAAAAAAGTATCCGAACAAGAAGATTCATATAGCTTATGAATGAAATATTTTTAAGTAGTTTATGTTTATAGTTCTTGAGTTATAAGGAGTTAAAGATTTAGGGAGAATATGAATGCAATAATTTGTTAGCATACCTTAGCTTTATGTTTGTGAATGCTATACCCTGTGCCTGTTCTGGGAAGTCTAGGGAGGGAAGTGGGGGGGAAAGGGGGAGGGGGAAAGGGTGGGGGGAAAATGTTTGTATTTCTTATAAAACTTTTTAATTAAAAAAAAGGGCATAATTGGGGTGGCCTGGGGTTGAAATGTACAACTGTGTGTCATCGGCATACAGTTGACACTTCATCCCAAAGCCACGGATGATCTCACCCAGCGGCTTCACATAAATGTTAAACAGAAGTGGTGGGAGGACTGACCCTTGTGACACCCCACAAGTGAGGAACCTTGAGGTCAACCTCTGCCCCCCCCATCAACACAGACTGTGTACGGTCAGAGAGGAAGGAGGTGAACCACCATAGCACTGGGCCCCCCACTCCCACCCCCTCCAGCCGACGCAGCATGATACCATGATCGATGGTATCAAAAGCCTCTGAGAGATCTAGGAGGACCAGGACAGAGGAGCAACCCCTGTCCCGGGCCCTCCAGAGATCATCAACCAATGCGATCAATGCTGTTTCCGTGCTGTAACCCGCCCTAAAGCCCGACTGGCACGGATCTAGACAGACAGCTTCATCCAGGAATCGAGGAAGTTGTCCCGCCACCACACTCTCAACAACCTTTGCCGCGAAGTGGAGGTTGGAGACAGGACGATAGTTAGCTAATACAGCCGGGTCCAGGGAAGGCTTCTTGAGGAGGGGCCTCACCACTGCCTCTTTCAAGGCAGCTGGAAAGACACCCTCACTCAATGAGGCATTGGTAATCTCTTGAAACCAGCCTCGTGTAACCTCCCGGGAGGCCAGCACCAACCAGGAGGGACACGGGTCCAGTAAACATGTGGTAGCGTTAAACCTCCCCAAAATCCTGTCCACATCCTCAGGAGTCACATGGTCAAACTCTTCCCAAGTAACACTCTCAAGACTCACCTCCGTCATCCCATCTGAGGCTATCCAACTAGAGTCCAGGCCGGGCCGAATCTGAGTGATTTTATCATGCAGGAATTGTCCAAAATCCTCAGCTCTACCCTGCAAGGGATCCTCCCTTGCTCCCACCTGTAGAAGAGAGCGGATCACCCTAAACAGTATGGCTGGGCGGTTCTCTGCAGATGCAATAAGAGTGGAAAAATAGTTGGATTTCGCCACTCTTATTGCCACTAGGTAGGTCTTGATATAAGACCTCACCAGTGTCCGGTCAGATTCGGTACGGCTGGACCTCCAATTGCTCTCTAGGCATCTTTTCCAGTGCTTCATCTCTCTCAGCTCCTCGGAGAACCAAGGAGCCAATTGAGAAGGGCATCGAGTCAGAAGCCACAAAGGGACGACACGGTCCAAGGCTCCAGCGGCCGCCCTGTCCCAGGCGGCCGCCAGTTCCTCAGCTGAGCCATGAGTCAGAGCCTCAGGGAATGGCCCAAGCTCCGTCAGGAACCTCTCGGGGTCCATCAGGCACCTGGATGGAACTACCTGGTCGGTTCCCTCTCCCTGTAGCAAGGGGAAGTGGTCCGAAAGTCCAGGTGAAGGAGTGAATGATCTGTCCATGACAAGGGCTTAATGACTAGGTCCCCTATTGTGAGATCATTCAACCACTGACCAGAGACAAAAATCAAGTCCAGTGTGTGTCCCCCAGTGTGG
Source organism: Arizona elegans (assembly GCA_022577455.1). NCBI lineage: Eukaryota > Metazoa > Chordata > Lepidosauria > Squamata > Colubridae > Arizona > Arizona elegans. The sequence continues at coordinate 60,060,933 of JAKOOJ010000004.1, forward strand.
GTGGGGTCATGAACTAACTGGGTCAGGTCCATGGCCATCATGAAGGCCATGAACTCCCGAGCCGCTTCCGACGTTTCACTGACAGATGGCAGATTGAAATCCCTCATGACCATAAGCCTGGGGGTATCCACCACCACCCCGGCTATTACGTCGAGCAGCTCAGGCAGGGCAGCTGCCACGTGGCAGGGAGCCAGGTATAAAGTCAGCAAACCCATCTGCACCCCATGACCCCACTTCACAAAGAGGGACTCACAGCCAGCTATCTGAGGAACAGTGGCCTCCCTTAGACTAAGACTTTCTTTAATAATCACCGCTACCCCTCCGCCCCTCCCCTGGGCCCTCAGCTGATGAAATGCGAGGAAGCCTGGTGGGCACATCTCCATAAGGGGGACCTCCCCTCATGGCTCAACCAGGTCTCCGTGATCCCAGCCAGGTCCGCCCCCCCTCCTGAACTAAATCATGAATGAGGGGGGCTTTATTAGCCACAGACCTGGCGTTGCACAACAACAACCAAAGGCCCGGGCCCTGAGACTCTGCACAACCTGGAGTACAAGAGGCGCCTTGGAGGCCGGAGCATGCCACCGCTCGCAAGCAGCGAGTGCGTGCTCCCCAAACATGATACGGCCCCCTGTGCCCACCATATCTGCCCCTCCCACCCACTATTTTGATGGAATGGCCCTTCATCTCAACCCCCGGCTCCCTATCTAACTCCCCTTCCTCCCTCCTCCCGCCGTGACCCTCAGACCCCCTCTGCCGCTCTGCGGTTCTGCGGACCTCCCCAGGTGCTACCCACCCCTTCCTAAAACCTCTTAAAAACTTTACATAAGTCTTAGTCACAAAACCCCTCACTCTCCTTTTTGCTACATACCATCTCTCGGGGTTCCAAAACCCGTCATCGAAGTAGGCCCTTGATAGAGCGGAGGGCCAGACCTGCGAGAGCGGGGAGTCTCGCAGCCCAAGGAATTCTACTGTCAAATACATCTGATGTCAGGAGTGAAAGATGGGCTGTAACCAGGGGGTCAGCTATGATGGTTTAAAGTCCAACGGAGGAAATATATAAGTCTTAGGTAGTAGTAAATTGGAAAACGCCACTCTCACTCGTGGTGGGAGGAGTCTCAGGATAGTCTGAAAAACGGTGGTAATAATGATCAATAATAGCCAAAAAGGCCGACTCCCTCAATACTCATATCCTAAGATAAATCTCCCCTTTCAGTTAGGGAGAGAAGATGGAACAACACCAATCCATAGGCCCAGGAATAAAAGTCAGATTACAGAGTTAGTACAGTAGTCGTAGCAGAGATGATAAAAATGGAGAATAGATGAATGGGAAATGATGGTAGTGTCCAGCAGACAGGAAATGGCCTGGGTAGCGAGTGACCGTTGCAAGGCCCAGGACCCAGCCAAAGGAGGAGGGGGGGCAGCAGCACAAAGCACTTGGGGGGGAAAACACCCCGTAGTCCTCTTCCAGTCCGCCAAATCACTCCCCAAATCTCTCCCCAGTCACAACGCTCACCCAGTTTAGCCATTCCAGCCTCCACCAGCTCACAGTGGGGCCTCTGGGTGCCATTGGGCTGGCCTCAAACAGCCAGTACCACAACAGCCACCCAGGTCCGTCCAAGATGATACCACCGGAATTAATTCCTGCCATCCCCTCGTAGCCTTCAGGCTGCCGCCGCCGTCATCACCACCGGCCAGCGGTCAACCCTGCAGCCACCACCGCTGCCAGCATCCCGGCCACCGCTGGCCTCCCTGCCGTCGTCCTCTGTCCAGTCCCCACCAGACACATCCTGGCGTCCAGGCTCTGACGAGGACCCCGCCGAGAGCGCCGTGCTGCCATCATTGCTGCCGCTGCCGCCTCTCAGGCAGCCACCCACTGATGTAAAGGCCGCTGCTGCAGTCATCCGGCCAATGACGCCCCATACCTCCTCTGTAGAATCAGACTCCCTCTGGCCAGAAAGTGTCCCGGAGAGCAGAAAAGCTCTCAAAAAGTTGGTAAATAACCTCCACTAGCTGGGTATGGGCCATAGTTGTTCAGTCTGGCCCCCAAAGACCCCCTGTAGCCCAAAATATCACTCCTCAATCATTGCAGACTCAGCAAGGAGCCGCCATCTTGGGCATGTGCAGAGGAGTTTTTTAAAAGTATAAATCATCCAAGTATTTATGCAGTATTTTAACTGTTAGCATTTATCATCTTCATTTTACTATTTATCTCAGCTTAACCTTTTTAATCATAGCATAATAATTTCATCGTTAGTATTAATTCCAGTATGGTTATCTTTATTTCTAAAAGTTTATCCCAGTATATAATCTTCATCTTAGGATCCTCTTTTGGCTGTTAGTCACAGCATAGTCTTCTTAAGTTTTACTGTTACTCCCAGTATAATCATCGTTTTTACTGTCAAACCCAGCATAATTCTTTATTTTTACTGTTATACCCAGTAAAATCATCTATGTTTTGCTATCTATTTGCTGCTTGTCCCAGCATAATCACCTTTTTTTTAAAAATTTTACCATCCATCTATACATTACTTATTAATGTTCAATCACATTGTCATTATCATCTTTATAACAATTTAACATTGAGGCTTAGTTCTTACTCCAAACACATGCTTATGTAATTTAACAAATTTCTGTTAATATATTCTATTCCTCTCATATTCTATTTTTTTTCTTTATTTCAATTTTTTATATATTATATCAAATTCTTCTCATATTCATAATCATTTTTGTTCGCCTATAAACACCTCCTTTTTATTATTCCTGTCCATCTATGCATTGCTTTTATTTTAATCACATTGTTTCTATCTTCTTTTTTCCAGCCGTGGGTATATCATTCCTCATTTCCTTGTCTGTTAGCATATATTTCATTTCAATTTCAATGTTCACAATTTAATTCTCTATATATCAATTTAGTTCTTTTTCTTACTTCTATTTCAAGCAAATCATATCAATTTTTCTTCTTTTGTTCTTGCGCCATTTAATTTCTTTTGTCCTGCGCCAATTAGTCCAATTATAAGAGTTCCATCATACTTTCCCTTTTTTTTCCTCATCAAAGTCAAATCACCTGCAGACAAAGAAAAAATAGCTCCACTGCCAAAATCCCACGATTGTTATCTGTAGCATTGACAATGTTCCCAAACAAGGAGCAAGTTACAGTGTTTCTTTTTAAACCAGAAGATGTCCCTCTACAATCCACAATTTCCTTTAGTCATGCAAATTGCCATTTTGTTTCAATTATATAACATTCCATCTTAATTTACTCCTTCTTCTGTATTTTAAAGATAATAATTCTTCTTTATCTTCTTTTCTTTAAAAATCCAATTCAAATTTAAAGTTGTTCAATTTTGAACCAAGTCTCAATGTTTATTTTTCCAATTTAGTCTATTCAAACATCAATTTTCAGTTGGGCCTTTTTCTTTTCTTTTAAAAATTTCATTTTAGAATCTTCTATGCCCCATAGCTCCTCAGCCATTGTTTTAAGGCTAGGAGTCTTACAAATAAAAAGCCATTACTTCAAACGTTGTTTCGAGCCTGGATTGGTTGTCACTCACCCGGCTTCAAAAGGCATCGCTCTTTTCTGCTTTCCTCCTGCACATCACTTGCCCGGTTTGTCCCAGCTTCGTGGCAGCCGCCATGGCTGCCGCCCCCCAACACCGACTTGCAGAGAGTTCCCTCCGACCTCTGAGGAACCTGTCTGTTCCTCTTGGTCATCCAAGGTGCCTCTCTTCCATCCCCATCCCTGCAGGACTGTTCCAGTCCAAAGACCCATCGACGGCAGTTCTGCAGTTGAGGTTTTCGCAGGGTTCGTCAGAGCCCGCTATTTCCCCAACTGTCTCGCCACGACATCAAACCGGAAGTCTAAACCATATTATCTTTTTGTCTTTAATGCTGATACATGTATCTTCCAGACTTTCAACTTCGCATTTTTCCGGTTTTTCTTCAGATTGTACAAATCTTTTGCCTTTTACATTTTTTGATTCCTAATTTCTTAGAGTAAATGCAGTATCTTGTTTAATATGGCAAAAAGGATTTATGGAGAGAAAGAAAAGATAAATTTATTTTGATATGCAGTAACTCTGATTTTTTTGTTTTAAAGACAGCCTTTAACTAGATCATTTTCTAGAATATCACAGTTGCCTCTCAAATAGAATACCACTAGAATTAGGTAACATCAGAAATATCAATATCACCCCTCACTTCAGACCTACATGCTTGCATAATAATCAAAATATTGATGGCCAAATATGGCTTTTTCAGACACGTACCTCGATGTGCATATTTTCCAATGAGACAAACTGAGACAGGAAGATCATTTTATTTCAATTTATCAGAATATTCGGACAAAAAGGATTCCTCATTCAAAGAGGGAACCCCGATCTTTAGCTTACATCCCCTTTTATAGTTAGCATAACAAAGAAGTCTGAAAGAGGAAAGTTGATTGGACAGGATAATAGCATATATGTTTATTTAAATAAATATTGAACATCACTTTAAAAGAAAATATAAATCAGATTAAAATACAAAGTAACTATGTTAGTTAACAAGTAACAAAACCCATGTTATTTGCCCCTCAATATCCTACAGCAGGTAAAGGCTAAAATGGTTTACCCGCTACAAAATGGCCAGAAACTAAATTTGGCTGCATTTATGCTTAAAAGTATTCGTATGGATAAAACTCAAATAAAAGCAAATTAATTTTAATTGATTGGATGCCTATATGTTTAATTATTGTAACATTAAGCACTATAGTGTCAGTGGAAAGCTTCATGGACCATATCCAGAGATATCCATATCACTAAGTTCTGGATTCCTGTCTTGTATAAAAGAAAATGCAAAGCTTGACATGAGCTCTGAAAGCCATATATGTATGGCCTATTAATAGGGCTTCTTCCTGCCCAACAAGGATGTACTTCTTCATCCAATCCAATCTCCCTCCAGCCAGCACATCTACCAGCTGGAAGATTTAAAAATGGTGATCAAGATCTTTAGACAGCATCAGAAATAGAAAAGCATTTTACACAGTTCAGAGGAAAAAATGTTTCAATTTAATTTAGTTAACATACAGATGGTTTAACAAATGGTAGACTGGAAAGAGTATCTACATCTTTGGAAAGTTGTATAAACAGAAGTTAATCAGTCTAAATCTAAAAATGCTTTTAGAAGCAAGATGGTAATTTTAAACTTCAGTTAGCAAAAAGAACATTGGCTTTGATACATATGAAAAATGCCAAAATAGGTTAAAAGCAAAATCAAATTGAATCTGGCTTCCAGTTTCTTAATGCATTGTAAATCTAACATTTAGCTAAAAGAAGAGAGAGGAATAAAATGTAACCAATGATTTAGAAATGATCTAATACTAACCCGATGGATATTGCTGAAACATGGGAACAGAAACAAAAACTTTTAAAGTAGTATTTTTTATGTATGGTTTTTTTTAGTTGGACTATTTTATTTATTACTTAGGGCAATCTAATGCTTTATGCCAAACTATGAATAGGCTATGTTATCTCTTATATTCACCAACTTCTTTATAAGCAATGTAGGCAAAAGATAAAATGTGGGGAAAAAATGAGGAAATACAGAACTTGTCAGATAGAAGTGGCTACTGTATCTGCTGTATTTCTTTTTATTACAGTGCTGTAAAGAAAAACTGGGAGAGAGTAAAGATACAAAAATAAAATTTCCATTCTGAAGTATTTCAAGTGACAATTTTGATTTATGAAATATAGTGAACAGCTTTACATGGGCTGTACATGGGCTGTACATGGATGATGATAGTAAGAAGAGGATCTTTTTGATAGAAAGAGGGGTGGGCTCTTTTGTTTGAAAAACTTTACTTTACATGTTACTATTTTATTGCTTTTTATCAAATAAAATAGAAAGTAATGTTTTACCAATTATCATATAAAACTTTACTTGATCGGTCAAAGGGCTTAAGAGGATGCATTTGACTGTTGGGAGCACAGTTTGCAATTTAGTACATAATGATAGTGCCAACTGCACTTTGTTTAGAGGTGAGCACTTACATTGTATTTGCAATATTGAGTCTAAGAAAAGTAATATAAATAATATAAACATAAAAAATAAAACAAAGGAAAAAATCAAGGCCTTAGTATTTATTATAAATCAGGGTGTCAAACTCAGGGCCCTCGGGCCAGATCCAACCCACGGGGTGCTTAGATCTGGCCTGTGGGTCCACCCTGGAAACAGCAAAGGACCAGCCCATGGTGCCTCTGCCAGTGAAAATGGAACTGCACGCCGCCCCCCCCCCGAGCTCCATTTTTACTGGCAGAGGGCTGCAGGAGGCTGTTGTGGCTGAAAATGGGGCCCAGGGGGGCTATGCACAGCCCTCCATTTTTGCTGGCAGAGGGCTAGCAAAACAAACTAAAAGCAAAACAAAACAAAAGGAGAAGTGTTTCCCCTTTTGCATTTGAACATCCAAGAAGGGCCAGGAAAGGAGAAAGGGGAAGACAAAGAAAAAGATGGGAAGATGGGAAGAGACCAAGGAAGGAAAAATAAGGAAAAAGGGGAAGGAAGAAGAAAGGAGAATGAAGAGGGAAGGAAAAAGAAGAAAAGGAAGGAAGGAAGGAAGGAAGGAAGGAAGGAAGGAAGGAAGGAAGGAAGGAAGGAAGGAAGGAAGGAAATTATAATGAGAGGGAGGGAGGGTCGGAGGGAAGTCCTGCCCTTAGCACTTGGCAACCACAGGTGCCCCTGACATGAGTGATGTTGAGCTCGCCACGCCCACCCTGGCCACATCCACCCCAGGTCAAACACAACCCTGATGCGGTCCTCAATGAAATCAAGTTTGACACCTTGTTATAAATGATGCTGAAAATTAGACAAGCACAGGGACATTTTCTATACAAAGATCAAACCTTTTACAGCCGCAGGTCACAGCTGGTCCTTCGGCTGTCTCTGTGTAGCCCCCAGTGAGGGCAGTGGGGCAGGGCAGCCATCCTCCACAACAGTCCTAGTTTTTTGTGTAATCCCTTGAGAAAATTAATTGCCCATTCCTGCAAAGGAAGTTTCATTCAAATGGACTGTATTTTAATCAATTTTCTTTTGTACGAGATATTTATTTCAGGTGGTTCAAAGTATAAATATAAAAATTAAGTTTTATATAGGCACTGGGCCTCTCCAGTCCCTTTCTGTCAAACATTTTTATATATTGTTTGATGCAGTCTTACTCTTATTCTGAATCTGAATTGTTCTTAGTCTTTGGATATGTCCAGATGAATCTTTTATTGCTCAATTGCTTTATCCTGTTTTGTAATTTTACAGGGGATCTGAACATCCTCTCATATCCATTTATCTATATAAATAAAAATGTAAATGTCCGTTTGTACATAACCACACATCTCCGAAAGTTCTTCACCAATTGCTTTCAAATTTTGACACAACATTGCATTCGACTACGGGCGTGTTTTAATATACCTATATTATATACATGTCACACCTGTGACAGGTAAAAACATGAAAAACATTGGAAAACATTGAAAGACATTGACAAACATTGAAAAACATTGAAAAACAGTGCCATCTGCTAGACGTAAAACCAACATGGTAGCCTCCCAGCCCTGATTACGCTCAATAGATTTCTGCTCCTTATATTTAGACTCTCCATATTGCCTCCAAGAAACTGCGCATTTGGAAGGCAGAGATGCCCAAGGGCCATATCCTGCCACCAGGCTCGGCAGATAGGCAGACGGCTCCCCGCTGGGAAGCCCTCGCAGCTGGCGCTTCTAGGGCTGGGCGGGGCCTGCCTGAGCCTGGCTCTGACCTTCCCCTCCCCTGGCCAACCCGTGAACTAGCCTCACCCACCGCTGCTGCCCATCCCCCTCGCCAGCCACTCTCGGGGCTCCCTCCAAAGAACACATGGCAACAAGGCTGCCTGGGTCTGCCGAGCAGGAACCCTCCGTCCCTCGCCTGGCCCGAATCGCGCCTGGCCCAGCGCTACCACAAGCCCCGAGGTCAGAAAGACCAGCCACTAACCGGCGCTATGCGCATCCGGTCAGTAAGCGGGAGATGGAGGCAACTGGAGCCTCAGGGTTGCCTTTGACCAGCACCGCCTTTGATTCCCAGGTGGGCGTCCGGCAGTTCATGGAGCCTACATGAAAATTTTGGCCTCTGGCAGAAAAGGGGCTCCAGGGAGGCTTCGGGGGACGGAAACAGGCAGGAGGGAGGATAGTCAGCCCTCCTTCGTTTCGCCTGGCAGAACAGGGGATTTAATCATTCCCCTGCCCTTGGCAGGCAGGGGAGGAGAACTGTGCAGCAGGGGTCCAGTGGGGTGTGCGTGACTCCTGGCTTTGCTGCTTTCTTCCTTTGGGCGGGAAGCCCCAAACCAGCCTCGAACCCCCGCCACACCCCCTCCCTCCCTCCCTTCCCTTCCCTTCCCTGCCCTGCTATGTGTCTCCCTGTCGAGCCCCCAGAGAACATCTGTGTAGGGAGGACAGAGGGGGCCCCCGAGTTTCTGCTGTGGTGCAGAGAGCTGTGAAGGCCTGGCCTGAAAAGTTAAGGGCGATGGCGGGGGATACATAAGAGGCTGGGCCAGAGACAGAGATAAATAGAGAGATAGGGAGAGAGAGACATAGAGAAATACAGAGGGATGAGGGGGGAGAGAGAGAGACATACAGAGATACAGAGAGAGAGGGTGGGGGAGAGAGAGACAGAGAGAGATGCAGAAAGAGGGGGGGAGAGAGACATAGAGATACAGAGAGAGGGGGGAGAGAGAGACATAGAGATACAGAGAGAGGGGAAGAGAGAGACACATAGAGAGATACAGAGGGGGGAGAGAGAGAGATAGAGAGGGGGAGAGAGGGACAGATAGAGAGATACAGAGGGGGGAGAGAGAGAGACATAGAGAGATACAGACGGGAGAGAGAGAAAGAGACATAGAGAGATACAAAGAGAGAGATGGAGACAGAGAGGGAGGATTTTGTGGTTCCCATTGCTTTTTAGCAACCGGTTCTCTGCCCTAATCACTAGCTGGGTAGGCGTGGCTCGGGGGCTGTCATGTGACTTATGAAAATGAGTGACGTCGAGTTGGCCATGCCCACCAAATGTTCGTAGAGACTTTGGAACTTCAGCCTCGCTCTTTTAGCCCAGCGGAAGCACCAGACTGGGCCACAGCAACGTGTACAGCTAGTAATTAATAAATACATAGGTATCAATTTCACATTTCAATGCATTCAATTATACTGTAAATAAGTTCACTCTCTACAAAAGTATTAATGATTTTTGTACACAAAAATTTCCTAGAATAGTGTTTGTACATACAATAGACACATACTTGTTTTGAAAATAGAAATGCATGACATCTTGAAAAGTTCAAAATCCAAATTATGTTCCAGTCTGAAATTAATTGGATGTGTCCTTAATTCTCCAGCATTCTTAGTTGAAAGCTTCCTTCTGTTCCCAAAACTTTTTCTTATAACAACAATAACTACAAAAAAATGTGAATAATAGACTAAGACTGAAAAGATAGAACGGCAGCATTTTATCAGAGCCTCCCCAGTCTATAAAAACTTTTCCAAATTGGAATTTTCAATGTGACAAAAGAAGAAAATTATTAAATATGCAATTGAAAAGTAATCATATTAATTGTATTGAATTTTAATTAATTAGAATGAAACAGATTTAGTTGACCTGATGCCTTATGGCAGATATGTCAAACACAAGGCCCGTGAGCCAGATCTGGCCCATGATGTGATTAGATTTGGCCCACAGGGCCACTCTGGAAATGGCGAGGGCTGGCCCCTGCAGTCTCAATCCTGGCCCACCAAGGCTCTGCCAGGTGCTCCACTTGGGCATGTGCACAGGAAGCAGCGAGCATACAGTGGCTAGCAGTGCCTGGCAGTGGCTGAAGCTGTTGGGTTCGCTCGGTCTCGCCTAGCCTAGCCTAGCCTGGGAAGCACACCAGGTTTCCGCGCATTCCATCAGCCGAGGTTGCAGGGTAGGGGCGGGGGGGGTAGCGGTTATTATTAACGAAAGTCTGAGACCGAGGGAGGCCACTGTTCCTCAGACGGCCGGCTGTGAATCCCTCCTTGTGAAATGGGGTCACGGGGTTCAGATGGGTTTGCTGATCACGTACCTGGCTCCCTGCCACGTGGCAGCAGCCCTGCCCGAGCTACTCAGTGTCATCGCCACGGTGGCGGTTGAGACCCCTAGGCTTATGGTCATGGGGGATTTCAACTTACCGTCCATTGGTGAGGCATCTGAGGTGGCTCGGGAGTTCATGGCTTCCATGACAGCCATGGACCTGACCCAGTTAATTCATGGCCCTACCCACACGGGGGGAAACACGCTGGATCTGGTTTTTGTCTCTGGACAGTGGTTGAGTGATCTCGAGATAGGGGATATAGTCACCGAGCCTTTGTCATGGTCTGATCACTCTCTCCTTCGTCTTGACCTTTGAACCGCTACACCCCGCCGCAGGGAGGCGGAGCCGGTAAGATGGTACCACCCCAGGCGCCTGATGGAACCTGATAGGTTCCAGATGGAGCTTGGGCCATTCCCTGAGGCTCTGGCACACGCCTCGACTGGAGACCTAGTGGCCGCCTGGGATAGGGCGGCCGCTGGAGCTCTGGATCGGGTTGTGCCTTTGCGGCCTCTGACCCGGCGCCGATCTCATTTAGCTCCTTGGTTCACTGAGGAGCTGAGGGAGTTGAAGCGCTGGAAAAGACACCTAGAGAGTAGTTGGAGGGCCAGTCTTTCTGAATCTGACTGGACACTGGTAAGATCTCATATTAGGAATTACCTAGTGGCGATAAAAGCAGCGAAATGTAGCTATTTTGCTGCTCTTATTGCATCATCAGATAATCGCCCGGCCGCCCTGTTTAGGGTGACCCGCTCCCTGCTCCACCAGGAAGCGCGGGAGGACCCCTTGGAGGGTAGAGCCGAGGATTTTATTCAATATCTGTATGACAAAATCACTCAGATTCGGGAAGATTTGGACTCTGACTGGGTAGTCTCAGGGGGAGGGACTGGGGCAGGTCTTGAGAATGTTATCTGGGATGAGTTTGATCCTGTGACCCCTGAGGACGTGGACAGGATTCTGGGTAGACTGAACGCGACCACTTGTTTATTGGACCCGTGTCCCTCCTGGTTAGTGCTGGCTTCTCGGGAGGTGACATGAGGCTGGTTCCAGGGGATTATAAATGCTTCGTTGGGTGAGGGTGTCTTTCCTGCCGCCTTGAAAGCGGCAGTGGTGAGGCCTCTCCTCAAGAAGCCTTCCCTGGACCCGGCAATGTTGGTAAATTATCGTCCGGTCTCTAACCTTCGTTTTGTGGCGAAGGTTGTTGAGAGTGTGGTTGCGCAACAGCTTCCCCAGCACCTGGATGAAACGACGTATCTGGATTCGTTCCAGTCGGGCTTCAGGCCCGGGTACAGCACGGAAACGGCATTGGTCGCATTGGTTGATGATCTCTGGAGGGCTCGGGACAGGGGGTGCTCCTCTGTCCTGGTCCTGTTAGATCTCTCAGCGGCTTTTGATACCATTGACCATGGTATCATGCTGCACCGGTTGGAAGAGTTAGGGGTGGGAGGCACTGTGTTGCGGTGGTTCTCCTCCTTTCTCTCTGACCGGTCGCAGTCTGTGTTGACAGGGGGACAGAGGCCGACCCCGAGGCCCCTCATATGTGGGGTGCCGCAAGGGTCGGTCCTCTCGCCTCTCCTGTTCAACATTTATGTGAAGCTGCTGGGCGAGATCATCCGTGGTTTCGGGGTGGAGTACCATCAGTACACTGACAACACCCAGCTGTACATCTCCACCCCGGATCACCCCAACAATGCCCTTGAAGTGATGTCCTGGTGCCTGGAGGCCGTACGGATCTGGATGGGGAGGAACAAGCTCAGGCTCAACCCATCCAAGATCGAGTGGCTATGTTTTCCGATGTCCCGATATAGTCAGTTGACGCCATCACTGACTATTGGGGGCGAATCATTGGCCCCCACGGAGAGGGCTCACAACTTGGGCGTCCTTCTGGATTCACGGCTGTCTTTAGAATAGCACTTGATGGCCGTGACCGGGAGGATTTTTTATCAGGTTCGCCTGATTCGCCAGTTGCGTCCCTTTCTGGATCGGGACTCGTTACGCACGGTCACTCATGCCCTTGTCACCTCCCGCCTGGACTATTGTAATGCTCTCTACATGGGGCTCCCCTTGAGGAGCACCCGGAGGCTCCAACTGGCGCAGAGTGCGGCCGCGCGGGTGGTAATGGGAGCGACATGGCGCTCCCATGTAACACTTCTCCTGCGCGAACTGCACTGGCTCCCAGTGGTCTTCCGGGTGCGCTTCAAGGTTTTGGTTACCACCTTTAAAGCGCTCCATGGCTTAGGACCTGGTTATTTACGGGACCGCCTACTACCACCAATAGCCTCCCACCGGCCAGTACGCTCTCATAGAGAGGGACTCCTCCGGGTGCCGTCAGCCAAACAGTGTCGACTGGCGGCCCCTAGGGGGAGAGCCTTCTCTGTGGGGGCACCTACCATCTGGAATGAGCTCCCCCTGGAGATACGGAGGATCCCGGATCTGCGCTCCTTCCGCCGTGCTGTGAAGACCTTTTTATTCCATCAGGTGGGCTTGGCCTAATCTCTTCCCTTTTTAAATATGTAAATTTTAATCTGTTTTTAAATTATTGGGGTGTTTTAATCTGTCTGGGCCAAAATGATTTAATTTGATTTTATCTGGTTTTTAAATTTTTTGTATTTATGTATTTTATTGTTGGCTGTTCACCGCCCTGAGTCCTTCGGGAGTAGGGCGGTATACAAATCAAATAAACCTAAACCTAAACCTAGTCTTATCTCACCTGGCTGCACCTGGCTTTACTTTGTCCCGCCCCACCCTGCCCTGCCTCAACCTGCCCTGCCTCAACCTGCCCCACCTTGCCCCCAGCCTCACCCATGCACTCTCAAGGAGCCCTTACATTTCAAGGTAAAGGATTTTGCTTGCTGTCACCTTGTTCAACTCCCCTCCATCCCCTCCCACCCCCACCCCCCAGCAGAGATGACACAATGGGGTGAAAGGATGAAACCCAGCTGCAGGAAAAACAGCCGTAGAAATCTTGAGCAAATGAATAGAATTAGTAAAGGTCATTGATCACTAGCCATTCAAAAATATTTGGTGACACCTTTCTTCTTCAGGTTCTACTGCTCTGCCCCTTTCGTAAGGGGACAGGGCAGACACAGGAGGCAAATTCTTTCTTAAGCAGGGTGGTATTGGCAATGGCCGAAAGAGGACAATACAAAAATCTCTAGGGTGGCCATTCTCTATCTCGAAGGCCTTGTCCTATGAATAGACAGGCCAAAGATAACAAGGCCTCAATTCTGGAGAAGCTCCCAGAATAGATTGCAAGAACTGACCTTAAGGGCTTCCATTATTCGAAACAGCATCCAATAGGATTTGGGCCAAGGGAGCACACTAGGATTTTCAACTGGCCAGGGAGAATTAAACTGAGGTTCGCCTAGTTTGCATCTTTGAGCCGAGCTTTCCCAGAACCAGAGAGCCATATGCACCTCCTCTGCCATACTTCAGAGGGGAATCTGGCCCAAAATCTGATTTTTGTTTCTGTTCTTAAAAAAAATAGAAGCCAAAAATCCACTCAGTGAATTAGTTTTAGGAAGCAAAAGAGATGCAGGACCAGATCCTGAGTGGGGCCTTTTGAATGGCCACCGAACGTCTTCCAAATCCAAGTTAAGCATCTGCTGTGGCCTGTGGGCACAGACTCACTGGTGCCCAAGCTGAATCACTTCACATCCTTTTGCTTTCCATAGACTCCATATCAGTCTCTCCAGGCCTGTAAAAGAGCTCCCCCATCCCAATGACCGCACATGCTACAGACACAGCCAGGGTAGGTGCCTGGTGCTGCTTTCCTAGGGTGGCTGCCTGGCAAAAGGGATGCTGTTTGGTGCCAGGTCGCTCACTTGGAAATGGGAGCACAATTCATGAGGTCTCCAGAGCCTCCACCATGGTCATTTCTAGATTCTCAATGAGAGGTCAGGGCCGGGAAGCGCTATTCGGCCGGATAGCATAGAAAGGGATACCCCTCCCTTATGGAGTGCAGTCACAGCTTGTTATTTGTCACAATTTGCTGACAAGTTCCTCAATATTTTTTTAGCAGGATTTTTAACTAATCTAGATATGAGAATACCATCAGACATACAAGTTTAAGTATTGATATACAGATTGAATCATTTGTTCATTTACAGCCATTATTATGAGAGTTGAAATACAAATCTTCGGTGACCAGGTAGGGTGTTGAGGCTCTTGCTCCAATGCCCACTCTTTACCAACCCACTGCATTCCTACCTTTGTGATCCGAATCCAAAACCGGATTGCTTGACAGTGATCAACACCGGCTCCATGAGTAGTAGCTGTTCCTGATTCCCCAAAGCTCCAAGAGGGTTCCCTGAAGCACAATAAAAGCTTTGTGAAGTTTCCCCGAAGCACTTTTAAAACTCTGCGCTGAGAAGGCTCCACGAAAGGGATTCCCTGAAGCACAGGGAGAGGGATTGCCCAAAGTGCAGAAGAGATTCCATGAGAGGGATTCCCCAAAGTTCTGCAAAGGCTCTATGAGGATTTCCCTCAGATAAGGCTGATTCCCCAAAACACAGAGAAACTGATTACTCAAAGCACAGAGAAGACTTCATAAGAGGGATTTCCCGAAGCACCAAAAAGTCTCGGTGATGATTCCCCTGCTAATTTAGGAACAAGATTCTCCTTGATTCTCCATAGCTCTGACTCTGTGAGGATTTTTATTACCTTAAAACACTCCTTTAAAATCCCACATAAATTTAAACTCCCACCGAAACTTCCTCCACCATTTTAAACCGGATTGGATTTGAATCTACCATCATTTTTAAAAACCCTCCCACCGGAAGACTACAACACAACACAAAGGACAGCATCTAAAAGTCACTCCACAAAGGACATCAGAAACTGCATAGAGAAGTACAACAGTATCTACATAAGGAAGTAAAAGTCAATTACAGCAAAACCCTTTCCAAGCCTCATTCTACCCTACTACTTTATTTCATTAAGTAAGGATTAATAATAGAAGTTTTTAAATTATTATATAATAAAAATTCAAATATTACTGTTCCATTAATTAATTGATTAGCACTGTTTAATGAATTGATTATCTAGCTGAATATTTAATTGTCTACTTAATTAATTATTAACAATTCATTAATTGATTAGATTGACATTATTTACTGATCTATGTTACTTGATTTATTATTGACATTAATTAATTTGATTACTGATTAATTATTTGCTAGATATTGATTTATTATTGATATTGACTAATTAATTTTGTCAAACATTGACTGATCATTCACCCTGCCAGGCAGAAACTCCAACAAATCCACCACCAAACACCCACAAATGAAAGATATCACTATCAACGATGACCCAAATGACTCCAGTACATGCTATAAATGTAATGAATCTATCAACGAATATGATGAATTCAAGAAATGCCGAATATGTACCAATTATACCCATCACACCTTCCTGAAAATAAACAAATAGGTAGCCAATTTCCTACAAGCATATCCTACATTTATCCATCTATGTCCATCTTGTTTACCAAAATTTGACAACTTAATTGCCATGTCTGATAGAGTCCATACCTTGGAAACAACTATAAAGACATAGCAAACAATCATAGACTCCATAGAAACAAGTTTAGAAACATGTATACTAGCATGTTTAGAATCATGTTTTACATATCTTGAAAAAAAATTACAGCACAAAAAAATGAAAACTCAACAGATCAAAATCATATCCCAATTCAACAAACATTACCTCAACCACAACCAAAACCACAAATATCTGCCAACCAAGCAAACAACATCTTCATACTCATCAAAGATGGCATTGAAAGAGAACAAAAACGTCAAAATGCTATTTTATTTGGATTAGATGACACCAGTGAACCAGATATCACAAAGGTTCTTAACATCATTAGAAGCTATAATACACTAACCATCTCCCTCATGAAATCATCGAAGTCTCCAGAGTTGGACCAGAATACAAGAACAGAGATGGCTCAGTGGTCCCAAGGTTCTGTAGAGTCATTTGCAAAAATGAGACCAGCAAACGTAAGTGTCAGCACTTCAAGCTGTATTTACTCTAGCGCTGACATAAGAAGGAGAAGTGGAGGCATCTGGAAAGGGATGTTTGACTTTTCACCTACTTATTTTCCCTGGAGATAATATCCCCTAGGAGATGGGATGGGAGGGAGGAAATTCCTTTGCGCTGGAGTGGTAGATTAGGGGTAGAATGACTTGGAAGATAGCTAATGAGGGCAGGGGAGTGGGAAACGGAAAGGAAGGGTTTCGAGTCTGAAAGTCAGTGTTGGCTTCGATGAATCAGAGGTAGAATGTTGTGCTTAATAAATGGGAATTTTTCTTCAAAGACTTTGTTTGAAATGCAATTTATTTGAGACAACCTCGAAACCTGACAGAAAGCCAACACTCCTTTCGAAGCCAAACTGGCTGACCTCCAGATCTCCAGCTCCCTGCCAGATGTATAGAGTGAGTGGAGAAGAAGTCCGGATGTCATGGTGGAAAGCAAACTGTCCGAAGAGAGTTTAATTCAGGTGACTGGAAAAGAGCCAATCTTGATCCCAGCCAGTTTGGATGCTACGGAGCCTCAACCCCTCCCTCCTCCAGCGAAACTGAAAGACAGCCAAGGTCAGACGATCGTGCCACAAGCCAAGGGAAAAAAAAGATGAGTATTGGTGGGCTTTGCCAAAATCTGCAGAGGCTGAGTTTCCCTTTCCGAACTTGCAAGGGAAGGGGAAAACCCCTGAGTGAATTGGGGAGGGCAGACTGGCTAGGAGACTGGCAGCAGGCCAGGCACCAAAAAGCTTCAGGGAAGACACTCGAGAGCCCCATAGACGAATTGAAGGAGAAATTTGACCGTGCCATCATTCGGGAGGAGGGGCCATTGTGCAGGCCAAAGGAGAAGGGGGAGCCAGTTTGGTCTGCTGAACCGAGAGGCTGTAGACTGAAGCACAGCCCTCCCCCCTCCCATAGCAGAAGGAGAAGAAGCCTAAAGATGCATCCATGGGTTCCCCCCTTACACAGCAAGCAGAGCAGCCTAGATAGGACATCACCTCCCTACCCTAGAAGGAGAAATGAGGAAGAGGACCAGCGGCACCAAGGGCAGGCTTACATAGTTCTGCAGTGGGAGGAGAGGGCAGCGAGGGAGGACCCACCCTGTTTCAGAGGGAAGTTCGATGGTGATCCAGACCAGCTAGCGCAATTCCTCGACACAGCTGAGATCTACATCAAGCGCTATGGACACCTCTACCCATTTCCCAGAGCCCTAGTGAGTGCCATTTCAGAAGGGTTGGAGGGAGAAGCAAGAAGGTGGTCAGCAGCCCTGTACAAGAACAGGGGCCCCCCGGCTTCCGGTTTGGCTTCCGTCGCCGCCAGACGGTCTTTCGGGACCGCCAGCCTCGTTGCCTGTAAGAGCCATCTTTCGAGAGATGGCTCGAAAAACTCCGTCTCCTTAAGGAGACATGAGATAGAGCCGGCGAGGACAGGTAGAGCCCTCTGCGAATTGAAAAGAACAATTTCTACTTTATGTTTCTTCCTTCTTGGAGACCTGATATTGATATTGTTTGGAGAGAAGTCTTTTTATTTAAAAAGAGTTTGTCTGTGTGGCAGGGTGGCGTTAAAACTGATAAAGCCAGACAAACAAGCAGCGGGGGTGGGGGGTGTTCCCCCATTTACAAACTATATGAACAAGTTTTGAAATTACAGACTCAGAAGAATGGCTTTAAAGACCAAAAAGAATTTGTTTTGGAGGAAATAGCAAGACATGATGAGATTGTGAACCTGAATCTTGAAAAATTTAGGCAGGAAATTAAAGAGTTGGTACAACAAAAATATGCCAATCTGAAACAACAGTTTGTAACAGCTTTGAAAACTTTTTCAGAAATAGTTATAAAGATGGATAAAGATATTAACTTAGAACTAGAGTCTAAAATGAAGGAAGTTGATCATAAGATTTATAATTTGGACAATAAAATACAAAGAATTGAAAATGATTTGATAAATATTCAAGACAATAGCTCAGAAGTAAAGTCTAAAAAGGAAGCTGATCACGAGACTTACAATGCAGATAATATAAAACAAAGGATTGAAAAAGAAGTTACAATGATGCAATACAGGTCCATGGAATTTGCGGTCAGAATGAGGGGACTACAGGAAAATAAAAGAGATGATTTGAGAAAGATGTCTGCTGAAGTTCTGGCTGTGATTTTAAAGGTTAGTCCTGAAGAGGTATCCTGTAAGATTGATAAGGCCTACAGAGTAAATTCTTGGGTTGCAAAGCAAAGGCAGTTGCCTAGAGACGTGGTGATTTACTTTACTGACAAAGGAATAAGAAATGATATTGTGCAAAAATCTTTTAACTCCACTTTAGAAATGAATGGAAGGAAGATTTGGATATATAAAGAGCTGCCGTCCAAGATGTTAAAAGATAGAAAAGAATTTGGATTTTTGGTGACTGAGTTAAAGAAACAAAACATCCCATTTAGGTGGGATGCTCCAGTTGGGATAATATTGAGATACCAAGGAGAAAGATATCAATTAAATACTGTTGAAAAAGCGGAAGAATTTTACTACAAGGTTCTTAAAATGGATTTAACATCTCCATGCATGTCACCAGTGTTAGGAACACAGGAGGGGAATAAAGAAATGCAAAATGAACAAAAAGAGTTTGAAACCCAGGCTAAGCAGATGGAGATGGAGGTAATGGAAAAACAACAAGTCACAGAGGCCCTTCTGGACGAGTCGCTTTTGGATTCTCCTTTAGAGGTTATAGCTGGATTACCTATAAATACAAGAGAGGCGGCTTTGGATTTTAATGTGATGTTTCATCAAGTTACAGACCAGCATGGAAATCAATCAGCTGATATACAAGTCCTAGAAAGGCAACCAGGATGGAGATCTAAACCACAAAAAGTTAAGAAAAGAAGAAGCAGGTCCTACAAAACTAAAAAATTTTAAACTAAACAACAGTCTAATGCCAGTTACTCAAGAGATGATTAAATACAACAAGCGGGATTTATAGATGGCCGATATATGAAAATACAGTTGAGGCAAATTATTGACTTGTACTATTTTGAGAAGAATAACAGATCTCTGCAGTGCTGTGCTTTAGGGATGTGGAAGAAGGCCTCTAACTGAGTGGATTGGAACTTTCTATTTTGGACTCTTTGGAAAATTGGATTACATATATGTTGAGCTATAAGGTACGAGAATTATGGTGGGGCATGCAGAAGATCTGGTTGTTACCCTAACATGGTGGTTGGATTTAACAATCTTGATAAAAGACACTACAGAAGATATAATATGGAATATAAATATAAAGTCACTCGGATGGGTTTTTTATATACGAAAATATTTATCATTGATGGGGGCAGATGGTAATGGAAGACCGAATACACTGTTGGAAGTTGAACCTGATGTTACCCTAACATGGGCGATGGAATTAATAATCTAGTTGAAAGACGTTATAGAAGATACTATATGGATTATAAATTTAAAGTCATTTGAGGATTTTATTCATATATGAAAATATTTTTTAGTTGTGTGGTGTGGGCAGAAGAATAAAGCTATAAAAATATTATGTACAGTAGACCTATAGGAAAATGGGTGGAGATGGGTTAGGTTACTGATTGCTTAGTTTAGGAAAAGGGATGTTATGTTTAGATATAAATATACATAAAATATTTGAATTAGGAGATATATGTACGGGGGAGGAAATGGGTAGATTATGAGTTGAGTAAATGTCAAATTAGGATTAATTATATAGTTTTATAGCTGAAGGTTGCTTTGAAATATATAGTATAGGGGGGATATAATAATAATGTTAGAAAGAAATGGTTAGCATGTGGGGGGTGGTGTAAAAGGATGGTAAAGTATTATTAAATTTGATATCAATCTGGATTTTATTTTTGGAGAAGCCATGGGAGGTGGGGAGGGTGGGGGGGGTTAGGGAGGAGGAGGGGAAAAAGGGGGGGAAAATCTGTATTTGCAAAACTTTTTCAATAAAAAAAAAGAACAGGAGCCCCCAACTGCAAGACGCAGATGGGTTCTTACAACTACTACGAGCCCAGTTCGAGGAGGCAGAGGAAGACCCCTATGTGGAGGACGAGCTCAGGAACCTAATGCAGAAGGGGAGGCCCATCAGAGAACATATCCATGAATTCAGGAGAGTCATTGGGACCTTACCTCCCTTACCAGAGTGACTACTGGTGTATTTCTTTAGAACAAGCCTAGACAAGTGAATCGCCCAAGTGACTGCTTATCGGGACATCCCGAACTGACTCTCCGAATGGTTCCGAGTAGCGATAAAAGTTGACAGAGGGTTGCGGGCCAACGACATGTCAAAGCAACCAGATGGCAAGCAGAGAGGCCAACTGGACCAGGGACCACCCAGTAGATGAGAAACCACAGCACCACAGCCTACCCAGAGGCCAGTCGTCCCACGGAGCTCGCTGAGATGCTACAGGTGTGGGGAGATTGGTCACCTGGTAGCAGCGTGTGGAACCCCAAGGCCGAGATCAGACCCACTGCCCAAGGCACGACTGGAACGAAGGCCCAAGCGCGCCACCAACACGCCACAGAAAATCCCCCAGGGTCCAGAGCTCTTCACCCACCTAACCGAAACAAGGGGGATCCCAGATGATGGAAATCAATCCCCCGAATCGTATGACAGTGAGGACGAGGGTGAAGATGACTCAATGGTGAGTGGACTCATCCACCCTTTTCTCTTCCCTATATGCCTAACGGCCCCAAAAACAGGGACCCAAGGGACTTTCCAAGCCCTAATAGATTTGGGCTGCACGAGGTGCCTGATTAACCTACCCACAGTCCTAAAATTGGGGATCCGAGTCAAAAAGCTCAACCACCCAATCCGATTTGAACAAGTTGATGGATCCCTAGTGGGGGGAACTTACGCCACACACCTGACCAAACCAGTGAAGCTGGAGCTAGCAGATCACTGGGAAATGATTCGGTTCATAATAGCCCCCAAAATTACAGATCCAGTCATACTGGGACTCTCTTGGCTGGACAAATGGGGCCCCATCATCTGGTGGCAAGAGGGAACCCGCAGGCTGAGGATAGCAAAGGGCCCCCAACCCCTGCCGCTCCAACGAGGTGAGACGCCCCCCACGCAGGGGCCCCAATCCCTCCCGCCACAGCAAGGGAAGACGCCACCGACACAAGGGTCCCTCCCTAAGGGTACACCAGAGGAACTGGCGGCCGCATCCGACAGCTCCCATGAGACAGAACAAATCCCAGAGGAGTACCAAGACCTTGCAGAGGTTTTTAGCAAGGCCGAGTGTGATGTTCTGCCCCCCCACCCACCGTGAGGCCGATTGTGCCATTGAGATCATCCCTGGGATGAAACTTCATAAACCTAAATTGTATGCCATGACACCCCGTGAAATGCAAGAAATGTGGAACTACATAGACAAGAACCTACAAAGGGGTTTCATTGAGCCAGCCAAACCATGGGTCGCAGCACCCGTCCTCTTCAAAGAAAGCCGGCTCTATGTGCCTGGTGGTTGATTTTAGAGATATCAAGGCTGTCTGCGTACACAACGTATATCCCCTTCCCCTCATGCAAGACATGCTAGCCCATCTGGCCAAAGGGAAAGTTTTCACCAAACTAGACCTCTGTGAAGCCTATTACCGGATACGCATCAGGGAAGGAGATGAGTGGAAAACTGCATTCAACTGCCCCCTAGGGAGTTTCCAATTTAAGGTGATGCCATTTGGACTGCAGGGAGCCTCGGCAGTGTTCATGCAATTGATAAATGAGGTTCTACATGAGCACCTCTATAAGGGGGTCCTTGTCTACCTAGATGACATTCTCATTTACACGGAAACCATAGACGAACACATACCCCTCGTCCGCCAAGTTCTGGAAAAACTGCTGGGGGCGAACTTATATGTCAAGCTATCAAAATGCAAGTTCCACTAGTCACAGCTAGACTACTTAGGCTACTGAGTGTCAAACGAGGGGATAGAAATGGACCCAGCCAAAGTACAATCAGTTCTAAACTGGCAACCCCCTCTCACCCGCAGACAACTGCAAAGCTTCCTGGGGTTCGCGAACTTCTACAGACAATTCATCCCCTCTTTTGCAAGAATTGCCAAACCTCTGACGGACCTCCTAAAAACAGGGAGTCCAGCAACAAAACTCCGCCCAGGACAACCTCTAGAGTGGGACCTGGCCTGCCAACAGGCATTTGAAACACTAAAAGAAATGTTTGCAAAAGAACCGGTTCTTAAAGCATCCTGACCCCGAACAACCCTTCATCATCCAAGCAGATGCCAGCGATATGGCAGTGGGGGCTGTTCTACTCCAAAAGAACAGCCAAGGGAATCTATAACCTTGTGCCTACACAATCTGCAAACTCACCGACACAGAAAGACAATGGGCGGCATGGGAAAAGGAAGCATTCACAGTGAGATGGGCGCTGTTGACCTGGCGACACCTGCTAGGTAGCCAGAGACATTTGAAGTTTGGACTGACCATAAGAATCTGGAGGCCCTCAGGACCCCACGGAAGTTGTCGTCCAGGCAAGTCCGGTGGGCCCAATACTTCAATCATTTCAACTTCAAGCTGAAGCACATCCCAGGGGGGGAAAACTTTCTGGCTGATGCCCTCTCCCGAATGCCCCAATACAACAGTGAGCGGGAGCAGGTAGTGAATGCCATCATCTCCTCTGCCCAAGGAGTAGGTCAAGTAGTTACCAGATGGCAACATCGCAACCAGCATGGCCAATTAGCAAGTGACTTAACGACAAGACTCAAAACGGAGACATTGGCGGACCCCTGGTTCCAAGACAATCAACATCTCTTGACAAAAAGGGATGACCTAGCATGGAAGGGGACAAAACTCTATGTCCCAGAGACTCTACGCACCCTGGTCCTCAAGAGGAACCATGACATTAAGCCAGCGGGGCATTTCGGCTTCCTAAAGACTCTGCACTTAGTACGAAGACAGTTTTGGTGGCCCCACATGAGAAAAGACGTAGACAGTTATGTAAAAAGTTGTACTATCTGTGCCACGATGAAAAAATGACCAGGAAGACCTCCCGGACTTCTGCAGCCAATAGCTGAACTGACAAGGCCATGGGAGGAGATTGCAATGGACTTCATAGTAGAACTGCCGAGGAGTGGTGGAAACACAGTGATCTGGACTGTAATAGACTTATTCTCCAAACAGGCACATTTCATACCCTGCAGCAGGCTACCCTCAGCCCACCAGTTGTCCAAACTGTTCCTGAAACACATCTACCGCCTGCATGGAGTACCCAGAAGAATCATCTCCGATCGAGGTGTCCAGTTCACAGCAAAATTCTGGAGGAAATTCCTATGGTCCATAGGGTCATCCCAAGGCCTCAGCTCAGCATTTCACCCTAGCACCAATGGGGGGGTGGGGTGGAGAGACTGAATGCCATGATAGAGCAATACCTGAGGTGCTACGTCGACTACCAACAGTCTAATAGGGAGGACCTCCTATCTTTTGTGGAGGTCGCGTATAATAATGCTGTCCACAGTAGCACAGGACTAACCCCATTTAAGGTAGTGAGTGGTATGGATTTCGTCCCCATGCCAGAGTACCCAAGGGAGCCCTCTTCCTCAGTCAGTTTGACCAATTGGATGGAAATGTTGAAAGAAACCTGGGAGAACGTCAAGAAGGCATTAGCCAAGACGGCACAATCCTATAAGAAACAAGCAGATAAGCACCGAACTCCCCAAAGACCATTCCGAGTGGGAGAGAAGGTCTACCTCTCCACCAAGTATTTGAGACTCAGACTCTCGAGCAGGAAACTGGGCCCAAAATTTATAGGACGATTCCCTATAGTAAAAGTAATCAACCCGGTTACAGTACAACTGCAGCTGCCCCGACTACTAGGGAGGATACACCCCGTTTTCCACAGTAACCTCCTGAAACCTGTGGTGGGGTCAATTTTAAGGCTGGTACCACATGACCTCCCCGGGCCCCTGATCATTGGGGGCCACACTCACTATGAGGAACAGCGAATTCTCAATTCAAGGTGGCACAGGGGTCACCTCCAATACTTAATCAAGTGGAAGGGTTACCCCTTGTCAGAGGCTTCCTGGGTGAAAAGCAGAAACATCCAAGCTGACCGCCTTATAGCCAAGTTCCATGCAGAACACCCAGGCAAGGCGGGAGGGGGCGGGACACACACCCCCAGACGGGGTAACGGTACTTAACTTGTTGTTTATCTTACACAGGCCACCCTGGAAAAATGAAGGGGGAGGGGCCGGATATCAGCACTTTATTCTAGTGCTGACATAAGAAGAAGTGGAGGCGTCTGGAAAGGGACGTTTGACTTTTCATCTACTTATTTTCCCTGGAGATAATATCCCCTAGGAGATGGGATGGGAGGGGGGAAATTCCTTTGAGCTGGAGCGGTAGATTAGGGGTAGAATGACTTGGAAGATGGCCAATGAGTGCAGGGGAGTGGGGAACAGAAAGGGAGGGTTTTGGGTCTGGAAGTCAGTGTTGGCTTCGATGAGTCGGAGATAGAATGTTGTGCTTAATAAATGGGAATTTTTCTTCAAAGACTTTGTTTGAAATGCAATTTATTTGAGACGACCTCGAAACCTGACAGAAAGTTCATTTATACTATAAATTTAATTGCCAGATCCAACTCCAACCACAGCAAACTTTGATCACGGCCTGACCTATCCTTACTACAACGGATCCGCTCCCGTGAACTCTAAACAGAACTCAAAAGATGCCAAGACGAAGGCGAATCTAACCTATACATTGACTACCGCGCTGACTGCATAAAAAGTAAAACCTACAATCAATCCCTCAACATCCAACCCTTCATCACCCAATACATCCAACCATCCATTGTACAGAACATCCAACCATCCGTCATCCAAATTAGGTATGCACACCCCTTACTTCCTCAATACCAACCAATACTGACCTTAAATGCAAACTAATAAATGCAAGAAGCATTGTACACAAAATGGCCGAACTTCTCTTATTAAATACTGGTACATTTGACATTATATTTGTCTGTGAAACATGGCTAACCTCATCCCCCCCTGACTCTATCATCACAGTAAGAGAATATCTCATTTACCGGTCTGATTGCGAAACCCGCAGAGATGGTGGATTAACTATTTTCTACAAAAAGTTACTAAACCTAAAAAATATTCAAGTTGTACATGAACTCGCTCTTCCAGAAACTATAGTCTGCAAACTGTCCTTAAATATCACACTTTGCTTCTTACTATATTACAGAGCCCCCGACTACGACATCGCACATGTGAACAAGTTAACTACACTACTAACATGGGCAGCATCTTGCCCATACCCTCTAATCTTTCTGGGTGATCTCAACCTACCTCTTATTAATTGGACAATAAATGAATGTACAACTGAACCCATCCATACAACCTTACACAATGCTGTTACTAATCTAGATCTAGTTGAACTAGTAACTAACAACACTAGACTCAACAACTGCCTCGACCTCATCTTCTGCAACAGCTTAAACTCAATTTATGGACTACAAATAAAAGAACCTTTTTCCAACAGTGACCACAACATGATAGACTTTTGTCTCAATATTCGCCCTTACAAAAATCACCATAATAATGGGATACCCAACTACAACTTAAAAAAAGCCAACTATGATCTCATAGACACTGACCTCTCATCTCTTGATTGGCAAATTCTATTCTCTAACTGTAACATTGCCGAAGTCCATTATAATATTTTCTTGCTCAAAGTCAATAGAGTTATTAAACTATATGTATCACCAATCATCACCAAAACCAGGAAAAACAAATTACCCATATCAATAAGAAAACGCCAATCCCCCAAAAAATTCCTTTGGCGTAAAAACAAAACTGCCTATGTAGCTAACTTTAAAAGCCGCTACAAAAATATATGCCACCAAATAAAGACTGAATGGACCAATTACCACATCAAACAAGAAGAAAACCTTCTGCACACAAAATCCAATCGCGCCTTCCATAATTTTGTAAACAACAAACTTAAAGACTCCCACCCCTAAAAGGACCTAATGGTAAAGAATGCAATGATGAAGCAGTTAAAGCAAACCTCTTTAACACATTCTTCGGCTCAGTCTTTGTTAACAGCAATGGCTCATGCCCAACATTCCCAACATTCCCTAGTCATACTACTAATGACTACAACAATCTAACACAAATAGATTTCACAGAAAATAATGTTGAAAAGGCACTAAGTAGACTGAAACCAACTCTATCTATTGGACCTGATGGACTATGTACATACTTCTTAAAAAAAACTTTCCACTGCTATAGCAGAACCCCTAAGCATAATCTTTGAAAAATCTTTCAGGACCAGCTCCCTATGGTCACTGGCCACGATCATCCCTATCTTCAAAAAGGGAGACCCCAGGATAGTTGAAAATTACAGACCAATCTCTTTATGCTGCGTCACCTGAAAAGTCATGGAATCAATCATCAATCAATCCATTACCCTCCACCTAGAAACAAACAACCTACTCTCTAATAAACAATTTGGTTTCAGAAAAAAAAATTATCCTGTAATCTACAACTTCTACACTGCAAAAACATATGGACTACAAATCTTGATCAGGGCAAAGCAGTAGATGCAATTTACATAGACTTCTGTAAAGCCTTTGATTCAGTGGTACATGACAAACTACTTCTAAAACTAAAATCCTATGGCATCTCCCTCCTCTCCATAATTGGATAACTGCGTTTCTGTCAAACAGACAACAAGTGGTCAAAATAGGGAGCTCCCTATCAAATTCTGCACCTGTTAATAGCGGTGTCCCCCAAGGCAGCGTTCTAGGACCAACTGTTCTGCCCCAGCTACGGACCCCAAAGAATGCAGCACACACAAAGTCCATTCAAACCTTAGTTTACTAAATAAACCAATTTTTTACAACAACGACTGTTAATTAACTGCATTAACAGCCGCCAAGAATTCAAAGAATAATACTGAAAGCTTACTGTGGTTGGCAGAATGCCCAGAAGCAATTTGCAGGAAGCTGATAAGATAAACAAGACAAGACATGAAGGTATGTGAATGAAGTTGTTCCCTGCAAATTGCTTCAGTCGGCGTTCCTCCTTAAATAGACTAAGGGAGTGGCCAATTAGCCCCAAGTCTTACTCTCGAGGAGACCTCCTCCTGAGGAGCCACTCCTGCCTTTTGGCAGCTCTGCGTGACCGTGCATCGAGAAGAGGCTCCTCCTCTTCATCCTCTTCACTTAAGGGAGCTTCTGGAGGTTCTGAAGGCCCTGGCTGAATCCCCGCCTCTGGCACCACATCTTCTCCAGTCTCCTCATTGTCTGACTCGAGTGCCAGCTGCACAGGATGCTGGCGCAGCACCACACCAGCCTCCTCGCTGTCGGAATCAGCTACTAGCTGCACAGGCCGCTGATGGGTCACAACATCAACACTCTTCATACTATACATAAATGACCTTTGTGATCATATTATAAGTAACTGTGTTCTCTTCACCGATGATGTTAAACTATTGAACACTACCAACAATGCTGCTACCCTTCAAAAAGACGTTGACTTTGTGTCAGAATGGTCAAAAAATTGGCAACTCCAAATCTCAACCAACAAATGCTCTGTCTTACACACTGGCAAAAAGAATCAGAACACTAAATACAAGCTAAGTGGACCTGACCTTGTAGATGACCCTCACTCTGTCAAGGACCTTAGAGTACTCATATCAAATGATCTAAGTGCCAAAACCCACTGTAACAACATCGGTAAAAAGGCATTAAGGGTTGTAAACCTAATCTTGCGTAGCTTCTTCTCCGGTAATATTACACTACTAACCAGAGCATACAAAACATTAGCTAGACCAATTCTCAAATACAGCTCATCTGTCTGGAACCCGCACTGCATCTCGGACATTAATACAATTG
The DNA here is from genome assembly GCA_022577455.1 of Arizona elegans. NCBI lineage: Eukaryota > Metazoa > Chordata > Lepidosauria > Squamata > Colubridae > Arizona > Arizona elegans. Next base: position 60,088,913 of record JAKOOJ010000004.1, read on the forward strand.
AGCATGTCCAGAAATATTTCACAAAAAGAGTCCTCCACTCCTCTGCTCATAACAAAATACCCTATGCCACCAGACTTGAAATTCTGGATTTAGAAAATTTAGAATTATGCCGCCTTCAGTATGACCTAAGCATAGCCCATAAAATCATCTGCTACAGTGTCCTACCTGTCAATGTCTACTTCAGCTTCAACCACAACAATACACGAGCACACAATAGATACAAACTTAAAGTGAACAGCTCCAAACTTGATTGCAGAAAATATGACTTCAGTAACAGAGTTGTTAATGCCTGGAATGCACTACCAGACTGGTCTCATCCCCAAACCCCCAAAACCTTAACCTAAAACTGTCTACTGTTGACCTCACCCCACTCCTAAAAGGTCTGTAAGGGGCGTGCATAAGAGCACCAGCATGCCTACCATCCCTGTCCTAATGTTCCCTTTAATTGTATTCATTTTATGTATTCAATTCATGCTTATACTTTTATATATTATCTAATATGTACTCGACAAAAAAAAAATAAAGTCAGTGAGAGGCTGTAGGCTGTCATCTTCTCTTTTCTCTTTGTTCAGCTGATTGGAAGATAAAATAATGTCTTTTGTAAGATGCTTTCAGAATCCTGCGGGGTGGGGGTAGCCTTCTGTATATGTAGAGCTAGTTCATTATTTCCATCATTCCCTCAAGTTGATACATATTTTATCTTTTGAAAGCTACACATCCAATTACACTGTAAGTGGTGATGGCACTTCAAGGTAGAAGAAAAGGGGTGTAAGGTTGGGGATGACTTCAATTTGGGAATAGCTAACCAAGCGTTTATACAGATAGAAGCATTTACACAAATAGGAGCATTTTCTTCAACATTTGGCCAAGAATTCTTTTAAAATTAGAAATGCTGTATTTTGAGGTCATGGGCCAAATTTGGCCTTTAAACAGCATGTGAGATAAGGTACATAAACTGCATAGGCCGAGAACCAAAACCTAAATTTGATTTCATTATTTTCAACTTTACTATAATTTAAAGTTAGGAAATGCATATATTGACTTATTCTCCATATATTTATATATGAACCTCTTGGAAGTGTTCTAGGTGCCACAACCAAGGCTATAAATCAAGCTTTATGTGTGGTCCTCATGCTGCTCATACACATCTGAGTATTATGCATCAGAATGTCAGTTAAACATTTCCTCATTTAGAGTCAGCAGTTCTTTGGATTGTAACATTCCATTCATCAGGCAAATAAAAGAGGCATTCTTTTGGTGAAACATCTTTTCCTCTTTTTTGATTAACGGCAGGCATAGTATTTTTTTTTTCTTCCTGCTTCTTTATAGTTCTATTTGTAGCTCTTTTCACCAAGAGGAGGCTAAACTTGGATAGCAATTTATTGGAATTTCTCCTTGCTTGAGGAAAGCTACGTTCTTTCAGTTATTACCCCCATGTCTCAAAGTAAAGGTATTGCAGATAACATTACAATTAATCCTATTTATCTGAGATGACATACAAAAACAGGCCTCTTCATCTTTGTTTTGTTGCAGAAAAATAAGAAACTAAGTTTTGAGATCAAGAAAAGCTTTTTTATTTTGGCCAACGGTTCAGATATCTTTATAGTAATGAAAAACAGGAAATGTGAAATAAATCTCCTACGTGCTAGGCTCTCCCCCTCCTTCCATTACTGCTTGAACAGGAAGGTTAGTTAATTCTTGTAGTTTGACTTCTTGAACTCTCCAACTGTAGAAAGTGTGGTTTAACTTTTTGAACCCAGCAACTGTCTTTTATAATAATTAGTCAAGGGGCCCTTCAGAGATCATTCAGGCTGACCCCGTATTATTTCACTCTTATATCTAAATTTCACTTTACGTCCTACCTTATCCCCCCCTTTAAGATTCTATTTTACTTGTTTACAATTGAGTTTTACTTATTACAGAGCTTAATTCAACAATGCAAGCATATAACATTTGACATAACATAATCAATTTAGGATAAGATACATAATAGTGGAAAGGAAAGACAAGTAATACATATGATTTTCAAATCTTATTCTTTGAAGCACTTTCTCTAATTACCAGTTGAGAGTTGTACATATGTTCCTGCATCAGAAACTTCATTTTTATCAAAGAGATCAGGGTCAATTTTACGGTCAATAAGGCTTTCCATCAAAATCAACTCTTTTTCAACTCTTATCTCCTTTACTGTTCACATAGCTAGTTGTCTGAACAGAGGTATTGCACAAGGAATAAAAGCCAGGCCTGTCACAACAGAAATAACATCTGTCTAATCCAGCCAGGCCCAGGCAACCAAGAGAACCACATTTCTGTTGCTTGTAACAGAATTTTGGATGCCCGGTCCTTGGCAATCTCTCTGACCACACCTGACTTATTCATATCTATAAATCACTTTTCAGTTGTTAAAAGGTCTATGGCACACCAGTTTTGTAAAACCACTGCTGCCAAAGAATCTATATGGTCTTGGACCTTGACCAAGGTTCCAGCAATTTGGTACAATTGCCTAAATTGAATTATGGAGTGTTTCAGTCCTCCTAAATCTGTTCCGACTGCTGTCCTTATCCCCAGGATTTCTAATAGTGGGACTAAGAGTGGCACTCCTTTTTGAACATGCCTCATGAGGGGAACAGGGATAGTGTGCTCTCCACTGACAACACCTATATTTGGGGAAAGAAGTACATGTTCCAGTCCAGTTTGTAGGTAAACACAATTACACATTTTTCCCACATAAGAAGAAAACTCCATTTTTCCCTACACACACACACCTATGTTCATGGAAAAGGCATGGGCTCGTTAGTTTTTCTCATTAGTCCAGACCTCCAAAGTCCCTGCCACTAGCATGCCAGTCAGCGGCTGCAATGGAACTTCTAGTGTAGGGTCCTTTTGCTTATCTCTGAGAATTGTGCCTTCAAAAAGATAACGGAAGCTTGCATTTCCAAGGGGAAGTAGGACACATAAGCCTGTGCTGGACCTAAGGAGACATGTGGTGGTATTGAAAAAGTGACCTTCTATTGAAATAAATAGTGGGCATAAGGAGAAATGCCACTAGTTATGTGTCATTCTAGGGTCAAAGTATTTCTGATGGACATTGTTCTCCCTTCAGGGATCCTACAGGAATACCTGGTTCCTGATGTCGCTCTACACACAAGGAGGGTGACCCTAGGATTTCCACACTAACAGCTATAGGGCCAACAATGGGGAAACAGTTCATCTCCAGCCTTTTGAAGGCGTTATAAAAGTTTCCTTGCAATTCGGCTACTGCTACTTTGGTTCTCCATCTAATATCTTTCTCAAGGACTATTGTGGCCCTGGTCCTGACCCAAAGATCTGGCTCAACTGGAACAGCATTATAAGATGAAGGACCAGCAGACAAACAGAACCAGCATTTTTGGCCTAGGGTAGGGTCAGACTGATTAACTAGGCTTTAACTCAATTCCAGTATTCTTAACATGTAGTTCCCTTTTCTCAATTGTTACAGGGGCCCATTCTCCCTTTGTTCTACCCCACTCTGTTCTGGGATTGTCAGACGCTTGTCTTTAGGTTTTGGGGTTGGCTTCGATTCAGGGTACCGACCCCACCTATTGATGATACGTCGTTGGTGGGAGTGGACCTGGTCCAAAGAGTTCACACCTTGTGACCTGTTTCTGCCCTGTTCTTTGGGGTTCTCAACTTCCCCGGATCCTTCCTTAAGGGCAAGGGGAGTCACTTGGGCATTCTCACAACATTGGGAACTACTGTTCAGGGTGTTATTACTCATTAGGCCCTTTGCCATTAACAGCCAAAGCCACAGAAAACTCATAATTGTCCTCTACACAGAACCTATCCAATCACAATTCCCTTAATCTACAAAATCACCATGTCAGAAAGAAGGTTAGGGTTATATGTGACTTGGGAAAAGGCAATATTAGTCTTAGGTATCTCACAAAACTACCCCTTATTTGTTAAATACAATATTCACAGTCCCAGAGCTAGAGCAGCCCTACAGAGAGCCCACTCCCAGGCTTCTTCAAACATAAGTATATACAGGAGTTTTGTACTGCTCCCTGTCACAGTCAATGATTTTTTAGATTCAGCACCTGTCTTTCTGGGGAAGAGGTGATTCCAGCATACTATATACAGCAAATCACAACTAATCACAATAACAGCAAGCACACTTATTAAAATAAGAGATAGTACAGCTATGGCTATATATGTTTGACTTCCCATTCCAAATCTTCAGCCGTACGTGGAGGGTTAGCTTCCGGTGTGACACCAGTAAGGCCTTTTCTGCCCCGTATGTTGCCTGCCCGTTGCCGGTAGGACAGTTATAGGGGGCGCTTCTTCAAGCGTACTAGGGGTTGGGCCTGGTCCTGGTCTGCCTCCCAATATACCTCAGCTGTGGACTTAACTCAAGTGCAGTGATTCCAAGACTTGGATTCCAACATTTTTACTGCAAGTGGGAACACATGACCACAGTATACGGGCTCTTCCACCTAGGCATTAAACTTTTTTCTTTCCAGTGTTTTACCCATACAATCCTCCAATTCACAATTTAATCATTTCTACTTTCATCACAATATATTTTAAAATATTTCAATCATTACAATTTTCCTAATTAAATTTAGAAATGTTCTAGCTGTTATCTAAGATACAACTTAATCCTTTTTACTTTCACCACCATATACCATTAAGGTATTTCAATGGTTACAGTTTATACTTACTCATATTTCTAAAAAAGGAAAAACTTATCATTGTCTAGATTTCAAAAATACAAAGACAAACACTCCAATTATTATTCATTTCATTTTTACAATCATGTTTTCCCATTTATTTCTTACTACTACTTGAATATTATAACTAGAGGTGATCAAAAATGGTGGGCTAAGGAACACACAATATTGTTGGATTTCTTGTATTTGCTTATTTAATTCTCCCACCATCTGATTCACCCACTTGGTTCCTATCTGGCTTAGGTCTCCTATATGATTTTCAAGTATTTCAAAAGGAAATAATCTAATTCCTTTATGTGGAGAACATCGCACAGACCAAAGTACTAGTGGTAATGCATTTACTCACTTAAGGTGATTTTTAAGGCACACCTTTGTCACCTTTTCTCTTATAGTCCTGTTCATTCTTTCAGCCTTTTCATTCAAAAGCAAATTATTTCTGACTATCCTTTCTTTAATGTCTGCTTGATGGTAAGGCTGATCAGTCAGGCTTGGGAAGGTCTGCTCCACTCTGGTTGCTGTGTTGACCTGCATACGTTGTGTTCAATTTCAGAACCCGATGCTTGCAAAAGAGTGGCTGGGTTAAAGCATTTGTTTGTTTCAGGGTCATTCGTGGGTTCTGAGTAAGGAGAGCTAGATGCTTGTAATTTCTGGGGTTTGTCAGCCATAAATGGCGCTTTGTCTCTAAAACTCCTTGAATCGCATGGCTGGTGTAAATGGTAGTTGGCTGCCTAAGGGTTAATTTCCTAATAGTTGGTTCTGCAGTTCAACAGAGAGCTTCCATCCTCATATGTTCCATCGCTCTCTGCCTTTGGCTTATTGTAATGGGGCGGGGTTAACTTTTCTGCCTGAGAGGAACAGGCACTGCTAAAGGCTTCAGCATGGTGTGCAGCATGTCCTGGTGGGTTATATTCTGCCTATAACTTTGGTACTTCAAACTCCTGCCAGGTATTGGGGATTTGACCCTCTTGAGTCATATTTCTCGCCATATTTCATTGGGGGGGTGTACCTCATTATTAATGACATCTTGTCTTCATCAAAGGACAGAATAGTTCCCATCTTACATAGGATGTCACGACCAGGAGGGAAACTGGACACGCAGGCATATAGAGAAACTGATGTTCTATATTTCTTCCATCTAAAGAACATTTCAGGGTTTTCAGCATGGGGCGACGATTTATGAAGCCATTAACCCTTTCGATTAGAAAAGGGAGCCAGCAGCTTTGTAATTACAGATTTAGATGCCCCTGTGTCTACTAAGAAGGTTACATTATTCCCCCTATTTTCATTCCAACCAAGGATTCAGTGGGGGCTTGATTGAACCCTGGTCCCCTTCAGTCTTCAGGCCTCTCATCTACTGCAGCCAGGCCTACGGCTTCCTTTCTTTACAGAATGTCTTTGCAACTTTTCTTCAAATGCAGATTGAGCTCACTAGGCTGAGAAGCAACTTGTCTAAAACAACATACACACAAATCTTGCAAAGATGATTCAATATGCTGCCCTGGGCCCCTTTATTGCAGGGCAATCTTCTTAGCCAACACAAGTGTTATGTCCTTATAAGGACATCCGCCCGGATTGGCTGCCAGCCACCGGGCGGGAAAGTTTGAATCCCTGGCTAGGGGCGGTGCGTCTGCCGGGAGCGAATATAAGGAGAGCTCCGGCAGCGCGCCAGCAGGCTTGACTTGTTACTTGTAACGAATAAAGTTGCTAAATGTATTGAGCTGGTCACGTCTTCTGTTCCTGCGCCTGATCTAACACTGGCGACGAAGGACTAGAGAAGAGAACCTGAACAAGACTCGCGGCACAAGCGCCCACCGAGCTGAAGTCACTACACCACAGTGAACCCCAGAATGGCTACCCCGCAAGCCCCGATGACCGCACTGAATCCATTCGACCCATCCCGGGAAAAGTGGAGGTCATACATGGTCCGATTCCGACAATTCCTGCGAGGTAATGGCTACCAGAACCTCGACGATGAGAGGAAAAGAGCCCTCTTCCTGGCTCATTGCGGATCAGACGTCTTGGAGATGGCGATTGACCTCGTGGCACCCAGGGACATTGAAGAGATGTCCTGGAACGACCTGCAGGAAGTCCTACAGGAGCACTACGCACCTACAGGCACCCCCATCGCAAACAGATTCACCTTCCAGCAAAGAAACCAGCGGGAGGGGGAATCCATCAAGGAATTCGTGGCAGCGCTTCGCCAAATCGCCGCCAACTGCGAGTTCGACAACGTGGATAATGCCATCCGAGACCGCGTTGTTTTTGGAATGCGAGATGTGGGTCTACAAAAGAAGTTCCTCAGCCGGAAGAGGATCCCACTCAAAGACGTCCTCGACAAAGCAACAGCGGCTGAGACATCTGAGCAAGCAGCCGCTGCGATGGTAAAAGCAAGAGGGATCCATAAGATCCACAAGTCGGGCCTGACCTCATCAGACGAGGCAACCACGCAATCTGAGTCTGATGGGGAAATGGCCGTCCACAAGGTTGCCCGCCCCCCCAGGCGGGAAAACCCACAGCATGGCGACCGGGGAGAACGATGCGGCAGCTGCAGAGGCGACCACCCCAGGGCAAACTGCAGATGGAGAGACGCGACCTGCCGCTGATGCCTGAAGAGAGGGCACATCGCCGAGGCCTGCAGAGCCACAGATCCAGCCCCGGAGCCACCCAGACCACGTTTCCGGGAGAATCGCAAAGACAATCAGAGGACATCCAAACGGTCCTCAAACCAGTCCCGGCGCGGGGAGGAGGAATATCCCCGGAGTAGAACGGTGCACCAGACCACCATCGCTCACACAAGCGACGAGGGGACCACCAAGTTCCACGTGACGCTGCTGGCAGAGGGGTCCCCATGCAAGATGGAGGTAGATTCTGGATCCGCCTACTCCATCATGGACTGGCAGCACCTACAGCAGCTGAAGCCATCCTGCAAGAAGACCCAGCTGAAAATCCCGAAGTCGAGGCTTGTGGACTTCAACGGAAACCCCATTGGAATCCTGGGCAGAACCACCATCCACATCAAATACAAGGACTTTAACGGAGAGCTGCCCATCACCATCGTGGAGAACAGCCGACCGAACCTGTTAGGAGTGGAGTGGTTTAAGCCGCTGGGGCTTTCCATCGAGGGCATCCATGAGATCCACAGGGACGAACTCGACACCATCATCGAAGAGTTCAAGGAAGTCTTCGATGGTAAGCTGGGAAAATTTGTGGGGAGGCCAATTTCCTTTAATCTGGACAAGGGAATCACCCCAATTAGGCTTAAGCCCCGCCGAGTTCCGTTTGCCCTGCGGCCTAAAGTAGATGAGCAGCTGGATAAGCTGATCGCCCAGGGCGTCCTGGAACCGATCGATCATGCCTCATGGGAAACCCCCATTGTGACCCCACTGAAGCATGATGGGTCTGTGCGCATCTGCGCCGACTACCGTTGTACCATCAACAAGGCGTTGGCACAGAGCGCATACCCAGTCCCAGTGGTGCAACACCTGCTGCATTCCCTGGGATCTGGATCAATTTTCGCGAAATTGGACCTGGCCCAGGCTTACCAGCAACTGCCAGTGGACGAAAAAACGGCGGAGGCTCAAACAATTGTCACGCACAGGGGGGCATTCAAATGCAACCGCCTCCAATTTGGAGTCAGCGCTGCCCCCGGAATCTTCCAATCTATGATGGAACGCCTTCTCCAAGGCGTTCCAGGGGTGGTGCCTTACTTCGACGATGTGCTCATCTCCGGTGACTCAAGAGCTCAACTCCTTGAAAGGCTCAGGCTTGTCCTGCAGCGATTCAGGGCCAAGGGCTTGAGGGTCAGGCGGGACAAGTGCATCATAGGAGTACAGGAAGTCGAGTTCCTGGGCTACCTCATTGATAGCACAGGCATCCACCCCACCAAATCAAAAGTGGAAGCAATCCATGAAGCTCCAAGCCCAAAAAACAAAACGGAGCTTCAGGCTTTCCTTGGGTTGCTCAACTTCTACGCCATTTTCTTAAAACAGAAAGCCACAGTTGCTGAGCCACTCCACCGCCTGCTGGGGAAATCGGCTTCCTGGAAGTGGGGCCAGGAAGAGGAAGCAGCGTTCCGGGCCATCAAAGGGCTATTGACATCCAAAAGCGTCCTCATCCAATACAGCGAGACGCTGCCCACCAAGCTGACTTGCGATGCGTCGCCATACGGGGTGGGGGCAGTCCTCAGCCATGAACTGCCCAACGGCACGGAAGCCCCAATCGCCTACTTCTCAAAGACAATGTCCGGCGCGGAGCGCAACTACAGTCAGCTGGACAAAGAAGCCCTGGCCATCATGGCTGGAGTGAAGCGCTTCCACGAATACCTCTACGGAAGACGCTTCACCATCGTCACTGACCATAAGCCACTCCTGGGGCTCCTCGCCGGCGACCAACCCACCCCGACCTTCATGTCCCCACGGATGACAAGATGGGCCATCTTCCTAGCCGGCTACTCCTATAGGCTTGTGCACCAGCCAGGCACAGCCATAGGGAACGCCGATGCGCTCAGCAGATGCCCGTCAAAGAAACCAGTCGAAGACCCAGCCCCCACGCTCCATCTACTCCACATAGATGACGACGCCAGCTGTCCGGTGTCATCCGCAGACGTGGCCGTCCACACCCAAAAGGACCCCACCCTCCGCCAAGTGAAGTCCTGGGTCCTCAGAGGGTGGCCATCGGAAACGCCAGAGGAAAAGTTCAGCCCGTTCGCCAGGAAACAGAAGGAGCTGTCCACCATGAAGGGCTGTCTGCTATGGGGAGACAGGGTGCTGATTCCCAGCACTCTGCAACGGCGGACGCTAGAAACGCTGCACAAAGGGCATCCGGGCATCGTTCGCATGAAGGCCCTGGCACGGAGTTACGTCTGGTGGCCCTCCATGGACAAAGACATTGAGCAATGGGTCTCCAGATGTGACCCGTGCCAAGAAGTTCGCCCAGCGCCGCCGCAATCCGAAGTCGCAAAGTGGGAGACCCCCAGCAACCCCTGGGCGAGGATCCATAGTGACTTCGCGGGTCCGATGCAAGGGCGACACCTCCTCATCGTGGTAGATGCCTTCTCCAAGTGGCTCGAGGTGGTGCCCATGGCATCTACCACAACAGAAGCGACAATCCGAGCCCTGCGCCGTCTGTTCGCCACACATGGACTACCGGACGTGCTGGTCTCGGACAACGGCCCCCAGCTCACATCACTGGCCATGGAGTCCTTCCTGGCAGGACTGGGCATCCGCCATGCCCTCTCCGCTCCGTACAGGCCGGCCGGAAACGGACAAGCGGAACGGATGGTCCGGCTCACAAAAGAAGCCCTCACCAAGATGGGCCCGGGAGACTGGCAAGAACGCATCGACAACTTCCTCCTCACCCAGCACATCACGCCGCATGCCACCACCCACAAGAGCCCGGCCGAACTCCTCATGGGCAGAAGGTTGAGGTCACCCTTGGACCGGCTGCACCCCCAATACAGCCCGGAAGTGACCGCAACCGCCAGCCGGCCGCTTCGCGCCTTCAGCAAAGGAAATTCAGTTTTCGCGCTGAATTTCAACGGCTCTCCTAAGTGGCTGAAAGGGAAGATTGCCAGCACAACCGGCCCCAAATCCTACACCGTCGAGCTGGAAGATGGACAGGTCGTGAGACGTCACATCGACCAACTCCGGAAAAGGTGGGGGGGAGCACACGAAAACCAGCCTGACGAGGGAGGCCTACAACACCCAGACGAGGTAGGCCTACAACACCCCAGCGAGGTAGGCCTACCACACCCGGACGAGGTAGGCCTACCACACCCCTACGAGGCAGACCAACACCATCCCGACGAGGTCGGCCCAGCACATTACCAAGCACTGTCACGTCGGCAGTGCAGCGAGGTAGACCAGGGCCAACCGCACGGGGGATGGCAACACCAACCTGGCCAGGGGGGCACCCGGCACAACAGGGCCAGGGATCCCCGAACCAGCCCGCAGGTAGACCGGGACCTACCCAGAAGGGGAGCACCGCACCCTACCAGTGAAGGCAACCCACGGCAGCCCTACCAGGGAGACCTCAACGCGAGGCGAGTAGACCGGGGACCATCGCAGATGGGCACACCACAGCACATGGGCGAGGGTGGCACACGGCTCCCCGGCGAGAGGGACCCCCGCCCAACGCAAGAAACAACCCGGCAACAACAACCCAACCCAGACGACCCCAACCACCAACTGGCGGTAGACCAGGGACTAGGGGGAAGGGAAAGCCAACAACAACCCGGCCAGGGAGGCCTGCACCACCCCGGCAGGGGAGACCTCCACCAACCCGAGGAGGTATCCCCACAACGACACCCCGACCAGGTCGACCACCACCAACCCGACGGGGAAGGCCAACGCCAGCCCGGCCAAGGAGACCTGCGCCACCCCTGCAAGGTGGGACACCGCGACCCGAGCCAACACCACCCACAGCGAACAGACCGGACCCAAGAGCACCGGCCCGAACCACCCTCCGGACCACAGCGAACCGGGCCGCAGCAGAACCGCAGCCACCGGGAGACCGAGGAAGAGCAAGTGACAGCCGGGGTCTTACCGAGACTCAGACGCTCTTCCCGGGTCGGAACCGAACAGCACCGCCGAGGCGAAAGATCCACAGGCCAGGAAGAAGACCACCAGAACCAGCCAGCCAAGGCCTGCGGTCCGGCCGGAGGCGCTGAGGGTGACTCCGCACACTCGCCAGCCGAACCGAGCCCGGTTCCGGGGAAGGATCCAGGAGCCACAGGAACCCCGTCCGTCCAGGGCGGGGACACGGAAGAAATGAGACTGCGCAGGTCAAGTAGGGTGCCTAGGCGTCCTACGTACCTGCAGGACTACGTCACGTTTATTGACGAACACTGCACTCTTTTTCTTGGACTAGGGGGGAGGAGTGTTATGTCCTTATAAGGACATCCGCCCGGATTGGCTGCCAGCCACCGGGCGGGAAAGTTTGAATCCCTGGCTAGGGGCGGTGCGTCTGCCGGGAGCGAATATAAGGAGAGCTCCGGCAGCGCGCCAGCAGGCTTGACTTGTTACTTGTAACGAATAAAGTTGCTAAATGTATTGAGCTGGTCACGTCTTCTGTTCCTGCGCCTGATCTAACAACAAGAACTGTATTTCCTCTTTCTGTCCTTCTACTGCTGAGCAGAATACTTTCACTCAATTAAATCCAAATGGAATTTGGGATGCAAAGAGAAGGAAAGCAAGTTTTGTCACTTTTGTGGCTAAGCAAAGGTCTCAATTAGATGCAAACAAAGTCTTTTTATAAGTTGTGCGCAGAGAAGAGATGCATTTTCACTCAACAGAATGTCCAGCAATGCTCCAAGAGAAAGAAAGGGAGGGTTCCTTCTTGGAAACTGTTGGTCTATTATAGCCGGGAGGTTTCCCCCGTCTGTGGGTTTTAAAATCTTACCAATGGCACTACTTAATCTCTCTCTCTCTCTTCACCATTAAGGAGAGTGGTCATCAACTGTTCCAAGTTCTGCCAGGTAGGATTGTGGGTCTTTATAATGACTTGTTGGAAGGAAAAAAGAAGCCTTTCCTTTTAAGGATTGTTGGAAGGCAGAGCTTCCTTTTTCCTTGCTTGAGAGCAGAATTAGTTTATAGTTTATAGGAAGGCAGGCAAGAAACAAATACAAGGACAGCGTTCTGAGGCTAACCTACTTTTTCTCTCTTACTGTGAACAACTGTACTTTTAGTACAACCCAGCAGGAAAAATTCCCTGTAATGTTGAATCTTTTTCATCAAAGCCTGGAATTTAGTTTTATTCTTGCCCTTGCTTTCTTCTAATCCAATTTTTACTTTTAAAAGAGAAGTATAATTTTCTTGGAGTTTTTGGTAATTATGATTAAAATTTATTTCAGCAAGTGAAAAGGAGTTTATTTTTAGTGTATCAATCTCTTCTTTTTGTTTGATGTCTTGTTGTACAAGTTTTTAATTTTCAGCTATTAATTTGTCTAAGAACTTCTATCTCTTCCTTGAGGTTATTTACCAGAAGCATCATTTCTTTGGAGATAGTAATTACTGTAGATAAATCTTTTAGTCTAATGTAAGTTGATTCTGATTTTATTATTATTATTTTTTAAGATGTCATTTTCGAATTGCATAGCTTCTAATTTTTCTTGTTCATTTCATTTTGCAAATCATCTAATTGCTGTTTAGCTTGCATAGTCATATTATCTTTAAGATTTTCAATATTTATTTTGTGTCCTATTTGTAAATCATCTTTCACTTTTGATAATTCTTCATGATTGAATAAAAGTTGAGTCCTTAATCTCTTTAGTTCTGCTTTTACAGATCTGAGTCATCCTTGCAGGGCTAAAAGACATGAGAACGAGGGTTCTCCCCACTTTGTGGGTGAGAAAAGGCATTGCTGCATTAGAAAAGGGCGGGGGTAGATAGAACAGCAACTACACATCAACATTGTAGCTAAGTGAACTAAAACTTTTACTTATAAACTTGAGTTTATCTTGAAGCATAGAGAAGAAGGAAAGTTGAACTCTGTTCTTCACTTCATTTAGGTGGCCAGACCAAACTGGGTGAGATATTTTCCTTCCTCTCAATACCTTCAATTCTTTTCTAACAATTTCTAGAGATCAGGCAGTTGCTGTTACCTTGAAGGTACACAAAAGACTTAGACATACACACTAGTCATTTTCACCTTAAATTTTAGTTGAATTAGGGAATGCACAGATCTTAAGAAATAATTTTTAACAGAAATTACATCAAACTAATCAATTCAAATTATCTGAGTCTTCCCATTTAGACAGGCTTTTCTTTCTTTTTTTATTACCTGCTAAACCCCGGGTGGGAAGAACAATAACAATTTTCTTCTCTATTCTTAGTTCTTTCAGAGTTCTCTGGCTCTCTTTTTTTTAAGAATGTAAATTATCAGAATCTTTATAACACTGCAGTATTTCTTTTCTCCTACCACACATAACAGCATAAACTAACCATATCTTCTTTGGTAAGCCCTAACTTCTGAATCATTTTACTGTATGGTGGGGCTTCTCAACTTCTAAATATTTTTCCTTTAAGGACTAGTCAGGTCTATTTGCAGTTTGGGATTTCCTAATTGTTTTAGTGAACTTCTCACTTTTCTCTGCCCTGGGATGTTCTGTCTAGCTCTTTCTAGCTTGAATCTCCCAGCAGTCGCTGGCCTATTTTTAAAGACCCAAACTCTTCTCCATCTATTTTAGATCTCCCAGCAGGCGCTGGCTTATTTTTAAAGATCCAAAATGTATAGAGACTTTTGTTCACACATCATTTGCACTTAGCCAGGGCTCTCATGAGCAAGTTTGAACTCCACTTTTCTTTTAAGGACTTTTCTTAAAATTCTTCAACATACATTGAAGAGGTGTTCGTGGAACTCTCTCTTTTCCACCCATTTTCTAAAACACTGCCACTGACCTGTGGTACCGGAGTTCCAACAGCCACCAACAGGAACTGCAATGGCTTAACCACCCACACAGTTCTAGAGTCTCATTAGGATACGCCGTTTCCATTAGGAAGGGACGTTTCTCGGACCCAGGAAGGTGATAAAGCTCCCTCTTCTACTCTCAAGGAGTAGGCCTATAATTCCCACAATATTTGCCTACAGGTGTCTTCTTTTTTCTTTCTCAGCCGGCGTTTATCTATTAGCTTATTTTGATCTCGTTTTAGTTCTTGGGTCGGTCAGAGCCACCGAGTACCCAGCGGGGCCATCTGCTTCCTTCCAGAGAAAAAACTCTCAGCAGTGCCTTGGAGGTTGGGCAGGATGGCCCCAGCCGGCACTGGCTGGTCTTTTCTGCCCGCAGTGAAATCTTGCTTCAGTCCCAGCGGAGTCGCCATTATGTTGCAGAAAAATAAGAAGCTAAGTTTCGAGATCAAGAAAAGCTTTTTTATTTTGGCCAAAAGGTTCAGACATGCATTCTATTTACATTCTGAACAAAAGACCTTCTTTAAGACACGTATCTTTATAGTAACGAAAAACAGGAAATGTGAAATAAACCTCCTGTGTGCTAGGCTCTCCCACTCCTTCCATTATTGCTTGAACAGGAAGGTTAGTTAATTCTTGTAGTTTGACTTCTTGAACTCTCCAACTGTAGAAAGTGCGGTTTAACTTTTTGAACCCAGCAACTGTCTTTTATAATAATTAGTCAAGGGGCCCTTCAGAGGTCATTCAGGCTGACCTCGTATTATTTCACTCTTATATCCAAATTTCACTTTACATCCTACCTTAGATTATTATTATTATTATTATTATTATTATTATTATTATTATTATATTATATTATTATTATAATTTTATTTCTATACCGCCCTTCTGCTGGAGGACTCAGGACAGTGTTCAGCCTATTAAAAGCACAAAGACAAACTTCAATTAAAAATAATTTAAATTATTTAAATAGTTTCGGCTCAAATTTAAAACCCCCAAAATTTAAAACACCTAATTTAAAATCATTACATTGATAGCCCAGCCTGGCGGAACAGCAGGGTCTTGAGGGCACAGCAAAATACACGGAGGTCAGAGATCTTACACATTGCCGGGGGCAATTCATTCCACAGGGCAGGGGTTCCCACAGAGAAGGCCCTCCCCCTGAGTGTCACCAGCCGACATTACTTGGCTGATGGCACCCTGAGGAGACCCTCTCTATGGGAGCAGACTGGCCGGTGGGAGGCTATTGGTGGCAGAAGGTACCTGGGTCCTATGCCATGGAGAGCTTTAAAGGTGGTAACCAGCACCTTGAATCGCACCCGGAAGACCACCCAATCCCTTTGCTAATGGTTTAACATTCACCCAATCCCTTTGCTAATGGCTTAACATTTAGTCCCATAGCCTGGTCTTTTACATTCCAGAAATGTTTTGCTCTTTAATTCTACTCAGATCTGTAAAAGGGGATTAAATAAGGAAAAGAGAATCTACTCAGCTATTAAGGTCAGATTGTTTTTCAAAGTTTGTCAGGATAATACACATTTCGCTTGACTTTTCTTCTGAGTACAGAGTAGTGTCAGAAAAATTCCTAAAGCTATAAACTTTTGCAGGTTTTCTAATCAGTAAAGCTCATTGAAATCAGCAGTTGTAACTTCCCAGTATCTATGCCTACAATTGTGTTTCAACATTGGGGTTTTTTTTTCTTTTTTATGTGATACAGGGAAAAAATAAACTCAGAATAAGTAATGTTTAACATAACCACCCAAAGTCACTTATCAGTGTGTTGGGCAGCATTTAAATGTAATAAATAAATAATTAATAATAGTAGTAATAATAGTAACAGTAATAATAATAATAATAATAATAATAATTTAATTCTAATTGTATAAATGTGTTCAGATTATTCAAATATCCTTTGCCTTCTATCAGAAAAAAACCCAAACCCTAATTCAAACATTGATGAGCCTCACAAATAGAATCCATAGCAACTCCAAAAATCTCTTTTGGTTTGCCCCATATACAAAAATCCAGAGTTCTTTATGCCTTGATAAATTCCAAATGCAGACAATATAGCCAAGAAGAACATATGTGATTTTAACCACCACTGCTCACGCTAGAGGTTTATTAACAATTATATGGATTTGGTCCTAAATGTAATATTAGGACCAATCCAGATATACAAGTTAATGTTCCAGTTTCATAATTACATCCAGCTTTTATGAAGCAATCTCTGAAGTACTGAATTTTTTGGAGTATAAGACACTCCGGAGTATAAGACGCACATTAGTTTTGGGGGAGGAAAACAAGAAAAAATTTTTTTGCCTCTGCTTATCAGCATCCATCGGTATTCAGCTAGCTAGTGTCCTTGCAGTAAACAGCAAGCAGCCTGATAAGCTTCAGCATGTTATCGCTGCCTGATTTAGCATGAATAGCTGATTGCTGTTCATGCTAAAGTTGGATTGGCTGCAGTTGGATTGGTCTCCTAGAATACCACCAATCAGGTGTTCCAGGCTAAGTGGATTGCCAGAGCCCATCACCACCTCCGCACATCGCATTTTTGGCCTTTGGAGGTTCTGTTTTAGACCCATTCCAGGCTGTGGGAATTGCCACAGCACATCGCCGGCAATCACCGCCTCTGCGCGTCACGTTTTTGGCCTTCGTGCATTGCGTTTTCAGCCTCCGCAAGCCCTCTGAGCATCACATTTTTGGCCGGTTCCAGGTGGCGGGGATTGCCACCACTGCCGCTCTCCACTGCCTGGAACCATCCAAAATGCAATGCACAGAGGCCAAAAACAGGGTGTGTGGAGGCCACAAACATGATGCGTGGAGGCCAAAAATATGACGTGCAGAGGCAGCGATCGGCAGCGATGTGCTGTGGCGATCCCCACAGCCTGGAACAGGTTTAAAACGGGGTGTGCAGAAGCCAAAATGCGATGCGTAGAGGCCAAAAATGGCCAAAGGGTGGAGGGGCAGCGGGATGGGGTGGGGCTTCAACAACATTCAGTGTATAAGATCCACTGCAATTTTCACCCAATTTTGGGGTGCGGGAAAGTGCATCTTATACTCTGAAAAGTATAGTATATACAAAGTTTGTATACTGTATGGTAACTTAGCTGGCGTATATTTGGAATTCTGTTGCTCCTTTGCAATGTGAATACACTCTCCTTGTTTTCTATGTAGAATTTTTTTATTAACATTATTTCTTTATAATGTTGTTATCATTATAAAAAGAGTATGGCCACAAAATTCCCAGTGACTCTGGGAAGCTCAGAAGTAAAAATTTAAAAACAAGATGGAAAAAACATATTAAACACAAATAAAAAAAAAAGATAATCAATAATAGGACAGGAAAAAAAGAGAAATCACACAATGTATAGAGAGATTCACTCACCTTCATTAAAGGATTGGGTAAAGATCCTTCAAGGCCCTTCAAACCGCTAACAGTGTAAGGAACAGACATAAATGTCTCAGATTATGGTCCCAAGTAGTTAGTAGCCTAACATGACAATAATTTAGATACAACTAAAGGCCCTTCAAAACATGTATCCTTGTTGAACAATAAAGAGTTTATTAAGCAGATGAATTACTGCATGCTAATCAGGGGCCGGTTCTAAATCCCATTGCTACCGGTTCGCTCGTGCGCATGTGCATGCTCTCTCTCACACACACTTTTGTGCATGCGCAGAAGCATCCAAGTGAGTGGGCGGAGCCTCCCATCGCCTCCACTACCACCACCAGTTTGCCCAATCCAGTGCAAACCAGTAGCAGCCCACCACTGATGCTAATAAGGACTGGGTTGCTTTACTATTTTTGGTATAAGTTATGGCAAAATGACTTATTATTAATTTTATTTTTGCATAGTATTAAATTAAGCAACTTTTAGTTTACAAAAATTGTGTCTCAAATTCCACAGTTCTTTTAGGTTTAGAGAATTCAACTGAAAGTCCTGACTAATAATCCACTTACTTTTATAAAATATTAATATTCATTCCATTCCGTTTTGTTTTGATTCTATCCATTCCTTGTTCCTTGCTCATTTTTATTTGTTGAAGTATGTATCCTACAACAAGTCAACCCAAGGAAAATATAGCCCTCTTTCTTTATAAAAAGAAAAGTTGCATATTCATGTTCTATGAATTTGATAAAATCTTAGAGAATTCAGTACTTTTGTGGTGAAATTTGAGGAAGAATCCAGCATATACTACAGGTTTATCAATTCTTAGAATAGTCAAAATTAAAATTAAAAATCTTATCTGCCTCAGATTATAAAAAAGGCTGTGGAAAAAATCCTGGAGCACCAGGGAAGTACTTGAGGATTGGAAAAGAACTGATGTGTTTCCCATCTTCAAGAAAAGGAAAAAAAACAGACCCAGGAAACTACAGACCAATCAGTCTAACATCAATACCTGGGAAGATTCTGGAAAAGATAATCAAAAAACAATTTAACAAAAAAACAAAAAAATTTAAGTGTGGAGAAAAACAAAGTTTTACCTTTAGGCAGGAAAAATAAAAGGTATAACTACAGATTAGGAGAGACCTGGCTCAAAACAGTAACTGTGAGAGGGTCTTAGAGTCCTGATGGATGATCACTTGAATATGAGCCAGCAGTGTGCAACAGGAGCCAAAAAAGCTAATACAATCCTGGGTTGTATAAACAAGCATAGAATCGAGATCACATGAAATATTAGTACCACTTTATAAAACCCTTCTTCTTTTCCTTCCTGTGCCATATCCATCATCAGACATTGGTGATCAAGTTGGCGATGCTATTTTATCAACAGCCGCACAAAAAAGTGCTGCTGAATTTTGTCCAGACCAGTTCCTTAGATTTTGAAGCCATAATGTTCTTCTGCCTAGACCTCGTTTGCCTTCAATTTTTCCCTGGAGAACAATCTGAAGTATGGTGTATTTTTCCGGGTGTCACATCATATGTCCAAAATATAAAACCCTAGTAAAACCAAACCTGGAATACTGCAACCAATTTTGGTTACCATACTACAAAAAGATGTTGAGACTTTGGAAGAAGTTCAGAGAAGAGCAACTAAGATAATCAAAGTCCTGGAGACTAAAACATATGAAAAATGGTTGCTGGATTTGGGTTTGGCTAGTCTAAAGAAAAGAAGAATTAGGGGTGACATGATAGCAGTATTCCAGTATTTGAGGGGCTCCCTCAAAGAAGGGGGGGTCAAATTATTCTCCAGGGCACCAGAGGGCAGGACAAGAAGCAATGGTTGGAAACTAATAAAAGAGAGAATCAACCTGGAATTATGGAGAAACTTCCTAACAGTGAGGACAATTAACCAGTGGAACAGCTTGCCTCCAGAAATTGTGGTCACTCCATCATTGGATGTTTTTAAGAAGAGTCTAGACCCAGGATAGCAAACCTATGACATGTGTGCCAGACATGGCATGCAGAGCCTTCTCTGTGGGCACGCACGCTATCGCCCCAGCCCAGTTCCAATCATGTTTCTCCATCGCTTTTCACTCCATCAATTCCAACTTCTTGCGAAAGAAAAAGATCTCATGAAGTTGGAATTGATTGAGTGAACTTTTTCACTCGCATGCTTCACAATGGGGGGGGGGGCAGGGTCCCCTCCTCCTCCTGAAGCCCATTATGATGCAGAGTCACAATGTGACACATTTGGCTCTTTCACCCCTCTGCTGCAACTCCCTGTCACCCTGTTGCAGCAGAGGGATGAAAGAGCTGTTGCCCTGTCACGGGGGACATGCCTTTGGACATGCCCTACACATGCCTTTGTGCGACAACAGGATTCTGCCTTTGTTGTGCTACATTTGCTGTTGCCACCAGCAAAGAGGGCTGGGACAGAATGGTGGGGTAGATCTTGCGGGTTGGGGGCCACCCCCAAACCTGGTCCTCCTTTTCCCTCGTTGGCAGGGCCAAGAGAAAGAAGGGGGTGGCATGAGGAAGCGCTCCCTCCCCCCGGCCGAATGCTGAGCACAAAATCCCAGCCAGGGGTGGTGGCTGGCCCAACAGAAGCACCCCCATTGGTGAGTTGGATGGTGGAGAGGCCTGGCCCAGCTCTCACAGCTGTCCTGCTGTTTGGCACCTCCAGGTGCGAGCTGTTGCCTTTGAAGTGCGCCACGTCTTTGAGGAAGCTGGAAAGTGATGGCTGGGGCTGTGGGGGGTGGGGGTGGGGGGTAGCAGAGCCATCAGGGCTGCTCCCCACCTCCTCAGCAAGCTGGGCCTGGAGGAGCACAGAGAGTTGCCGGCTGAGCATCAGAGCATCAGAAGGCGCACTTAGAGCCAAACTGTGAACCAGTTGAGTATAAGGTAAGGAGTGGAGGTGAGCATCCCTGGAAAACAACTGATTAAGGTGTGAACCAGCCAAAAATAAATTTAGGAGGAGTAGGGGAGACAATACTGGGAAGCAGTTAGAGCCAAACTGTGAACCAGTTAAATATAAGGTAAGGAGTGGAGGTAAGCATCCCTGGAAAACAGCTGACTAAGCCATTATCCAGCTAAAAATAAAACTAGGAGGAGTGGAGGAGAAAATGTTGGAGAGCAGTTAAAACCAAACTGTGATCCAGTCATTAAATAAGTTTAGGAGTGGAGGGAAGCATCCCTGGAATTCAGCTAACCAAGCTGTAATCCAGTTAAAAATAAACCTAGGAGGAGTGAAGGAGATATTGTAGAAGTAAATTTTAAAGTGAATTGATTTTGAAATCTTTGTAAGAGAGGAATAAAATACTTCGTGTTGGTTTTTAGATGCAAATTTGAAGAAATACTGATTGAATTTGGGTTTTTGAAGTAAGGGAAATATATGAAATACCGATTGTTAAAATGATAAATGAATATTATAAAAAGCTGTTTAGATTTGGAATTTAAGATTAAGGGTTATACTTAATAGAATGTTACATGTTAGAACAAAATGTTAGATTGAATGGAAAAAATGGGTTTAGAACTTTTTTCTTTTTTTTTTACTTTTTCTTCTTTTTTTTCTTCTTTAAGATGGTAATGGATGAAATTTGGAACCTATGCTTATTTTATACTGGATCAAACTTTTGCTCTAAAAAGATATGTTTTATGTTTTATGTTTAAAATAAATTTTAAAAATTTCAAAAAAAAAAAAAGAAGAAGAAGGCGCACTCCAATATTGCCCCAACACATGTTTCCAGCACACGCTCCTCTGTCCTGAAATGGGATTGAGTGGGGGGGTAGGGGGAAGGGAGCAGGGGGAAGGGGGAAGGGTAAGGGGCTTCTAGGAGGAGAAGCCCAGCTGGCTTTCCTTTTGGCATGGGATGCGGGGAAGAACTAATAAAAATCCAATTTCCCCCCATAAATGGGAAAAATAAAGGCCCGGCGGTCCAGAGTCCAAAAAGGGGGGTGGGGTCTGTTCATCGGAGGATTGGAGAGGAAATCTGGGCGGGAGGCTATTCAGAGAGGGATCTCACACAAACACGCACACATACACAATAGCTGCTATTACTTTTGCCGAGAGCTTCTAAGCTACACAGCATTCTTAAATACTAATACTAACAATAATGAACCATAATATACAGGATTAAAGAAAGGAAGGTGAAATCAGAGGAGGAGGGAGGGAAGGAAGGAAGGAGGAGAAGGAATAAGGATGTGATGGCCATCCAGAGTCTACTGCACTACATTCCCATCAATCCTGAGTTGTGCTATTAAAGAAATACAGTGCCCCCAGGCAAACTCAAGTTGTGAAATTCCTCACAAAACCTTCAAATGCTACTGAAATCACCCCTCCCTCAACCAGCAGGGGCGATTAAATGGTATCAGTGTGGACAACTGGGACATCAAGCTTCTGAGTGCCTGGCCCCTGCCCCAGTTCCACAACAATGTCCTGCCACAGCTGCACGAGGCAGGAGGGCTCCAAGAAAAGCCCCAGATAACAGCCAATTCACCAGACAAGCCATAGAGGTTCCCCTTCCCCACTGAAGAGAGCAAGGATCCTCCAGCTAAAGAAGCCCCTCCCGGCGAGGCTAGCGAAGGTGAAGACCTGATGGTGAGTGCACCCATCCCCCCCTTTTCAAGTAAAGTGAAACTGGTGGTGCCAGAGACAGGGAAGCAAGGAGAACTGCCAGCAATAATAGATACCGGCTGCACCAGATGTCTAATTGGACTTCCAGTTTTGAACAATTGGGGATTAGAACAGCAGCCTTAAAGTGCCCAATTAAATTTCACCAAGTGGATGGAACGTTAATTGGGAGGCTCCCCGGCACCCATATTACAGAACTGGTTAAATTAGAAATCGAGAGACATCATGAATTTATACAAATTATAGTAATCCCCAAAATGTCAGAATCTGTCATACTGGGTCAACTTGGCTGGACAAATGGGCCCCCACCATCAAATGGGAAGATGGATACCGAAAAATCAGAATAGGGGTTGGCCCATTACCCCCTGCCCCTCCTCCCAAAGAGCAGCCTACCCATAACGGCCAGTTGCCAGAAACAGCAGCGGCATGTTCAGACAGGCATCCAGGAGAACCCCAGATTTCTAAGGTATATACAGACAGCCAAAGCTTTCAGTGAGGAGGAATGTAACCTCCTCCCCCCTCATCGGCCCACGGATTGCACCATTGAATTAGAACCAGGAGCCAAATTGCCAAAACCCAGGATGTACTCCATGACACCTGCTGAAATGACCGAGTTTAGGAAGTACATTGACACGAACCTAGCCAGAGGATTCATCGAGCCTGCGAAATCCAGGGTGGCCGCCTCAGTATTGTTTAAAGAAAAAAAAGATGGTGCGCTGAGATTGTGTGTTGATTTTAGGGGGGTGAACTGAATTTGCATACAAAATACCTACCCCTACCATTAATGAAAGACTTACTGAACCACTTGTCAAAAGGCAAGATTTTCACCAAACTAGATCTAAGGGAAGCCTACTACCGAGTTCGCATAAAGGAGGGAGACAAATGGAAGACTGCTTTTAACTGCTCCCTGGGCAGCTTCCGGGTCATGCCTTTTGGACTCAAAGGGGCCCCTGCAGTCTTCATGCAACTGATTAACAAAGTTTTGCATGAGCACCTGTATAAGAGGATCCTTGTTTACTTTGATGACATTCTTATATTCAGCGAAAGTATGGAAGAATATGTCAAATTGGTCAGACAAGTGCTGAAAAAGCTTCTAGCGGCCAAGCTTTATGCAAAGTTGTCCAAATGCGAGTTCCATAAGGAGTCTTTGGACTACCTGGGATACAAGGTGTCGAATCAAGGAATCAAAATGGACCCAGGGAAGGTGAAGGCAGTGCTGGACTGGCAACCCCCATGAACCCATAAGCAACTTCAAAGCTTCCTGGGGTTTGCAAACTTTTACAGATAATTCATCCCTTTCTTCACTAAGGTTGCTCTCCCTTTGACAGAATTGCTAAAAATCGGTCTGTCTCCCACCAAGCCAAAACCTAGCCAACCCCTAGCTTGGACAATGGGCTGTCAAAAATCCTTTGAACAGTTAAAACGCCTATTCACAGTGGAGCTGATCCTACAGCACCCTGGCCCAAATAAGCCATTTGTGGTTCAGGCAGATGCGAGTGATGTGGTGGTGGCTGCTGTTCTACTGCAAAGGAACGCCCAAAACAAACTAATGCCATGTGCTTACGTATAGAGAAAGTAAACGGACACTGAACGAAGATGGGCAGTATGGGAGAAAGAGCCTTTTGTGGTGCAATGGGTTCTCCTATCCTGGAGACACTTACTAGAGGGGGTTAATAAGCCTTTTGAAATGTGGACTGACCACAAAAATCTCAAGATGCTGAAGACCCCGAAGAAGCTTTCACCCAAGAGGTTCACTGGGCTCAGTATTTCAAATGCTTTAACTTTAACCTGAAATACATTCCGGGGGGGTGGGGGAGTGGAGGAAATCTTTTAGCTGATGCTCTCTCCCGTAAGCCCCAGTTTGACAGCCAATGGGAAGAGATAGTTCATGCCATGATCTCAGAAACTCAGCCAGCCGCCCAAGTCCGCACCAGATTAAAAATGCGCCATGGTTCCAACCTCCCCGAAAACAAGTTGACAGCAGAGCTAAAAGCAGCGCTCTTGACTGATTCCTGGTTCAAGTAAAACCAGATGGACCTAACCCTAAGAGAGGGGTTGGCATGGAAGGGGAGTAAGATTTATGTTCCCCGCAGCATGCGACTCCTTATGCTAAAGAGGAGTCATGATTCTCGACTAGGGGGCCACTTTGGATTTTTAAAAACCCTCCATTTGACTAGGAGACAATTCTGGTGGCCAAAAATGAAAGCTGATGTGGAAGACTATGTGAGAAGCTGCACCATCTGAGCCACCATGAAGTCCAGACCAGAGAAGTCCCCAGGGCTTCTCCAGACTGTGGCCAAACCCACCAAGCACTGGGAGGAGATTGCAATGGACTTCATAGTTGAGCTCTCTGACAGTGGAGGGAACAAGGTAATTTGGACTGTCATTGATTTATTCTCCAAGCAAGCACACTTCACTGCCTGCAACTGACTACCCTCGGCCAAGAAACAGGCAAAGCTTTTTGTGAAACATATCTACAGACTACATGGGGTTCCAAGGAGAATAATATTGGATCGCGGTACTCTACTCTATAGGGATCACTTACAATATTTGGTACACTGGAAAGGAACTCATTATCTGAAGCTACTTGGGTGAAAAGTTGGGATGTGAATGCTGATACTCTAGTGAGGCAATTTTATGATAAATTTCCTGAGAAACCAAAAGGTCCCCCCGGGGGGGGCGGTTAAGGGGTCCTGTACAAGTTGTTAACCCCCTTCTTTTGTGTTTTATTTTATGTTATTGCAATTTATATGCCGCCCTTCTCCTGAAGGACTCAGGGCGGCTTACAAGATAAAAATTCACCAATATGAATTAAATATAAATTAAAATCCAATTAAAATTAATTAAAATTATTACAATGTAAAAACCCCCCTCAACGGGTCAGTCCATTTGATGAAAAAGCCACGTCTTCAGGTTGCGGTGGAAGGAGAGGAGGTCGGGGGCTCCTGTTTTATTTTTCAGGATGTGTTTTTTTCTGCAGGGAGGGACACCTGTCAGCTTTGGAAGCCATATTAGGCCAGAAGCTTCCATGCTGCCACCTTCTCATGTGTGGAAAAATAGGAGGGGGGATTTAGTAGAGTGGTTGTTGGTAGACATAATAGCATTCTTCCTGTCGGTCAAAGTCAGGGCGATCTGGCATCTGGAGAAGGAGTGGTTAGAGTGCTGAGTCAAGATGGGACGGACGTTGATTGGAGCATGTGATCGACTGAGGAGTGAGGGGATGGTTTGGGGGGTTTTGATTTACTGAGGGAAAACCCGGACCTTTCAGATTCGGGTTTTCCCAGATGTGCCAGTTTACCTATTCTAGTAAAGAGAACTTTGGAAAATGCTTGCTTCCGTGTCTTTACTCAGAGTGGGGATGTTCTGGAATGCTGACAGCACAACAAAGGTAGAATCCTGTTGCTATGCAAAGGCAAGTACAGGGGTGCTTCGCTCCTGCACTAAGGTTCTGCCCATCGCCACTGCCATGACAGGGTGACAGCTCTTTCATCCCTCTGCTAAATAGGGAGACAGGGAGTCACAGCAGACGGGTGAAAGAGCAGCATGGTCACATTGTGGCTCCATGTCGTAATGGGCTCCAGGAGGAGGAGGTGACCCTACCTCCCTATTGTGAAGTGAGTGAGTGAAAAAGTTCATTCAATCAATTCCAACTTCGTGAGTGTAAGGCCTGGAAGCCATCTTTTCCACTGTAGTTTGCTGAATGGTCAAACCACCCCGCCCCCCAGCCTATAGTGGTGCAAGGGGAAACCCATTACAAAGTTAAAAAGATTTTAGACTCTAGGTTATATAGAGGTAGATTGCAATATTTAGTGCATTGGAAAGAGTACCCTTTGTCTGAGGCTACTTGGGTTAAAAGCTGGGATGTGAAAGCAGACAGGCTAAAAAACAGTTCCATGATAAATACCCTGATAAACCAAAGGGTCTCCCTGGGGTGGGGGGGAGAGGTGGTTAATCTGTTGAATTAACCCCCTATGTTACTCTCATTGCAGGACACAATCTTCTGATTGAGGGGTGTTATGTATTGATACTTTTCAGCGGGAGTTTCAAACCTGCCCTAGTTTCTGATTGGCTGACAGTCCCTCCAGGATTGTATATAAGGAGGGCTGCAGCCTCTGAGTTTTTGCTGAAGTCTCACTGTATATTAAAGAGCTGTTGTCACTTGCTTGCTTGTGCCTCTCGTTATTCCCGAACCACTTCATTGGCGACGAAGGTGGGATTGAGGCCACAAGAAGCGAACCAGTGAGACCACGAACTTCAGCTAGGCGACGAGGAGAACTACAGGAGGCATACTGAACATGTCTGCCTACGTTCTGCCCAAGCCTTTTGATCCGACCCGCGAAAAATGGGTCTCGTACCTAACAAGGTTCGAATGCTCGCTTGAAGCCAGCGACATGCAGGGCCTCTCCGCTAATTGAAAGAGAGCCCTCTTCCTAAACCACTGCGGACCAGACGTGTTCGAGATGGCCGAGTCACTGTGTGAGCCAACGCTGGTCCAGACCGTCTCCTGGGACACCCTGATGGCAACTCTCCGGGCTCACTACACTCCCGTGCCCTCCAAGTTCGTGCAACGATACCAACTCAGACAGCACGTTCAATGAGAGGGAGAACCGGTCAGCGCGTACATGGCCAGCTTGAGAAAAGCCGCAACTCAT
The DNA here is from genome assembly GCA_022577455.1 of Arizona elegans. Classification (NCBI taxonomy): domain Eukaryota; kingdom Metazoa; phylum Chordata; class Lepidosauria; order Squamata; family Colubridae; genus Arizona; species Arizona elegans. Next base: position 60,115,694 of record JAKOOJ010000004.1, read on the forward strand.
TGCGACTATAGGGACTTGGACGATGCGTTGCTTGAGCAACTAATCTGTGGTGTTCGGGACATTAGGCTACAACAGCGCCTGCTCGCCAAGCCTGATTTGATGCTTGCTGGAGCCCTAGACGAGGCCAGGGCTCATGAAGCTTCCACAAAAGCTGCAGAAACGCTGCAGCATCCGCTGACCAGCAAAGACAGTCCCAAGTCTGCCCAGGGAAGACGCCGGATCCAGCTCGGAGTCCGAGTCAGATGAGGACGTCTTCCGAACGGAGCACCAGAGAAAAGTCACAGGAAGCCCCCGGCGAAGCTGTCCCAGCTGTGGCGGGCACCACGATAGACTGTCCTGCAAATATAGAGAGGCTATTTGCAGGCGTTGCGAGAAAAAAGGGGACTTGGCGCGAGTCTGTAGAGCCATTCTGCCCAGAAAACACCAACCACGTGAGTGCCGCAGCCAACCAGAATCGACACGCCAGAAGAATCCAATGAGAGACGGTGGCGCGAAAAAAACGGCGCAAATTTGAACCGCGAGATGGCCGCAGCATACACATAGACCAGGCCAGCACGGCGATCGAGGACAAAGTCAGCACGGTGGTCGAAATCAATGGCAAGCTATGCTCAATGGAGATTGACACTGGATCAGCTCTCTCCATAATGTCATGGGCGACCCTAAAGACCCTCCTGCCGTCATTCCGGAAGGACCAGCTCTCCAAGCAGAGACTGCGCATCCTAGACTACCAGGGGAACCGAGTCCCCCTCGAAGGAGTAGGCACGTTCCAAGTCACCTACGGAGACTTCGAAAAAGACCTGCCGCTGACCATCGTCACGAAGCAGCTGCCTAGCCTTCTAGGCATGGGGTGGTTCCGAGCCCTCGGTATGGGCTTCACCGGGGTCCACCAGATGTCCAAGTCATCACTAAAGGACAGTCTCCTGACTGAGTTCCAGGACGTCTTCGGGGACACGTTGGGCAAGTATGTGGGGACCCCTATCTCCCTTAACCTAGACCCCAACGTAGCCCAAATAAGACTCAAAGCCAGACGGGTGCCTTTCGCATTGAAACAAAAGATCGATGCGGAACTGGACAAATTAATTAAAAAAGGGGTGTTGGTTCCCGTTGACCATGCAAAATGGGAAACCCCCATAGTGACCCCAGTAAAATCTGACGGCTCAATTAGGATTTGCGCCGACTACAAGTGCACAATCAACAAGGCTTTGCAGCCGAGCGCCTATCCGGTGCCGATCGTGCATCATCTACTACACTCCCTGGGGCCCGGAAAATTTTTTGCCAAATTAGACCTGGCTCAGGCAATCAACAATTACCAGTCAACGACGCCACGGCAGAGGCGCAAACAATTGTAACTCATAGGGGTGCATTCAAATGCACCAGGCTCCAGTTTGGGGTGAGCGTCGCACCCGGCCTATTCCAAAGCACCATGGAGCACCTTCTGCAAGGGCTCCTCGGGGTGGTGCCTTATTTTGACGACGTTCTAGTCAGCGCTCAGGACGAACGTCAGCTAGGGGACAGAGCGAGGAACGTCCTTTCTAGATTTAGAGAAGCGGGACTCAAATTGAAGAAAAATAAGTGCATGATTGCTGTCCCCTCCGTTGAATTTCTGGGGTACAGGGTGGACGGCACAGGCATCCACCCTACCGAAAGCAAAGTGAGAGCTATTAAGAGCGCACCTGCCCCCAAAACCAAAGCGGAGCTCCAAGCCTTCCTTGGACTGCTCAATTTTTATTCAATGTTCCTGAAGGACAAGGCCACCGTCGCAGATCCCCTACACAAACTATTGGGGAAGAATGTACCATGGGTCTGGGGGAAACCACAAGCAGCCGCTTTTGAGGCAGTAAAGAGACTTCTATCTGCATACAGTTTCCTAATCCAATACAACGCAGCGCTACCGCTTGTATTGATTTGTGACGCTTCCCCCGTAGGAGTTGGTGCCGTCCTAGGCCATAGACTGTCGAACGGCCTAGAGGCGCCCATTGCGTTTTACTCTCTCACCCTGTCAAGCGCAGAGCAGAACTATAGTCAGTTGGACAGAGAGGCTCTGGCTGCAATTGCGAGGGTTAAGAAGTTCCACGAATACTTCTATGGCCGGCAATTCGAAGTTGTGACTGACCACCGGCCCTTGCTGGGACTTTTGGCAGGCGATAGGCCCACCCCCGCTGCTCTGTCCCCACGTTTGACCAGGTGGGCCATTTTCCTGTCGGCCTACTCATACCAGCTTGTTTTTCGACCCGGACAGACTTTGGGCCACGCGGATGCCCTCAGCCGCTGCCCCCTACCTGACCTACTTGCCAACCCCATGCCAGAAGCCCCTGTTCTTCTGCTGGACACTTTGACTTTGGGACCGATCTCCTCTTGCGAGGTGGCAAAAGCCTCGGCTAGAGACCCAGTCATTCACACTGTAATGGGTTGGGTCCTTAAGGGGTGGCCGGTTAAAGTGGATGGGGGGGAATACCAAGGTTATGTTAACAAATGTAACAAACTATTTATGCAAGGGGGTTGTTTGTTGTGGGGTGACAGGGTGGTGGTACCAGCGAAACTAAGAACAAGGGTCTTAGAATTACTGCACGAAGAGCATCCAGGCATTGTTAGAATGAAAAGCTTAGCCCGCAGTTATGTTTGGTGGCCCAACATGGACCAAGTCATCTCCGAGTGGGTGGGGAAGTGCAGACCCTGCCAGGAATCTCGCCCCAATCCCCCGGTAGCGCCCATCCGAGAGTGGGAAAAACCAAAAGGGCCATGGGGGAGGATCCACATTGATTTTGCCGGCCCCTTTCACGGGCAAACATTTTTAATCGTAGTCGATGCCTATTCAAAATGGCTCGAAATAATCTTAATGCCTTCAACCACTGCCGAAGCAGTCATCAAGGTCCTGAGGAAGCTGTTTGTCACCCACGGCCTGCCAGATACTCTGGTATCTGATAACGGCCCTCAATTCACGGCAACCCTGTTTGAGGGCTACTTGGCCGGACTGGGCATCCGCCATGCCCTATCGGCCCCGTTCCACCCGGCTTCTAACGGATTGGCCGAACGTTTCGTAAGAACGGCCAAAGAAGCACTGTCCAGACTAGATAACGGGGACTGGCAGGCCAGGATAGACCAATTCTTAGCTGTCCAGCATGCCACACCATCCACGGCCACAGGGAGAAGCCCAGCCGAGCTCCTCATGGGCAGGAAGCTTTGGTGCGTGTTAGACAGGCTTCACCCTAACTACTCGCACGAAAATTTCAAGGGAGAGACCTCTGGGCTAAGACAGTTTCAGGTTGGGTCCCCAGTGTTCGCTCACAATTATGCCAGCGGACCTCTATGGGTTGCAGGAACCATAGTGGGCATAACGGGCCCAAAATCTTACATGGTAGATGTAGGGGTAGACAGACTCTGGAAGCGCCACATAGACCAACTTAGAAAAAGGGTAGTCGGCGAAGCAAACATCAATTTAGACATCTCCGAACCTAACTACAACAACTTTCCCAAAACAGCTAACTCAAGCCCGGGTTCGCGAGAATACTTAGCTGACAAGCCCTGGTTCCGGCGCTGCCCCAGCGAGTCGCCACTCCCAACCGGGGATAACCACGCCCCGGACAAAATCCAGGAGGTTCCATTGGCAGAGCCGGGAGAGACAGTAAGTCCCTCTGACCAGCTTGACGCCCCACCAGACACTAAACTGCGCAGGTCAACTAGAACGAGAACTCGTCCTGGGCACTTGCGAGATTTTGTGTGTACATATGTAAATTTTTGAATATTAGTGCCTTCTGGGAAGGGAGGGGTGTTATGTATTGATACTTTTCAGCGGGAGTTTCAAACCTGCCCTAGTTTCTGATTGGCTGACAGTCCCTCCAGGATTGTATATAAGGAGGGCTGCAGCCTCTGAGTTTTTGCTGAAGTCTCACTGTATATTAAAGAGCTGTTGTCACTTGCTTGCTTGTGCCTCTCGTTATTCCCGAACCACTTCAAGGGTGGTGGCCTGTCAGGCCTGGAAGCTATCTTTTGCATTGGATCTTCAGGCCTGCCACATTTATTGCTATGGGAAACTGGGAGGTGGGATTGTATGGAGCAAGGATATAGTCATAATAACATTTCTTTCTCAGAGAGTCAAGGACATCTTGCCCTGCACTTGGAGGAGTGTGGCTGGGAGGCCTCTCCTGTTGGAACAGTGCTTTGATTTGACTATGTGATGAACTTGTGGGTGATGGGCAGGAACTTGGACTTTCCTTTGGATGGGGAAAAACTGGAAACTTTCAGATTCAGATTTTCCCAGATGTGCCAATATGACATCTCTTAGAAAATGGAACTTTGAGCCTTGGAGTCTTTTTTTGTTGGGGGTGTGTTACTTGGAACCCTGACAGCAAGAAGTTTTTCTTTTGCAAGAAGTTGCCATTGATGGAGTGAAATGCGATGGAGAAATGCAATTGGAGCTGGGCTGGGGCGATGGTGTGCATGCCCACAGAGAAGGCTCTGCCTGCCACATCTGGCACATATGCCATAGGTTCACCATCATGGGTATAGGTTCTCCTGCTTCAGCTGGGGGCTGGACTAGAAGACCTCCAAGGTCCCTTCCAGCTCATTCTATTCTAATATTCAGTAACCAAGACCAAAACAAAAAACAAGAAATGGATTAACCACATTTAATGGACCTAACCTGGGTATAGTATTACTACAAGTTGAGGAGTTGGTTCACATGCAAATGCAGGTTGTTCAATGTAGCAAAAATAATAGTAAAAATATCAGTAACCATCTGCTTGGAAGCTGCATACCCCTTACCTAATCAACACTTGCTGAATTGTATCAGTTCAGGGGTGGGTTCTAAATTTTTTTCCCTACCAGTTCTGTGGGCGTGGCTTATTTTGTGGGCGTGGCTTGGTGGGGGTAATGTGACTGGGTGGGCGTGGCCAACTTTTTTTTTTTTACTTTTAAAAGCATTTGAAGACACTGAATATACTGTTGGAAGCAGAACTTGATGCTACCCTAACGTGGGCGATGGAATTAATAATCCAGTTGAAAGACATTACAGAAGATACTATATGGATTACAAACTTAAAGTCATTTGAGGATTTTATATATATATATGGAAATATCTTTTACTGGTGTGGGCAGAAGAACAAAGATATTAAAAATATTATGTATGGTAGGAAAGTGGGTGGAGATAGGTTAGGTTACTGATTGTTTAGTTTAGGAAAAGGGATGTTATTATCAGATATTAATATACGTAAAAGATTTGAATTAAGAGATATATGTATGGGGGTGGAGGAAATGGGTAGATTATGAGTTGAATAAATGCCAAATTAGGATTTATTATATAACTGTATAGCTGAAAGTTGCTTTGAAATGTGTAGTATAGGGGGGATATAATATTAATGTTAGAAAGAAATGGTTAGCATATGGGGGGTGGTGTAAAAGGATGGTAAAGTAGTATATAATGTGATATCAATTTGGATTTTATTTTGGAGAAGCCATGGGGGGGGGAGGGGGGTTAGGGAGGAGGGGGGGGAAAGGGGGGAAAATCTGTATTTGAAAAACTTTTTCAATTAAAAAAAAGCATTTTTTCTACAACTTTAAGAGGTTGCAGAAAAAAATGCTTTTAGGAGCCTCTGATGATCAGGCAACTCAGCCAGAGGCTTTTAAAGGCATTTTTTTTTCTACAACCTCTTCGGCCAAAGAGGTTGCAGAAAAAATGCTTTCAGAAGCCTCTGACAATCCCAGCTGAGCCGCACAATCATCAGAGGCTTTTTTTTTTTACTTTTAAAAGCATTTTTTTCGGCTGAAGAGGTTGTAGAAAAAATGCTTTTAAAAGTAAAAAAAAAAAGCCTCTGATGAGGTGGGCGGGGTAAGCGAGCAGCGACCAGACCGGGGACTAGTTCGGGGGCATGGCCAGCCAATGTTATTACCGGTTCTCCGATCTACTACAAATTTTTACTACCGGTCTTGCAAACCAGTGCAAACCAGGAGCAACCCACCACTGTATCAGTAGTACATAACTGTAAAAGACAGACTATAAATAAAAGTTAAAATAAGCAAAAAAAAAAATGGTAAGAGAACACTTGTCTGTTTTTGATGAATATAAATCAATGGGACCTGATGGATTACATCCCAGAGTTCTGAAGGAGCTGGCAGATGTCATCTCAGAACCACTGTACCATATCTTCCAAAAATCCTGGAGCACAGGAGAACCACAGGAGGACAGGAAAAGAGCAGAGAGGGCGTGGCTGATGTCACAGCGATATGACACATCCCGCGGGGCTCTGTGGATCATGCCAAAATCCAAACTGCCGGGAGGTCCGGACGGACTGAAAATCACCTCGGAGGGACGATGAATAAAGAGAGCACACTCCACTGATTTCAAGGAGCCCGCAATCTTCCTGATTGATCCGGAGAAGGCTCTCAAACCCAATGGAAAGGGAAAGATGGCCATTATATGCTGGACCGAAACTGTGACAGCCACCAGAAAGGAAGCATGGAAAATTGAATGATAGTATGATCAATCTGGGTGACAGATTTCCATCTTTGAATTTTTAACTTTAATGGAAGGAAGAGCTGCCTGGAAAACATCTGGGTGAAAGTGGGACCCAAAAGGAGGAGGTGGAACTGTTTTTTCTCCACCTCCTGAGAAAAGCGGCAAGGAAAGCCTAAGAGCCATTTTTAAAACAGGAAATTAAGCTAGAGAACTTTTTAAAAAAAGACAAGAGTGAAAAAACTTTGCAATTAGAGAGCCAAACTGGGTACCTCAAATACAATACTGAATAATTTAGAAGCTTTTGGATACTATAAAACTTGGATATACAGAACTTTCTTCTTTCTTCTATTTCTATAAAATTTGAACCGGACTATATTGTATAAAAGGAGAAAGAAAAAGAGAGAAGCAGAGCTACAGTGCCACCTACAAGCAGAATGGAAGTAGGAGCTGGGAGCTGCAAGAGAGAAAGAGAAAAAATATATAAAATACATAAACTCATAGACTGTGAGACTGAAGATAAGGCAGGCAACTCAGCTGGGATCGTCAGAGCATTTTAAAAGCATTTTTTCTACAACCTCTTCGGCTGAAGAGGTTGTAAAAAATGCTTTTAAAAGCCTCTGATGATCAGGCAACTCAGCTGGGATCATCAGAGCTTTTTAAAAGCCCATCCATTCACATTACCCCCCTCCACCAAGCCACGCCCACAGAACCAGTAGTAACAAATTTTACATTTCACCACTGGTCAACTGCATATAAAGAAAATCTGTATAAGGTGTTAAAAACAGATCATGCCACATCAATTTTATTTCAACATAGTAATTAAATTAGCAGACCAGCAAAATGCTGTGGACATAGTATACTTCAGCAAGGCATTCGATAAGGTAGACCACAACCTGCTTCTTGGTAACCTAGAAAAAAGTGAGATAGATAACATCACTATCAGATGGATTTGTAACTGGCTGACAAACCATACTCAATGAATAGTCCTTAACGGTACTACATCTACATGGAGGAAAGTAAGCAGTGAAGTACCAGTGTTGTGGCCTGCCAGCTGCCAGTGGAACTGGTGGCAGACTCGAATGATGAGGAGGTTGGGGAAGAACTTGGGCCAGTTCTGGAGCCTGGAGAAGGTTCTGATGGATGTCCAGCGTCAGATGCAGAGATAGAGCCAGGGCCATCTGGCATTTGCCAGCCAGAGAAGCAGCTGCTTGGAATCAGAGATAAGTGGAGAGGAGGAACAGCTGGGGCCTATTCCAGATGTGTGTATGCACAGAGCAGATAGGATCAGTGAACAATGGAGGACAATGAGCCGGCTCGGGAAGACTGGCCTTTCCCTGGCTGGGGAAAAAATAGGAAGAAAAGGGAGGGGTGGTTGTAGTAGACAACTGTTTGCATTTCTAGAAAGTTTGCTCCTTGTGTGTTTCATGTGAAAAAGACTGCCTTGCAAGAACTGAGGTTTGTCTATTTCTCTGACTTAATTTGCAGCCTTTCAGCTGGGAGCTCATGGCCTTGCATTTATCATAATGAGCTGATAAGGACTATTGCTTCAATTAACTCCTTGCAGGACTCTTGCCTGGACTTTCTGTTGGTGAAGACAGTTAATTCCCAATGTGTAATTAAAGAGGGTTTTTTTCTTTGCAGGGAATTTGTTTCTTGCTTCTGCAAAGGCTGGGTCAGAACAACCACAAGTTTCCATCTTAAGCTTGATACTCTTCAGTATCTTTATATATGAGGTCGAAAAGGGAATAGAATCAAATTTGCAAATGATACTAAGCTAGCAGAATAGCCAACACCTTAGATGATAAGCTCAAGATCCAGATGGATTTTGACAGACTTGAACACTGGGCCCTAACTAAAAAAAAGAAATTCAATTGTAGAGAAAAGTAAAGTCTTACACTTAGGCAAGAAAAACCAAAAGTATACATATAGACTGGGAGAAATCAATCTTAATAGCAGTAACTGTGAGAGGGATCTTGGAGTTTTAGTGGACAACCAATAAAATATGAACCAACAGTGTGCAGCAGCAGCCAAAAAAGCCAATGTAATCCTAAATTGCATTAACAGAGGGATTCAGTCAAGAACACATGACATACTAATACCAGTCTATAAAGCCTTAGTACTACTGCCTTAGCATTAAGGAATGTCCCCTTTGCAGGGCCTCTTTCTAACGGTCCTAAAACAAAAGAAGATTTATTCTAACACAGCGGTTCTCAACCTGGGGGTCGCGACCCCTTTGGGGGTCGAACAGGGGTCGCCAAAGCCCTCTCTCGCCCCCCCCACGCCTTCACTCACCCTCACTCTTTGCTCTGTTGGATCGCTGGCCATTCGTTTACCCTGCCCACTCCCAATCTATTGCTGCCTCCGATGACTAGAGGAAAAAAAACTGTTTAAATTCTTGCCGCGGGGCTTCAAAGGGCTGCCCTAGAGCCAGTGGTGCAGCCAAACCCTTTGTTAAATTGCTGGCTTGCCCCGCCCCTCCGCATCACTATTTATTGCCAATAAATAGTGGTGGGCGAGGGGCGGGGGAGCCAGCAATTTAACAAATGGTTCGGTGTTTTTTTGTAATTTTATTGGCCCCCGGAGCTTCAGCATAGGTTAATTAGCCCTTGCTTAGATCGGCTCCCGACCCCCAGCTGATTTGCTCTCAGCTGTTTTGCTCAGGGCTTTTTTGCTTGTTTGGAAAGAGTGCAGATTTTTTTCCCCTACCTATACTGAAAAACGAAAGAGAAAGTAAAGCAGACTGTTGGCTTTGCACGTTGGAAAATTAGGCAGGCAGATTTCTTTTCTTTTTCCTCACCAAAAAAGGTAGGTGCAAACAACGGGAAATTTAGGGAAAAAGAGGAGATTATTACAATTCCCTAGTTAAATAGAGCTTTTTTTCTTTTGTTTTAAAAAGAAAAAAAGCTCTATTTAACTAGGGAATTGTAATAATTGAGATACTATTAATTGTATATTGTGTTGAAAGCAGAAATGGTTAAGTTGTGGTTTGGAGGAATATATGGGGGAAATTATTTGGTTTATTATTATTGGTAAATATAATTAATGGATTTGTAAGAAATTGGATTGCATGGAAATAATTGGAATATTCATGTTCATATTGATTAATATACAAAAAAGGTAGTTATATAACTAATTGATTTATATTAAAATGTTGAATTCATATTAAACAACTGTAATATTACATAATTAACAATGTGAGGATGGATATAAAATAGATGACAATGGGAAGGGGTATAATATAGAATAGAAGGGAAAAATTGAATTTGATTAAGATTACAGATGAGGATGAAGGGTAATATTGGTTTTTTACAAAAACAGATGAATAAATATGGCAAAAAGGAAATATAGAAATTGTAAATTTAATTGAAATGACTAAACACTGTTTAAATTTATGAACTGGCCAAATACTCTGTTCAAAGAAAATACATTGTATGTTTGTATGTGTGTTTCTAATTATTGTTATTTATTCATATTTGTTCTCTTTTATTCTTTAAAGTTTAACAATTCATTCTTTATCTCAATATCTTTATATTTGTTTGGGGTTGGCTTTCTTCCCTTTCATCTTTTTTATTGTACAGCAATCTTTCTCCTCAAACCTACCACCTCTCTCTTTTCTTTTCTTTCCTTCTTACTTTCTCTTCCTCACCCTCTTCTTCTCCTCCCTACTTCCTCTTCCTTTCTCCTTCTCCTCCTCTCTTCCTCCCTCTCTTACCCTCACTCCTACTCTAATTTCCTTTCCCTTCCTTCATCCCTCTCTATTGCTGTATCCTTTTGTGCATATGGACTACTCAGAGGGCTGAAAAAGTTATTTCTGACTGGTCCTCGCACTTTTGACCAGTCTTCAAACTTACGACTGTCCTCACATTTTACGTTTTTGCCCTATCTTGTCACCATGGTGAAAAGAAGCAGTTGTGAAATGAGTGACACATTGTTAAGAATGCTACAATGGGCATAAATGATGACCAGTCATAAGTGCGAAGACCGGTCAAAAGTGCAAGGACCTGTCAGAAATCACTTTTTTCAGCTCTCTGGGTAGTCCTTTTGTGCATATGGACTACTCAGAAGGCTGAAAAAGTTATTTTTGACTGGTCCTTGCACTTTTGACCAGTCCTCGAACTTACGACTGTCCTCACATTTTACGTTTTTGCCCTATCTTGTCACCATGGTGAAGAGAAGCAGTTGTGAAATCAGTGACATGGTTGTTAAGAATGCTGCACGGGGATAAATGTGAGGATGGTCATAAGTGTGAGGACCAGTCAAAAGTGTCAGAAATGACTTTTTTCAGCCCTCTGAGTAGTCCTTATACACATAGCCATGGCCACCCGGTCACATGACCAGCTAGCCACACCCACCCAGTCACATAACCTCCAAGCATGCTCACAAAATAAGCCACGCCCACAGAACCGGTAGTAAAAAAATTTAGAACCCACCCCTGGTTGAGGGTCACCACAACATGAGGAACTGTATTAAAGGGTCGCGGCATTAGGAAGGTTGAGAACCACTGTTCTAACACAACATTGTTACATATTGGTCAGCATGTTCTCCAACTATCTTAAAGTACAATAATGTCTAACAAATTTAACAGAGTAGCAGAGCTGGAAGGGACCTCACAGGTAATCCAGTCCAACCCCCTGCCTAAGCAAAATTGATTCTTTACTTATATGCATTTCTAACCTATATACTTACATACTATTTTATTTTTGAAATTTCTCATATCCTACACATTCAGTTTTGCTTAGAAGCACCATAGGAAGCTGTGTAGAAGTGTTGTGACCTAGTATGTTTGGTCAGTAATGTGAAAAGTGGATGAAAGTGGCAGGAAAGGGATTGCACCCAGATGCAAGCTCAGAATGATCTGTTTCAGTTAACACTCAATATTTTTCATATTTTCCAGTAACAGCTCACCATCTGGGAAATATTATGATCTAACAAAATGAAACACAGCCTTACAACAATTCTTCATGTATGCCATGAAAAATTATTTCTGCTTCATATATAAACCCTTGTAATTTATAAAGTTGTGACAAATAATACTTTTATATTTACAGAGGAAAGCTTCATTGCTTGGAACATGTTCACTAGTATTAAAAGTTGCATCCATATGGAATTTTTAGCATTTTCCACTCAACTTTGAGGCTGACCTGTTGAGAGGTTTTTAGAGCACTTCAGAGTACCGAGTCCTAGACAAGACATCTAGCATTCCATCATTCTGTGCACTAAGAACTGAACTGTATGATTTTGGAGAATGAAAGGTAGGAATCTTATTAAAATTGAAATTATGAAGAAAATGAAGCAAAATATAAATGCAGACATCTTTCTCTCTTGCTTGTCTTCTTAACAATATTTAATGAAACAGCTTGAATAGTTTTTGCAAGAATAGCCATCTTCCCGCCCAAAAAAGGACTAAAGGAAACACAGATTTGAATAAAATTAATATGTCTGATTGCATGTTTGTGTGCATGCATGTGTTTGTATGCTAATTTATAGATGTAGTTGTAAATGTAAATGTGAAGATAATTATAATTATTTAAATACAGGTAGTCCTTGACCCATGAATACAATTGGGATCAGAATTTCCACTGATAAACAAGGCAGTTGTTAAGTGAGTTGCACCCAATTTTATGATCTTTTTTGCAAGGGTTGTTAAGCAAATCACTGAAGATCAGTGGTGGGATTCATTTTTTTTACTACCAGTTCTGTGGGCGTGGCTTGGTGGGCGTGGTGTGGATTGGTGGGTGTGGATTGATGGGCGTGGCAGGGGAAGGATACTGCAAAATCTCCATTTCCACCCCACTCCAGGGGAAGGATACTGTAAAATTCCCATTCCCTCCCCACTCCTGGTGGAAGGATATTGCAAAACCTCCATCCCCACCCCACTCTGGGGCCAGCCAGAGGTGGCATTTGCCAGTTCTCTGAATTACTCAAAATTTCCGCTATCGGTTCTCCAGAACCTGTCAGAACCTGCTGAATTTCACCCCTGCTGCAGATGCTACATGAATCTTGTCATTAACTGAATCCGGCTTCCCACATTGATTTTGCTTGACAGAAGTTGTCTGGGAAGGTCTCAAATGGTGATCACATGAACTTCAGGATGCTGTGACCATCTTAAATACATGCCGGTTGCCAAATACCTGAATTTTGATCACTTATCTACAGGGATGTTAAAGCAATTATACATGCAAGTACAGTTGTAGGTTACTTTTTTCAGTGCTGTAACTTCAAATGGTCAGTAAACAAATGGTTTAAGTCAAGGACTATCTATACAATATTATAAATGTATGGTATTTCTCCCACAGGACTTTCACATAGCGTGACTTTCACATAGCTAGATTTTCACAGAGCTTAATCAGAGGCTAATTCTGGTGAGACAGATTCAAAGAAATTGTGCTTTCTTATGATTCATTATATTTAACACAGAAGTGAATTAAATCATGTTAGCTGAAAAAGATAGAAAAATTCCAATTGGGGATAGTTAGATCTGATAGTCCTTCAAACTAGAGAAATCTTCAAATGGAGGACCTTAAATAGATCTTACAAGCACACTATCATATTGGTTTCCATTTATTCTTTTCATAGATTGCAAAAAATTTTGTTCTTTGATATTTTCTATTTTTAATATTTATAATTTTTTAAGTAAATGAATTATTCTGCTAATCTTGTCTTTTGTGACATGACTTCCTTTAGAAGTAATATTACGGTTTCTCAGTGAAAGTGCTATACACACACAAATACCCTGCAGTGTTAAACCCTTTTTAATTAATTTTTCTTTCATATGTTAGCCCTATTATTTTAAACGTGAGCTACTGTGGCATTCTTAAGGAAGAAGAGCATAAATATGTATACAATCAATATGCTTCTCCTATAGGATCTGCGTTTGAGGACATGCTGTGTTTACTGCTGTTGATAGGAATGAGCCACTGAAGAGGATGTTATACCATTGGCTTTTAAATATAGAATTAAAATGCTATTTTTCTCCAAAGTCAAAAGGCTTTAATACCTTAATTATGACCATATGTGATGGATTTATAATAACTTCCAGAATACCAAATCAATTTCTGGTTTTTTAAAAATTATTATTTATTTTATTTATTTTGTCGCATTTCTATGCCACCCAACTCCCAAGGGACTCTTTTCTTTTGAGATAGCAGGATTATATTCAATAGGATTTCTTTATACTTGAAGCATATCCTATAAACAACGTTTTTGCTTGAGGCTATCCTTGGTGACATAGACCTATAGAAACTATGGCTGGTGAAATCATGATATCATTAGAGTAATGGAAATTTCAGGTTTAACATACTATTTATGTTGAGTTGAAATTTAAGGAAAACATTCTCTTTAAACCTCTCCATGGGAGTCTTTTTCCTCCCTTTAAGCTAAGTAATAGTTGGTTTAAGCCTCTGCTAAGCTAATGAACCAACCTTTTCTACTTAAGCCTCCCCAAGATCTCCAGAATGAAATTTTCGGTCTTGCCCATTTGGTGGATTACATGTTTTACCACAAGTTGTGTATGTCTGCTGTATATTCATAGTAAACTCATCCTTTTGATGTGTATGTAGCTGTCATGCTGAAGTTGAAAGACTACAAAACAAAATCCAATTGAGTCCAAGCCTTTATTTGCTTCCACCTAATGAACAAAATGTTGCCAAACGAAAGCTGTAATCTTTAACCTTTAATAGATACAGCCTGAGAAATGCTAAGGTGTGATAATTTGAATCTCTTCCCCCTCCACCCTCCAGCTCAGGACTATTTGCATTGGGGTGGTCTCAATCTGCTTTTGGATATCACTGGCTGCCCCAGAGCTTCCTCTGCATGTGCTGAAGGCGAGCAACAGGTTTGGGCAAGGGCTTTGCACATCTGGCAGGTAGGTTCGGACTGGGCAGCATCGCTTGGAGCAGATCTGGCAAGGAAGCCCCAAGGTGGGGGCTCAGCGGTGCTGATCCGCTGGCCAGCCAGCCCTTCTTGCTTCCCTCTCCAAAGGTGGAGACGGACATCCTCCTTTGGGATGTTGTGGATTTAATAAGACAAGCACAACTTTAGATTAATCAGAGACAGATTTTATATATTGCGCAGTAGGTTCAAGGCTCTGTACATGAAGTGTTGAACAAAGACAGAAATTAGGTACAATGGTTTTATACCCTTCTAGACAAAGGATTCTGTTAACTCAGCAATTCATATGGTCATATACATTTATCATTTTAAATTGACATTTCCTAATTACAGAGTTTCTTTGCAAAACAGTTATAATTCTTTTTGTAGATTACTGAAGCATAGATTCAAATCATCTTTTGACGATGGACAACTTTTAACTCATGTGGATCCCCTTGACCTAACCAACCTTTAAGCTGTATGTCATTAGAATGTTCCTTTCTTCTGACAACTTAGAGGCCTCCTAGAGGAACCAAAAGGATTTTGGCTGAGTTTGTACTTTTTCCAACCGGATGCATTGCTTTTTAGAATAGAGTGAATAGAAAGTTATCTAGTGGTCATCCATCAGAGCCCACTTCATTACATTATTCCCCCCTCTGAAAGTTTTTCAATGCAGAAACTTTCACTATTCTTATATAAGTTTAACTTCTGAGTATACAAGGTTCCAATAAACAAATCTACCATATATAGGGTCTAACAAAAGATAATTAATAAAAGTAAAGGATAGGTAGTCTTGATTTTTTTTTTCTCTCTTGATTCTTGGGGAGATTCTCTACCTCTTTCTACAGGTTCCATTTCCTCATATGGGTCTGCCTCAGAATCTTTGTGTTCTTCCATAGGATAGGGACCAAGTTGATTAAGAAAATGTTCTGTCAAAGCTAGTTCTTTTTCAACTTGAATCTCCTTTAATGCTCTTATTGATAGATGTTTCAGCATAGGGATTGCACAAGGAATAAAAGCTAGGTCTGCCACAGCCATATTAATTCACCCAGATCCAGGCAACCAAGATAACCACATGTCAGTTGTTTATAACCTCTGACCTATCTTGGAAGCCCTATCCTGCAATTCCTTGGCAATTTCTCTGACCACACCTGATTTGTTACATGTTCCTGTCCAGTTTGTTGGTAAACACAAATATGCATCCTTTCCACATAAGAAGATTTATGGAAAAGGATGCACTCAGTAGTTCCTTGCATTAGTCCAGATCCCTAAGTCCCTGCCACAAACATTCCTGCCAGTGGTTGCAATGGGACTTCCAGTGAGGGGTCCTTCTGTTTATCTCTGAGAATTGGTCCTTCAAAAAACATATCGAGAGATAGAAAAAGGAGGTGGAAAAAGGATACACAAACCTAATTTGGACTTCAAGTTGAACCAGAGTGGAAATTCTGAAGGTTGAAATGGTCTTGGACAGATTCCATCCACCCCACTTTCCCTTCTTAAAGTTTATTTCTGGTAGCCCTTGTTCTAACCCAGAGTTGTGGTTTGACAGGAACAGCATGATAAGATGCAGGGCTAGCAGATAAACATAAGCAGCATTTCTGACCTAGGGTAGGGTCATACTGTTTAACAAGATCTTGACTTTATTCCAAAATCCGTGATATATAGTCTCCTCTATGCAATTGTTGTAGAGGCCCATTTTCCTTATCTATTCCCCCCTCAGCTGGGAATGTCAATAGTGCAACCTTAGGTGGTGGAGTTGACTTAGGTCTAAAGTGAGAACCCCGTGCATAAACAATGCACGTTTGGCGGTAGCGAACTTGACCTAAAGTGTCTCTACTCGGGGAATCAATGTTCATCTTATGTTCACCTGAGAGTCCTAGTGCGAATAATGTCCAAAGCCATAAACAAATCATAATCGACTATGGTGTAAAGCTCACTACGTCAGGGAAAGGGTTAGTGGTGCATGTGGTTTGGGAAACAGGAGTAGCAATAAAAATCCTAGGTCTACCACAAAACCGTTCCTTATATAAAACAAAATTACTAGCAAGATTAGAAAAACAAGTACCCACAAAACGTACTCCCAAACTTCTAATAACATTAGCATGTGTAAGAAGGTGTTATATTAAAGCTAATAATATGTATATGTACAATGTGAAGGTAGTTGTCCTCTTTACAAATCTTCCGTCGTGCGTTGAGAATCAGCTTCCGGAGTGATTCAGCAGGGCTGATGATCACCTGGTATCAGTCTCATCCAGTGGATCCAGGATCGTCCTTCTAAGATCTTAAAAACACAATTACAAAACCAATACATCTGGGCGAGTGCGCAAAGGAATCTGAGCAGTTGTAGTCCTTTTCAGTTGGGAAACAGCATAGGCAACCACTGAATCCTAAGAAAGAAAAAATACAAAAATAGTCCAGATGATGAAGAACACTATTCCCACTGGTGGCTGCCTACCAGTCCCTTGGGTCTTTTGGATCATCAACTTCAATGGATTTCCTTGATGAGATTGGGCCCGTTCACTTGGGGTCTAACTTCCGTCCAGTTTGGATTAACATCCAATCATCATGGTGGAATTTGTGGACTGGAAACTTCAAATGTGGTGTTTGGGCTAATAGTCCTTGTTTCCTAAAAACTTCAAAATATCTGGACAGGTTATACACATATTGTTTCAATACTTTGTCTCTGGTTTCCAGGGAATTAATGCATATGCTTCCTGTAGTGAAAACTACTCCAAACAATAGTTCATATGATGATAATCTGTCTAGGTTGGGTAAAACTCTTGACACCACTGTTGCTGTAGAATTACTGCAGATAAAAGCTGCAACCCACCCTGTGAGGTGGTTCACTATGACTAATAAATATTTTACACTCCCCACTTTTGGTAATTCTGTAAAATCCACATGAATACATTGAAATGATCTTAAAGCTGGTGATACATCTTACCCATCTGTTGTTTTCTGACAGCATGTTTATTCACCTTTTTACAAACCAAACATTTGTTTATAATTGATGTTACTAAAGGATATATCCCAATACAACCATAGCTTAGTTTAAAAGTTTATGTACAATAGCTTGAAGTCCCCAATGACTCCACCCATATTTTGCCAAATGATGTCCAAAGACTAAGGGTTACAATGCATTAAGCAATAGCCATCATAAAGTCAGCTTATTGCCCCCCACAAACTGGATCCTCAATTCACCTACCTTAGAAAGGATGGAAGGCTGAGTCAACCTTGAGCCTGGTGAGATTCGAATTTACAGTAATTGCAGACAGCTGGTGTTAAATTACAATGCATTTATCCACTGAGCTATCCAGGCTCCCTGTCCATAGAGCTTAATTTAATGAATACA
The DNA here is from genome assembly GCA_022577455.1 of Arizona elegans. Classification (NCBI taxonomy): domain Eukaryota; kingdom Metazoa; phylum Chordata; class Lepidosauria; order Squamata; family Colubridae; genus Arizona; species Arizona elegans. The sequence goes on from JAKOOJ010000004.1 coordinate 60,133,366, forward strand.
ATTCAAAGGTTTGAGCAGACCAATTTCGAGGCAATTTGTCTCCAGGGGTTGTCCCTCCAAATCAGGTCTTGTTTTTGTATGTAAGCCAATTATTTCAACACCATAATGTTCTCATCCAAGGTGATCCATTGATCTGGTGTTGATTAAGAACTGTGCTTGATTCAAATTGTGATCTGTAGTTTAAAATCAAATCTGTCTGCTGCATTAAAATTGTTTTATTTTTGTTTAGAATTTTGAATCAGATAACCACCACTGAAGGATAGTTCTGACTTGATGTGGGGTGCTTACAATGAGGGCTCCCCCCAAAGGTCAATTTCCTACCTTCTGAGCCAACACTCCTCGTGCAATTCAATTTGTGTGTGTGTGTGTGTGTGTGTGTGTGTGTGTGTGTGTGTGTGTGTCTACAAAGAGACCGAATGGCTTTTCCAAATTTGGCAAACCCAATACAGGAGCCCTGGTTAAAGCCTGTTTCAAATTTTCAAGGCTTCCTCTTTCATGTCCCTCCCATTTCAAACTCCAAGGTCCAGATTCAATTAATTTTGCATAGAATTATCTTAATTCTTGCTTGTTTTCAGATGGAGGAGGAGATGCCACCCCTCCTTTCTATCAGGAGTGATTTTTGTTTACTACTCCTGTTGGGGGAAAAAAAAGTCTTTCCCTTTAAAGATTGCTGAAAGGCAGAGCTTTCCCTTCCTGAATTCAAAACTCCTGGAATCAGTTTTATTGTTCCTAGTAAGGCAAGCAAGAAACAAACAAACACATCTTTTATTCTTCCTTTTGTTGTGGAAATAAGGCGGCTTCTCAGTTTCTTAATGGCCCATTGGTAAAGGTGGGGGCTGAACTCTGCCTGAGTTTCTGCTTATTTTCTTTAGGGGAATTTTCTTGTGCTTTTAATGTTGAGCTTCTCAAATCTTCCAACACTCCCTTCACTGATTAAGTGTATTCAAATGCTTTGTTCACTTAATCTGATCTCTGTCAACAAAAAACACCACTTCTCTTTTCTTTGGATCGGGCAATCTTTAACGCTATCTCCCCTGCCCATATCACCACTTCTTCCCATTATCACTTGGTTCTGCTCTCACATTCCTTTCTTCCTTCCACATCCAAAGGTTATACAACATCCATAACCTTCCAAAAACAAATCACATACCTCTCCTTTCCATCAATTCTACTTTCTCTAACTCCTTCTTATACAATTCTCCTACCGCTGTCAGCACAAGTCTGTGTAGACAAACTTAAAGGCAACTTTCTGACTTCCCTTAAAACTTCCTCTCACCCGTCAACTACCGTATATCCCTCTATAAACAAATTAGCTTCTCAGCACCAATTATCTAATCTCCCCACAAACTGAAGTGAACAAAAACAAGCATACTCTCGAGGCCTAGGATTATGAGTCTTCCACTACACTTGCAGCTCTCCAACTGTATATGTGAAATAAAGAAAAACCAGGATACCTGGGAATGGATGTTTTGTGTGGAAAGATTGTGAATATCATTCAGTTTGTGTGGAAAGATTATTCAGCATGAACATAGCAGGTTTTAACAGAGTTGGAAGGGACCTTATAGGTCATCTAGTCCAACCCCCTGCTCAAGCAGGAGACCCTACACCATTTCTGACAAATGGCAGTCCAATCTTTTCTTGAAAGTCTCAAGTGATGAAGCTCCCACCACTTCCGAAGGCAAGCTGTTCCATTGGTTGATTATTCTCACTGTCAGAAAGTTCCTCCTCATTTCTAGGTTGAATCTCTCCTTGGTCAGTTTCCATCCATTATTCCTTGTCTGGCCTTCAGATGCTTTGGAAAACAGCTTGACCCCCTCCTTCTCTTCACTAGATTAGCCATACCCAGTTCATGTAACGGTTCTTCATATGTTTTCGTCTCCAGTCCCCTAATCATCCTGGTTGCTCTCTGCACTTTTTCCAGAGTCTCAACATCTTTTTTATAGTGTGGCGACCAAAACCAAAACTGGATGCAATACTCTAGGCGTGGTCTTACTAGGACTTTATAGAGTGGTATTAGTACCTCACTTGATCTTGATTGTATCCCCTCATTAAGGCCCCCCTCATTTACGACCTTATTCAGGAGGGGGGAGTGGATGTGGCGGGTATTACAGAGACCTGGTTGGGCACAGAAGTGGGGGGTGCCCCTGGTTGAAATGTGCCCACCAGGTTTCTGGGCATTTCATCAGCTGAGGGCTCAGGGTAGGGGTGGGGGGGGTGGCGGTTATTATTAAAGAAAGTCTATGTCCGAGGGAGGCCACTGTATCTCAGATAGCCGGATGTGAGTCCCTCCTGGTGAAGTGGGGTCGTGGGGTGCAGATGGGCCTGCTGATTACATACTCGGCTCCCTGCTGCATGGCAACGGCCCTGCCCGAGCTGCCTGAAGTGGTAGCCTGGTGGCAGTTGATACTCCCAGGCTTATGGTTATGGGGGATTTAAACTTGCCATCTGTCGATGAAACGTCTATGGCGGCTCAGGAGTTCTTGGCTTCTATGACGGCCTTGGACCTGACCCAATTAGTTCAAGGCCCTACTCACATGGGGGGACACTCTGGATCTGATTTTTGTCTCTGGTCAGTGGCAGGGTGATCTGGAAATAAGGGATTTAGTCATTGAGCCCTTGTCATGGTCTGATCACTTTCTCCTTCGCATGGACTTTCGAACTGCTACACTTTGCCGCAGGGAGATGGAACCGACCAGGTGGTTCCATCCCAGGTGCCTGATAAACCCGGATAGGTTCCTGACAGAGCTTGGGCCATTCCCTGAGACTCTGGCTCATGGCGCGACTGAAGAACTGGAGGCCGCCTGGAATAGGGCGGCCGCCGGAGCTCTGGATTGTGTCGTGCCTTTGTAGCCTCTGACCTAGTACCAATCTCAACTGGCTCCTTGGTTCTCCAAGGAGCTGAGAAAGATGAAGTGCCGGAAAAGACGCCTGGAGAGTGATTGGAGGGCCAGTCGCTCCGAATCTGACCGAACACTGGTGAGGTCTCATATTAAGATCTACCTAGTGGCGATAAAAGCAGCAAAATCTAATTATTTTTCCATTCTTATCAGGTCTGCAGAGAACCGCCCAGCTGCCCTGTTTAGAGTGATCCGCTCCCTCCTTCATCTGGGAGCGAGGGAAGACCCTTTGCAGGGCAGGGTTGAGGATTTTGTGCAATTCCTGCATGACAAAGTCACTCAGATTCGGGAAGGTCTGGTCTCTGATTGGGTAGATCCGGATGGGGTGACGGAGGGGGGCCTTGAGAATGTTATCTGGGAGGGGTTTGACCTTGTGACTCCCAAGGATGTGGACAGGATTCTGGGGAGGCTTAGCACTGCCACACGTTTATTGGATCTGTGTCCCTCCTGGTTGGTGCTGGCCTCCCGGGAGGTTACACGAGGCTGGCTCCAGGGGATTATTAATGCTTCTTTGAGTGAGGGCTACTTCCCCCCCTCTTTGAAAGAGGCGGTTGTGAGGCCTCTCCTCAAGAAGCCTTCCCTGGGCACAGCACGGAAATGGCATTGGTCGCATTGGTTGATGATCTCTGGAGGGCTCGGGACAGGGGTTGCTCCTCTGTCCTGGTCCTATTAGATCTCTCAGCGGCTTCTGATACCATTGACCATGGTATCATGCTGCGATGATTGGAGGGGTTGGGAGTGGGGGGCACTGTGTTGCAGTGGTTCTCCTCCTTTCTCTCCGACTGTATGCAGTTTGTGTTGGCAGGGGGGCAGAGGTCGACCTCAAGCCACCTTGTATGTGGGGTGCCGCAAGGGTCAGTCCTCTCGCCCCTTTTGTTCAACATTTATGAAAAGCTGCTGGGCGAGATCATCTGTGGTTTCGGGGTGAGGTTCCATTAGTACGCTGATGATACTCAGCTGTACATCTCCACCCTGAACCACCCCAATGATGCCCTTGACGTGAAGTCCCAGTGCCTGGAGGCCGTGCGGATCTGGATGGGAAGAAACAAGCTCAAGCTCAACCCTTCCAAGACCGAGTGGCTGTGGCTCCCGGCGTCCCAGTATAATCAGCTGGCTCCATCGCTGAATATTGGGGGCGAGATCCTGGCCCCCACAGAGAGGACTCACAACTTGGGTGTTCTCCTGGATGCACGGCTGTCTTTGGAAGATCATATGACAGCCGTGGACAGAGGAGCTTTCTATCGGCTTCGTCTGATGCACCAGTTGCGTCCCTTTCTGGACTGGGATGCCCTGCGCACGGTCATTCATGCCCTCGTCACATCCCATCTGGACTACTGCAATGCTCTCTACATGGGGCTCCCCTTGAAGAACACTTGGAGGCTCCAACTGGTCCAGAATGCAGTCGCGCAGGTGATTATGGGTGTGAATCAGTGCGCCCACATAACACCCCTCCTACGCGAGCTGCACTGGCTCCCAGTGGTCTTCCGGGTGCGATTCAAGGTGTTGGTCACCACCTTTAAAGCGCTCCATGGCTTAGGAATGGGGTATATACGAGACCGCCTTCTGCCATCAACAATCTCCCACCGGCCAATACGCTCCCACAGAGAGGGGCTCCTCAGGGTGCCGTTGGCCAAACAATGTCGACTCGTGACACCCAGGGGGAGAGCCCTCTGGAATGAACTGCCCCTAGAGCTTCATTTTAGCCCCAACCTGCGTACTTTTCGCCGCGCCCTTAAGACCCTCCTGTTCCAGCAAACCGGACTGGCCTAATATGAATTTTATTATGGGTGTATGTGTGTTTTAAATCTGCGGGCCAATTTTATATATTGATTTTAATTTGGTTTTAAATTTTATAAATCTATGTGTTTTAATATGGCTGTACACCGCCCTGAGTCCTTCGGGAGAAGGGCAGTATAGAAATCTAATAAACTTGAAACTCTGTTAATGCAATTTAGGATTGCATTGGCTTTTTTAGCTGCCATTGCTGGTTCATATTTAGCTGATTGTCCACTAAGACTCCAAGATCCCTCTCACAGTCACTGCTATTAAGCCTGGTTTCCCACAGTTTATATGTGTGCTTTTGGTTTTTCTTACCTAAGTGTAAGACTTTACTTTTCTCTACATTGAATTTCATTTTGTTAGATAGGACCCAGTGTTCAAGTCTGTCAAGATCCATCTTCTAGGGTGTTAGCTATTCCTGCTAGCTTAGTATCATCTGTAAATTTAGTGAGTTCCCCTTCTATTCCCTCATCTAAGTTGTTTGTGAAGTTATTTTTTTTTATTGAAAAGTTTTATAAGAAATACAAACAATTTTCTCCCCCCCACACCCTTTCCCCTTCCCCACATAATAGAAATTGTACATTTTCTTATACAAAAGAAAGCATTAAAATAAGACATTTTAATTACATTCGGACTTGCTCTTCTTCTCTTACTTCCCTCATTCCACAACAAACCTTCTTCTCCTCCTCCTTTCTTTCCCTTCCCTCCCTCCTCTTCTCTCCTACTTTCTCCTGCCTCCTCTCCCACCTCATCCTACTTCCTTTTCCTTTCCCCCACTTCTCTCTTCTTTTCCCCTTCTCACCTTCACTCCTACACCTGTCCTCTTCCCTTCCCTTCCTCCTCTCCTTTCTTCCATTCCTCACCCTCCCTCTCCTCTTCCTACCCCCTCCTCCTCTCTCCTTTCTAACTTCTTTGCCGTGAAATATTTTCGTCCTTTAGTGTCTGAGCAACTCCTGTATTCTACTCGTAGATACTTTCTTCTGCTAAAACTTTCTCTATTCACCACTTTCCCCCGCATCCCTTATCCCACCCTCCCCACCCCCCAGACTTCCCAGAGCAAAAACAAGGTATAGCATCTACCAAACATATGCTAAAATAAACTAATTATAAAGTTCAAAACTCCCACATGTTCTTTAACTCCCCTTGCTCCAATTCATCAACCTCCCTTTTATAAATTCTCAAAACCAATTAAATTAAATTCATTCTTCCTACTTATATAAAAAAAAAACTTTTTCTTGACATATAATCTGATACTTTAGCAATCTTACAAACAGTAAAAATCATGAATAAATTCCATTTCTATACCCTCGAACATCATTCTTTTTAAACATTACTCCCTAGTGAAATTCTGAGTTTAACCTTAATCCTTTTTCCTTCAAAGGAAAAAAAAAAAAGAAAAATTTTTTCATCTTAAAATTTTACACATTTTATCTCATATATCTTTTAAAATAATATAGTCTTATGTTAAACATTTTAAAAATCTCCTGATACTTTTAAAACATTTATTTACCAAATATAAATTTCAAAATCTACAGGAGGATGTCTTTCAAATTTTCAATTAACCGTCTTAATACCTCTAACTTTTTAGAGAGCAGCCCTTTTACTATCCAAAACTAATTATCATTTTGCAATAAAATTCTGAATTTAACATTAATCCCCTTCGCTTCAAAAGGTTAGGCATCTTAAAAGCTTATACAATTTATCTCATATATCTTTTAAAATAATATAATCTTATGTTAAACATTTTAAAAATCTCTTAATACCATAAATTTTCTATTAACCGTCTTAATACCTCTAACTTTTTAGAGAGCAGCCCTTTACTATCCAAAACTAATTATCATTTCTGAATATAACATTAATCCTCTTCGCTTCAAAGGGTTAAGCATCTTAAAAGCTTATACAATTTATCTCATATATCTTTTAAAATAATATAACCTTATGTTAAACATTTTAAAAATCTCTTAATACCATTAAGACACATACTTGCCCGATGCCAATTTCAAAATCCACAGGAAGATATCTTTCTTAATCTTCTGTTCTTCTCTTCTTTCTATATTTTTTCCAATCCTTTTTTTTTATAAATTCTTTCAACAGACCCCCCCAATTTTATTTTTGAAACTTTTAAAATGGTGATTTGAGGTTAATGTTTCTGAAATACTCGCTCTCTTCTTGAGGTCACGTTTTCTAACTTGAAATCCCCATTTCGTCTCTTCTTGCTTGTATAATCATTCAGTCCATTTCTTTGTCCATATAGCCAAAATTTGTTGCCATAAAGATTGTCAGCTTGCAATAAAGAAATTATTTGTTGCTTTTCTGTCATTTGAATGGAAACGTCCACCAAAACCTTTATTTCAGCTGTGCCAGCCTGTCTCTTAATCCTGACCATCTCTTGATCTTCCAAAAATAAATTCCTCTGAATAATTTCCTGCTGTCCCTCTAACAACTGCTTATATTTTCCCAAGCTGTTTTTTGAAAAAGCCCTTTCAATTGTATCCAACAGGGCTGAAGTAAAAGAGTCTAAAAGTTCTTGAAAAGCCTGGACAGTCACGGCTTGGGAATTTGCTGATTCACCAGCCCTGTTGTCAGCCATATTTCAGCCACTTTGTATTCATCCAGCTATCAGGACAACAATTCAACTCTTTTCCACACAGTATAAAAATCAGATTTTAGTTAAAGTCAGTACCAAGTTCTTTTCCTCAATACCAAATTCTTTCCCTGGCCGCTTCCACTTTAAAACTTTCTCTTAGGGTGTAATCCAGTAGCTGTATCATTGTTGCAAACGTTAACAAGCCTTAACAAGCACTTTCCCTGGTAGTTTCCTCCTCCCGCCCTCAGGCGCCATTTTCTGCATTTTAAAACGGAGTTAAAGTGTTACTTGCAAGTTTTCCTTTTTGTTTTCTCTTGATTTGCTCTGTCTGCTATCAAAGTAAAGATGTTAAAAGTCCCCCCCGTTGATTTTCAGCAGATTTTGGTTGCGGCTTCTAGCTCCGCTTTAGCAGAGTCATCCCTGGTCCGGAGCAGCTTGACAGGCATCAATAGGAAGCCCACACCCTTTGTGCCCCAGGATTTCTCCTAGCGCACTTGGGGGACTCTACCTCCGCCTGCCGACTCTTCTCTCTCCCTTTTGCCCGGGGAGAGGTTTCCAAGCCTCCAGACAGCTGTTTTTCAGCTGTTCTGGGGCTTTTACGGAACCGGGGATCGGGCGCTCGTAAAAGAGTGTCTTCAAAGCTTGCGGAGCCAAGCGGAAGTCGTTTGTGAAGTTATTGAAGACTACTGGGCCTAAGACGGAACCTTGTGGCACCCCACTGCTTACTTCTCTCCATGTAGACTTAGATCCATTAAGGACTACTTGTTGAGTACAGTTTGTCAGCCAGTTGCAAATCCATCTGGTGGTGAAGCAGTGGTGAAATGTAAAATTTGTTACTACCGGTTCTGTGGGCATGGCTTGGTGGTGGTGGGGTAATGTGACTGAGTAGGTGTGGCCAACTTTTTTTTCTTTTTACTTTTAAACCATTTTTTCTACAACCTTTTCGGCCGAAGAGATTGTTAAAAAATGCCTTTAAAAGCTTCTGACGATCCCAGCTGAGTTGCCTGATCGTCAGAAGCCTTTTTTTCTTTTAAAAACATTTTTTCTACAACCTCTTCAGCTGAAGAGGTTGTAAAAAAAATGCTTTTAAAAGCCTCTGACGATCAGGTAACTCAGCTGGGATTGTCAGAAGCTTTTAAAAGCATTTTTTCTAGCCACGCGATCATCAGAGGTTTTTTTTTTTTAACTTTTAAAAGCATTTTTTCAGCTGAAGAGATTGTAGAAAAAATGCTTTTAAAAATTAAAAAAAACCTCTGATGATTGCGCAGCTCAGCTGGGCATGGGGGGGGCAGGGATTTTTGCTACCAGTTCTCTGAACCACCCACAGCCATCGCCACCAGATCCAGTCCGAACCGGGAGCATTTCACCCCTGTGGTGAAGGTAATAAAAAAATAAAAGATAATTTAAAAAAATAATAAAAAAACAGATCTGCCAACACCTAGAAGTGAGTAAAGTAATAACTAGCAGTCAGCACGGGTTTGTTAAAACAGATAATTCCAAACCAATCTTATTTCATTCTTCAACATAGTGACTAAATTAGTAGACCAGCAAAATACTATGGACATAATATACTTAAACTTCAGCAAGGCATTTGACAAAGTAGACCACAACCTACTTCTTTGTAAGCTAGAAAAAAGTGGTTCACTTCTAGAATTCTTTGTTCTATTGCCGGATGCTGTCCTTTCATTGGCAGTACAGATGAAAAAACTACTTGTGCACTTAAGTCCTTGACTTTCTTGCCTAGCTGCTCATAATCATTCAATATTGTTTTCAAGTCCTTTTTTGTGTCATTCGTCCTTACATGTAGTAGTAGAAAGGGATAATAGTCTGTTGGTTTTATTATTTTGGTTAGGTTCTCAGCCACATCTTTGATTTTAGCTCCAGGGAGACAACATACTTCTCTGGATTGACTATCTGGTCTACAGACAGCAGGTTCTGTTCCCTTGAGAATTAAATCTCCTATCACCTCACCTTTTTTTTCCTAGAGAGGTTTGCAATGTTTTTCTATCACACTTGGTGGTGCTACTTTTTTAGGGACATTTGATGATGGTTCTTCTCTATGTGTGTGCATGTTTTCTTCTAGTGAGAGTCCATTATATTGATTGCTTAGCACCAGTAGAGCTGCTGCAGAGTGGGTTGGTTTGGACAAACTTGTATTAGGTTTGTGTTTTTTTCTATGAGTGACATGTTTACATCTGTCTTTTTCCTCTAAGGGGTCAACTCTTTTAGAAGTTGTTTGGCCATTATTATGTTCAATTTGGGCATATTCTTTTTGCAAGGTTTGGGGTTTCTCATTTTGTAGATCGAGTTTCAGAGTGATTAGAGTTTCCTCTAGATCCTTTACTTTTTCTTCTAGTAACTTGATTAATTTACATTTGGTACATATGTAGTTTGGGTATTCTTTTTTTTAATAAAGTTTTTTATTTTTATTTCTCATAAACACATTTACATGTACAGTCATTTCCATCATTTTTCATTCATCTTTTCTTTTAACTTTCATTTTTCATTTTTACTTTTTCGGGGCTGCTCTTTTATCCTTTATCTTTACTCCAGCCTTTCTTCTTCTCCTCCCCTTTTCTTCCTTTCTCTCTCTCCTCCTACTTCCTTCGTTCTTCCACTCCTTCTCTTTTCTCCTTCCCTTTCTCTTCCCCCTCTCCTCTCTTCTTCCCCACTTCTAACCTTCTCCTCTACTCTTCTTTCCCCTCCCTTTTCTTCCTCTCCTTTTTCCTTTCTTCTTTCTCCTCTTCTCTCCTGTCTTCTCTTCTCCCTTCCTCTCTCTCTACTCCTTCCTCTCTCTCCTGTTCTTTCCCTTTACAGTTCAATCTAAAATGGTATTTGAGCAGCCCCGTTTTTCTAATTATCTTTATTCTCATTTCAATTTCTTATTTAATTATTTATTTTTATTTCATCATTTGCATACATTCTTATAATATCTCACTTTTTCTCTTTTACCCCCCCCTCCCCTTTCTCCTTTTACTTGACATCATCTGGGTATCTATTTTTCTAATTGTTTTCTCCCATCTATTCTCTATCTATTTTATTTCTATATCCTTATTCATATTTCTTTTCTAACCAATCATAAAATTTATCCCATGTCTTGAAATACATTGACTCCTCTTTATCTTTTATTCTCAGTGTTAATCTATTCATTTCTGCACATTCTAAAATTTTCTTTATAATTTCTCCTTCCAACGGGATTTTATCTGCTTTCCAGTTTTGTGCAAATACAATTCTAGCCACTGTTATTATATGAATAATCAAATATATATCTTCTTTACTATATTTCTCTGATAAAATTCCCAATAAGAATATCTCTGGTTTTAACTCTAATTTTGCTGCAACATTCCCTCTAACCATGTTTGTATTTTCACCAGTGGTGGGATTCAAATAATTTAACAATCGGTTCTCTGCCTAATGATTTCTTCCAACAACCAGTTCACCAAACTGTTTAGAAAGTTAACAACCGTTCTCCCGAACTGTTGCAAACTGGCTGAATCCCATCACTGATTTTCACCCAATATTGTTTTGCTTCTTTACACAACCACCACATATGATAGTATGATCCCGGCAACTGGTGACATTTCCAACACTTAGCTGATTTATCTTTAAACATCTTAGCTAATCTTTCTGGTAGCATATGCCATCTATAAAACATCTTATACAAGTTTTCTTTATAGGCTGTTGCCATTGTTAATTTGTAGTTTCTTTCCCAAAGTTGTTGCCATTTCTCCAATTCTATGGTGTATCCAAAATTCTTTGCCCATGCTATCATTGGTTCTTTTACTTCTTCATCCTCTAGTAATATGCAATAAATAATTATATAATTTCTTAATCATTTTCTCATCTGTTCCTGTCAATATTTCATCCAGTTCTGATTTCCCTAAACTAAAGCCATATTGTCTATGATCTAATTCATATCTTGATTGTATTTGCAGTCTTGTATACCAATCTATCTCAATCCTTTGACTCTCTAGTTCTTGTTTTTGTTTCAGTTCTCCCCGATCTGTCAAAATGTCTTTATATCTAACAATATTCCCCATGTTCACAATATTTGGGTATGTCACCGCTTCTATTGTATAAAGCCATATTGGAATATTCAAATAATGTTTTTCTTTCACTCTCTCCCACATTGATAACAAACCATTTCTTACATAATGTCTTTGGAAATATCCATGTATCCTTTGTTTCCTGTACCATAAAAAGGCATGACAACCCAGTTGTAAATCATGACCCTCCAATGTCAATAGTCTTGTATTCCTTAATAAAATCCATTCTTTAATCCATGTTAATGCTGCTGCTTGGTAATACAATTCCTAATTCGGAAGGCCAGTAGTTTGGGTATTCTATGGGCATAAGTACAGGGGTGAAATCCAGCAGGTTTTGACAGGTTCTGGAGAACCAGTAGTGGAATTTTTGAGCAGTTCAGAGAACCGGTAGCGGAAATTTTGAGTAGTTCAGAGAACCGGCAAATATCACTTCTGGCTGGCCCTAGAGTGGGGTGGGAATGGAGATTTTGCAATATCCTTCCCCCAGGAGTGGGGTAGGAATGGAGATTTTGCAGTATCCTTCCCCTGCCATGCCCACCAAGCCACACCACGCCCACCAAGCCATGCCCACAGAACCGGTAGTAAAAAAATTTGGATTTCACCACTGCATTAGTATATACATGGAACATGTTCTGCAGATCACAATAGTACCAGTTTCTTCTTCCATGAGTGGATATACAAAAAATTGAGAGTGAAAGTGTAGAGGGTTTTACCACAGATTTTTAAAAGGGAGGAAAAGTCCAATTTGGGATACAGATGTTCTAACAGATTGTTTAAAATTTGGGGGACTCAAGTCTAGCTAAAGTTTAAGGTTCTAACATTTAAAGAATGCCTAGTTTAAGGATTTAAAGCTCTACAGTTCAAATTGTCTAGTTTAAAATTTTAAGGGTCTAGCAGATCATTTAGATGGTTCAATTTAAAAAATTTTTAGTGTTGAGTGGGATTAAGTGTGAGATTTGTTCTTAGCCTCTACTATAATATTTTTTTTATTTTTGTTTATTTTTTTATTTTTTTTATTTTTATTTTTTCCTTTTTGTGATCCTTTCTGTTAGATAGGTGGATTGAAGAGACTGGAGACAAGCTTCAGACAACAGCTCTTTATTCAGCAACTATTTACAATCCAGCAGCTAGCCTCTCTGACAGCCAACCCTTTTATAGGGAGCTGTCAGGGAAACCAGCCAATCACATTTAAGTATTCTTCTCGCCTAAACAGTGGACCAGAGGGAAAACCATCCTGTCAATATCTAGCACTTTCCCTCCCTGCTGTCTTGGAGGGTTGATTTATCTCTTACTTCTCTGCCTTTATATGTTCTGTACTTGCTATTGCCTTTGATTTTCTTTTGCCTTGTATCCTGTGTTCTCTTTTTATCCTTCCTTCCTACTTGTTTTTCTTCTGCCACTATCAAGTATTCAACTCTCCCTGCTTTTTTTAGTCCCCCCACCCCTCGCCTGTTGGTCTCCCATGCTGTTCTTTTTTTTTTTTTGCATATTTTTTTTTATTTTCATTTCTCATAAACATATTTAAATGTACAGTCTCTTATCCATCATTAATCATTGATCATTCATCTTATCCTTTAACTTTCATTTTTATTTGTTCGGGGCTGCTCTTTTACCATTTCCTCTTCTTTGTTTTACCACAACCTTTCCTCTTCTTCCCTGCTCTTTCTTCTTCTGTCCCTTTCTACTTTCTTCATTCCTCCTCTCCTCCCCTTCTACCTCCCCCCACTCCTCTCTTCTTCCTCCCTTTCTAACCCTCTCTCCTACTCTTCTTTCCCCACCCTTTTCTTCCTTTCCTTTTCCCTCTCTTCTATCCCTCTCTCTCCTTTCCTCTCTTCTCCCCTCTTTCCCTCTCTCTATTCCTCTCTTCTTTCCCACTCCTTTGTTGTATCCATTTTCAATTTAATCTAGAATGGTATTCAAGCAGCCCCGATTTTCTATTTACATATATCTTCATTTCAAATTCTTTTTTGTTTAATAATTACATTTCTTTTATCGTTCGTGTACACTTTTATGGTAACACTTTTTCTCTTTTTACCCCCTTCCCCCTTTTCCCTTTACCTAGGTGTCATCTGAGTTTCTATTCTTTTTATTGTCTTTTCTCTTATTTGTCTTTTCCCTATTCACTTCCTTTCTTTCTTTATATTTCTTTTCTAACCAATCATAAAAACTTCCCCACGTCTTGAAATACATCGATTCCTCTTTATCTTTTATTCTCAATGTTAATCTATTCATTTCTGTACATTCTAAAATTTTCTTTATTATCTCTCCTTCCAACAGGATTTTGTCTGCTTTCCAATTTTTTGCAAATACTATTCTAGCCGCTGTTATTATGTGAATTATCAAATATATATCTTCTTTGTTATATTTCTCCGGTAGTATTCCCAATAAGAATCTCTGGTCTTAACTCTATTCATTGCTGTAACATTTCCTCTAACCATATCTGTATTTTAACCCAATAGTTCTTTCCTTCTTTACATGTCCACCACATATGGTAATATGATCCCGGCAGTTGATGACATTTCCAACATTTAGCTGATTTATCTTTGAACATTTTAGCTAATCTTTCTAGTGATATATGCCACCTATAAAACATCTTATATAAATTTTCTTTATATACTGTTGCCATTGTTAATTTATAATTTCTCTCCATAATTGTTGCCATTTCCCCAATTCAATAGTATAACAATAGTTTTTTGCCCATGCTATCATTGTTTCTTTTACTGTTTCATCTTCTAATTCAATTCGCAATAATTATATAATTTCTTAATCATTTTCTCCTCTGTTCCTGTCAGTATCTCATCCAATTCTGATTTCCCCAAATTAAAACCATACTGTCTACGGTCTGCTTCAAATCTTGATTGTATTTGAAGTCTTGTATACCAATCTATCTTAATCTCTTGCTTTTCTAACTCTTGCTTTTGCTTCAATTCTCCCCGTTCTGTTAAAATATCCTTGTATCTAACAATATTCCCCATATTTACAATATTTGGATATGTCAAAGCTTCTATTATTGAAAGCCACATTGGAATGTTCAAATAATGTTTTTCTTTCACTTTCTTCCACACTAATAACAAACCATTTCTTACATAATGTCTCAGGAAATATCCATGTATCCTTTGTTTCCCATACCATAGGAAAGCGTGCCAACCTAGTTGTAAATCATATCCCCCCCAATGTCAATAGTCGTATGTTTCTCAATAAAATCCATTCCTTAACCCATGTTAACGCTGCTGCTTGGTAATATAGTTCCCAATTTGGTAGTCCAAACCCACCTCTAGTTCTTTCATCTTTTAGCATTTTTATATTAATTCTTGCTCTTTTTCCTTGCCATACATATTTCCATATTATTCTCTTCAAATTTTCAAAGTACTTTTTCTCCCATTTTATTGGTATCGATTGAAAGAGAAATAACAGTTTTGGTAATATGTTCATCTTTATTAATGCTATTCTTCCCATTAATGATAGTTGCAGATTCCTCCATTTCTCCAAGTCTGTTTCAATTTGTTTTTTCAATTTATAGTAATTATCTTCCTTGATAGTTACACATCTTGATGTTAAATGAATACTCAAATATTTCACTTTCTTCACTATTTGAATTCCAGTTTCTCCATTATTTCCTTTTTTTGATTTTCTCTCATATGTTTTACTAATATTTTTGTCTTATCTTTATTAATTTTCAATCCTGCCACTTCTCCATATTCTTCTATTTGCTCAAGTAGTTTTGGAGCTGTCTCTATTGGATCTTCCATAATAAACACAAAATCATCCTCAAATGCTTGCAATTTATATTCCTCTTTTTTAATTTTCATTCCTTTTATATCCTTGTCCTGTCTCACTTTTCTATTTAAAATCTCTAGTGTCAAGATGAATAACAGCGGAGATAATTGTTCCTTTTCTAATATCCACTTTTCCTGTCATTTCGCCATTTACCATCACCTTTGCTGATTGATCTTTGCATATAGTTTTAATCATATTTATAAATCTATCCCCAAAGTCCATCATTTTTAACTGTATTGTCATAAATTGCCAATTCACATTATCAAACACTTTCTGTGCATCTAAAAGCAGCAGCACTATTTGCTTCTCTGGATGCACTTCAATAATATTCCAAAGTGTTTAATATAATCTGCATATTGTCTCTAATCAGCCTTTTCGGTAAAAACCATTTTGGTTCATATGTATAAACTCATTTAAGAGTTTTTTCAATCTTTCAGCCATAATTGATGCAAACATTTTATAATCCGCATTTAATAGGGATATTGGCCTATAATTCTTTACTTGTTGTAAATCCGACTCTTCTTTTGGTATCAAGGTTATATATGCCTTCATCCATGAGTCTGGAATTTTGGCTTTTAATAGTAATTCATTAAATACTTGCAGCATCACATTACTTAATACATCTTGTAGCATTTTATATACCTCTGCTGGTAATCCATCTGGACCTGGTATTTTCCCATTCTTTTGGCTTTTAATTCCCTCTACTAATTCCATTATTGATATTCTTTCTTTTAACTTTTTTTTTTTAATTTTTCTGTAATCTTAGGTATTTTGGCTTTTTCTAAGTATTGTTCTAACTTTTCCTCTGCAACTGTCTCTTGTTTATACAGTCTATTATAATATTTCTCAATTATTCTTTTGTTTTCCTCATTTTTGTAACATACATTTCCATCTTGGTTTAATAGTTGACTTATTAGTTTCTTTTCTTTCTCTTTTTTCATTTTATATGCTAGCCACCATCCTGGTTTATTTGCATTTTCAAATAGTTTTTCTTTATAGATTTTATTTTTTTTACCAACTCTTCATTTTCCATTAAATTCAACATGTTTTTTTTAAAGTCCATCAGATTCTTAATTTTTTTATCTTGTGGATTTTCTGTAACTCCATCTCTAACTTCTTGCACTTCTCCTCTAATTTCTTATGCATTTGTTTATTTTACTTATTCCATTTTCCTAAATATGTTATTGTCAATCCTCTAATATATGCTTTGCTAGTGTCCCATGCATTTTGTAGTGATGTATCTTCTTTCCTGTTCTCTTTAAAAAAAAGTCAATTCTTTTTCCATGTATTGTTGAAAGCTCTTTTCACTCAATAATATTTGATCTAATTTTTCCATCTCATTTTTTTTCTTGCGTCCCTTCCATGTCATTGTTATTGGATTGTGGTCTGCCCATGTACTTGCTTCTATATCAGTCTTTTGAATTTTATATATTCTGTTAACATCATTTAACACATCATATCTATTCTTGACCACAACAAGTGTCTATTTGAAAAAAATGTATACTGCTTTTCTTTTAGGTACCTTTGTCTCCATGCATCTTGCAAACTTAATTCATCTATCATTGTAAAACATGTTTTTGGAAGAGTCTTTCTTAATTTCTTGTTCACTTTTGTAGATTTATAATCCAATTCATTATCTACAATCGCATTGAAATCCCCCGTTATACATATATCTTCATCTTCATATTCCATTATTTTTTGTGCAATTTCACATAGAATTCTTCTTGGTTATTATTTGGGGCATATATTGCCACTAACAATATTTTATTTTGGTTCATTCTTATTTCAACCATTAACACCCTTCCTTCCTCATCTTTAAAGATTTGCTTAGATTGGATTGTCTTTTAATGTATAGTGTTACCCCTTTTTTACTTTGGTTAGCAAGTGTTGTATATAATGTTCCAATTTTGTCTGCTCCAGCAACTGCTTATGTTGTTTCCTAATGTGAACTTCTTGTAAGCATATAATCTCTAGTTTTAATTTTTCTAATTTGTTAAATATTCTTCTTCTTTTTATTGCTGAGTTTAGTCCATTTATGTTTATTGCTATTGTTTTTAATTCTTCTTCCATATTTTACTTATTTGTTTGCTTAGTTGATCTAGTTACTCTCATTTCCCTTTGTTCTTTCGCCTTCTTCGCTCTTGCTCCCTTGCTTATTGCCCTTTCTTCTTGTTCTTTGGTTGTCTCTTTTAGTTGTTCTCTTTTCTACTCTTGGTACCCTATCCCTCCTTCTTCTCTCAATCTCTCTTCTTCTTGATGTTCTATATATTGTTGATAAAATAATTCTGCCTTTTCTACTGTATCAAATCTGTGTCTTTGTTCTTGCCAGTTCATCAAAATTCCTTCTGGTACCAACCATCTAAAACTCACTCCTTTTTTATTCAAGCATTTTGTCAAGAATTGGTATTTTTTTCTTAGATCTCTAACCCTGCTTGGGACTTGTTTCAACACTGTTATCTCTCTACCTTTATATTTTATCATCATGTTCCTCATAAACTGCAAAATCTCTGTTCTCAGTGTTTTTTTGGTAAATCTGACATGTATTTCTCTGGGTAGATTATTTCTCATTGCATATCTTGTATATACTCTAAAAGTTTCATCTATCCCATTTAATATCTTTTCTGCACTCTCTTCCAGCAATTTTTTCAGGTAAATTCTCTCCTTTTTCTTCTTCTGTATTTAGGAATCTTAAATAAAATTCAGCCATATCCATTTTCAGAGATATAATTATTATTTCCTGATTTTTGTCTATTGTTGTGAGTCTATAGTCCATCTCCTCCACCTTTTTCTCTGTTGATTCTGCTTTCTCTTCCACTACTTTCAATCATTGATCATTTTCCCCCATCATTTCTTTCACCTCTTTTACTTCTTCTTTTACTTTGTTTATTCGTTCCTTAAGATCTTCATACATTGCTGTAAAATACTTTTTCGTTCCATGTTAGTTTTCTCTTGTTGTGTTGTGGTGTCTACTACTTTTTGCACCATGGAGCTAGATGCTGTTGTTATTGGCGGTGATTATAAATGTGCTGTTAGTTTCTTCATCTTGGTCTTTGTTTTCAAACCACAAAATCTGTAATCTAAATATCGAGTATAGTTATAATCCACGTTTATTATCTTAATATTCACAAATCTTCAGGCTCTTGTTACCTTAATCCAAATAGTTTGAAGGCAATGGTAGAAAATAAAATATTCCACACATAAAAAGAAGCGTCCACCAAAAAAAAAAGAGTAAAGAAAAAAGGAAGAGAGAAAAACAAAAAGAAAATCCCCAAAATGGAAAATTTAAAAAAAATTAAGAGGGGAGCAAAAAAGAAGCACAAAAAGTGAAAATGATAAAAAAGAAAAAAGAAAAATTATCCAAGCATTTAATCCGCAAAATTTCCAATGTTAGAAAAAAATCCAAAAATTCACAGTCATAAATATAATAATGATGATGATGATGATGATGATGATGATGATGATGATGATAAAGCAGTAGGTAATAAAGAATAAGGCTAAAATAGTAAAGTATTTAATCTATTATGCAGTTGGTGTATTACAGTATATATGCAGCTGCTATATTATCTATGCAGCAAGGAAAAATGAAAAAAATAGAATGAATAGAACTGGGAAATGGAAACATAGTAAAAGCATTAGCAAATGATGATGGTTACAAATACCTAAGCATATTGGAAACAGATAACATCTGGAATGGAAAAGTCAAAGAGTCAACGCAAAAGGAATACATCAGGAGGGTCTGCAAAATATTAAAATCAAAGCTAAATGCTGGAAACATAATTAGAGGCATTAATACATGGGCAGTTCCAGTGATACACTACTCAGCTGGAATCATCAACTGGACTTTGGCTGAACTGGAAAACTTGGACCGGAAAACGCGCAAACTTTTCAATATGTACCATGCTTTTTTTTCATCTTTTTTTTAAAATTTGATTTATATGCCGCCCTTCTCCGGAGACTCAGGGCGGCTTACAATGCGTTAAGCAATAGCCTTCATTCTTTTGTATATTTTATACAAAGTCAGCTTATTGCCCCCACAAACTGGGTCCTCATTTCACCTACCTTAGAAAGGATGGAAGGCTGAGTCAACCTTGAGCCTTGGAGAGATTCGAACCAGCAGAAATTGCAGGCAGCTGTGTTAATGACAGGGTGCATTAAACCACTGTACCATCACGAAGTGATGCCAAAAAAAATAGGGGGCATAGGACTATTGCAAGTCCATCAAACTGTAGAAGAAAAATGAAGTTTGAATGATTATGTGAACCAAAGTACAGAAAAATTGCTGCAGGCTGTGAAACAGAGAACATTATAAAAAACAACAGAAACAAAGGCAGAATATAAGGAAAAACAGCTGGATGACAGATTAAACAGATGGAAAACCAAAGATTTGCATGGACAGCACTTGAAAAACTTTGAAGGAAAATGTGATCAAAACTTTACATGGGCAAGGCTTAAGATGGGAACCATCAAGAAAGAAACGAAAGGTTGAATACTCACTACTTAAGAACAAGAACTACAAACTAATGCCATGAAAGCAAAGATACAAAAATCCACCGACAATCCAAACTGCTGACTTTGCAACAACAAAGTTGAAACTGTTTCACATTTAATATGTGAATGCAGCAAAATCACACAAATTGATTACAAAGCTAGACACGACCGAGTTGCTAAATTAATCCACTGGTCATTATGTAAAAGATACAACTTTCCTGTATCCAAAAGGTCATGGGAACATAATAGTGGAAAAAGTTATAGAAAATGAGAATGTGAAGGTCTTGTGGGACTTTCGAATACAGACAGATCCTCACTTGGAACACAACATGCCAGATATCACAGTTGTCAAAAACCGAAACGTATAATTTATTGACATCGCGGTACCAGGAGATGCCAGAGTCAAAGAAAAAGAACTGGAAAAAATCATGAAATATCACGACCTGGCCATCGAAACTACACGGCTATGGATGAAACATGTAACAGTGATACCCATTGTCATCAGGGCACTTGGTACCATGTCCAAGAATTTTATAAGATACATCAGCAAATTGCAGTTTCCTGCAATAACACCAGTGGAACTGCAAAAAACTGCGCTACTTGGAATATTGTACATCTTAAGAAGATACTTGGTTGATACCTAGGACACTGGCAGCAACCCTTATCAACCATTAGTACCAGTCAATGGTATTTGTGATTCATTTTTGAATGTTCAGTTGACTGAGTTTCATGTTTAATTAATTAATAATAATAATAATAATAATAATAATAATAATAATAATAATAATAAAGCACTGGGTAATAAAGAATAAGGCTTTATTCAGGGGCAAGGGGGGCATTAGAGTTCATTTTGCCGAGGGCTTTACCATCACTACGCTGAGTGGGAGGGGCAGATATGGCGGGAGCAGGGGACCGTATCACGTGGTGGGGGCATGCACTTGCTACCTTGGAGCAGTGGCACACCCTGGTACCCATAGCCCTTCTCGTTCCCCAGGTTGTTCAGACTCTCAGGGCCCGAGCCTTCGGCTGTTGTTGTGCAATGCCAGGTCTGTGGTAAATAAAGCCCCCCTCATTTGCGATCTTATTCAGGAGGGGGGAGTGGACCTGGCAGGTATTATGGAGACCTGGTTGGGCCAGGAGGGGGGAGTTCCCCTTGTAGATATGTGCCCACCAGGCTTCCGTGCATTCCACCAGCTGAAAGCTCAGGGCAAGGGCGGGGGTGGTGGTGGTTATTATAAAGGAAGGTCTTGATCCAAGGGAGACCACTGTTCCACAGATAGCCGGATGTGAGTCCCTTCTTGTGAAGTGGGGCCGTGGAGTGTAGATGGGTTTGTTGATCACGTACCTGGCTCCCTGCCACATGGCAACAATCCTGCCTGAGCTGCTTAACATCATAGCCGAGGTGGCGGTTGATACCCCCAGACTTTTGGTCATGGGGGATTTCAACCTGCCATCTATCGGTGAAACGTCTGAGGTGGCTCGGGAGTTCATGGCTTCCATGATGGCCATGGACCTAACTCAGTTAATTCATGGCCCTACTCACACAGGCGGGCACACTCTGGACTTAGTTTTTATCTCTGGTCAGTGGTCGAGTGGCCTTGATACAGGGGATATAGTCATCGAACCCTTGTCATGGTCTGACCACTCGCTCCTTCAATTTGACTTTCTAACTGCTACACCCCGCCGCAGGGAGGTGGGACTGACTAAGTGGTTCCGCCCCAGGCTCCTGATGGATCCTGATAGGTTTCAGATGGAGCTTGGGCCATTTCCTGAGACTCTGGCTCATAACTTGGCTGAAGACCTGGTGGCTGCCTGGGACAGTGTGGCCGCTGGGGCTTTGGACCGCGTTGTGCTTTTGTGGCCTCTGACCCGGCTCTGAACTCACCTAGCTCCTTGGTTCTCCGAGGAGCTGAGGGAGATGAAGCGCTGGAAAAGACGCCTGGAGAACGGTTGGAGGACCAGCCACTCCGAATCTGACCGAACATTGGTGAGGTCTCATATTAAGACCTACCTAGTGGTGATAAAAGCGGCAAAATCTAGCTATTTTGCCACCCTTATTGCATCATCAGATAATCGCCCAGCCGCCCTGTTTAGGGTGACCCGCTCCCTCCTCCATCTGGGAGCGTGGGATGATCCCTTGCAGGTCGAGCTGGGGATTTTGTGCACTATCTGCATGACAAGATCGCTCAGATTCAGGAAGGCCTGGCCTCTAACTGGGTAAGTCCAGATGGGACGACTGAGGTAGGTCTTGAGAGTGTTATCTGGGAGGAGTTCGATCCTGTGGCTCCCGAGGACGTGGACAGGATTCTGGGATGGCTGAATGCGACCACATGTTTATTGGACCTGTGTCCCTCCTGGTTGGTGCTGGCTTCCCGGGAGGCTGGCTCCAGAGGATTATTAACGCTTCCTTTAGCGAGGGTGTCCTACTGGCCGCCTTGAAAGAAGCGGTGGTGAGGCCCCTCCTCAAGCCCTCTCTGGATCCGACTCTTTTGGCTAATTATCACCCAGTGTCCAACCTTCATTTTATTCCGAAGGTTGTTGAGAGTGTGGTGGTGCGACAGCTTCCACAATACCTGGATGAAACTGTCTATCTAGATCCGCTCCAGTCCGGCTTCAGGCCGGGGCACAGCACGGAAACGGCATTGGTCACATTGGTGGATGATCTCTGGAGAGCTTGAGATAGGGGTTATTCCTCTACCCTGGTCCTGTTAGATCTCTCAGCGGCTTTTGATACCATTGACCATGGTATCATGTTGCACCGGTTGGAGGGGTTGGGGGTGTGGGGCACCATTTTGTGGTGGTTCTCCTCCTACCTCTCTGACCGGTCACAATCTGTGTTGGCAGGGGGGCAGCGGTCGACCCCGAGGTGCCTTGTTTGTGGGGTGCTGCAAGGGTCGGTCCTCTCGCCCCTTCTGTTCAACATTTATGTAAAGCCACTGGGTGAGATCATCCGTGGCTTTGGGGTGGAGTTCCATTAGTACGCTGATGACACTCAGCTGTACATCTCCACCCCAGGCCACCCCAACAATGCCCTTGAAGTGATGTCCCAGTGCCTGGAGGCCGTGCGGGCCTGGATGGGGAGAAACAGGCTCCGACTCAACCCTTCCAAGATCGAGTGGCTGTGGCTTCTGGCGTCCCAATATAGCCAGCTGGTGCCATCACTGGTTATTGGGGGCGAATCATTGGCCCCCACGGAAAGGGCTCGCAACTTGGGTGTCCTCCTGGATACACGGCTGTCTTTAGAAGAGCATATGATGGCTGTGGCCAGGGGGTCTTTTTATCAGGTCCGCCTGATACACCAGTTGCGTCCCTTTCTGGATTGGGACTCCCTACGCACGGTCACTCGCACTCATCACTTCCCGCCTGGACTACTGCAATGCTCTCTACATGGGGCTCCCCTTGGGGTGCACCCGGAGGCTCCAGTTGGTCCAGAATGTGGCTGCACAGGGGATTATGGGAGTGACGGGGTGCTCCCATGTGACACCTCTCCTGCATGAGCTTCACTGGCTTCCTGTGGTCTTTCGGGTGCGCTTCAAGGTGTTGGTGACCACCTTTAAAGCGCTCCATGGCTTAGGGCTGGGGTATCTACGAGACTGCCTTCTGCCGCCAATAGCCTCCCACCGACCAGTTCGCTCACACAGAGAGGGCCTCCTCAGGGTGCCGTCCGCCAGACAATGTCGGCTGGCGACCCCCAGGGGGAGAGCCTTCTCTGTGGCGGCGCCCACCCTCTGGAACAACCTCCCCCCAGAGATACGTACAATAACAGACCTCCGGATTTTTCGTCGGGCCCTGAAAACATATCTATTTCATCTAGCCGGGCTGGCTTGATCCCATCCTTTTGGTTTTAATTTGTAATTGGTTTTAACTGGGTTGTTTTAAATTGATGGCCAAAATTATTTAATGTCTTTTAAACTGTTTTTAAATTTTATATGTTATGTTTTACCGTGGCTGTTCACCACCCTGAGTCCTGTCGGAGAAGAGCGGTATACAAATTAAATAAATAAATAAAATGAATAAAATAGTAAAGTATTTAATCTATTATGCAGCTGGTGGCTTTTTTCTTTTTTTTTTTTCTTTCTCCCACCAAGTCACAAGGCATTTATCTTCAGAGTCTATTTCACAGTTTATAAACTTTTATTCAAGGCCATTCTTTATTCTTTTATTCTGTTGAATTTCCAATATTCCCTTTTACACTTTTACATCTAGATGGAACTAGATGACGTTGCATTCACTCCCATTGATCATAAATCTGTTTAGTCCAACGTAGATCTTTCCACTATAAATTTTAAACTCCAAAGTTCAACCGTATTTAACAAAAACAAAAATCACTCTACCCAATCTGCTTTCCGTTTATTTCCAAATCAGTTTTCATATTTTTAAAAAATTGTCTTTTATTTTCTGGCCACCACTCTTTCACCACTAGCACCAGAAATGGGGAGATAGTCAAACATCTGCTCCCTCCCCTTTCACTTTTGCCATTCTTCTTCAGCTATAACTCTTTTAAAAAAATAAATAAATCAGGGAGTCAAAATAGGAGTCTCGTTTCCAAGACAATAGATTCAATCTCACCCAGATGATCTACCTCACTTTCCTCTTTCTTCTCTCTTTGTGCACGGCCACCCCAGTTTGAGACAGCCCCCAATGGCTGTCTTTTCAGTTGCTGAGTCGAAGGCTCTTCGCTGGCACTACAGAGAATTTGCGACTTCCCTATTCACACCAGCCCGTGCCCCTGTTCTTCACCGTCCCTACAAGACAGCTACAGTCCTCTTTGGACCCCCAAATCAGCTGGAATGTCGACTCTTCTTTGGAGCTCCGAAGTTCGTCATATCGCTGAGGTGCTGGCCATGCCCCCTCCATCTCCCATGCTATTCTGTTGCCGTTTTCAGTCACCAGACTGCTGATCCCCTTTGCTGAAATGCTCCACCAACACCAGCAGCCTCCGGTTGCACCGATGCTCTCTCACTGCTTTCCACACTCCTCTCAAGGTCTGCTTTGTTGTGCTGCCTCTCGCTGCCAGCTCTCCCATCTGCTGTGCTGCCACTGCTCCTGGCTCCTCAGCCATGTGGCTCCCATTTGTGCTGTTTCTCCCAGCAACAGGACCGCCCGGATGGCCCAAGGCAAGCTCGCCTCTCATTTTCTCTCCACAGCCAGTACTCCTCCTTCTTCTCCCTGCTCCTCTCTCTCTCTCTCACCAGCTTGTCTTTTTCTTCTCTGCTGGTTGTTGCTTTTCCCTCAGTCAGCTTGCCCCTCTGCCCCATGGATGGTTTTCTTCCTTACTCCACAGCTGGGCCCCTTTCGCTCACCAGCTCACCTCATTATTCTCCACTGGTGTGTTTTGCCTCTCCACTCACCTTGCTTCAATGGGCCTCTATGCTCTTGGGAAGGCCTCTCGGGTGCAGCTGGGCTTCTCTCAGCAGTTCAAGTTTGCTGTGATCATTTTCCTCCTATTTTTCCAGTCTTTCCTCTCCTTTTCCTTTTTCCTCTTATTTTTCTTTCTCTATGATTTATTCTATGATTTGTCTTTCCCTCTCCACCTCTCTTTCTATCATTTATCTTACTTTAATAGCAACTTTTCTCTTTTAACTTCCTGTGATGTAACTATGCTTCCTCCATTGCTGCAATCTTGAATAGGTGTCATAGTTCTAAGTAATGATCCCAATCAATTCAGAGCTCTGAGGCTGTAGCTTTTCTCAAGGATCTCTTTTATTGGATATATCATATCGGCACATTCAGATGTGAATCCAACTCTAAATATTTTCCCCAGTTTGGTATAATTAAAAGAATAGATGTTCCCCACCCCCACCCCAGTGTCATAGATCACGTTAACCAACCAGGTAAGTGGCAAGCTTCTCAGCTGCTCCCTCCAGCTGTCATGAGTGCTTGTTGAGATGACCTTGGTTGCCACAAGCCCTATTGCTGTTCTGTTTGGCACATTAGAAGAAAGAATTCCATATTCCATTGGTCCCCACCTCCCCCCATATGAATGGCAACTAAGAAACAAAGAAAAGAGAATATGGCTTCAGCTAAAGTCATTTTGAGAGTTGAGAGTTGGCTTCCCATAGAAAGTAAAAATCACCTGAAAGCTTTAAGCATAAATAGAGGTTAGGTCCCTATTAATCACCCCCATATTTTCCTGGTTCTTTGGGCTTTTGCGGATTCTGTCATGGAATTTATTTAATAGTAGCTCTGTTCTCACATTGCTTCTCTTTACCCAAATAGCTTCTGACGGTATCCTTTCCACTGAACTAAACATTGTAGTTTTCCCTTGTAGAGTCTGGAATCTAAAATCTGCTTTACTTCATAGTGGGTTTCCCCTTACACCACTATGGGGCCTAAGGCCATTCAAACTACCGGTCTCAGCTCAGAACCTATTACCAGTTTCAATAGGCTACTCTGGAAAACTGGATGTACGTTCCCCAGAAGACAGGGAAACTTCAATTCCACTGTGACTGGATTTATGATTCTCACAATAGAGAATAGTCCTAAAAATCTAAAAGCAAGGACCTCGTTTCTTGCACAGCAGTTTTAGCTTTAAGTATTTGGTAGAGAGATAGACCTTCTCCCCAATATGGAATAGTTTCTGAGGGGTCCCTTTCCTATCAGCCTGCTCTTTATGAATTTGTGCTGCCTTAGCCAGTGCCTGTTTTACATTTCCCCAGGCATTCTGGAGTGAGTCCATCCATTCTGCTAGATTAACAGAGGTTGGGTTTTTTTGGGGATACTCCGGCATGGGAACAAATTCTACCCCATTGATAACCTTGAAGGGCTTAGCCCCATGCTACTGTGCACCGCATTGTTATATGCCACATCAGCAAAAACCAGTAGGTCTGCCCCATTGGTTTGCTGATAGTTGACATAATACCTTAGTTATTTCTCCAGCATTGTGTTAGCTTGTTCTGCCACAACAATGGTACTTAGATGGAAGGCTGAGCTAAGTCCCTGGGAGGACCCTACTGATTTTACGAACTCCCTCCAGAATTTAGTCATGAACTAGACCCTCCGATCCAAAATAATTTTCTTTGGCACCCTGTGCAGTCGATAGATGTGCTTCAGGAACAGCTTCACTAGTTTGTTGGTGGAAGGTAGTCCGGGACCGGCTGTAAAATAAACCTGCTTGGAGAACAGGTCAGTTACTGTCCAGATTATAGTAGCTCCACTATAAACTCCATCGTGATCTCCTCCCAGGGTCGGGTTGGCTTGGCTACTTTTGTAGTAAGCCAGGGTTTTCCTGACCTCTTCATTGTTGTGCAGTTTGCACAGCTCTTTACATAGCCCTTAATGTCCTTTTTCATCGCTGGCCACCAAAGTTGTCTCTTAGCCAGGTGTAGGGTTTTCAGGAACCAAAAGTGTCCAGGTTGCCTAACATCATGGTTCCTCTGTAGGACCTGGACCTCTAGGCTACTAGGGATGTACAGTTTAGTGTCTTTCCAGGCCAGCCCATCCCTGGTGGTCAAGAGCTGGTGGCGGTCTTTGAACCAGGAGTCAGTTTGTAGTTTGGCTTTGAGTCTCTGGGTCAGTTTCCCCCTCCCAGTTTGGTAGGTCGTGTGGTTTGCTGTTGCTTGGTTACTTGAGCTGCCCTCTGGGGAAGAGGAATAAATGCAGTGACTATTTTTTTCCGGCTGCTGTTGTACTGGGGTATTCATGACAGGGCATCCACCAGGAAGTCCCCCCCCCCCCCGGAGATATTTAAAGGCAAGCTTAAATCAGTTGAAATATTGCACCTACCAAATCTGTTTTGGTGAGAGTTTACGAGGGGTTCTGAGGGCCTATAAGGTTTTGTGGTCAGTCCACACTTCAAAAGGCATACTGCTCCCTTCCAAGAAGTGGCGCCAGGTCAACAATGCTCACCGGACAGCGAAGGCCTTCATTTCCCATATGGCCCAGCGTCTGTCCATGTCACTGAGCTTTCAGGAGGTGTATGCACATGGCTGTAGGTTTCCCTCCCCATTCTTTTGGAGTAGGACAGCCCACATGGCCATGTCACTGGCATTGGCCTGGATTATGAAAGGCTTTTCGGGATCAGGATGTTTAAGATTGGTTCTTTTGCGAATAACCTCTTTAGGATCTCAAATGTCTTCTGGCATTCCATAGTCCACTGGAGCAGCTGGCTCAGTTGGGGTTTGACTCCTGTTATTCCAGTTTTTAGTAGTTCTATGATTGGCAGGGCTATCTTTGCAAATGAAGGGATAAATTGCCTGTAGAAGTTAGTGAAACCCAGGAAGCTTTGTAACTACTTAAGAGTCTGAGGGGGCTGCCATTCTAGGATAGCTTTCACTTTCACCAGGTCCATCTCCACTCCCTTACTTGACACTCGCTAGCCCAGGTAGTCCAGGCAGTTCTGGTGGAGCTCGCATTTGGAGAACTTAGCATATAAATTCACTGCTAGAAGCTTCTTGAGGATTTGGAGGACTAACTGGATGTGCTCTTCCATCATTTTGGTAAAGATAAGGATGTAATCCAAGTAAACTAGGACCCCCTTATACAGATGCTGATGTAACACCTAATTTATCAACTGCATGAACATCACAGGGGGCCCTTGCAAATGGCACCATCTTAAACTGAAAACTTCCCATGGGCAATTGAATGCCATCTTCCATTTGTCCCCCTCTCTGATTTGGACATAGTAATATGCTTCCCTCAAGTCTAACAGTGAATATCTTTCCCTTAGCCAGGTGTGTTAGCATGTGTTTCATGAAGAGGAGGGGGTACATGTTTTCCACACACACCCTATTGATCCTTCTAAAATCCACACATAGTTCCATCTTTCTTTTCCTTAAACAAGACCAGAGCCACTATGCGGGATTTAGCCGGTTGGACCAAGTCCCTGGCTAGATTTTTGTTGATGTACTCTCTTAGCTCCCTCATTTATCTGGGGGTCATAGAGTACATTTTGGCATAGAGTACTTAGGCAGTTTCACCCCTGGCAAGATTTCAATTGCACAGTCCGTGGGGCAATGATGGGGCAGTACATCACATTCCTTTTCCTAAATACCTCCACCAGGTCCTGGTACTCTCTGGAATGATTTGGTTCCCTGGGGGCCAATTCAACCTGGCCCTTGAGTATTCTCAGCTCCTGCCATCCATCTCCAGCAGCATAACTTGTGCAGTTCAGTCGTGTGGGGGAGGGAGAGGGCCTCTCCCTAGTCTCAATTTCCTATCCTTCCCTTCCCACCATATTGTCGGGTCTCACTTGTCCACCCAGGCCAACCCCCAGGATTACAGCTTCTGTCATTTTTGGGATGATCATGAATCAAATCATCTCCCAGTGCTGACCCATCTCCAGCTTCACAGCCTTGGTTAAGTGTGTAACAGGAGCCCCTCCCCCATCAGTGAGCCATTGACCTGCTCGAACCTCATGGCTCTGGACAACTTTCTTGCTTGGATCTCCAGCTTTAACATGGTTGGCAGGCTTATCAAGCATCAGATGCAGCCTGAGCCTATTAAGGCTTCAAACTCCCCCGGAATTCCCGACTTGGGTGACACAATTCTCATGGGGATAGCGAAGGGGTGGATGGCTCTACTCGCCATTGGGTCTCCTTCTCCCTCATCCTCACTGTTGTACGAGACTGGTGATTGATTCCCTTTCGCTGGAGTTCCCACCCCCTCGGGTGGGTGAGAGGGGACCTTGATCACCTGGTGGGCAAGATGGACTTTTTTGGCACCTTCTGTGATGGGTTCTTCGGTTTGGACGGTGCTGGTGATCCCGCCTTCAGTTTGAGTGCAGTTCCAGGCACTCGGCCACTTGGTGCCCTGACTGGCCACATTGAAAGCATTGTATGGGGCCCAGCTGGCATGCTGGTGGGCATAGCTGAGGCTGATTGCCTCCTGGCTGGTTGGCTCTCTTGGCTCTTCCTCAGTCTCGCTTCGGTGTCGACCCTTGGTTTATAAGCCCTCAGCTCCACGTGTGTAGAGTAGGAGGAATTTTTACTAGAAAAAAGGATTTCTGAGAAAATAAAGAATAGGCGATTTATGGTACTGTGGAAGAAGTTGTTTAAGAGTTTAAGTATGACAAGCACGACGACAATTACAAAAACTGCAAAGAAAACTACACAGATGACAGCTTTCCCATCGGGACAGAGATTAGGAGACATGCTGGGGGATGAGTTCAGTTTCCTCATTAAATTTACAGAGTATGCAGTCGACATTGAATATGATCCAAGAAGTGATGCTGAAAACGCAAGAGTCAATAGGTAAGAACCATGAGAAAATAAAGAGTGATATGTGTGAAGTGAGAGAAGATATACGGAAATTAGATGACAGAATGGGGAAAATACAAGAGACAATTGCTAAAAATAAACAGAGAATAAAGACAGTAGAGGCAAGATCAGAGCAAACAGAGAAGAAATTGGAGGAAATGGAAGAAAGACTGATGGCAGCAAATCGGAACCTGGAGGAGGCAATAATACGTCTTGAACTGGAAAAATCTGCCTTCTATTTAAAATTTCAAAATATAACAGAGAATAACGAGGAAGATCTTGCGAACCTTATGACAGAAATGGTGGCTGACATGTTGCAGATGAATAAACCTGAACTACAGAATGGTATTGATGAAATTTACAGAGTTCATATTAATTACGCACGTCGCCATAAGCTACCATGGGAAATACATGTGTGGTTTGAAAAAAAAAAAAGATCAGAGATGAAATCTATAGAAGGACAATTTATAAAGAGAAAGAAGTTTTAACCCTTAAGCAACTTCCCAGAAGAATTAGAGAACAAAGGCGGAATTACAACTTTCTCTCTTCACAACTTGTTAAATACAAGATATTGTTCCGGTGGCTTATCCCTGAGGGTATGCTAGTATCTTGGCAAGATAAAAAAATCAGAATTGATACATTGGATAAAGCCCAAGAGTTTTACAAACATTACATAGCAACGGATGAGGAACAGGAGAGTGGAGAAGAGACAGATGATAAAAGCCAGGAAGAACAACTGGAAGAAAAGGTGTTGGACAAAGAAGTAAGAGAGATGATTGAAAGAAAACATCAGGAAAGAGAGGGACGAGGAGGAGGACGCAATGGGAGATAAGACCGAGGAGAGGAACACCAATACCAAGGACTACCAATAAACGATAATATGGAAAAAGAAATTAAATTAATATCAATAAATATAAATGGCTTGAACTCTCCGGCAAAAAGAAAGCAAGCAATCTCTAAACTCCAAAAGCAAAATATGGACATTACATGTCTACAAGAAGTCCATATTAAAAAACAGCAAAGTGACATCTTAGAATCTCACAAAATAGGGAAACTCCATTTGGCTCTTGCACAGGGAAAAAAAAAAGAGGGGCATAGCAGTATACATAAAAGAAGGGCTAAAGCCGAGACAGATACACGCAGATGATGAAGGGAGAACACTATTAATTGAAGAAACAATAAGGCAAAAACAAACACTATTGGCAGTTATTTATGCACCAAACATTAATCAGAGAGAATATTATTATAAATTACATGAGAAAATAGTAGAACTAGACCCAGAGAATATTTGTTTATTAGGAGATTTTAATATGGTAGTAGATCCCAAAAAAGATTACACAACTGATAAAAAAAATAAAAAGAGGAGGAAAACATTGCCGATCATGTTCTTCAACATGATGCAAGAGCTGAATTTAAAGGACATTTGGAGGGAATTAAATCCACAGAAAATACAGTATACCTTCTTTTCTAACCCATGGTCTAATTCATGGTCAAGGATAGATATGGTATGGATGGATTTGGAATTGGGTAAAAACATAGCGGAGGTAGAGATAACATCAAATACATGGGTAGATCACAATCTGTTAATAGTGAAATGGAAGGAAAGAGTAAAAAAGAGAGGGAGGTGGACAATGAATCAGAGGGTACTAAAAGAAAAAATACATGTACAATGGGTAGAAAAAGAATTGGATTTCTTTATGAAGGAAAATTTAAATGAATACCCACTACAGAATCTTTGGGACACGACTAAAGTTTACATTAGAGGATTAACAATAGCCTATGTGGCGAGAAGGAATAAAGAAAAAAAGAAACAACAAACAGAGTTACAAGAGAAACTGGATGAATTGGAAGATAGGATGCAGGAATCCCCAAATGAAAAAATTAGAGGAGAAAAAGAGATGATTAAGTACAAAATAAATTTGTTTTCCCAAGAAGAAATGGCCCAAAAACTTAGATTGACAAGACAAAATTATTTTGAACATGCCAATAAACCAGGGAGATGGCTGGCCTATTAACTGAAGAAGGAAAAAGAAGCTAAGTTAATTACACAGTTATAGGATGAAGCAGGGAATACACATTACCAGATGGAAGAGGAAAAGAATATTGCCCAAAAATTCTTTAAAACTCTGTATAGTCAGGAGAAGATAGAGGAAGAAGGTATTAAACAGTACCTAAATGAGAGGAATCTCCCCATATTATCAGATGTAATAAAAGAAATGATAAATGATAAAATTACTATGACAAAGATGAAGGCGGCAATTCAAAAACCAAATAATAATAATAATAATAATAATAATAATAATAATAATAATAATAAAAACTCCAGGACCAGACGGAATCCCCACAGAGTTTTATAAAGAAATACAAAAACCATTGGAAATATTATTATTGGATATATATATAACAAAACATTAGAACAGGCAAAATTACCAAAGACTTGGACTGAGGCATTGATAACACTTTTTCCAAAAGACAACACAGATAAACAGCAAATTAAAATCTATAGGCCAATCTCGCTACTAAATGCTGACTACAAAATATTTGTGACAATAATGGCTGAAAGAGTCAAAAAAATACTAAATGAAATTATTTATTCTGACCAAAATGAGTTTCTACCCAATAGGCATATAAGAAACAACACACGGATTATAATGGAATATTATATATATATATACATACATACATATACATATACATACATACATACATACATACATACATACATACATACATATATATGCATATTCTTTCTAGCCAGGTTTTACCTACGTAAACTTAGTTGTTCTACAGCCCTAGTTCTGTGAAATCTCATTCACCAGTTTCTGGGCCTTTTTTCTGCTGACAAGCTGCAACTCTGTATTGCTCTCTGGAAAAAAAAAAGACATATATACAGATATACATACATACATACATACATACATACATACATACATACATACATATATATATATGGAATATAATGAGGCCCATCCAGAAAAGCAAGCAGCTTTTATATGATATTCATAGATGCTCAAAAAGCCTTTGATAATTTAAATTGGAATTTTCTTATAAATCAATTAAAAATTATGAATTTTGGGGGGAAATTTACAGGAATGATTAGGACAATTTACTCCAACCAATTGGCAAACATAATATTAAATGGGGAAACAACTGAGGATATTAGTATATCTAAAGGGGTGAGACAGGGATGTCCCTTACCCCCCCACTTCTATTTATATTATTGTTGGAAACATTACTGAAACAAATTAGGCAAAATCAGGGAATAAAATATTGAAAATTAGACAGGAAGAATACAAGTACAAGCTTTTGCGGACAATTTGGCCTTTATTATAGAAGATCCTCTAGAAACAGGAACCATATTATTACAGGAAATTGAAGAATTCAGCAAAGTGTCAGGGCTCAAAATAAATAAAGAAAAAACTAAAATACTAACTAAGAACCTTACTAACAGGCAAAATAAGGAACTGGAAGAGAAATTGTGGATCCAAATTGTCAAAAAAGTGAAATACCTGGGAATTTGGTTAACAGCAAAATGCTCTTCGATAAAAGAGGACAATTACGATAAATTGGTACAACAGATACAAGAAGATGTAGATAATTGGGCAAAATTACAAATATCTTTAATTGGCAGAATCACCACAATAAAAATGAATATATTACTCAAATTTTTGTATCTCTTCCAAACAGTACCAATAAAATAGGGAAAAATTTCTTTGAACAATTAAAAGAAATAATAGCAAAATTTATTTGGTTGGGGGAAAAAGCCCAAATAAAGTTAAAACTTCTATAAAATCCTAGAACCAAAGGAGGTTTTGGCCTCCCTGACTGGGAATTATACTATCAAGCGGTGGCCGTGACGTGGATTAAAGATTGGATCCAACTGAACAATAAAGGAGTATTAACATTAGAGGGCCACAATCTCCAACTCGGCTGGCATGCATTTCTTTGGAAAGGGAAAAACAAAACCCATGCATATTTTCAGAGACACTTAGTGAGAAATGCTTTGATAAACATCTGGGAAAAAATTAGGAAAAATCATTACATGAAAATCCTAATTTGGCTATCAACAATGGAAGCAATGATTTACCCAAACGTATTAGATTTAAATAAGGTGGTGAGGTATTTGGAATTATTAGATGAACAAGGAAACTTAAAATTGGACCAGGATTTAAAGAACCAAGAAATAAAGATTGATTGGTGGCCCTATCTCCAAATTAGAACAAAATATAAAAAAGATCTAGAACAATATGGCATTTATGGAGAACAATTGGAACATGATAAAATACTATTAGGAACGGGGGGGGGGAATGATTACCAAAACTTATAATGTCTTACTAAGATTTAAAATGGAAGAAGAAAATGTGAAGGAGACGATAATAAGTTGGGCTAGGAATTTCAGATACACTATTGAATTGGGATAAATTGGGATAATTTATGGAGAAAAAATATAAATTAACGATGTCAGTTGCCTATAAGGAAAACCTCTATAAAATGTTCTATCGTTGGCATTTACCACCAGCCAGATTGGCCAAAATGTTTTCAAACTGTTCATCTGAGTGCTGGAGATGTGGTTATAAACAGGGAACTTTCTACCACATGTGGTGGACTTGTCCCAAAGCAAAGAAGTATTGGCATAAGATAAGGAAATGGTTGGAAGAAATAATTGAACAAAAGATCGAATTGAAGCTGGAACTATTTCTTTTGGGCATTCTAGATGGGAAAATGGGTAAAAAAATTTCAATACATAATATTAAATATATTAACGGCAACCAGAATCGTTTTTGCACAGAATTGGAAACAGATTGATATCCCTACAAACGCAAAGATAATAAGAAAAATTTATGAGTGTGCAGAAATGGATAGACTGTCTATGGAGATTTCAAACTCCCCCTGAACTCCCGATTTAGGTGACACAATTCTCATGGGAATAGCGAAGGGACGGATGGCTCTACTCACCATTGGGTCTCCTTCTCCCTCATCCTCACTGTTGTACGAGACTGTGATTGATTCTCTTTTGCTGATATAACAAAATTCCCTAATTCCCTATTGCTGACTGATGTATCTCTTGATCACAGGCTTCACTTTCATCCTCATCCAAACTGTTATGAAAATCTGTGCTCATAGGTGTTGAAGCAGTGTTACAATCTTTCATGTTATATCTCTCCAACAACTGTTCAATTTTTCTTTTTTGACTGAGAACATAACCACCTTTCTCAGTTTTTTGTATCTCCACACCAAGATAATTTTGTATTTCTCCCAAATTATTTAGTTCAAATTTCTTCTCCAACTTATTAGCAAATTCTTTTACCTGTGATACATCCTTTGCAATGAAACAAAGATCATCCACAAATGCCAATAGTTGACAATCCCCACCTTGTAACTTTCCAGTGTATATGCAACCATCAGCCTTGCAACTCTTGAACCCAAGATCCTTCAATGCATTATCTAAACAGATATTCCAATTCCTGGCTGACTGCTTGAGCCCATAAATGGCCTTGTTCAATTTATACACCATGTTAGGCAGTGGTGAAATGTAAAATTTATTATTACCAGTTCTGTGGGCGTGGCTTGGTGAGGGGGTGTAATATGACTGAGTTGCTGTGGCCAACTTTTTTTTCTTTTAAAACCATTTTTCCTACTTTAAAAGCATTTTAAAAATGCTTTTAAAGCCTCTGATGATCCCAGCTGATTTGCCTGATCTGCAGAAGCTTTTTTTTAAAGCCTCTGATGATCCCAGCTGACTTGCCTGATCGGCAGAAGCTTTCTTTTTTTTTAAAGCCTCTGACGATCCCAGCTGACTTGCTTGATCTGCAGAAGCTTTTTTTTAAGCCTCTGACGATCCCAGCTGATTTGCCTGATCAGCAGAGGCTTTTTTTCCTTTTAAAAACATTTTTTCTATAACCTCTTTGGTTGTAGAAAAAATGCTTTTAAAAGCCTCTGATGATCCCAGCTGAGCCATGCGATCATCACAGGCTTTTTTTTTTTCTTCTAAAAGCATTTTTTCGGCCAAAGAGGTTGTAGAAAAAATGCTTTTAAAAATTAAAAAAAAGCCTCTGATGATTGCAGGGCTCAGCTGGGCAATGGGGGGGGGCAGGGATTTTTGCTACTAGTTCTCCGAACCACCCGCCTCCATCGCTACCAAATCAGGCGATCTGGTCCAAACCGGGAGCATTTCACCCCTTGTGTTAGGCCTTTCACGTTCATACCCTGGTGCTTGAATCATGTAAATTTCTTTCTCTAATTCTGCATTGAGGAATGCAATGGTTATGTCAAAATGCCAAATTTCATGGCCATGTGCTGCTGCCAACGCTAGTGCCAGCCTTATGCTTTCACTCTTTGCTGTTGGCGCGAATACCTCATTATAGTGCACATTTTTCAACTGTAAAAAACCTTGTGCAACTAACCTGGCTTTATATTGTAACTCATTATTGGGCAGTACTTTTTCTGATATACCCACTTGCATCCTACAATTTTGCTACCCTGTGGTAAAGCCAGAGATGTGAACATTTTATGTTCATCCATGGAGTTCATTTCTTTGTCCATGGCTTCTTTTGTTTTTACTTGTTCAATTTTAGGTAATGTCAATACTTCCTTATAGTTTCTTGCTCATACCATACATTACACACTTTAACTTTACTAGCAGAATACCTGTCAGGTGGAATCCCTTTGTCCCATCGCTCTGACCTGCATGGTATTGACTGCTCCTGTGTTTCAACCCTCTCTTGTTTCATATCTTTTTCAGCTTCTCATCCCTGAACGCTGACACCATCACTGTGAGTTACCATCACTAAGTGAGTTACTGTCTAGAAGCATTCCAAAAATTTGCATCAATTCTGTTCCAATTTTGCTCTGCAAAACTATCCGACCTGGAAATCACTATTCTTTTGCTCCCATCACTAAAACAATAGCTTTTTGAACCTGGCTCATAGCTCATAAATCTGAGCTTAATAGCCTTTGGTTGTCCTTTTCTTCTAATTGCTTTTGGAATATGCACCCACGCATTACTCAAAAACTCTTAAATGTGCCAGAGACGGTTTTCTCCCATATAGCACTGCATATGGAGTATCATTAATAGATGAACTCCACAGTCTATTAATTAAATAGCTAGCAGTCAATATGGCTTTACCCCAATATGACCTGCTCAGACCAGAATCCTCCAACAGTCATCATTTGTAAGACACCATTCCACCTCTCAACTACACCATTCTCAGCAGCTGTGTATGGATTTGTGCATCTGTGTTTTGTACCTAATTGTCCCAACCATTGTTGAAAACTTGCTGATGCAGCCCTGTTGCGAATCGGTAGTAAAGGTAAGTAGAACCCACCCCTGCTCTGAGCCCATAACTTGTCAGAATTCCTTGCAAAAATCAAATCCAGAAGCACATAGAGATAACTGATTCAGCTGGATTCATTAACTTCTTTATATACATAATAATACACGAAGATAAATGCACAATATCAATATAGAAGATTCTTCCAATGTAGCAGTTACAAGCAAAACACAAGGCAGGAGAGAACAGTAAGTTTCATTTCAGCTCAGATCAGCAGACAAGTTCACAGACGCTGCTTTCAGTTTTGCTTCTTTTTGCATAGACTCAGAAGTTGCAGACTAAGACACGCCCTGGCTCCAGTATATCTCAGGTCCCAATTGGCTGACTTAGTTGTTATGCCTATTCATTGGCTGACCTTGTTACCATGTCTTCCCAGTCGTGAATATTCTGACAGAAAGAGCCAAGTTTCAGGATTCTGATTTGCTTGAGTTCATTAGTCAAAGCCTTGACATAATGTGAAGACTATGTCTTTCATATCAGTGATTTCAGTTGTTAGATCCTTGAATACAAATAAAATAATAAAGTGGATCTTGTAAAATCATGATCCACCCATCCTTCTGATGAATGAATGGGGAGATACAGAGTCTTCCTAAGAATCCTTGATATGAATATAATCAAATAGCTCCCAAAAATGAATATTAATACATTTTTAACTAATTTGTCTTTTTCTTGCTGTCCCATAGTGATGCTTCTTGAATTCATACAATTAAACAAGAGCTAAAAACTGGGTTCTGAACAATAAATGTAATCTTAATTCTGATAAAAGCAGTGACAAAATTTCTACAGTTTACAATATCAGACATGGATATGAACAGTCCTCCTTTCCTAGTGGTGCTCAGACTTTTGCAAATTTGCTTCTTCTTCAAAGCTTGGAAATTATGCCCACTGAAATTTTGTGTCAGATTTGTTGGGGGAAAGAAGTTCCCCAAGATGTTTTGCTGATTCGAGGAGAATATAACATGTTCTTGTGTGGGCTGTACATGCAGCTTCTTGATTGCATTAGTGGATTTTAAACATTTGATATTAGTGGAAGAGGAAATTATTGTCCAGAGACCTGTGCTGTATGGAGAAGGATCCTTGAATGGATACTATGGATCAGTATCGGAAATGATTAGATGAGTTGCTCAAGACAGTAAAGATTTTGGTTAGTTAAATTATAAATCCAAGCATATACAGTAGTATTTTGGGTTTCCATACACATTACAGTTTATTGTCTATTGAAATCATTGCCACTGGATGCAGGAAGGAAGAATGATGGGACAACATTTCAATAAACATTCTTTCAGCCTTGAAAATAGAATTCCATGTTTGCAGTTGACTGCACTAATTCACCCAAATGATTGTGAAACATTGTTCCTGTTAAGGGTGAAAGGGAATCATCCAGGCTCAGTCATCTGACTGATGAATGAATGTTGGTTTCAAAGTTAGTAGCCCTCTAGTTCAGGGGTGTCAAATTCAAGGCCCATGGGCTGAATCCAACCCATGGGATGCCTAGATCTGGCCTGCAGGGCTGCCCTGGAATAGTGAAGGACCAACCTGTGGTGCCTCTTTCAGTGAAGGCTGCAGAGGACTGCAGGAGGCCATCCCAGCCGACAACAAAGGTGGAGACAATGGATCCCCCCCAGCCCCGCCCAGGCCACCACAGGTGCCCCCAACATAAGTGACATCAAGATGGCCACACCCATGCTGGCCATGCCCCCTGCTACCCTGAGGTCAAACACAACCCTGATGTGGCCCTCAATGAAATCGAGTTTGACACCCCAGCTCTAGTTGAAGGGCTACATATGCTGCTTTTGAAATCCACACAAATTATTTTATTTATTTATTTAATTTATTTATTTCATCAAGCATGTATTTTATGACAGATACAAGTGAAAATGTAATTATAAATACATGAAAAGGATACAAATAAAAGAAAACATTAGGACAGGGATTGTAGGCACGCTGGTGCGCTTATGCACACCCCTTACAGACCTCTTAGGAATGGGGTGAGGTCTACAGTAGACAGTCTAAGGTTAAAGTTTTGGGGATTTGGGGAAAAAACCAGTCAGGTAGTGCATTCCAGGCATTGACAACTCTGTTACTGAAGTCTTATTTTCTGCAGTCTAGTTTGGATCAGTTTACTATGAGTTTGTATCTCTTGTGTTCTCTTGTATTGTTTTGGTTGAAGCTGAAGTATTCGTTGGCTGGTAGGACATTGTAACAGATGATTTTATGTACTGTGGTCAGGTCAGACCAAAAACGGCAAAGTTCTAAACTGTCTAAGCCCAAAATTTCGAGTCTGGTGGCATAAGGTATTTTGTTGCGAGCAGAGGAGTGGAGGACTCTTCTTGTGAAATATCTCTGGACTCGTTCAATTGTATTAATGTCTGATATGCAGTGTGGGTTCCAGATAGATGAGCTGTATTCAAGAATTGGTCTGGCAAACTGATTACACTGGGATTAACAGTGGAACAAAGATGATTACACTGGGATTTACAGTGGAAGGATAAAAGAAAAGGTAAAATTAGATTATGTAAAAAGAAAATATATAAATGGAAATAATGAATCAATTTTTATTAAGATATTGGAAGGTATTGTTTGAGAAAATTGATAGCTATAATAATTGGGATATTGTTTAAATATGTCTAACAGTTGTAATAATTTGAATTTACTTAAGCAAATGTTTTACTTAAGCAAAAAGGAAAAGAAAATTGAAATAGCATTGTTTGAATTAAGAACTATGTCTAAATATTAAATTGCTATATTTTTAAGATTAGAGGTAAGATTTAAATTTGATAAATGTACTATGAGTTATTAACTGATTTAAGATTTTAGGTGGGTTAATAGAAGGATAATTGTTTTGATTAAGTAAATAAGAGTAAACTCTTTTTAAGTTGGTATTAGTTGAATATGTGATTTAAGATTGAGAAATAAGTGTTATAGCAAAATAGAATATACAAAATTTTGTTAAAGATGATAAAAAATTGTACAAATTGATGACCGGATCAAAGCTCTGTTCCGAAAAGATGTAATTGGTATGTTTGGTTAAAAAAAAAAAAACTTTTTGCAAAAAAAGAAAAAAGAATTGGTCTGGCAAAAGTTTTGTATGCTCTAGTTTGCAATTCAATATTACCAGAGAAGAAACTACACAAGATTAGGTTAACAACTCTTAATGCTTTTTTAGCAATGCTGTTACAGTGAGCTCTGGCACTTAGATCATTTGAGATGAGTACTCCAAGGCATTTGACAGGGTGAGGGTCATCTGTTAGGTTGTATCCGTCTAGCTTGTATTTTGTGTTTTTTTTTGCCAATGTGTAAGACAGAGCATTTGTTGGTTGAGATTTGGAGTTGCCAATTGTTTGACCATTCTGACACATAGTTGAGGTCTTTTTGTAGAGTAGCAGCATTGTCAGTGGTGTTGAATAGTTTTACATCATCAGCAAAGAGAACGTAGTTGTTTATAATATGATCACAAAGGTCATTTATATAAAGTATAAAGAGTATGGGTCCTAAAATGTTGCCTTGGGGGACACCGCTGTTAACAGGTACAGGGTTAGATAAGGCATTCCCTATTTTGATTACTTGCTGCCTGTTTGATAGGAACACAGCTATCCACTTATGCACAAATCTTGAAATGCCATAAGATTTTAGTTTTAGAAATAGCTTGTCATGTACCACTGAATCGAAGGCTTTACAGAAGTCTATATAAATTGCATCTATCTCAACCTTGGTTGAGTTTTGAAGTCCATATGTTTTTGCAGTGTAATAGTTGCAGACTGCAGGACAATTTTTTTCTAAAGCCAAATTGCTTGTTATACAGTAGGTTGTTTATTAAGTTTATATGCTTATAAAAGAGGTC
This sequence comes from Arizona elegans, assembly GCA_022577455.1. Classification (NCBI taxonomy): domain Eukaryota; kingdom Metazoa; phylum Chordata; class Lepidosauria; order Squamata; family Colubridae; genus Arizona; species Arizona elegans. The sequence continues at coordinate 60,174,308 of JAKOOJ010000004.1, forward strand.
CATTTTTGAAACAATGCCAATGCTATTATGCAGTGCCTAATATTAACGGATAATGTACAATGCCCAATGAAGGTAAACTGACTTGCAACAGACTATTTATTTATCTCCCTCTTTTCTTCATTTTATATTTTATTAATTAGGCAGATAAATATCTTGTGTTAAAATGTCACCTTGTGGTACATCAAGATGTCTCTGGCAGCATAATTGGCAGTGAACAAATGTGCATGGATAGCTCCCAGCAGGGATACTTCTAAATAAAGGAACAGTAAATAGCCTGTAACCACACACACAGACAGACAGACACACACACACACACACACACACACACACAAACCAGCCCTTGATCTTTGTATTGGTCCCCTACCTCTAGCCAAAAATACAAGTACTGTAACGTATTTCAGACTACTGTAGGTGCAATTTGTAAAAGAAGCACAGCTTGGACTGTTTTCAAATATGCATTGAGCTTACTTCACATTTTTCCCACACTTCATGCCTTGCAACAAAAAGGAAAACCTGCACTTTTTTAGAATAGGCATGCATATTCTTTAGCTCTCAAAGACTTAAAAACTGTTCCTGGACCTTTTTCAAAAAATGTTCTTATATAGTTTGAATGTGATTGAGGCAAAAATTATTAAATATATAGAAAATAATTATAGTAGTGGTATTTATATTTACCAATATTGAACTGTAAATTATATCAATTTTATTTTTGGCATCCCCCTGCAGACTTCTTTGGAATATAATTTGTAGCATGTCAGTCAAAGCCAACTATGACTTTCAGGCTTTAACAGTTGGATAATTCAGCCAATTTAAATTGGACAGCTCCTGCAGTTACAGTTCAGGTGAAAGAGTTGTTTCACACATTCAAGTGACAATTTCAATATGCAACAAGAAAAGTAACAAAGAATTTCATGAAATATTTGTTGCATTTATTACCACCTTTATTACATATTATTACACAAAATTAGTTTTGTGTATCAGGGAAGTAAAATGTAACCCCTGAAAAGCTAGTATTGAATAGGCTATGGATTATTATTTATTTAAATAATGATCATTTGTCTATGAACTTAGTACAAGCAGTTCTCAACAACATTTGATTAGTAACCATTCAAGGTTATAATGCCACTGAAGTGATTTATGACTCGTTTTCACTGTTATGACCCTTGCAGCATCCCCATGGTGACATGATCAAAATTCAAGTGGTTGGCAACTGGCAGGTATTTATGACAATTGTATTGTCTCTAGGTCATGTGATTGCCATTTGCAACTTTCCCAGCCAGCCTCCAACAAGCAACATCAATGGGGGAAAGTCAGATTCGCTTAATGACTCACACGATTCACTTAACAACTGTGGCAAAAAGGTAGCAAAATGGGGCAAAACTCACTTAACAACTACCTTGCTTAGCAACAGAAAATTTAGGGTCAATTTTAAGTCAAGGACTATCTATATTAACTACAGTTGCAGTCATTGGCATGTTAAATTTATTTTTTAATCAACAAAGAAATAAAGGGAGACTAATATAAATCTATTTCAAGCTATTTAGTTCTCGTATAGCTAGCTGACAAGAGCAAAATAGCTTGAAATAGATCTATACTAGTTTCCCTTTATCTTTTTGTCAGTAAAGTATAAATTTAACACAAAAATAGTTTGTTGCAAAAGTGATTGCCTGCGAAACCCCCTGGATTGGGGCTGAAAGGCGAAAGTGGAAGCTCCGTCCCATATTTGGGTAGATCATGTTGCCCTGATAAAAAACATTTGTCATTGGTATAAGTTTATGTTGCACTCATCTCCCTGAAGTATTTTTTTTCTCAATCCAATAATTTTACTTCTCCCTGTTGCACCCCCCATTGTTTTCTTCCTTAAAGATCTGTGTTTCTCAATGTTGGCAACTTTAAGACATGTGGACTTCAGTTCAAGAGTTGAAGTCTACACGTATTAAAGTTACCAGCTTTGAGAAACACTGCTACAGATGATGAAGGAAAACTAGGACATAAGAATTCACATTATGTACTTGTAATCACAATTCTGCTTGGTAAGAATGCAGGCATAACTATTCTCTAATAGCAATTGATTCAGAATGGTTAAAGTAGAGCGTTTGTAATCTGTTACTAATTTAGTGCCATTCTGATTTCACAGCCCCTCTTTAGATATTGGTATTTTAGGACGAAATCGCTGATTGGCTGCAACAGATATATAAGGAATAAAACATTTTTGATTAACTCATTTTTGAATGAAATCTCCTTTACTAATGTACTAAATATTTTCTGTGCTCGTAAATCTATAATTCTTTTGGAGAAATTTTATTTAAAAAATATATCTGAAAGCCAAACTAGATATTCAGAAGGATCAGGGGGTATAATTCCTTTGGATCCGCAATTTAGATCCAAATATACAATGCAAAGGAATTTTATATTTAATGAAAAGTAACTTCCATGTGTTCAACAGAGCTTTTTCCAAGATACAAATGCAACAAATGGCTGTCCATATTGATTACATTTATCATATTTAATTAATGATAATATAACTTAAGCACTATTGATTTCAATAAAATTTATGTATAATGGAACATAGAATACAGTTTTGAGGAGCTCCCTGTAGGATTTACATCCACATTCTACTTTCAGAATCTAACTGAAAGGTCTTATATATGAATGCTGACCAGTTTTAATGTCTGCTCCATCATTTCTCTAGTGTAAAAATAGCAATTTTCCCTACCTCAGGCTAGATTAGAACCCACAGCAATGAACTGTTGATTCCTGCAAGGAATATATTTGATTTTCAACTTTCTCACAAGTAGTATAAGGACATATAATTCCTTCAAGCATGTAATTGTGTTAAATTCTTCTTCTCTGTCCTCTAAAGTAGTCATCTAATGTCTGTTTGATAGAGCTACAATATTTTATTTCTAGTGCATTTGAGGGAGCCCTTCAAAAGTAATAGCAATGGAGTATTCCAAGTACATGGCTAATGTTTCCAAGATTTCAATGGAAAATCAATAATGCATAAGATGGCACTAAAAAGAAAGGACAAAAAGTATCAAAAAAGCATAACAAAGAATAACAAAGAATCACCTTGATATTTTGCTCAGAAAGCCTTCCATCATGGAAAGATATGGTACTCCTTTGTTGTTATATTTGTGGCTTTTCCTTTATTGTTAAACTAATAATAGCCTGATTCACCAGTTGCGTCCCTTTCTGGATCAGGACTCGTTAAATATGGTCATTCATGCTCTCGTTACTTCCCGCCTGGACTACTGCAATGCTCTCTACATGGAGCTCCCCTTGAGGAGCACCCGGAGGCTCCAGCTGGTCCAGAACGTGGCTGCGCGGGTGGTTATGGGAGCGGCGTGGCACTCCCATGTGACCCCCCCTCCTGTGCGAGCTGCACTGGCTCCCGGTGGTCTTCCGGGTGCACTTCAAGGTTTTGGTTACCATCTTTAGAGCGCTCCATGGCATTGGACCGGGGTATTTACGAGACCGCCTTCTGCCACCAGTAGCCTCTCACCGATCAGTACGCTCCCATAGAGAGAGGCTTCTCAGGGTGCCGTCGGCCAAACAGTGTCGACTGGTGGCCCTCAGGGGGAAAGCCTTCTCTGTGGGGGCACCTACCATCTGGAACGATCTCCCCCCTGAGATATGGAGGATCCCAGATCTGTGCATGTTTCGTCGTGCTCTCAAAACTTTTTTATTTCAGCAGGCTGGCCTGGCCTAACTCTCCTCTTTTAAATTTTTAATTTGTTTGATTTTATAAATTGGGTGTTTTAATCTGTGTTTCGGCCAAAATATTTAATAATTTTAAGGGACTTTTAATATTTGTATTATCTGTATTTTATTTTGGCTGTTCACCGCCCTGAGTCCTCCAGGAGTAGGGCGGTATAGAAATTTGATAAACAAACAAACAAAATAATAAACAAGTTTGAGGGAGAAATACAGTTGTTTTTGTGTTTGTGTAAAACACAATGCTGTATGTAATGTGTAAAACAAAGTGCATTTGTATATCCCCAGTTTAGATATTAATGGCTGTGTGTTGTGTTATTTTGAGGGGACAGCTCATTTACACTGTTATACAAGCCGTATACTCACTTCTTTACATTGTAGCCAAGTGTCATTCTTCAATGTTGTCACATGAAAAGATATGCTTAAATATTTACAAAATGTAGGGGGTGTATTCACTTCTGTGATTTATTGTATATATAAAACTGATATCTGTGGGAAGCAGGGTTATAGCCAACTGGCCAATATGAGATGAATATTTTGTGCCCATTAAGAAAGACTGGGCCAATCTATTCATGAACAAAACACCTTCAGCTCCAGTTGATGGGATTAAGAAGGACAGGACATGACCTTTAGGACATGATAGGATTAACCCAGCACCATTGAAATAACAAAAGCTCACTACATTGCATAACTCCTAGAGCTGTGATGGCGAACCTATGGCACACATGCCACAGATGGCACGCAGAGCCCTCTTTGTGGTGTTGAAAGAAACATCCTTCTGGGTTCTGCTCCAAGTGGGGAAAAAGACACTGGAAACATGGAGACTGTTTGGAAAGATGGTTTAATGGTGGACAGGATCACATGGCTTGAGTTCCTGAACAGAAAAATGGGCAGATACAGCGAGTTTTTCAGGTTTTTTGCTCTCTCTGGCTTTGAACTTCCTGGGGCCCAGAAAGAGTACTCTAATTGGTTGTCAGACTCCCAGGGGGTGGGGGTCTTGCTGGCTGATGGTCACATGTGTTTCCCAGGTCACATGTGGTGAGTTTCTGCTGCTATTGTGTAGAGGGCTAATCCTATCTTTGTTGGATCTTTGGCAATTCCTACTATGGCTCTGTCTGAAGGAGATAGATCTTTGTTATATAGAATAGACTGGCCCAGGCCTTAATGGCCCATTGACAAAGGGTGGGGGCAGGAAGATGGGAGCTGCTTCAACACATGCTTATCCCAGGGAAATATAATATTCTGCCTTTTTCATATTTCCTAAAATATTTCACTCTTCCAGGAAAGGGGTGATGCTAACTTCCTACAGCGGGCATGCGTGCCATCACCAGCTCCTCTTCAGGGTTCCGGCACGTATATGTGTAAAGACCAACTGACTGGCGTGCATGAATGCACCGGAACCCAGAAGAGAGCAACTGGCTGGTGTGCATGCACATTGGCCAGCTATTCTCTTCCGGGTTCTGGTGCTCCGACGTGCGTGCACATGCATGCACTCCAGTTTTGGCACTCAGTGCCAAAAAGGTTAGCCATCACTGTCCTAGAGCATCTCAGAACCCTATAAAAATCAATCCATTCCTAAGCCAGCTACCCCAGAAACATACTTCTGTCATTGAAGTTTCTAGCATCCAAATAAACAGAGTTCTTTCCAATTGGCCTCCATTTTATTTCCAGTGCCTTTCTCCTGGCTTGGAACTGGAGCGGATTTTTCTTCCAACAGCTCATTTGATATTGGTGGAAGGCTTATAAGCAATGCTGCCTCTCCTTTTCTCTCTTATTCTCCCAACCACCCTGATCAGAAAAGAGAATATATATGCAGTTTTTTTTTTCTAAGAAAGATATACTGGGTAGAAAAAAGACACAGAGAGAAGGAAAAAACTGTTTTGCCATATCCAAACAAAGAGAATTAAGCAAAGCTAAAGGCCATTAATGGGATGCGGTGACTTAGTGGCTAAGACACTGAGCTTGTCGATAGAAAGGTCGGCAGTTCAGCAGTTTGAATCCTTCATGCCATGTTAGGGGGTGAGCTCCCGTTACTTGTCCAAGCTTCTGCCAAACTAGCAGTTCGAAAACACATAAAAGACGCAAGTAGAAAAATAGGGACCACCTTTGGTGGGAAGGTAACAGCATTTTGTGTGTCTTTGGCGTTTAGTCATGCCAGCCACATGACCATGGAGACGTCTTTGGACAGCGCTGGCTCTTCAGCTTTGAAACAGAGATGAGCACCACCCTCTAGAGTCAGGAACAACTAGCACATATGTGCAAGGGGAACCTTTATCTTTACTTTTTAAAGGCCATTTGATCTATTTTCCAAAATAATGGCTAGCCTCATGCACTGTAGTAAGGCCAAATCCAACTTGTTTTTTTAAAAAAATATTTTTTATTATGTATTTTACTTTTTAAAACCAAACACACAATAGCAAAAGAAGTCAAGAGACAAAAACAAAAAACAAAGCACATCTTGTTAATATGCAGTAGCACTGTGAAGTCATCCCTTAAGAACTAAACAATAGCTAAACCTGATTGCTTTGAATGAATGCAACTACTGAATTCAAAGCTAAATACTAAATAAGAGCTTCCTGACTGTCCTCAATCTGAATGATGCCTATAAGGAATAATGGAACAGCTTACCCTTGGCTATTTTGGCCACTTAAGATCTGGTTGCCTGAGGTAGAGATCAATGGGCTTAAATGGGCCCAAGATTATTACATTCTTTAAATAAATTATCAGCTCATTAAAATTGTTGAGACCCACAAAGGATCACCCCAGAGATCATTGCCAGCACTGCTTTCCTTTTCCTACATTTATTTTGTTTTTTTAATCCGGTTTTCCACGAGGCCGGAGAGCGGGTCTCGCAAAATGCAACCAATTTGCCTGCCAGCCGCCTCAACCAGAGAACATTTAGTCTGGCACAAGGAGGATCAGGCTTATCCGCTAGCAAACAAGCGCACTTCGAGATGCTCGTGGGATCGGAGAGCGACACAGCATTGTAGAAAACCAATGTCGTATTGGGCGGGGATGATTGCGGGGGGATTGGACGGGACGAATCGCTCAAAGTGTAATACAAAGCAGCTTTACTGGGGGCGGGGAAAAACAGGACTCCGTAACTAATAAGCCGTGCGCGGTCCTAGCCTTACCAAACCTCTACAAAAGAGCCGGCGCTGTCTGTTGCCGCAAGGCACGCCTACGCAGTCGGTTCCCGGCCCCTCGACTCCCCAAAAGACGCCAGCATTAGAGGGCGATCTCTGGGTCTGGCTTTTCGACGCCTTACTATGAAGCCGCTTGGAAGTCCGCATGAGGCCGGCAGGTGAGAATGTCTGCTGACGTTGGGTCCAAATGATAATTTCAGGTGAGTTCTGAGCTAAACCGGAGTCTTCTTTCCCTGCCTGCCGCCGCGGCCGCACCCCCATTTCTATACCCGCCGCCCTTCTCCTTTCAAGGGGTTATTAAAGGGTCCAGATGATCGTTTCCAAAAAAGGCGGCTGTCTGGAAGTGTTTTTCAGTAGCAGCTGCGCTTGACTATAAAGGAATTTCGCTTTCTCCTGGCCCGCCTTGCCCAGGAATGAAAACCGCCTGGATGGCTGGAAAACCGCTTGGATGGTATATCACTATTCTGTTTATACTATCTATTGTTCCGAATATTTGATAAACCGGTTCTTATTTTTTGGACCGAATTGCAGGGCCGGATTTAGATGAAAAGAGGCCCTAGGCTATTCCACTTATGAGGCCCTTTCACCAGTGGTGGGATTCAATTTTTTTAACAACAGGTTCTGTCGGCGTGGCTTAGTTGGGGGTGTGGCTTGGCAATCATGTGACTGGGTGGGCGTGGCTAGCTGGTCACGTGACTGTAGGCATGGGTAGCTCATCATGTGACTGAGTGGGCATGGCTATGTGCATAGGGACTACTCAGGGCTGAAAAAAGTCATTTCTGACAGGTCCTCACACTTTTGACCGGTCTTCACACTTATGACTGGTCATCATTTATGCCCATTGTAGCATTCTTAACAATGTGTCACTCATTTCACAACTGCTTCTCTTCACCATGACAAGATAGGGGAAAAACGTAAAATGTGAGGACAGTCATAAGTTCGAAGACTGGTCAAAAGTGCGAGGACCAGTCAAAAATAACTTTTTCAGCACTCTGAGTAGTCCATATGCATAAAAGGATACAGCAATAGAGAGGGATGAAGGAAGGGAAGGGAAATTAGAGTAGGAGGGAGGGTAAGAGAGGGAGGAAGAGAGGAGGAGAAGGAGAAAGAAAGAGGAAGTAGGGAGGAGAAGAAGAGGGGGAGGAAGAGAAAGTAAGAAGAAAAGAAAAGAAAAGAGAGAGGTGGTAGGTTTGAGGAGAAAGATTGCTGTACAATAAAAAAGATGAAAGGGAAGAAAGCCAACCCCAAACAAATATAAAGATATTAAGATAAAGAATGAATTGTTAAACTTTAAAGAATAAAAGAGAACAAATATGAATAAATAACAATAATTAGAAACACACATACAAACATACAATGTATTTTCTTTGAACAGAGTATTTGGCCGGTTCACAAATTTAAACAGCGTTTAGTCATTTCAATTAAATTTACAATTTCTATATTTCCTTTTTGCCATATTTATTCCTCATCTATTTTTGTAAAAAACCAATATTACCCTTCATCCTCATCTCTAATCTTAATCAAATTCAATTTTTCCCTTCTATTCTATATTATACCCCTTCCCATTGTCATCTATTTTTATATCCATTCTCACATTGGTTAATTAGGTAATATTAGTTGTTTAATATAAATTCAACATTTTAATATAAATCAATTAGTTATATAACTACCTTTTTTGTATATTAATCAATATGAACATGAATATTCCAATTATTTCCATGCAATCCAATTTCTTACAAATCAATTAATTATATTTACCAATAATAATAAACCAAATAATTTCCCTCATATATTCCTCCAAACCACAACTTAACCATTTCTGCTTTCAGAAATATACAATTAAATAGTATCTCAATTATTACAATTCCGTAGTTAAATAGAGCTTTTTTTCTTTTGTGTTTTAAAATCCTGAACTCTCCTCTTTTTCCCTATTGTTTTCACCTACCTTTTTTGGTGAGGAAAAAGAAAAGACTTCTGCCTGCCTAATTTTCCAACCTTGCAGCAACAGCAAAGCAGTTTCAGTTTTGTTTCTCAGCATAGATAGGGGGAAAAAAAATCAACACTCTTTGCAGGGAAGCAGAAGAGCCCTGAGCAAAACAGCTGAGACAAATCAGCTGAGAGCCGGGAGGCCAATTAGCCTATGCTGAAGCTCCGGGGGCCAATAAAATTACAAAAAAAAAACACCAAATCCTTTGTTAAATTGCTGGCTCCCCCGCCCCTCGCCCACCACTATTTATTGGCAATAAATAGTGGTGCGGAGGGGCGGGGCAAGCCAGCAATTTAACAAAGGGTTCGGCTGCACCACTGGCTCTAGGGCGGCCCTTTGAAACCCCGCGGCAAGAATTTGAAGGTTTTTTTTCCTCTAGCCATCGGAGGCAGCAATAGATTGGGAGTGGGCGGAGTAAATGAACGGCCGGCGATCCAACAGAGCAGAGAGTGTGGGTGAGTGAAGGCATGGAAGCTGCTTTCTCCATCCTGCTCTCTTGCGTCTGGAGCCGGTGGGGAAGCACGTGGCAGCCCACGTGGATCCCAGGCAGCGGAACTCAGGCTAGGGAAGGGGTGGGCAATTGTGGCTCTTTTACAACCTGTGGACTTCAACTCCCAGAATTCCTGAGACAGCCAAGCTGCATCAGGAATTCTGGAAGTTGAAGTCCACAGGTTGTAAAAGAGCCACAATTGCCTACCCCTGGCTACAGTAGGCTGGTGCCGCGCGGGTGGAAGGCGAGGGGCGGGCGAGCCAGCAATTTAACAAAGGGTTCGGCCGAACCCCCTAGAACCCCCAGAAATCCACCACTGTGTAGGCCCCTCTTGATCTTGAGGCCCTAGGCTGAAGCCTAGTTAGCCTATAGGAAAATCCGGCCCTGCCGAATTGGCTTCTGTGGAAACAAATCTTGGTGACAAACCGGTTGGTTGGGTGGTTCTCGTTAAACTGTAAATGGCTGAGGAACAATCTGCTAGCGTTGCCTCCCTGAGTGCTTTTTACTCATGACCCACTCCTTAATACTCCATATATTTTAGAAATAGATTTTTTAAGGCTTCTATTGAATGCACCCTACTTGTTATAGTGTAGTCTTCTTCAACTGTGTTTTGGATAGGACTCCCATCAGCCTCAACCAGATGATCAGTGGACAGGGATGCTAGGAATTGTGTTTTGAAGCCACAAATGTTGGGATCAGATATTTTATGTATTCATTTCTTCCTTTAGTGCACCTACCCATACAAAGTGAGTATTAACCTCATGCTGTATTCAAAAAGTAGAATGTCCTTCCCAGGAGATCATTCTTTGAATAATGTTCCTAAACTAAAACACCCCCAACAACCTCCCCTAATGCTTAATCCCAAAAGTGTAAGAAGAAGATAAGTATCCTTTTCAAGAAATGAAATCAATCCAATACATTCGAGCTTTAATGCAAGTTATTGTGAGGACAATATAATTGTGGAGATATTGAAGCTTTGACAGAAACACAGTAATTTGAATAATGTTTTATGGGTCATTTGCTCCCAAATCTATTTGTATTTTGGCAAAATGGTTCCTAAAGAATGAAACAAAATGAAGTAACACAAGAAAGAGGGGAGAAGCTTTGATGTTTTGAAAACTCACACATACTAATTTTTCATTAATTAATGGCTTATTTCTGATTAATTAAATAAAAATAAAGATTATTTGCCAAATCAGTCTGGCATGACAAGGGGAATCTGGTATATTTGGTAACTTCTAGTCCACCATTGAAATCTCTAAAATATTTAGCAGATAAAAGAAAAAAAACACCCCACACCACTAACTTTGAAATATCTGGAATCTGCTATACAATGATATTGACAGTTGATTCATTTCAGATAAATTGTTCCTTTCATGAAAGTTAGGCAGTAAAAGCTTTATTGTATCTTTCCCACTTCAGAAACAAATACATGTCCTAGACTCTAAAACAAATAATGTTTAAATTTTAAAAGATGATGTAACACTTACAGATTTCATAGCAAAAAGTTTTATATGTCTTCTTAAAAGATATTTCATTCCTGCAAATTAAGCAATGTTTGTTGAGATATGTTTTTATTTTGTTTGCCTTCTGTAGAAATTGCAAGCTGGTATAATTTTCATGGTCATTTCTCCTCTGGGGAGATTAATGCATAATCTTCCTTTCCACTAGCATATGCTTTTCTAATTGAAGAGGGCTAATCAGTTTTGCTTTCTTAGCTCAAGGAACCAAATAAAGATTGAGTAGGTCTGAGCACAAAAATTTGCTTCTGCCTTTGCTTCTCAGGCTATATTAGCTGATTTAAAAAAAGACAGTATTTATTGTGTAATCATGGCCAAGATTGATGGTGATGGAAGGGCTGAGTAGATGAGGAATGTTGTATTTAGTTATGGAAGACGGTGTTGACGGAAAATGCCTCGATAGGCAGTAACCTTTTCCATTGAAATACTGATGCTTAAAATGTAATCCAAAGATTTACTAGGAAGCATTCTTTCTATTTCCCTGTGATTTAAAGAAGCTCCTTCAATATCCATCCAAATGAAAAATACCTTTGCTCAGCAAAGAAAACAGTTCAGTGACACCATTTGTAAATTCTTGTATGAGGCATAGCCCTAACTACTCACTTCCAAGACACTTATCTCAAAGCTCTTATAAAACTAAGCTCTATACGTTTTAGCCATGAAAGCCAGCCGGGTTACTTTGGGCCAGTTATTTTCTCTCAGCCCAATCCTCCTCACAGGGTTGTTGTGGGGAAATACAGAGAAAAAAAGTGTGGTGGACATTTGCCATCTTAAATTATTTGTTAAAATAATAAGATGGGTTACAAATAAATAAAAAAATATTGTTGCTGCCCTGATTAAAAGATTGTTCTGTGTGCCAGTCAATATGAATGCATAATGCTGCCACAAAATACCAGTCTGCAAACCCTCAGCATGTCTAATAGAGGTGCTAACTAGAGGTAGCCTAAATTAGAATAATAAAAAAAAAACCATCAGAAGGCAATGCCAAACCACTAGTGTCTTATTGCCAGGCGAATAATATAAACATACATATTATGTAGTCACCAGGAATTGAGCTCACAGGAGAGTTTAGATTTTTGGCTTTTCTGTACATAGAATTTCAATCTAAATTCACTATCCCTCTGAATAATGTAGAAAAGAAATGAATGTTTCCTACAGAAAAGCTTAAGGTAGTCAAGGTAACTCTGTTTGCATCCCTGGGGATACTTTTTCATCTTTTTCACCTCAGAGACTGTGTATTCATCGGCCATCGAAAGGAGGGGAAGAGCCTTGAGCTCTCCGAAGCAAAAAAGATTATAAATCTTGGATCCTAGACTCTTGGTTTCTAACCTTAATAATACACGTTTTCTTATGTGGGATATTGGAGGCCAAGAATCTCTTCGATCATCATGGAACAGATATTATACAAATACTGAGTTTGTGATACTTGTTGTGGATAGCACAGACAAAGAATTTCCGTAACTAAAGTAGAATTGTATAAAATGTTAGCACATGAGGATTTGAGAAAAGCAGGCTTGCTCATCTTTGCTAACAAACAGGATGTTAAAAACTGCATGACGGTAGCTGAAATTTTTCAGTTCCTGAAACTAACATCTATTAAAGATCACCAGTGGCACATCCAGGCATGCTGTGCTCTTACTGGCGAAGGGAGCTGGAGACCCATGGATCTCAGAAGGAAGGATGCCTGGGGGAGATCTAGTTTTGCTCCCAGGATACCAAAGGACTTCTTCTCCCATCCAGGAGCTGGAGACCCATGGATCTCAGAAGGAGCATTTTTTAGACTTTAGTTTTAGATGTGTTTTAATCCACTTAACACTTTGGCTTAATACATTAATTTTATCTTGGGGAGGGTATGCGTGTGTGTATGTGTGAGGGTATTGGGATGGATGGGATGGAAGGAATGGGTTTCGAGCGACTGAATTTGAGGGAGCCAGGGGCAAGGAATGGAGCCCCCTCTTCTGAGTGTGCAAACAGAAGCAAATGGGGGCTCAGATATGACCCTCAGCTTGGAATGAGTGGGGTGCCTTGCCTGCTGGGGAGGAGGGGGTCCATTGAGGTGGGGGAGAGGATCTCTGGGGTGTTGGAGAGCCGGAGTATTGCGGTTATGACCAGGAGAGGTAGATATGGCGGGAGCCAAGGGGTAGGCCGCTCTAGGAGAACTAGGACTTGCTGTCTCAAAGCGATTACTCTGGTTCTGGTTCACCGGGCTTGCCTCGTATACCTGGTGACTCGGGATGTCAGGGCCCTGACCTCAGGCTGCTGCTGTTTAATGCCAGGTCTGTTGTTAACAAGGCCCCCCTCGTTCGGGACTTAATCCTGGAGGAGGGGGCTGACCTGGCATGCATAACTGAGACCTGGCTGGGCCAGGAGGGGGGTGTGCCCCTCTCAGAGATGTGCCCAGACGGGTTCCAGATACTGCATCAGCCGCGACTCCAGGGAAGGGTGGAGGAGTGGCAGCCATTGTCCGGAAGAGTCTTTGCCCTCGCAGGATCCCTGCCCCTGAGATTGTTGGGTGTGAGTCTCTCCTTTTGAGGTTGGACTCAGGGGTTCAGTTGGGCTTGTTGCTGATATACCTGCCTCCCAGCTGCGTTACAACAGTCCTGCCTGTGCTGCTAGAGGTGGTAGCTGGGCTGGCGATGGAGTTCCCCAGGCTTATGGTACTGGGGGACTTCAATTTGCCGTCACTTGGCGAATCCTCAGATGTGGCTCAGGAGTTCATGGTTTCCATGACAACCATGGACTTGACCCAAGTAGTTCAGGGTCCGACTCATGGGGGGAACACACTTGACCTGGTGTTTCTCTCGGGGCAGTGGAGATATGATCTGGAATTAAGGGGTATAGATGCTTCTCCCTTGTTATGGTCAGAACATTTCCTGTTGAGGTTAGACTTCAGGACGCTACTCCTTCATCGCAGGGAGGTGGAAACGATTAAGTGGTTCCATCCCAGGCACCTAATGGACCCTGAAGGGTTCCAGAAGGAGCTTGGGGAGATACCTGACTCCCTTGTCCACAGTCCAGCTGAGTCCCTGATGGCTGCCTGGAATAGGGCGGCATCTGGGGCACTGGACCGGATTGCGCTTTTGCGACCTCTCCATGGCGGTGGATCCAGGAAAGCTCCCTGGTTTACCGAGGAGCTCTGGGAGATGAAGCACCAGAAGAGATGTCTAGAGCGATGCTGGAGGACCAGTAACTCCAAATCTGACCGAACACTCTTAAGAGCCTTTATTAGGACTTATTTAGTGGCGATACGGGCGGCAAAATGTTCGCATTTTTCTGCACTTATTACATCGGTGGATTCGCGCCCAGCCATCCTATTCAGGGTGCGCGCTCCCTGCTTAATGTAGGGGGAGTGGAGGAGCCCTTGCAGGGTGGAGCTGAGGAGTTTATGCAGTTTCTGTCGGATAAAGTCACTCAGATTCGGATGGACCTGGACTCTGATTGGGCAACTCTGACCGAGATGACAGGGGCAGGTCTTAGTCCTATTGTGTGGGATGAATTTGAGCCTGTGACTCCTGAGGAAGTGGACAAGGCTGAAGGAGCGATGAGTTCCTTCACTTGTTTGTTGGACCCGTGCCCCTCCTGGCTGGTTTTGGCCAGCAGGGAGGTGACACGAGGCTGGCTCCAGGCTTTAGTTAACGTGTCCTTGAGGGAAAGGGCCTTCCCACAACCATTAAAGGAGGTGGTTGTAAGGCCCCTCCTCAAGAGGCCTTCCCTGGATCCAGCAGAATTAAAGAACTTTCATCCAGTCTCCAACCTACCCTTTGTGGAAAAGGTTGTAGAGAAAGTGGTGGCACTTCAGCTCCTGCGGTCATTGGAGGAAATGGATTATCTAGACCCTTTTCAGTCTGGATTCAGGCCTGGCTACAGCACAGAAACTGCTTTGGTCACGCTGATGGATGATCTCTGGCGAGCCCAAGATGGGGTCATTCCTCCATCTTGGTGCTACTTGACCTCTCAGCAGTTTTCGATACCATTGACCATGGTATCCTTCTGAGATGACTAAGGGAGCTGGGAGTGGGAGGCACCGTGTTACGGTGGTTCTCCTCCTATCTCTCTGGTCAATCACAGTCGATGTTGGTAGGAGGACAGAGATCGACCCCTAGGCCCCTCGTTTATGGGGTGCCTCAGGGCTCGGTCCTCTCTCCCCTCCTATTTAACATCTACATGAAGCCGCTGGGTGAGATCATCTGACAAAACGGGGTGAGGTATCAGCAATACGCTGATGATATCCAGCTGTATATCTCTACCCAGCGTCAATTCAGTGATGTGGTGGATGTGATGTGCCGGTGCCTGGAGGCTGTGAGGGTCTGGATGGGAGTCAACAGGCTCAGACTTAACTCAGATAAGACCGAGTGGCTGTGGGTATTGCCTCCTAAAGACTATGTTGATTGTCCATCTTGGTTCTGGGGAGGGGGGGGAGAAATTGTCCCCCTCAGAATGGGTTCGCAATTTGGGTGTCCTCCTAGACTCATAGCTAAGATTAGAGCAATGTCTGACAACTGTGGCTAGGGGGACCTTTGCACAGGTTCACCTGGTGCACCAATTGCGACCCTACTTGGATCGGGAGGTTCTCCTCACAGTCACTCATGCCCTTGTCACCTCATGGTTAGATTATTGCAACACGCTCTACATGGGACTACCCTTCAAAAGTGTTCGGAGACTACAGTTGGTCCAGAATGCAGCCGCACGAGCTGTCATGGGTGCACCTAAGTACACCCACAGTACACCAATTCTCCACGAGCTGCACTGGCTCCCTATTGGTCTCCGGGCACAATTCAAGGTGTTGGTTATTACCTTTAAAGCCCTACATAGCTCAGGGCCAGGGTATCTTCGAGACTGCCTTCAACCGCATAACTCCCAACGACCGATAAGATCCCACAGAGTTGGTCTCCTCCGGGTCCCATCAGCTAAACAATGCCGGCTGGCAGGCCCGTGGGGGAGGGCCTTCTCTGTGGCTGCCCCAGCTCTCTGGAACCAGTTACCTCCTGAGGTCCGGACCATCCCCACCCTATTGGCCTTCCGAAAAGCGGTGAAGACTTGGCTTTTCCAGCAGGCCTGGGGCCGTTGATCTCACTCTTGTGATCCGGCGAGATCCGGCCATGAATGGTGTGAATGAATTTTAATGTTTTAAATGTTTTTAATTTTTAAATGTTTTTTATAATGATTTTAAATGCATTGTGAGCCACCCTGAGTCTTCGGAGGGGGCGGCATACAAATTAATTAATTAATTAATTAATTACATAAATAAATAAATAAATAAATAAATAAATAAATAAATAAATTTTGTGTGGCCACTGTTAACGCCTAGAACATGAAAGAGTTAATGTATTAAATAGGGCATCCTAAAAGAACATTATACTGTGATGCCAATGGTTCTACAGAAGCTCTCTAGAGCAATATTCTTCTGACTTGGAACTTTGGGTAATGTGGACCAGTATATCAGGAAGCTACCAAATTTGGGGAAACATCTGGTTTTAAAAAAATTATGATAAAGTAATAGCCCATTAAAGCCCAGAATTAACTTATTTACCTAAAAATTTGAAGGTGAAGTATTTTTTTCCTTTCAAAATCTCAGCAAAAATAATGATTGTGGTATAACATAAATGGTTGTGCATCTGAGCTTAGAAAACTTTCAACCAGAAGTTCTTCCAATTTGCTTTGTGCTCATGCTCAGACAATCACTGATTCCCTCACCGTGAAAGAATTTTCTTTTCTTCTTAGCCAAATGGTCTTTCACCTTTTGTTTCCCCTGTCATGCATGACACATTTCATTTGCTTGAGACATTTGGATGGGCTTTAATCAAAGCTAATCCATATCCTATGTTTACCTTTGGGTTCTTTTCTCCCTTTTGCTGTATGCTGCAAAATAATACAAACCAAGAAAAGTTATAGCTTTAATCCACTGCCCACTCTGCTAAAAAATATATATATATATATATGTATACATTCCATTATATATATATATATATATATATATATATATATATATATATATATATATAAGACAATAACTTTAGATTTATAATCCATATAATATCTTCTGTAATGTCTTTCCACTGGATTGTTAAGTCCGTCATCCATAATAGGGTAACATAGCATCCTGGTGCAACAGTTTGTTCAAAATCTTCAATCATCATCTGCCCCCATCAGTAATGAATATCCTCATATATATATAAAAATAAAAACAACCACCCGAGTGACATTATGATTATATTCCATATAGTTGTAATTGTGGCTTTCATCAGGATTATTAATTCCCATCATCCTAGTGGGTAACAACCAGATCTTCTGCATGCCCCAGCGTAGCTCTCTTGCCTTGTAGCTCAGGATAGTTATAGTATAGTTATCAATACATGAAAGGAATCCAAAGTAGATAATTCAAGTCCAGCAATGTAAGGCTCTTTTCACATCCCAAAATTACGGCATTGCAGAGATCTGTCACTGTCCTCAGGATAATATTAACCAATGCTTCGCCTCCACTATCTTTTCACATATTCATTCATTTTTTAAAATCACTGGCTTCACTGTTGCTTGGTTTAGAAATTACTATTTTTGTGAGACCTATTTCTTTTCTTTTTTTTTTTTGTGGGTTTAATTTCCATCCTGATTTCCTTTCTACAAGTTGTATATCAATTGATCGGTTTTCATTCTGCTTTATAAGTTGATCTTGTTGGTTTTGTTTTTGTATCTCATATTTCTTTTTCACCACTTGTATGTCAGCTGATTGGTTTCCATACTTGTCTTTGGCTTGATGATTCATCACGTTAAAGTCAGATACCACTTCTCTCATATTTGTAGACAATCCAGCTGGGGTATCCAAAGAATCCGAAGACAATTTATCTACCGCAACCTCTGTAATTTGATGTTTTCCCTTTATTTCCAACTCCTTTTGCTTATCCTGTATTGTGCCTAAAGATGTTGAGTTCATTTTCAAAAATTTTTGATAAAATTCTTCCGCTTTTTCAACAGTATTTAGTTGATATCTTTCTCCTTGATGTCTCAATATTATACCAACTGGGACATCCCACCTAAATAGGATATTTCTTTTTTTTAACTCAGTCACCAGAAAACCAAATTTCTTCCTTTCCATTAACATCTTAGGCGGGAGCTCTTTAAAAATCCAAATCTTTCTTCCGTACAATTGCAAAGTTGAATTGAAGGAATTTTGCACAATATTATTCCTAATTTCTTTATCTGTAAAATAGACCACCACATCTCTAGGCAATTGCCTTTGCTTTGCAAACCAGGAGTTTATTCTATAAACTCTATCAATCCTACAAAACACTTCGTCAGGTTGAACCTTTAAAATCCCAGCCAGAATTTCAGAAGATATTTTCCTTAAATCATCTCTGTTATTTTCCTGCAAACCTCTCAGTCTAATCGCATATTCAGTAAAATTATGTTGCATCATTAAAACTTCTCTTTCAATCCTCTGTTGCACATTTTCTACATTACCAGTCTTTTGATCAGCCTCCACTTTAGGTTTTTCTTCTGGACTATTATCTTGAGTATTTGTCAAATCCTTTTCAATTTTTTGAATTTTATTGTCCAAATTATCCTCAGTTTCTTCCATTTTAGACTCTAATAACTTAGTATTTGCATCCAACTGAATCATAAATTCTGATAAACCGTTAGCCGTTTTTAAAATCTTTCTCTCCAAAAAGTCAAACTTAGATTTCACCAGTTCTTTAATTTCCTGCTTAAATTTTTCAAGATGCTGATTCACAATCTCATCCCTTCTTACAATCTCCTCTAAGAGAAATTCTATTATGTTAAAATCAGGTTTCTGAGACTGGAGAGTTAGAACTTGTTCATGTAATTTGTTAATGGGGGAATCCCCCCCCCGCTGACTGTTTGTCTGACTTTATAAGTCTCAATGCCATATTTCCGCCCAGACAAGCTTTATTAGAAAAGAAAAAAAAAGCTTCTTTCCAACCAAGATCAATATCAGATCTCCAGGAGAAGAGAAAAAGAAGAGAAACACGAGAGTGAAGTTTTGTCTTCAATTGTAGCCAAAGATATTTATTCCGCTACTTTGTAATAATGGAAAACGGAAGGACTTTCCCTTTCAGCCTCTCTTCAAACCGCGGCAGTCACCATTTTAAAAATCTTTTTTCCTTTTTCCTTTTTCTTTCTTAAGTAGCTTAAATAGCTTTTAAAAAATAAGTAAAATACTTGCGCTTCAGGATCGCAGGTCCAGCTCACGTCTTCTTTAGTTAATTTATTAAATTTGCAGGCTTGCTTTTGCCACCTAGCTCTGCATGTAGCAGAGGTCTCCCAAAGCCCGGAGCATCGGCTGGGGATACAGGGAGTCTCTTCTGCTCTGTCCCAAAAGTAAAAGAAGAACTTTTGGGATTATGCAGAGAGCTCTACCCACCCCAGCCGGCTCTATCTCCGTTTCCTCATGGAAACGGAGTTTGTTCGAGCTGCCATTCAGTTGTGAAGGCGGCTGTTACAGGCAGTGGGGTTGACGATCCCGAAAGAACGTGTGGCGGCGACAAAAAGCAAACCGGAAGTGAGGGGCTTGTTCTCTTTCATTCAGAGTGCACTCATCGGAAAACAAATTTACATTACAAATTACAATTGTATGTTAAGAACTGGATAGAGGACTCAGTTATCCAGAGAAGATGATATGTTCCTTTTTGCTAAAAAGGCAGAGGCTGTCCGGATATTTTAGTTTGGATTCTTACATTGAGTAAATTATTTTAATCATTTATTTATTTAACTTAATGACTTTATTTGTTATGTTAATCAGGAAACAGAAATGAGCTTCTTAGAATTAGAGAAATGAAAGGGGCCATTAAAGTCATTTTAATGGCTCTTTCCAGTTCTTTGATTTTAATAAGCTTATTTTCTTGCAACTTGAATAGAGATTTTCTTTTTTATCATAGCATATATGTTAATAAATTTATCCAATGCCATACTGTTTTTCGTATCATCAACAATAGCTTCTTTGGATAAGCAATAATTACTAAGATTATTGTGGTTCATCTCATAGTCACCCAAAACTTGGACTTGGCATTTTTATCCAGCTAGTGAATCCTTCCCAAGGATTTGGGATAGGCCAATGTTGATTTTTGATGGCGTTAATGGTATCACAGAATGTAAACTGTTACAAGAATCATTCTTTCTTATTAAATTTATATGCTACCTATTTCACTATCAAGTAACTTCTACCACGGTTTTACATTTCCCATTTCTGCCCCTGTCATATGTAACTCACAATAATGCTACATCCATAAGTGTAATTTGGAATTTTTTTACAATCAAAGACCAGCATACCAGTGATTTAAGATCCTGAAAGCTTCTCAGAATCAATGTCCTGGGCCCACTCTATTTTAGGGACTGACTTTCAGCACTTTCAGATGAATGGAACCCAAAGAGGCTCTTGAACCAATGGACATTTCACGCTCTTTCAATATATGCATTATTTTAAAAATACTCTCCTTTTCTTAGAGAGCCAGTTTGATGTAGTGGTTAGCCTTAACCACTAGGCTGCAAATGAACAAATTGTGAGTTCTAATCTTTTATTCTGAAGGAAACCTTGAAATAATTTACAAGTCACAGGGACCTCTACTAAAAATGGCAAAAATAGGAAAACTTTACAATGCAATTCACTTCTAACCTACACTTACCATAATAATAACACAGTAGCAGGCTAGCAGCTGAGTTATGGCACATAAAAATTCTCACCATAGCAAGCACTGGCATTGTGCACTGTGTAAATTTTTTTAAAATCCAATTGCAATGTCTCATGGAACTTCTAGCAACCTCTTACAAAATCTGGGGTTCCACAGAACTCCAGTTGAGAAAGATGATCTTGACAAAAGCATGGCTTCTAGGCCTATTATGGTATAGTGCTACCATGGTATTTTATTTCTCTTTATAATTTAGTATTTCTTTTTAAATTCAGACTCATTTATGTAATAAAATTGGTATATGCATTTTATGCCGAATATAATATAATATAATATAATATAATATAATATAATATAATATAATATAATATAATATATAATTTTGTATATAATTCACTTCAGGTTTGGAATTTGGTGACATTTATATTTTCCATGTTATTAATTCTTATCTCTCTTGTTTATTTTTTTTAGGTCTTCTATTGATCTTGGTGCTAACAGAAGAATTAATATTTGCTGTTCAGGTACTGACTCCCAAACTTGTGTCATCTCAGAGCCTTCTGATGGACAATATTAGTATTTTAGCTATGGAGACAAAGCCAGGACTTGGAGGCCATCACACAACCAAAACTTTGCCCACAACAACTCTTGCAAATGCTGATTCCAGTAGTATAGCAGAGACTTCTGTTCCTTCTGTTGGCCAGAAGGAATTAAACAGCAGCCATTTTGTTGGTAACACAGAATCTTATCATTTATACAACCAGAATACTTTGTTGTCCAGGAAGTCACTTAACAAACGAAAAATGTTTCTGGGTGTCCAAAGCAATTTCACAGCATTTACAGAACCTTATCTAAAAACAGAATTGTATTTTTCTGCTACCACAGAAAATTGGCCCCCAGAATATCCATTTCAGACCCAGCCTACAGTTCATCCCAGTCATCAAAATACTTTACAGGGAACCACAACAGACTCAATTGATTCTAATCATACCTTGGAAGGCCTTAATGAAACAGAGAAGGGGAGGTCATCAGAACTGATTATGCAGGAGATTGATCTCATTACCCCAACAATTAGTCCATCAACTGTTCCTGAAATGGTGACAGTGCCTTTTAAAGCCACACATGGCATACAGGAAATACTGAGCAAAAACAATTCATGGATAAATTCAAGCCGGAATACAGATCAGGTAGCCTTTTTTTCTAGTCCTGGGACAACAGCAACAGAAGTAGACTTTGGACAATCTAGTCAAAATGACGTTGATGCCAGTCTTTCCTCCTTATATGCAACAGGGAGCTCTATTGAGGAACCAGCTACCATACTGCATCCCTCTGGACATAATGCTAGCTTGCCAAGCAGTACACAGTCTATGGAATCCTCGACATGGCTTCCAAGTTCTACTTCAACAGCCACAGAGAATTTCCTAAACAGACTGGTACCTGCTGGTACCAGAAAGCCTGATGTCTCAGGAAATGTTTCTCATGTCACAGAAAGGGACAAGCCCCAATACAGAGCAACTATTTGTCTCAGCAAAGTGGATATAGCATGGATTATCTTGGCCATCAGTGTACCTGTATCCTCATGCTGTAAGTTGAATGCTTCTCTATATATTTATGCCCTGTGGGATATAACATGTATCAAATATTGATAATGAAGAAAAAAAGATTGAACAACCTAATTATAAAGTTTCAGTGATCCTCATAATATGACTCCCATATAATTAATAATCATCCTAAATTATTTCAACATCCTTACATTTATATACCCATGCACTGTTGAGAACACAGCAGAATTAGCATATGTTTTGGTTTCTCATGTAAACACGGTGCTTCTATTAGAGTGCATGAAATCCAGGAGCATCCATTTTTTTCATCCTTGGCATATAATTTTGATCAGAGAAATCACAGCAGATAATCTATTATCCTTTCATAATTTTGCCATGAAAAGTTCCCACATATCTGGAAATGAGCACTCACTTGCATAATGCGTCCGATGCCGCTTTCTCATTGTCTCCATTATAACCCTTTTGACTCGAGAAAAGGAGAAAAGCTTTGGTTGGGAAACTTTATTTAATAATTGTGCAAAACAATTGGTCTAATTTATTTTTTGATATTACTTCACTGAAGTTATAGCCAATTGCTAGTTCATCAGAGAAGATTAAGAAATTGGCAGTGAAGTTATTTGTATCACTGATATTTCAATTTTCAGTTAGTATGTTCTGTAACTCTCTTCAAAAGTCTGCTGAGATTTCAATATTTTTGATGACACCTCTTTCATTACAACAGCAACCAGACGTTGCATCCCATCTGGAAACATTATGGTGTCTAACCACAAAAGAGAGAGGGAGGGAGGGAGGGAGGGAGGAGAGAGAGAGAGAGAGAGAGAGAGAGAGAGAGAGAGAGAGAGAGGAGAGAGAGAATGAATGTAGTTCTGATATCTGTTCTGCAGATGCCAACCATTTATGCAACAACTTTTATTTAAGTTTATCAGTTATAGCAGCTAGAACAGATAAGCTAAAGATTCCCAAATTATCTTGATTCATGCCACACCCCCCACCAGCAAACCACAGTTCTGTTTATTAAATAGTAAAATATGCCACACTGTCCCTATTTGTTTGCTGCAACATTCTGGGGTGTTGTGATAGTGTACTGTACAGTTTATGAAGTGTTGGAATAAGCAAAGGAACAATCTGGCATTTGGAATTCCTTCTCAAACAAAGTCTCATAATTGGGAGAGGTCCTGTCAGTGGTAGAGCACCTAATTTATTAATTTTTTTACCTGCAGAAGTTCTCAGGCCTCATATAGAAGAACTACAACATTTCTGGGTAGAGTTGGAAAACTCTGCCCTAATGACCATCTTAAGTATAAAAAAATGATATACCGAAAGGGTTAGGGTTAGGGCTTGAATGTTAGGGCTGCGAGGTGGCTTGAATGTCAAGAGAACCAGGGGCGGAGGGAAGCAGAGGCTGCCTCTTTTCTATCCCTGCTCTCGATCGTGGAATCTGGTGGGCAGGATGGGGAGGGGGCTGGCCTGAGCCTCAACTATCTGAATGTACACTGATTTGCATACATTAAAATGAAATTTCGTAGCGTGCCTATATATGTCTATCATTCCGGGGACTGAATCTAGTTTATTTACCATTCTTACAAGTGATATACAGCACTATCATGTGACCTCTGTATCTCTCCTATGCTAATATAAACGTTCTGTTTTTTCCTATTTCAGCAAAATTATTTACGATTAGGACTGGGAACTTAGTTTTATGAGAGACTGAGGGAACTGGATATGTTTAGTTTTGAGAAAAGACAATGGGGAATATTATTTATTTTATTTATTTATTATTTAAATTTTTATACCGCCATTCTCCCGAGGGACTCAGGGTGGTGCACAGCCAGCAACACATAAACATAAAATTTAAAAACAATTTAAAATATATTAAATAATTTGGCTCCAATATTATTTAAAAAAAACTAAGACAACCATTAAAATTCATGTTTAGGCCAGCCAGGCTTGTTGGAACAATAACGTCTTGAGGGCACGGCAAAAGGTGCGTAGGTCAGGGATCATCTGTATCTCCGGGGGCAATTCATTCCAGAGGGCAAGTGCCCCCACAGAGAAGGCTCTCCCACTGGGGGTCGCCAATCAACATTGTTTGACCGACAGCACCCTGAGTAGTCCCTCTCTGTGGGAGGATGTTGGTCGGTGGGAGGCTATTGGTAGCAGAAGGCGATCTCGTTAAGTACCCAGGTCCTAAGCCATGGAGCGCTTTAAAGATGGTAACCAACACCTTGAATAGCACACAGAAGACTACCGGGAGCCAGTGCAGCTCGCGCAGGAGAGGTGTTACATGGGTGTCGCTCCCATAATCACCCGTGCGGCCATATTCTGGACCAGTTGAAGCCTCCGAGTACTCTTCAAGGGGAGCCCCATGTAGAGAGCATTACAGTAGTCCAGACGGGAAGTGACAAGGGCATGAGTGACCGTGCGCAAGGAGTCCCGATCCAGAAAGGGACGCAACTGGTGAATCAGGCGAATCTGATAAAAAGCCCCCCTGGCCACAGCCTTTACATGATCTTCTAGAGACAGCCGTGCATCCAGAAGGACACCCAAGTTGCGAGCCCTCTCTGAGGGGGCCAAGATCTCCCCCCAATAGTCAGCGATGGAACCAGCTGGCTATACCAGGATGCCAGAAACCACAGCCACTTAGTCTTGGAAGGGTTGAGTCTGAGCTTGTTTCTCCCCATCCAGATCCGCACGGCCTCCAGGCACCGGGACATCACATCAAGGGCATCATTGGGGTGGTCCAGGGTGAAGATGTACAGCTGAGTATCATCAGCGTACTGATGGAACTTCACCCCAAAACCACGGATGATCTCACCCAGCGGCTTCACATAAATGTTGAACAGGAGGGGCGAGAGGACCAACCCTTGCAGCACCCCACAAACAAGGCGCCTCGGGGTCAACCTCTGTCCCCCTGCCAACACAGACTGCGTGCGGTCAGAGAGGAATGAGGAGAACCACTGCAAAACGGTGCCCCCCACTCCTAACCCCTCCAACCGGCGCAGCATGATACCATGGTCGATGGTATCAAAAGCCGCTGAGAGGTCTAATAGGACCAGGACAGAGGAACAACCCCTGTCCCGAGCCCTCCAGAGATCATCAACCAATGTGACCAATGCCATTTCCGTGCTGTACCCCGGCCTGAAGCCTGACTGGTACGGATCTAGATAGACAGCTTCATTCAGGTATGGGGGAGTTGTCACGCCACCACACTCTCAACAACCTTCGCCACAAAGCGAAGGTTGGAGACTGGTCAATAGTTCGCTAATACAGCCAGGTCCAGGGAAGGCTTCTTGAGGAGGGACCTCATCACGGCCTCTTTCATGGCAGAGGGGAAGAAACCCTCACTCAAAGAAGCATTAATAATCACCTGGAGCCAGCCTCGTGTAACTGCCCGGAAGGCCAGTACCAATCAGGAGGGACACGGGTCCAATAAACATGTGGCAGCACTAAGTCTACCCAGAATCCTGTCCACGTCCTCGGGAGTCACAAGGTCAAACTCTGAACCTACCCAGTCGGAGTCCAAGCCTTCCTGAATCTGAGCGATTTTGTGATGCAGGTATTGCACAAAATCCTCAGCCCTACCCTGCAAGGGGTCTTTCCGTGCTCCCAAATGAAGTAGGGAGCGGGCCACCCTAAACAGGGCAGTTGGGCGGTTATCTGCAGATGCAATAAGAGCGGAAAAATAATTAGATTTTGCCGCTCTTATTGCCACTAGGTAGATCTTTTTTTTTTTTTTTTGAAAACTTTATTGAGTTTTAAAAAAAACATAAATATATTAACATTTTCAATTAACATCAGATATGCAGTGTTTTAACTATATACAGAAATAATATTCTGGTGATATTTCAAATTACTTTTTACCATTATTTAACACACCTTTTGGTCTTTCTTTTATTTTATCATGCATCCACTTATACCACCTTTCCCACTCAATATAATAATCTGACTTCTCATCATCGTTTAATTCATGAGTTAATTTAGTCATCTCTGCACACTCCAGTATTTTCCTAATTATAAGCACTTCTGGTGGTTGGGTTTTCTCTTTCCAATACTGTGCGTATGCCAGTCTGGAGGCTGTAATTATATGAATCATTAAATGAATCTTTTCCTTTCCGTATGGCTTCTTTACTATTCCCAGGAGAAATATTTCTGGTGTTAATTCAATATCTTCGCCAATTATTTCATATTACCATCTCCTGATCTTACTCCAATATCCTTTCGCTTCCGGGCATGTCCACCACATGTGAAAGAAGGCCACATTTCCAACAATTGGAGTGTATATTAGGGTATATCTTTGCTAGCCTGGCCGGGGCTAAATACCATCTATGGAGCATTTTGTAATGGTTTTCCTTGTATGTCGCCGCTCTAGTCAATTTAAGGTTCCTATTCCATGCCTCCTCCCATTCCCCAAAATTTATATCTCGTCCAATATTTTTTTGCCATGCATTTATTTGATTCTTTGTTACATCCTCGGACTTATCGTCATCTAATAAATAATTATATAGTTTAGCCAAAATCTTTTTACCTGTTCCCATCAGGACTTTATCCAATCCATTTGGTCCAAATTCTAAGCCATATTGTTCTTTGTCTTTCTGGTATCTAGATCTTATTTGTGAATAGGTCCACCAATCTAAAGTTATTCCTTGCTCTCTTAAAGTATCATTTGATTTAAGATTCCCTCCTTCATCTAAAATATCTTTGTACCTGCCCATTTTTTCCATTCCCCATCTATTGGGGTAGATCAGGGCCTCCATCGTTGAGAGCCAACTTGGGACTTTTTTGTAATATCTTTGCCTAACCGGGGTCCATGTTTGTATCAATGAGTCTCTAATTTTATGTCTATGAAAATATGTCTTCCTTTTCTTCTCTACATCCCAAATGTGGGCATGCCACCCTTTTTGTAAATCGTGGCCTTCTAGGCCTTCCTCTCGTTTTCCAGGGTGATCCAATCTCTTATCCAGACTAGCTTAGCTGCCCTGTAATATGTTTCCCAATCGGGGAGCCCAAATCCACCTATATCTCTTATGCCCCTTAAAATTTTAATAGAAAACCTCGGTTTCTTCCCCTCCCATATAAATTCTCTGATAATTTTATCTAATTCTGAAAGAAACTTTTTATCTAAATTCACCGGTATGTTTGGGAATAAAAATAATATTTTGGGGAGAATATTCATCTTAATTGCGGCTATCTTGCCCAAAAGTGACAATCTTATTTTCTTCCATCTTTCGAGGTCTTGTTTCATTTTTCTAATTAAGGGGGTATAGTTGTCCTCTTTTAAGGTTGAACATCTTGATGTAATCCAAATTCCTAGGTATTTAATTTTTTTGGCAATCTGTAGTCCTAATACTTCTTGTATCTCATTTTTCTGACTCTCATTTGTGTTCTTAATCAGTACTTTGGTTTTAGTTTTGTTCAATATAAAGACTGCCACCTCTCCGTATTTGCCCAATTCCTCTAACACTTTTGGTCCCGATTCTATGGGGTCCTCAAGAATTAAAGCTACATCGTCTGCAAATGCTTGCGTCTTGTAGATCTCCTTCCTAATCTTCAGACCTTTTATTTCCTCATTGATTCTAATTTTCCGTAAAAGAACTTCTAGGGCCAAAATAAACAATAGTGGAGATAGGGGGCAGCCTTGCCTTACCCCCTTGCTAATTTGAAATGTTTTGGTCCTATCTCCATTCACCAAAATACTTGCCTTTTGATTGTCATAGATAGATTTGATCATCATTTCAAAATTTGTTCCGAATTTCATTATCTCAATTTGTTTGGTCATAAATTTCCAATTTAAATTGTCGAATGCCTTTTGGGCATCAACAAAGATTAAGGCCATCTGTTTTTCAGGGTGTTCTTCATAGTACTCCCTAGACACCCTAGTGTCTAGCACAATTCTCAAATTGTCTCTAATTTGCCTCCCCAGGAGGCAATCCATTTTGATCCTTATATATCCAATTATTTAGTATCTTTTTCATTCTTTCTGCCATTATGCCCATGAATAGCTTATAATCAGTGTTTAGGAGCGAAATTGGTCTATAATTCTGAATTTGTTTTAGGTCGGCACCTTCTTTCGGCACAAGTGTGACATGCGCTTCCTTCCACGACTCTGGGATTTTATAGCCTATCAATGCATCATTAAAAATTTCTACCAATTTTGGTTGCAATATTTCTTCTAATTTTTTATATATTTCCCCTGGGAATCCATCGGGACCTGGCGCTTTATTGTTTTTCAGTTTGGAGAGGGCTGTTTTTAGTTCTTCAATTGTAATTTTCCTATTAAGCATTTCTCTCTCTTCTTCTGTTATTTGTGGGAGCTCTGCATTTGTCAAATATTGCTCTATTTTGCCTTCTGGTACCTCTTCTTCTTTGTATAAAGTTTCATAATATGCTCTAGCTCTTTCCAATTTTTTTTCTTCTTTAGTCAATAGCTTACCCTTAGAGTCTTCTAAAATGTGAATTGTCCCCTTTTCATTTTCCTTTTTTAATTTATAGGCCAACCACCTGCCTGATTTGTTAGTATTCTCAAAGAGATATTGTTTCGTTCTTTTCATTTTTTGCGCTAGCTCCTCTTGCTCAATGATATTTACTTTGTGCTTCCACATCATCCAACTTTCTTTGGCTGTTTCATCTTCCGGATTGTCTTGAAGTTTTCTTTCTGATTCTCCTAAATGATTTAAATAGTCTTCCAGGGTCTTCCTTTTTTCCTTATTTTTATGTACGCTACATGAGATCACAACTCTTCTCAAGTAGGCTTTCATTGTGTCCCATACTATTGGGCGTGCCCTTGTTTTCGTTTTCCTTGAAAAAGAAGTTCACTTCTTCTTTGAGTTTTTGTATACATTCTCTGTCGCCCAGTAATTTAGCATTAAACCTCCACCTCCGTTGGTACTTCCTCTGTACAGACTTCCATCTAATTTCTATGGGGTTGTGGTCTGCCCAATTATTCAAATTAATTTCAACCGTTCCAATTTCTAATCCCATATTCCTGCTGACCCATGCCATGTCTATTCTAGACCACGACTTTTGTGCATTTGAAAAGAAAGTGTATTGCCTATCGTTTGGGTGCAGGGTACGCCAAATATCAATTAGGTCCAATTCATCGACTAAATCAAAAAAAGCTCTCGGTAAATTTGTCCTTTTATTTTTTTTCCTTTATTACTCTTGTAATCCTTCTCCAAATCCACAATGCCATTAAAATTCCCTGTTATACAGATTTCATTATACGCCATTTTTACTAATTGTTTATGGAGTTTCTTAAAAAATTCTCCCTGTTTTTTGTTTGGAGCATATATACCCACTAATAATACCTTGGAGTTCCCTCTCTTAATTTCAATCATAAGAATTCTGCCCTTTGTATCTTTAAACTTTTGCTCTGCTTCAATTCCTTTCTTTACATAAATTACCACCCCCCTCTTCTTTTTCTCTGCCAACGAAACAAATGTTTGACCAAATTTTTTATATTCTAAACATTTACCCTCTTCTTTTTTTATGTGCACCTCTTGTAGACACATTATATCAACATTTTGTTTACCTAGTTTTGTTAATATTTGTTTTCTCTTTTTGTAATCATTTAAGCCATTGACATTTACAGATATTAATTTCAAATCATTCATCCCTATGTCCTTGTCTGGTTATTAGTTTTTGTTTGTTCGTACGGCTCTTACTGGTCTTGCTTTTTTCCCTTTGGCTTCTTCTTCTGTCTTCTTCTCCTCCGCAATTGCTTCCTTCGTGTTCTGTTGGTGTAAGGCAGTGTTTCCCAAACTTGGGAACTTCAAGATGTATGGACTTCAACTCCCAAAATCCCACAGCCAGCCATGCTGGATGGGGAATTCTGGGAGTTGAAGTCCACACTTCTTAAAGTTCCCAAGTTTGGGAAACACTGGTGTAAGGCTTCCTCCTCCACTGCTGCCGTCTCTAGTTCTTCTTTGCTACCCTGCTCTTCTTCCATACCTCTCAACTGGTCAAGGAAGTCTTGTGCTATACTCAGGCTTTCTATTTTTATTTTTCTTCTTTGCCAGGTTATTAGTAT
Organism: Arizona elegans; assembly: GCA_022577455.1. Taxonomy (NCBI): domain Eukaryota; kingdom Metazoa; phylum Chordata; class Lepidosauria; order Squamata; family Colubridae; genus Arizona; species Arizona elegans. Next base: position 60,204,391 of record JAKOOJ010000004.1, read on the forward strand.
CCCTTCTGGTAAAAGCCACCTGAATAGTATATTTCTTTTATTCAACTGTACGGCTAAAAATCTATATTCCTTTCTCATCTCCCGAACTCTTCTTGGTATCTGTTTTAGGATTATTATTTCTTTTCCTCTATATGTTATCTGTTCCTCTCTTGTCATGTTGTATAGAATGTCTTTAACTTTTTTCCTTGCAAAGCGGACATGCACTTCCCTAGGGAGCTTGTTCCTTCTTGCGTAATTTGTCTGGACCCTGTATACGTCGTCCAACTCTCTGATTATCTCCTGTTTATCTTGTTGAAGTACGTCTGCTATCAGCTCCACCATCTTCTCACCTAGGTCTTCCTCTTTATCCTCAACAACATTTTGGAAACGCAAGTAGAAGGATGCCCAGTCCATCTCTAATTGGATTATCGAATCCTCTAACTCTTTATTTTGACTTGTCAATGTTTGATCCACAGTATCTAATTTCTTTTCGGTTTGGTCGATTCTTATTTCAGCTTTTTTAATTCGTTGTTCATTATTAAATATTGAGGTTTGGATTTCATTCATTTTCTGGTCCAATGCGTGTATATCTGATTTTAATTCGATATGGTTGTTGGATATTTTTTCCTGCATTGCCATCATCGTTTCTTGAATCAAACTTAATGATGCTTGCAGGGTTTGCATTGTCGAAGTGGCCGTAGATTTTTCCATTTTTGCCAAACCTTCTGTTGATTTCTGTATAGCCGGAGAGGTCATTGTTATAGTGGGATTAGAGGGAGTCTTTTTTCCAGTTTTCACCACTGTTGATGACATGCTTGTCATTTCTTTCAAAATTATTTTTTGCTCTCTAATTATTCTTTCAATATTACTCCAAATTCTCATTCGCCAGTTGGCGCCTCTGCTTTCTTTCCTTTAATTTTTTTTAATTCTCTATGCCTAATTATTTCTTCTAGATCTTTAAGTGAAAATAATTTCTAATTGAGAATCAATATCAATATCAATTTAGAAATCTAAACCTCTTCCCAACAATACCTTATACTCAATGTATATTTAATATGTATTAGATTGGCTTAACAATTGTTAGTTAGATAGTTCAATTCTTAACGATCAATATATCAATTAATCAACAATCATCAATCAATATATCAATTAATTTAACTAAATGCTGTAAATACTTTTAAATACTATAAATACTATAAAACTGTAAATAGAAATTCATACAATTTTAAATACTTAACTATAAATACAATTGCAAACAGCTGAATGAATCTAGAAAAATTTAAAATACTATAGCTTAAAAATATATATTTTATACATCTAGACCAGAGAAATTAATTTATAGGGAGATTACCAATTCTTACTGATAATTATAATTTAGACAATCAGGATATTGAGGAAAGAATTATCTGGAAGTTCCAACGTTGTTGTTGTTATTATTGTTATTTTTCCCTCCTTTTTGGGATATACACTGTTCTTTTTTGCTCAATCTCTATTCTTCTACGGGCTTAAGTCCATTCATCAAAGTTCACCACTCTATCGTATTTCTTGCTGCTAGACTGTCCACAAGACTGACGTTCCAGCTATTCAGTTTATTTCTCAGACAAGTCACTCTAATGGCTGAACTTCCTGTTCGTTAAAAAAGTCAAGCTCGATCCACCCAGTTTCAATCTCCGATGAATCTACTTTTATTCACAGCAAAAAGGAAAGGAATACTATTCTTATATCTTCTCACTGATCCTCTCTTTGCACGCTCGCTTTCGATACAAATCTTTCTTTTTTCAATGCCGGCTTGTCAGGCTCTCTCTCTGTCAAACTGCTCACAAACTTTCAATCGCTGCTTTTCCCCTCTGTGAGACTCTTCCACCCGGCTTCACCGACCCCTCTTCCTGATGTCCTCTTTCACCTACGCAGGAAGGGTGTGTATCTGTCAACATTGCAGCATCCGATCTCCCTTGCTTCCAATCTAGTTGCTGGTTACCGCAGCTTCGCGTTGGCCATTAATTTGGCCGACTCACACGTGCTGGGTTGACAGAGCCGCCCGGTCTTGTGATCAGCGTTTTGCGCTCCGCTTTCACACTCACCTGGCTCGCTCTTTCATCCGTGGGGCTCTCCAGGCTCCACGCCCCCAAGGGGTCCCCAAAACACAGTGACTGATGGTATCGAGGAGCAGCAGTCACTCACTCAATGCCATGTCGCCTCGGGTCACCAACTGGAAGTCCCTACTAAGCTCTCCAGGCGTCTTTTCCGGCACTTCATCTCCCTCAGCTCCTCAGAAAACCAGGGAGCCAATTGGGATCGGCACTGGGTCAGAGGCCGCAAAGGCACGACACGGTCCAAAGCTTCAGCGGCCGCCCTATCCCAGGCGGCCACCAGTTCTTCAGTCGAGTCGTGAGCCAGAGCCTCAGGGAATGGCCCAAGCTCCACCAGGAACTTATCCGGATCCATCAGGAGCCTGGGACAGAATCACCTAGTCGGTTCCGTCTCCCTGCGGCGGAGGGTAGCGGCTCGAAAGTCTAGTTGAAGGAGTGAATGATCTGACCATGACAAGGGCTTGATGACTAGATCCCCTGTTTCTAGATCATTCAACCACTGATCAGGTCCAGAGTGTGTCCCCCCATGTGAGTAGGGCCTTGAACTAACTGGGTCAGGTCCATGGCCGTCATGGAAGCCATGAATTCCAGTAATAACTCCAGTAATTTCTGACTATCAGGAGCTTAGTGCACAGAAGAAGCTCAAGAACCAATTATTAAAACAAAGTTGATCTTTGCTGAATGTGTCGAATTGCTGGCTAGGCAACTGTCTGTCAGGGAATACACTACACAAGAAGTAGACTTGGCCTAAACAGATTATTCCAATGGAGCCTATGATTTCCACTGCTCTCATCTCCTCTGCCTTCTGCGCATCCACATGTCAGGCACTAGACCCAGCTGTTCCTACTCTTCCTCATCACCCACCCCAGACCTGTGGGGCTGTTGACTCTCCATCTGAGGGCTGACGCTGGCCTAAACTCTGCCTCTGTCTCTCTCTCTGACATCTCCATTCCCTCTTCCCCCTCGGAGCTCTCAGGTTGTCTTGATGCTGACCTGACTCCCATGCCTCCACTTCATGTGATTTGACTGCTGGAGGGGGCCAGTGGCTGACAGACCACAACACACTTGTTCTGGCCCCTCCCATCTCAAAAGTCTGAGATAAATGCTTCTTCCCCCTCAATTCAGACCCCTGATTTCACCTCTGGGGCTGGAAGCATCTGGCCAGGACAGCCCCATCCCGCCATTCATTTCACAGATGAAGATTTCTGGCATAGGAAGAATTGCTGTGCTGGATGACAAGAATCAGACAGACATTCCTGCCCCAATCCGAAGGGAAGCCTCCTAAAACCATCAGCTAAACCACGAAGAAGTGGAGAGGATCTGCAGGGATCCCTCTTAACCCAGTTGGATCCTCCCCCCAGCCCCTCCCCCCATGGGGGAATCCTCCACTCAACTCTCTCTGGAAAGGCTTTGCTTCACAGGAGAAAAAGGCGATTTCCTTCCTTGAAACACACACCTCTCTTGCTTGGAACATCTGGACAAACCAGTCCGTTCAGATTTCCTGCCCCTCAACCCCAAATGTGAGGGAACCTCCCCCTTTCTTTCTGTGGGTCAGCCTGGGAGGGGAGGGGCGAGGCTTCAGCAGGTCCACTGAACTGAACAAAAAGTTAGCTACTGGTGCAAACCAGCTGAATCCCACCATTGGTATTACTTGTTTGTAGATGTCAACTACAGTATCATCTCAAATTCAAAGAGACCTGTTACATGCCAGCTGGATGCTGGATGGATTTAAAATGATCTTTTACCTCAATCATAGTGCCATCTGGTGGATGCAGAATGTAGATGCAGGAAATATTGGGATATGTCTCCTTTTTCTTTCAGAGCACAGCTATTCCTGAAGCTTAAGATATGAAAAACATTTCATACCGTGTATTTATTTAAATAAAAAGCACTCTCTATATTATATTAGTGTAGTGTATGTGTGGATCCAAGCAATGTGGCCTTTTGCAGTTGACAGATGTAAATTTTGTCATGTGCAGATTTTCTAAGTGTAGTCCAAGATTTTCTGGTATGGCACCCAGTGTGGTGATCTGTTATTGTTGTTGTTGTTGTTATTGTTGTTGTTGTTATTGTTGTTATTATTATTATTATTCAAAATCAGTAACAGAATAAGTACAACTCAATTCAATAAAATTAACTCAGATCCTGATAAATACATATTGTTTCAAAGTTAACAGTACATTAAATTAACACAAATGAACAGCTTCATTTGGCAGAATAATACTATAAAACAGGCATTATCCTAGTATAATTTTTTATTTTTCCTTACTGCTTTTCTATAATCATTTAAAGATGAAATGAATGTACAAGAAGAAGCAATTCTTCTTATAATGTCATATGAAGGATCCACTTAATCTAATAAGCGAACAATTTGCTTCATTTTCCTGAAAATTTGGTTTTTTGGAGAAGTTGCTGCTAGCACCCTTTGGTTCACTGCTGATCACCTGACAATCCTGTTGCATATTAAGATAACTGCTGCCACCTTCAATATACAAAGGATAGACAGAAATCATCCAGCAACCACTACGAGACTGCTAAAATCACAAGATTCCTCCCACTCAAATGTCTCAGATACGAAAAATTATTTATAATGGATAAGCTAAAACATTTATATGTATTTTCAAGTGTATGTAATACGATCTTGAATTTCTCAAATGGTTTGAAGATTGTTTGGTGCCCCTTTTAAGGCTGGGTAGGAGAATAAATTTTATAATACTCAATTTCCTGATAGTGGAACTAGGGAAATTAGCTGTTTCCAGCAATTTATTTTTGAAGTTTCCAAATTTTCCAGCCATATTATGAGAGCAGGATCACTTGTAAGCTATCTTGAACTCTTGGAAAAATTATGGAATATAAATTGGAAAGGAAAAATGATTTCCTGTTGCTGGCTTTTGCAGAAACAGATGCAGTCTTCCATGTTTCAACAATGCTTTTAAATGAAGAATTATCCAATATCCAAAACAGGGTTTTTTTTGGGTCTACAGTTGCATCAATAACCAAATGTAGATATGTGTCTTAACAAATATAAAAGAGAGCTTGTATTGTCTCAGAATTCTTTCATAAAGTTGTTTCTTATAAAAGATATTTTTAAGGGGACTTCCCTTAATCCATATACCTCTTCTTCCTAGCCTAACCACTGCCTCATAGACTGTATAAATGCCTTGCTTTATCAAATATGCCATTTTGTTTCAGAGGGTCCCATCTAAGTTTGGGTTGTTTTCACTTGCAGGAGGATAGATTTTAGTTGAATATTAAAGGAAGCATCTAATTGGTAAAAATTAATGAAATCAGTACTCTGGAAAAGAAATGTTCCCGCTTGCTATTGTCATCCTCTATGATGCTTACTTTCTATCAGCCGCCATAATAAAGAGAGGAGGGGGAGATTGGCATTTGGGTGAGGGGATGTGAGCTGGAGAGAGATGCTCTATGTGAACGAAAAGGGAGAATTGGTCCCATGATCTACTGTGCAGCTGAATGGAGTTGTTTATACCCTGTCAAGATCAACTGTCCTGGAATGCCAGATCGGCGAAAACACCTGAAGATGACAGTTATTGATTTGGGGATTGGATATTTACTCTGGAGTAAATGGAGAGGGGAGGGGATTTGGGAATACTTTCAATATGTAACTTTCGCGCCTTTTGCTTCAGATTTTGCTTTTCTTTCGTTGCTATCATTTCAAACTCAGTAAAAGTACCTCTTCTCTACAAACATGGAATTGGGGGTTTCCTTTTTTTGGGATTTGAACAGAGGCACACCTGACATTAAGCAAGATCTATTTTATCAGCCAACCCAGAGATCAACTCTACCAGAGGCGCTAAGCAAAGAATGTCTAACCAGGGCAGCGATCAATAGGACATGAGAGCTGCGGCATCGACTCCCCCCAAGTCCCACCGTGGTTGGGAGGAGACCGAGTAGCTCTCAGAGCTGCAACTTGAAGAGAAACCGGTCTGAGCCAAATGGTTGTTGGGGGTAGGATGGATGGAAATTCCAGAGGAACTCCTCCCTGAAATAACTGCTGCCAGACGCCGGTGTGGAGAGGCTGCCTGGCAGAAAGAGGAGAAGGAAGACCTCCTGCTAGCTCAAGCCCTGCATCTCCTGCATAATGCTCTTGAAAACCAGAGAGCACGGGAAAGGTATGCCCTGCCTACGCATGAAGAGATTGGGGAGCAGCAGGAGAAGCAGAAGCCTCTGTAAACTCAGAAGTGATTCCTATAGCTCAGCAGGGCCCAGAACAGGCTGCAGGAATTCAAGCGGCTGCAGTAGCCCAGGCCCTCCCTGGCAAGGGGGGCAGTTCCCCGGAGATGCTGAATTCCAAAGGTTCCTCAGCTAGGAATAAAATACGGAGGGGATTCCAAAGTTCTGGGATTCCTCCTAGCCCACATTTGGAATCACATGCAGGAGTATGGGGAGGATTTTGCTTCAGAAGCAGCTAAAGTGAGGTGTGTCACCATGGCTCTGGAAGGGACTGCAGCCGAGTGGATGGTCGCCCTCCACAATGATGATGCCCCCTAGCTGACGGACTACGACCTGTTTATGACGGCCCTCCGAACATGTTTTGAAGATCTCCTAGCTGAATGCAAGGCAAGGACCAGGATGAAAGCCATAAATTGGGGGGAGGTCAGTGGCTGAATACACCTAGGAGTTTCGGGAGCTTGCATGCCACATGTGTGGGTGGTCCCAAGAGGCTCTGATGGAGTGTTACAAGGACGGGCTCAATTATGTTGTCTACAAAGCTGTTGCTCCCGAGGGCCCGCCCCCAAGACCTTCAGTGATGGTATGTGTTGGCAGCTGATGTGGAAATTGACCTGGCCAGAGATTGGTACCGGGGCCACAGCTGGAACAAGCGTCCCCCTTCTTCCCCCAAAGAAGCCCCACATACCTTCACTAATGGAATAGATTGAGCAGCTTCAGTTTATCTGGCCTGCTACTTGTAAGGCTTTCGATGAGTCTCATTGAGCACATCAGAAATACACTGACAAGAAAAGAGCTATACTGAAAGACTACCAAGTTGAGGATAGGGTTTTCTTGTCTACTAAGTATTTACAGACTACCCAGAAGTCAAAAAAATTGGGGCCTAGGTATGTCCTTTCCCTATTGTAAGGATTGTAAATCCGGTCACAGTACAGCTAGAGTTACCAAAAACCCTTAGAAGGATCCACCCTGTGTTTCATGTTAGCTTGTTGAAACTTGAACATACCTCCTCTCTCCGACCAGATCAACCTACCCCTCCTGTGCCCCTGCTCATAGAAGGAGAGCAGCACTTCGAGGTCAAAGAGATCCTAGATTCCAGGAAACACAGGGTGAAAGTACAGTATTTGGTCACCTGGAAACATTTTCCTCCTTCTCAATTTCAATGGGTGAGCGAGTGAGATGTCAGAGCACCAAAACTTTTACAACTGTTTCACACTAAATACCCTGATAAGCCTTCTTATTGTAAAATATCCTGTATATAGGGTTGTTATGTTCGTTTCTATCTTGTCTCTTTTGTATTTTGTTTTCCTCCAGGACTAATACCTCTACTGCAGGAGGGCCAAATATCAGCTTCTATGATGCTTGCTTGCTATTGGCTGCCATAATAATAAAGGGGGGGGAGAGATTGACATTTGGGTGGGGGGATGTGAGCTGGAGAGAGATGCCCTATGTGAATGAAAAGGGAGGATTGCTCACATGATCTACTGTGTAGCTGAATGGAGTTGTTTATATCAAGTCAAGGTCAACTGTCCCAGAATACCAGATGAGCGAAAACACCTGAAGATGCACCCCACATGACACTTATTGAGTTGGAGATTGGACATTTACCCTGGATCCTTGGGGGAGGGATTTTGGAATACTTTCAATATTAACTTTCACACCTTTTGCTTCAGATCTTGCTTTTCTTTCATTGCTATCATTTCAAACTCAGTAAAAGTACCTCTTCTCTACAAACATGGAGTTGGGGCAGTGCTGGAATTAATTTTTTTTTACTACCGGTTCTGTGGGTCTGGCTTGGTGAGCGTGGCAGGGGAAGGATACTGCAAAATCTCCATTCCCACCCCACTCTGGTTGGTCAGCCAGACGTGGTATTTGCCAGTTCTCTGAACTACTCAAAATTTCCACTACCGGTTCTCCAGAATCTGTCAGAACCTGCTGAATAGCATCCCTGAGTTGGGGGTTTCCTTTCTTGGGTTTTGAATGGAGGCACATCTGATAGCTATAGATATCTTCAAGTGGAGACTAGAATATATTTTGTGGTGCTACAATTTTTTGCACTGAGCAGAATGTTACAATTCTATAATAATGATTAAATTAGCAAGTGGGGACGGAAGTTTCCATAAAAATTGCTGTTACCACGATATAAATGAGGGTGGCTAACAAAACTATTTTATCTAGGACTTCTGCTTGGCTCCGCAAGCTTTGGAGACGCTCTTTTACGAGTGCCCGATCCCTGGTTCTGTAAAAGCCCCAGAACAGCCAAAAAACTGCTGTCTGGAGGCTTGGAACCCTCTCCCCGGGCAAAGGGGAGAGAGAAGAGTCGACAGGCGGAGGTAGAGCCCCCCAAGTGCGCTAGGAGAAATCCTGGGACGCAAAGGATGTGGGCTCCCTATAGAAGCCTGTCAAGCTACTCCAGACCAGAGACGACTCTGCTAAAGCGGAGCTAGAAGCTGCGACCAAAATCTGTTGAAAATCAACCGGGAGGGGGGGGCGGACTTTTAACATCTTTACTTTGATAGCAGACAGAGCAAATCAGGAGAAAACAAAAGGAAAATTTGCAAGTAACACTTTAACTCCACTTTTAAATGCAGAAAATGGCGCCTGAGGGCAGGAGGAGGAAACTACCAGGGAAAGTGCTTGTTAAGGCTTGTTAAGGTTTGCAACAGTGATACAGCTACTGGATTACACCCTAAGAAAAAGTTTTAAAGAGGAAGCAGCCAGGAAAAGAATTTGGTATTGAGGAAAAGAATTTGGTACTGATTTTAACTAAAATCTGGTTTTTATACTGTGTGGAAAAGAGTTGAATTGTTGTCCTGATAGCTGGATAAATACAAAGTGGCAGAAATATAGCTGACAACAGGGCTGGTGAATCAGCAAATTCCCAAGCCGTGACTGTCCAGGCTTTTCAAGAACTTCTAGACTTTTTTACTTCAGCCTTGTTGGATACAATCGAAAGGGCTTTTTCAAAAAACAGCTCGGGAAAATATAAGCAGTTGTTAGAGGGACAGCAGGAAATTATTCAGAGAAATTTGTTTTTGGAAGATCAGGAGATGGGCAGGATTAAGACACTAGCTGGTACAGTTGAAACAAAGATTTTGGTGGACGTTTCCATTCAAATGACAGAAAAGCAACAAATAGTTTCTTTATTGCAAACTGGCAATCTTTATGGCAACAAATTTTGGCTATATGGACAAAGAAATGGATTGAATTATTATACAAGCAAAAAGAGACAAAATGGGGATTTCAAGTTAGAAAACGCGCATCAACCTCAAATCATTATTTTAAAAGTTTCAAAAATAAAACTGGGGGGACTGTTGACAGAACTTATTAAAAAAAGGATTGGAAAAAATATAGAAAGAAGAGAAGAACAAAAGATTAAGGAAGATATCTACCTGTGGATTTTGAAATTGGCATCGGGCAAATATGTGTTTTAATGGCATTAAGAGATTTTTAAAATGTTTAACATAAGGTTATATTATTTTATAAGATATATGAGATAAATTGTATAAGCTTTTAAGATGTCTAACCCTTTGAAGCGAAGAGGATTAATGTTAAATTCCGAATTTTATTGCAAAATGATAATTAGTTTTGGATAGTTAAGGGTTGCGCTCTAAAAAGTTAGAGGTATTAAGACGGTTAATTGAAAAATTGAAAGACACCCTCCTGTAGATTCTGAAATTTCTATTTGGTAAATAAGTGCTTTAAAGGTATTAAGAGATTTTTAAAATGCTTAACATAAGACTATATTATTATAAAAGATATATGAGATAAAATGTGTAAGATTTTAAGATGGAAAATTTTTCTTTTTTTCTTTTTTTCTGGAATAGAAATGGAATTTATTCATGATTTCTACTGTTTGTAAGACTGCTAAAGTATCAGATTATACATCAAGAAAAAGTTTTTTCTGTTTCTTTTTTATAAGTAGGAAGAATGAATTTAATTTAATTGGTTTTGAGAATTTATAAAAGGGAGGTTGATGAATTGGAGCAAGGGAGTTAAAGAACATGCGGGAGTTTTGAACTTTATAATTTGTTAGTTTATTTTAGTATATGTTTGTTAGATGCTATACCCTGTTTTTGCTCTGGGAAGTCAGGGGTGGGGGTGGGGAGGGGGGATAAGGGATGTGGGGGAAAGGTGATGAATAGAGAAATGTTTTAGTAGAAGAAAGTATATTCTATGAGTAGAATACAGGAGTTGCTCAGACACTAAAGGAGGAAAATATTTCACAGCAAAGAAGTTAGAAAGGAGAGAGGAGGAGGGGGTAGGAGGAGGAGAGGGAGGGTGAAGAATGGAAGAAAGGAGAGGAGGAAGGGAAGGGAAGGGGATAGGGGTAGGAGTGAAGGCAAGAAGGGGGAAAAGAAGAGAGAAGTGGGGGAAAGGGAAAGGAAGTAGGATGAGGTGGGAGAAGAGGTAGCAGAAAGGAGAGAAGAGGAGGGAGGGAAGGGGAAGAAAGGAGGAGGAGGAGAAGGTTTGTTGTGGAATGAGGGAAGAAAGAGAAGAAGAGCAACTCTGAATGTAATTAAAATGTCTTATTTTAATGCTTTCTTTAAGGGAAACATGTATATGTAGGATTTCTTATGTATAAGAAAATGTACAATTTATGTGGGGAAGGGGAAAGAGTGGGGGGGAGAAAATTGTTTGAATTTCTTATAAAATTTTTCAATTTAAAAAAAAACTATTTTATCTAGGTTTCATAAAATTGCTGCCATTCTCAAGTGGTAATAAAAAATAAATCTTCCAGTGATCCAAATCAAAACTGTTATGAATATACTAGCAGACTGTCTCACAGCTAATTTTAACTGAGAAGACAACATGCTGTGAAATCTGATTACATTTACATTCTTAGTCATTTCAGTTTAAAACTAGCTTTTACTTGTGTGTTAGTTAAAGGATTATAAATCCTGGGGATTCAGGACTTGAAGATCAACATTTCTGAAGACATGAAGACCAACAAACCTGAAGACCAATATTTAGACTGAACAGCACAATAATATTACAGCAAATCAATTAAGTTGCCTCCCTCAAGAAAAAAGCCTATTTCTGGGAAAATGCAGCCAAGGAGAACTGCTGAAAAGGAGAGATAGCTTAATATTTCCCTCTGCTCATTTTCTACTCAAAATTCACTTGGAGGAGAAAAGTTGATATGAAACCTGGGATGAAGGGGAAAGGCTTAAATACCATTCTCCACTGATCTGTTTACTCATACTTGTAACATCAAGTGGTTGATTTTCATTTTAAAACATGAGAGCCTATTTGGTATAGTGATTAAGACACCAGTCTGGAAGCTGGAGACTGTGATTTCTAGTCCTGTCTTAGGAACAAAGCCAGCTGAGTGACCTTGGGCTAATTATTCTCTCTCAGTCCTAGGAAGACAGCAATGACAAATCAGTTCTGAAATCTAAAAACTGAAAGACAAGTTGCCAGGAGTCAATGCTGACTCAAAGGCACAAATAGAGTTGGATAACTGCTTCATTTACTTTACGTCAGAAATATATCCTTATAAATAGTATGTAGGGAAACTGGTGCTCTGCAGATAACCTGAGTTACAAGACCCACAGTCCTTCATATTGGCAACTGATAAAAAGATCTGGAGGGCTCCATGTTATTTACTTCTACTATATATGCATTGTAAATGTCTATCCCATTGAGTTTAATCAGAACTTATTTGTAGGAGTTTATGAATAGTTGCAGCCAGAATGTCATAAAACTTCTAGTGACAGGTGTATCTCTTTTATAGACTTGTTCTTGAATCCCACAGACAGTCCTGAAATAAGAACAGGTAGTCTTCAATTTACAACCAGTCATTTAATGATCTGTTATGTAATGACTTTTAAAATGCTATTTACCACCCATCTTTGAAGTTACAGCTGCCATAATCATTCTGACCATACTATCGCATTTTGGGAGCTTGGCAACTGGCTTGCATTTATGACCAGTTGTGTCCTTCCATGGTCATGTGACTTCAATTTGTGGCTTTTTTGCCGTTTTCCAGCACAAAATGGCAAAAAACAGTTATTGGATACTCTCGATTCACTTTACAATCATGTGATCTGTTTATTGACCATGTGATTTGCTTTACAACACTGGTGATTCACTTTATTATTTTTACAAATAACTCAAGATAGCAAACATACTCAATACTAAATTCTTCCTCCTATTTTCCCTGTCAGGTGAGTTAAGCTGAGAGAGAATGACTGGCCCAAGTCACCCAGCTGGCTTTCATTCCCAAGGTAGAATTAGAACTCACAGTCTCCTGGTTTTTAGCATAGTGCCTTAATCACTACACCAAACGGGCTCCCAATTTAATCTCCTAAATTAACTTGGAGTTTTCATAATAGAATTCTAATATCCGGCACAAATCAAATACACTACCACCATCTTCCGAGGCATTTGTAAAATCAGAACATCTTTAATGGGAAAAAGAAAGGGTTGACTTATATACATGTCTAAAATCCACACAGGAAAGAAATACAACTGAAAATGCAACCCAGATTTTACTAATAAGATCTGTAGCTTCCAAGTTCTAGGGTAGTTTTTAATTCTATGCAGGATTATTGATTTAGCTGTTGATTCATGGAATAAAGAATTACAGATAGTCCTCGAGTTATTAATGTAAAGGAGCCTGCCCATTCCATTCGTAACCTGAGGACTCGTAGGAGTGAATCATGTATCAGGAACGAGAACATTCCCTGCTTTCACCTACGCATTCGCTAATCAAATGCATGGCTCGTTAAGTGCACATGAGGTATCTCAGGGTGGGGAAGGCCAAGGTGGGGGGGGACACCTGGTGATAGAACAGGCCACCTGCTTCAGACCACCCAAGGTCTCCCTTGACCCACAGATACCTCATTCTTCCTCCCCTGGGGTCCCCACAATTGCTCCCCACCCCCATCCTGCCATGCTGGGTCACTTACCTTATGAAGATCTGTTTCCTCTCCAGCCAGTTTCTTTGTCTGCCCCTCCTTTCTAGTCAGCAAAGGGTTTGAAGAAGCCTTTGGTAATGAAAAAGTAGGCCTGGAGGGCCGTGCATGCCCTTCTGGGCCTCCTTTCTCATCGCTGAACTACCTGAGTTGGCTTTCGGTGATGAAAAAGGAGGCCCAGGTCTCAATTTGCAGACAATACAGGCCTAAAGTGCGAGATCACATAGGATCAGTAGCACAAGATCTTGTGCTACTGATCTCACATGATCTCGTGGTACGTTAGGCCTCTGTTCTCTGGGAATGCACCGAAAGCCTGAAGCAATAAAGCAGGCAAAGAAACGGTGAGAGGAGATCTTTGCAAGGACCAAAATGGATTCCTACCAGGCCGACAACAACATGAGAATAATAATAAACACATTAAAGTTTACCCGGAAAAACAAGCTTCACTGGTTTTCCTTGATGCCCAAAAAGCATTCAATAATCAGAACTGGAAATTTTTAATGGGGCAATTAAAATTTATGCAGTTTGGGACAAAATTTGAAAAAATCATAGGGGAAATCTATACAAAACAAACGGCAAGAGTAATTATGAATGATGATACCACAGAGCAATTTGCCATAACAAAAGGGGTTAGGCAGGAATGTCCACTCTCTCCACTCTTGTATATCTTAACATTGGAGATCCTTTTAAAAAAGGTCAGGGAAGACCAAGAAATTAAAGGGTTAAAGATAAGGAAAGAAGAATATAAAGTTCAGGCCTTTGCCGACGATCTTGTCTTTATAATAGAAGAACCGCTAGAGTCAGTGGTTTAAGAAATTGTTTAAGAAATTGGAAGAATTCGGTGAAGTGGCGGGACTAAAGATTAATAAAAACAAATCAAAATTAATAACAAAAAATCTTACAAAGAAACAGGAAAAAGAGTTGGAAAACATTATACAAATTCAAATAACTAAGAAAATAAAATATCTAGGGATTTGGTTATTGCCAAGAGGTTCATCAATTAAAGAAGTCAATTATGATAAATCAGTAACACAGATAAAGAAAGATTTAGATAATTGGAGAAATTTACAGATATCATTATTGGGAAGGATCTCCACCATTAAAATGAATATTTTACCAAAACTTTTATTTTTATTCCAGGTCATACCAATAAAATTGGAAAAAAAGTTTTTTGAAACATTGAATAAAATAGCATCCAAATTTATATGGCAGGGGAAGCAACCACGAATTAAACTTAAATTATTACAGGACACAAAAGATAGAGGAGGAACAGCACTCCCAGAATGGGAAATATATTATCAAGCGGCTGGCTTAACATGGCTAAAAGAATGGATGGAACTAAAAGATAATAGAATATTAACAATTGAAGGGCATGAAATACAAGTGGGTTGGCATGCATTCCTCTGGCATGGAAAATATAAAACACACAGTTACTTTAAAAGACACATAATAAGGAATGCGCTACTACAAATTTGGTTGAAAATTAAAAAGCAGCACTATACAAAAATACCAATCTGGCTCTCATTAATAGAAGCAGTAAGGCACCCAAATTTAATAGAATTAAATAAAATAATATGGTATAAAGATTTAATAGAACAACAAGGAAAATTGAAATCAAAACAAGAATTGGAACTAGACCTAAACAGAGAAATTGATTGGTGGACGTACACACAAATCCAATCTAAATATAAGGAAGATACAAAAACATATGAAACACAAAGAGAGCAACACGAATTAGACAAAATCATATTAGGATCAGAGGAGAAGCTAATTAGCAAAATTTATAAATTTCTATTACAATACAAAATGAAGAAAGAGATAGTGAAGGTCACAATGATTAAATGGGCGCAAAACTTTAATTATACAATAGATCTGGAGAGATGGGAAACAATGTGGCAAGTAAATGCAAAAGTAACATTATCGGTGGCATACAAGGAAACCAGTTGAAGATGTTTTATAGATAATAATAATAATAATAATAATAATAATAATAATAATAATAATAATAATAATTTTATTTCTATACCGCCCTTCTCCCGAAGGACTCAGGGCGGTGTACAGCCTATTTAAAAACACAGACAAAACAACAGTATAAAATTTAAAATAATTAAATAGGTGGCTCAAATTTAAAACCCCAATAAATTTAAATACCCAATTTAAAACTATTGTGTTGATAGTCCGGCTTGGCGGAACAACAGGGTCTTCAATGCGCAGCGAAACGCCCGGAGGTCGGAGATCTTACGAATTTCCGGGGGCAGTTCATTCCATAGGGCTGGGGCTCCCACAGAGAAGGCCCTCCCCCTGGGTGTCGCCAGCCGACATAACTTGGCTGATGGCACCCTGAGGAGACCCTCTCTGTGGGAACGGACTGGTCGGTGGGAGGCTATTGGTGGCAGAAGACGGTCTCGGAGGTACCCGGGTCCTATGCCATGGAGCGCTTTAAAGGTGGTAACCAACACCTTGAATTGCACCCGGAAGACCACTGGGAGCCAGTGCAGCTCGCGCAGGAGGGGTGTCACATGGGCACAGCGGGACGCGCCCATAACCACCCGCACGGCCGCATTCTGGACCAGTTGGAGCCTCCGAGTGCTCTTCAAGGGGAGCCCCATGTAGAGAGCATTGCAATAGTCCAACCGGGAGGTGACAAGGGCGTGAGTGACCGTGCGCAAGGCGTCCCGATCCAGAAAGGGCTGCAACTGGCGAATCAGGCGGACCTGATAAAAGGCCCCCCTGGCCACGGCCGTCATGTGCTCTTCTAAAGACAGCCGTGTGTCCAGGAGGACACCCAGATTGCGAGCCCTCTCTGTGGGGGGCAAGGATTCACCCCCAATAGTCAGCAATGGCACCTGCTGACTATATCGGGGCGCCGGAAGCCACAGCCACTCGGTCTTGGAGGGGTTGAGTCTGAGCCTGTTCCTCCCCATCCAGGCCCGCACGGCCTCCAGGCAGCGGGACATCACATCAAGGGCATCGTTGGGGTGGTCTGGGGTGGAGATGTACAGCTGAGTATCATCAGCGTACAGATGGCACTTCACCCCAAAACCACGGATGATCTCACCCAGCGGCTTCACATAAATGTTGAACAGGAGAGGCGAGAGGACCGACTCTTGCAGCACTCCCCATGCGAGATGCCTCGAGGTCGACCTCTGCCCCCCTGCCAACACAAACTGTGAGCGGTCGGAGAGGAAGGAAGAGAACCACCGCAGAACGGTGCCCCCTATTCCTAACCCCCTCAACCGCTGCAGCATGATACCATGGTCGATGGTATCAAAAGCCGCTGAGAGGTCTAATAGGACTAGGACAGAGGAACAACCCCTGTCCCGAGCCCTCCAGAGATCATCCACCAACGCGACCAATGCCGTTTCTGTGCTGTACCCCTGCCTGAAGCCCGACTGGTACGGGTCTAGATAGATAGCTTCATCCAGGTGCCGGGGAAGTTGTCGTGCCACCACGCTCTCAACAACCTTCGCCACAAAACGAAGGTTGGAGACTGGACGATAGTTGGCTAATTCAGCCGGGTCCAGGGAAGGCTTCTTGAGGAGGGGCCTCACTACCGCCTCTTTCAAGGCGGCAGGAAAGGCACCCTCACTCAAAGAAGCACCTATAATCCCCTGGAGCCAGCCTCGTGTAATCTCCCGGGAGGCCAGTACCAACCAGGAGGGACACGGGTCCAATAAACACGTGGCGGCACTAATCTTACCCAGAACCCTGTCCACATCCTCGGGAGCCACAGGATCAAACTCCTCCCAGATAACATTCTCAAGACCTGCCCCGGTCTCCTCCCGTGGACTCATCCAATCGGAGTCCAAGCCATCCCGAATCCGAGCGACTTTATCGTGCAGGAATTGCACAAAGTCCTCAGCACGACCCTGCAAGGGATCTTCCCGCACTCCCCCCCCGAAGAAGGGAGTGGGTCACCCTAAACAGGGCGGCTGGGCGGTTCTCTGCAGATGCGATAAGAGCGGAAAAATGGTTAGACTTTGCCGCTTTTATCGCCACTAGGTAGGTCTTGATATAAGACCTCACCTGTGTCCGGTCGGAGTCGGATTGGCTAGTCCTCCAAATGCTCTCTAGGCGTCTTTTCCGACGCTTCATCTCTCTCAGCTCCTCAGAGAACCAAGGAGCTAATTGAGATCGGCATCGGGTCAGAGGCCGCAAAGGCACGACATGGTCCAAAGCTCCAGCGGCCGCCCTTTCCCAGGCGGCCACCAGCTCTTCAGTCGAGTCGTGTGTTAGAGTCTCAGGAAACGGCCCAAGCTCCGTCAGGAACCTTTCAGGATCCATCAGGCGCCTGGGACGGAACCATCTAGTCGGTTCCGTCTCCCTGCGGTGGGGGCAGGCGGTAGGAAAGTCTAGTTGAAGGAGTGAATGATCTGTCCATGACAAGGGTTTAATATCTAGGTCCCCTCTACCAAGATCATTCAACCACTGACCAGAGATAAAAATCAGGTCTAGAGTGTGACCCCCTATGTGAGTGGGGCCTTGAACTAACTGGGTCAGGTCCAAGGCCATCATGGAAGCCATGAACTCCCGAGCCACTTCTGACGCCTCACCTGCAGATGGAAGGTTGAATGGCATCTTCCACCGAAAAGACTTGCAAAGATGTAACCGAACAATAGCTCAACATGTTGGAAATGCAAGAAATCCCAAGGAACTTATTATCATTTATGGTGGACGTGCCCGGCGGCAAAAAAAGTTTGGGCAAATATTAAGAAGTGGATAGAACAAATAATAGATCAACCAATAGAAAGAAAACCAGGAACATTCCGGTTAGGAATTTTTACAAGACCATATACCAAGGAAATAAAATATTTGATGCTACACATATTAACAGCAGCACGAATAGTATATGCAAAAAATTGGAAACAGAAAAGAACCCCAACAGAGGAAGAATTGATAGATAAAATTTTAGAATGGGCTGAGATGGATAAATTAACAAAAGAAATTAAAGAAAAAGAAGAGACAGATTATTATAGAATATGGAATAAATGATATAAATGGCTTAAAATGAGAAATAAAGAATAATAACTACCAGGGGAAATAATTAGAACTATAAAATATATACATAACAGGACTTCTGGGTTGGCTCCGCAGCGCCATTGACGGTCTTTTTAGACTGCCGCCCCCGCGATCCCGTTGAGCCGTTCTGATAGCGTTAATCAGCTGTCAAACGGCTTGAAAATCTCCCCTTCGGGAAAAGAAGGGGAGGAGAGCAGGTGGGTGAGGGTAGAGCTCCCCGAAAACCCCTGGATTAATTCCAGGGGTTAGGAGGGCGAGAGCTCCCCGTTCAGCCCACTGAAGCTCCGGATCTGGGGGGACTCTGTTTTTTTTTTACAGAGCTAGGCGTTGCGTCCAATTTCTGCTGTCAAACAGAAGATTAAATGATTTCAAAAAAGCAGGCGGAACAGAAGCAGGAGGACAAGCTTTTTGCAAGTATAATACTTAACTCCAGGGATACAATGTTTCTAATTGGATTTTCTGAGCTGGAAGTAAAGATGGCGTTTCTTTGTTGCAATTTTAAAAGTGAAAGTTAGAAAGGAAAGTTTTTGCTAATAGACTCGTGCTCAGAGACTGGCTTTAAGTTGCTGGAATAGATTTTGAAGAGCTGTTTGGGAAAAGATTATTTCGTTTGGTGATTTATAAAGAAATTGCTGAAAGCTGCTCAAAAGGATGGCTCTGACTTTATGATTTTATGGTTGTGGGAAGAAAGAAAATCTTTTAAAAATAAAATGGCTTCTAAGAAAGGAGATCCTGAAAGTGCTGGAAGCTATTTGGAGGTCTCAGAAATGAAACAGTTGTCTGATTTACAGAGTTATAAGGATTTTGATGCAGAATTTACAGAATTTATAAAAGAAGCCATGAATAATCATACTGCAGCTATAAGTAATCAAATAGCAATTCTTAAAGGGATAACAACAGAAATGACTGAGGAGACAAAAACAAGTACGGAGCATGATGACAATTCAGGAGATATTCTGATTGCAGCAGAGAAGGTGGAAGAATCTTCTCAAGAATTTTCGAGCTTATTCTCTGCTCTTTTTGGAAAAATTGATAGAATCTTTCAAAATTATGACTTGGTTTGGAAAAAAGTAGTAAATGACCAGACTTTCGAAGTTTCAGAAGATGAAGGAGATTTGCCAGTGGCATTTATACATTTAATAGAAAAGAAACAACTGAACTTTTTTTCACAAACTTTTGACAAACTTTGGTCCTACAGGCGAAGGAATGAACTGATTTATATAAGCAAGAAGAGGCGATTTGGGGGCTCTAAATCAGAGGAAATTTTCTCAAAAAGGGGACAATCTTTGAAGTTACATCAACCTCAAATTAAAATGAAAAACCTCCTCAAAATAGAAGTAGGAGGGATGCAGAAAGATTGGAAAAAATATAAAAAGAAAGCAAGAATGGAAGATTAACCTTTTCTTTTGGCTTTGCAGTTGTTCTACTTATGGTTAAAAATGATTATGTTTTAGGTGTTATAACTACTGAGGGGGAAAAAGTATAAAGTTAAATATTGATTTTTAAATATGATGCATTAATGGTTGAATGTAAGATTAATCTTTTTTGGTTTTCTAGTTTATGTATTAATGGTTAATTATGTTGATGATTATCTTTTAAAATTTTAAAAGTTGGAGGGAGGAATAATGAAGGGGGGAAATTTAGAAATTTAAAAAATGTAGAAATTTAATTAGTGAATACCTAAGGTTTATTTTCTGTTATGAGATTTCAAAATATCTGAACTTTGAGAAAAGTAAGAGGGGGAAAATGTTTTTGCAAATCAATTGAATACTTTATTGATATATTAAGAGAATTTTTAAGGTTTGAATGTTTAATATTTGTTAAAGGTTTTAAAACTCTTAGAGTTATTGGATTATACGCTATTTTGAGTTTATAAAAAGGGAGGTTGATGAAATTATAAAAGGGGAGTTAAGGGGTTTTGGGAGTTATTAAATCTTGCAGTTAGCTAGTTTATTTTAGTGAATGTTTGGTGAAATCTATGCCCTGTTTTTGTTCTGGGAAGTCGGGGGTGGGGGGTGCTGAGGAGGGGTTGAAGATTGAGTTTACCAAGGATTGATTTTTTTTTCTTTTTCTTGATGATAGTTTGAATGAATGTTTATATTGTATACTCGTTTGATCAGAAAATAAAAACTTTTTATTAAAAAAAAATATATATACATAACAAATGTATGGAGCGGAATAAAAATGTAGAGAAATGGACAAAAACAAACAGTATAAATAAAAAAGAAAAAATTTTATATAACAAGAATATAGAATTGTATAAAATTATGGATATAATTAAAATATGTATATAATAATTGTAGAGAAATGTATAAAGTTAAGCTTGTTAAAGCTAAAAAACATATTGTAATCAAAGGGGTGGGGAGGACAATGTGGGGGGGGAAGAAAGAAATGAAGACATATGGGAGGAAAGATAAAATAACAGAAAGAAGACCAAGAAGAAACAATGTTTAAAAGAGATAAGATATATATATATGTTGTATGTTATGTGAATGTCATATATATGTTATAATAAAATTACAATTTTAAAAAAAGATATCTATAGGTCTAAAAATCTACGTTAAAATGTAGATATTGAATATTGAGCTTACATTGGTTCTATGTACCGTATTTTTTGGACTATAAGACGCTTTGGACTATGAGACACACCTAGTTTTTGGGGAGGAAAAGAAGGGGAAAAAATTTGCCTCCACTTCTGCTTCCCAGCAGTTTCCTTCCTTGCAGCAAACAACATACAGCTTGGTCAGCTTCAGCATAGCCTGATTTAGCACGAGCAGCTGATTGTCGGTTGGATCAGCCTCCTGGAATACTGCCGATCAGCTGTTCCAGGCTGCAGGGATTGCTGCTGCCCATCGGTGCCATCGCTGCCCAGTGCCGCTGCAATCCATCACTGGCGCCGCACGCCCCAATTTTGGCCTGCGCATGTCCCATTTTTGGCCTTCAGGTGTCCTGTTTTCAGCCCGTTCCAGGCAATAGAGATTGCCACTGCCGTCTTTCCCCGCCACCTGGAACAGGCTGAAAATGGGATGCACGGAGGCCAAATATGAGGCATGCAGAGGCAGTGATAGGTGGTGGTGGCAGCAATGGGTGGAGGCAGCTCCAACCGCCAATCATTTGCTCATGCTAAATCAGGCTGTTCTGAAACTGGCCGGGCAGTTTGCTGTTTCCTGCAAGGAAGCAAATTGCTGGGAGGCTGAGGCCAAATAGTGGGGGCTGGTGGGTGGGTGGGGCTTCGGCAACATTCTCTGTATAAGACGCACAGACATTTCCACCCACTTTTTTGGGGGGGAAGGGAAGTGCGTCTTATAGTCCAAAAAATATGGTATATACTGCTAAAATACTGTTTGTTTGTCTATTTATAATCTTCAATCAACTAAATAATGTATCAAAGCACAAAAAATTCTGAATCAAGGTACCTCAAATCTGCTAATGTAAAGAAAGTGTGCAAAATCTGGACCCTATTACTTCTGTGCAATTGAAATTTCAAGAATCTTCACATACGACCGTGATTTCCAACTACATTTTCAGAAACCTGTAGGTTGCACAGCACAAGGGCGCATTGAAGGGGTATGTCCCTGTTTTTTTTCCCAGCTCCCTCTGACTCCTGTGCCCAACTGGCTGGCAACTGGCTGATTTGAAACTGAGGCAAAATTTGGAATATCTTAACAGCAATGGACAGTGAGAGAAAGACAAGGAAATATGTTTGCTCATGTCACTGGGCTGGCTGTTCGGGGTGGGGTGGAGAACACAGTAGCTATCTCCCTGGAGGTAGGGGGCCCTTAGAGATATTTTCAGATGGGATGGGGACAGGGTGTAGTTTTTCTCATGATCCACAGCTCATTTCCTCCTTCCTACAGAAGAGGAGGAGGCTGCTTAACTGGGACTCTGCTGAGGGTTATGAGAAGAAAGGAAACAGCACCAGCTATTACATATGGAAAGAAGGAGCTGATTTAATATAAATGCTATTATAATATGAATAATTTATTTTAAATATTCTCTTTTTATGTAAGAAAATAACTCTGAAAGGATGATCCAGTGGGTCATGGGTTGTCTAGTTTTATAATAAAACCATCACTAAATCAGTAAATAATTACTTAATACAAGATAAAATGGAAGCCTCCAGAGGTAATGCATCTCATCATCAGGTTGCTGTAGTATGTATCATGTTATTAGGGATGAGGTTGGAAATAATGATAAAGTAGAAGACTATGTTTCATACCAACAATCAGTCCACTTGATTCACAACAGAAATCCAACATGTTTGTATTTACAGCTGTGCTATTAACTGTGTGCTGTATGCGACGAAAAAAGAAGACATCAAATCCAGAAAACAACCTGAGTTATTGGAACAATGCGATCACCATGGATTACTTCAACAGGCATGCAGTAGAATTGCCAAGAGAAATACAATCCTTTGAAACATCTGAGGTAAGATTAGAACCCTGTTGGCAAAGCAGTGTTAGGAAGATTCAGATTAATGTACCATATTTTTTGGAGTATAAGACGCACATTAGTTTTTGGGGAAGAAAACAATAAAAAAAATTCTGCCTCTGCCTACCAGCATCCTTTGGAATGAACTGCCCCCGGACATATGCAAGATCTCTGACCTCCGAGTTTTCTGCTGTGCTCTTAAGACCCTGCTCTTCCGACAGGCAGGGCTAGCTTCATAAATTGAGTTTTAAATTTGGAATTCTTAAATTTTTGGGTTTTTTAGTTAATTGACCTTAAATGTAATACTTTTAATAATTTTTTAAATTTAAATTGTGATATTTGTATTGTGTTTTTACCTGGCTGTACACCGCCCTGAATCCTTCGGGAGAGGGGCGGTATAGAAATAAAATTATCTTTATCTTTATCTTTATCCTTATCCATCGGTATTCATCTGGCTAGCATCCTTGCAGCAAACAGCCTGGTCAGCTTCAGCACATTATCGCAGCCTGATTCGGCACAAGCAGCTGATTGGCTGTTGGATCAGCCTCCCAGAATACCACCAATCAGCTGTTTCAAGTTGCAGGGATCACCACAGCACATTGGTGCCTCCACACACCCTGTTTTTGGCCTCTGCATGTTGTATTTTCGGCCAGTTCCAGGCGGCAGCGATTAGCGGCAATGTGCTGTGGCAATCCCCGCAGCCTGGAATGGGTCTAAAACAGAGCGTGCAGAGGCCGAAAACATGACACGCGGAGGCCGAAAATGGCCGAAGGGTGGGGGCTGGTGGGTGGGTGGGGCTTTGGCAATATTCGGTGTATAAGATGCAGAGACATTTCCACCCACATTTTTTTGTGGGGGGGAGTGTGTCTTATACTTTGAAAAATACGGTATATCCCACTTTCTTCTTGTGATGGGAACCAGGAAAAATGTTTATTTTCACACAGTTCTTTAAAGACAAAAGAATCATATTGGCTTATCATCCCTTGGTTTCCTGAACTAATTCCTTTTTATATGGTTTTCTCCTCCTCCTAGATTCAATTACTCTTTATCAATACTTTTTGTTATATGACTCCAAAACCTATCCTTTTCCCTGCTTTTAAGCCCCATCCCTTTCTCTTATCCCCACTTGCTTGACTTATCCCTCTTTGTCCACCTGGTTTCTTCATCTTACCACAACTTAACCTGTTCTTTCTCATATCATTTTCTTCTTTATTACGGTTCTTTATTTTGCATCTGCCTTACATTCAGCTTCTGTTTCTTAGTTCATCATCTGTTCTTTTGGGTTCAGCCAACCTTATCTTACGCTTGTTTTTATGCAGTCCATTAATGACAGGATCAATTGAGGTTTCCATATGAGTGACACTTATCATTAAGAGGATAAGTGATCTTATCATTATGATTACACAGCTATAGCATTTTTCTTTCATAACACTCAGTAGAGGGGAAGTTAAAAAAGAAAGAAGGAAAGTATGGGAGTGATACAAATGGGAGATAAGTGCACTAAGGAATGAATCAGGAAGTCATAAACAACAGTCTGATCTGAAAGCACTTCTTGTTTCAGTATCACAATCTTTGCAACTGGATCTTTCATTTTCCAACTGAGCTTGATTGTGCTGAATGTTTTTCTCTTAGTGCAGGGGTCCTCAAACTTTTTGAACAGGGGGCCACTTCATAGTCCCTCAGACTGTTGTGAGGCCGGAGTGGCTTGGTGGGTATGGCTTGGTGGTCATGTGACTGGGTAGGTGTGGCTAGGTGGGCGTGGCCAATTTAGCAATCCATTTTGCCAATTTAGCAGTCCATTAAATAATAGATACAAATTAAACTTTAATTTTTCTTGCTCCTGGGGGTGTTTCATTTGCTTTTGTTTGACTTTTCTTTTTACTAGATCATTTTTAAAGTTGTTTACGAGTCTAGTGGTCCACTTCAGAAAATTCAATTTTGCAGCAATTCTTCTCAGCCCCAAGGAGCTTACAAACAACATCTCTCTCTTTGTCCTCTCTCTGTCCCTCCCTCCCTCTCCCTCTCTCTCCTCTCTCCCTCCCTCTTTCTCTCTCTGCTCTCCCTCTCTCTTTTCTCTCCTCTCCCTCCCTCCCTTTCTCTCTCTCTCTCTGTCCTCTCTCCCTCTCTTTCTCTTTCTTCTCTCTGCCTCTTTCTCTCTCTCCCTCTCCCCCACCCTCCCTCTTTTTCTCTCCTCTCCCTCTCTTTCTCCCTTCTCTCCCTCCCCTCTCTCTCTCATCTCTCTCTCTCTCTTTCCCTCCCTCTCTCTCTCTCTCTCTGTCCCTTGGGAGGGAGAAGAACCCCTGAACTTGTGCTGGGTAGTGGGAATCTGATGTCTGGAGACTGCTGAGCCACGTGCTGAAGACTAGCTGGCTGGCGGGGAAGCGGGGCACTCCTGCAGTGTCCCAAAAAGTAACACATTTACTTTTATATGTAACACACAGCCTCCTCGCTCGCATCTTCGCATGAGGGCATCACAGGAGGTCCGTGCCCACCCCGCTGCTGCTCAGCCTCCTCGATGTGCACAGGTAGAAGGCAGCAGCAGCAGCCATGACCCAGGTTTTGTTAGGTGCCTGCGTGCTCCGGGTGACGAACAGTTGAGCGAGCAAGCCAGCAATTTGCCAACATCCTCTAATCTGCCTGCCCATGCCCGGCTCCTGCGCCCTCGACCGTGCTGCCCCCTCACCTTTCTCCCCGCCTGTCCCAGCCAATGGTGCTCATGAGTCAACTACAGCTAGGAAAGGATGTGGCTTACAGCTCCGAGCTCAAAACAGCGGGAGGTGTGGGCTGCTTTGGCGCCAACGCCCCTTGGCCTCTTAGCGGTCTGCAGAAGATGCGCTCAAATCAGTGCCAAGACTAGGGCCCAGGAGGGTGTGGGCAAAGACTTTCTTCTTGCCTCGAAGCAGACATAGGTGGGAGGCCTGAGAGCACAAAGCGCCCCAGCACAGCACTATCCCAAAGGAAGGGAGGAGGAGGAGGTGGCAGGGAGCAGATCAACCCGCAATCCTATAAATCCCAAAGCTAGCGCCCCTTAAAAGAGAAGACCCCTAGAAATTGCTTAACGCATTGTAAGCCACCCTGAGTCTCTGGAGAAGGGTGGCATATAAATCAAATCCAAAAAAAAGAAAGAAAGAAAGAAAACACATACATGAGTACATATATGCAAGTAAGCAAACAAGTTCACTACAATCAGTCCTATAAGCGTGCTTCGGAGCGTGCTTCAGAATCAGCCTGCATGCAAAATGCATCCGGCTGCCCACACGACAACCTGCCCTTTGCTGCTGCTCCATAAATCACATCCATGCCTATTGGATCAGGCTCCAGAGCTAAAAAACCCTGGGATAGCAACCATCCAGTCGCAGCTAGCGACAGCCCCAGCCTTTTGCACGGCCAACCACACAAAACGGTGCCAACAGGCCACAAAGCAACCCACATAATAGGTGCATTTCCCAGCCCTTCCCTTCCCCCTCCCTCTGTTGTGATCCACCAGCAGCCTGCGGAGCTGGCAGCGGTTTCGGACAGCAATGAGGCTGAGAAGAACATGGGCCAGTCCTGGAGGCTGGGGAAGGCCCGGGTGAGGGCTCTCCATCAGAGGCAGAGATGGGGCCCCAGGGCCATTGGGGAGTGATGTGCGGACTTCAGAGTCTCCAGAGGCTGACAGTAGAGAGGCAGAGGAAGAGGAGACTGTTCCTAGTGCACGTATGAGAAGAGCTGCCAAGAGCCAGAGGCAGGAGCAGATAAAGAAGAGAGGATGACTCGGGAATAGGGCCAAGAGATGATTGGCCCCTCCCATAAGGCTTAAAGGACCAGGAATGGCTCTTGGCCTCTTTGCCGGAAAACAACGTTGAGAGAATTGCTTTTTGTTTCATTGTATTCATTTCTTGTCAGCGTCTTCTGCTTCTGAACATTTGTCAAGAAAAGCCTTTGGCAGTTTGCCTAATTATTGCAAGGCCAGGTGATAAACTGTGGAATGGTGTTTTGAAGAATTTGCTTTAATTTGGTTTGGACTATACTGAGAATGAGTTAATTCTCAGATGTTCTAATAAAGACTGTTTGTTTTCGAACTGTTTGTATTTAATACTAATTACTTGGGCCTGGGTCACAACACCCCCCAGCCAAGTCTCCAGAATTCCCCACACCAGCAAAATTATCTCCCCTAGTGGGGATGGGAATGCATCTCCCTGCTAGGCCCCTTGCACAGCCCCCACGCAAACCCTGCGGAATTTAGGATGCGGCTCCCTTCTTGCAAGAGAGGAGATGGGAGAACAAAGCAAGCAAATGAAGCTTCAGCCTGCCGGCTGGCCTCTTTATTCTCCCTCACTCTTGAGGCAGCCCTCTGGAACAGCAGCAGCAGCAGCAGCAGCACACATGGCTGCAAGAGGAAGAGAGGCCTTCTCCCTCCTCACTACTGGGCAATCTCATGTGAAAAACAGAGCAGCTGCTAGCAAAGATGGGAGAGTGCGAAGTTGATGCTTCTGGGATGAGGGGAGCCGGAAAGCGTCTTGTTCTCACCTGGCCTCTCTTCCTCTTGCAGCCATGTGTGCTGCTGCTGCCATTCCAGGAGGGTTTCCTCAGGAGCAAAGCTGCCTCCACAAAGCATTGGCGGTGTAATTATGCACCAGGCACAGCTTCTTCCATTGGGACCCTTCGGTTCCCCCCCCACAATGGAGTGACAGTGGACTGAAGTCCCTGGCAAATCTTTTGAGTTCTTTCCTTCGCTGGCAAAAGGCGCAGCCCAGAAGCACTCTGATGGCCAAAAACAGGGTGCATTGATGCTTTCCGGGGCCTCCGCCCGCCTTTTTTGGCCTCCCCCCACCCCCCAGAAGCACTCTGCCGGCCCTCGCAAACATAAGTCCTGCACTTGGCCGAAGGGTGGGGGCTGGGGTGTGTGTGTGGCAATGTGGCCGGGGCAGCCCCGTGGTCCGCGTGGGCCAGATTAATGGCTTTGGCGGGCCGGATCTATCCCATGGGCCATAGTTTGAGAATGCCTGCCTTAGTGGCTAGAAAATTCAGGAAGTTTCCATGACATTTTAACAGAGAGTATATCTGTCAGTTAGTTTCCATCATGATCGTATTATGGAAAAGTTGTGTCTCCGTTTATCAATGGTACAAAGAAACTATATATTTTCTAAAGACCTGGAAGTGGTAATACTGTACTATATGGTACTGTACTATATGGTACAGTATGGTACTATGATGGTATATAAAATTTTGGCTTTTGCCAATGCTAGAAAAGACAAAGAAAAGCTTGTCATAGATTTTATCTAACAGGTAGCCATGGTTTTAAACTAGTATGTAGCTATGTTTCTTGAAGATTTTTTTAACATTTGCATATAACTGCATAATCCTATGTTGTTAGTTTCTGCTAGCGTATTAAAATCAAATGTTACTGCTATTTTTCAAATACCGTATTTGCTTGTGAAGATATGATGTGTAATTTTGGCAAATAATATAGTGAAAGTTAATAAAAGTAGAACCTTGCATGAAGTGATTTGCATTTGTTTGATCTTCCAAATGGTGGGAAATAAAAAGTCTTAGCTGGTATCTCTTATCTTTAATTGTTTATTTTTAAAAACTGAATCATGAGATTTTAGACACAACTGATGGAGCACCATTTTACAGGTTGAAACTTCCAAGCCTCTCAAAGCAATGGAGCCCTTCAGTTGTCCATGAATTAGTTACCTTCCCAAGCTACTAGGTTATGAAGAAGTTCTCCTTGGATGGCATTAGTTTAGAATCAGCTAATCTACATACGAATCTTAATTATATAGTACTTTATATAAAGCAATGTTATAATCCATTTGCATGGCAGGAATGAATGTAACACATTCCATTTTATGAGAGTTAATATGTGATGAAACATTTAAATATCTTCTTTCCCCCCCTCCCCTCAATATTTTCTAGGACCACCTTTCTGAGCCCCGCTCTCCAGCTAATGGGGATTACAGGGACACCGGCATAGTTCTCGTAAATCCTTTCTGTCAAGAGACGCTTTTTGTAGGACATGAACAAGTGTCTGAAATATGAACCTTGCTCCAGTTCTTCGTTTTATCTTACAATCTCCAAATTATGAATATAAATATATATGTATATTATAAATAAAATCTTTGTGTAGCCATGAAATATAAGAAACATTTTCAGATCCCCTCCTCTTTTTTTATGTGTGATTAAAAAAGTTTACAGACCAAACTTCAGCTTTATAAAATAAACGCTATTTCTAAGCAAAAATAAAACCAATCCTCTGTATTATTCAGATTGGGTTTCCCCCCCCCCCCCACCCTCTACATTTAAATTTCTGGATTTAGGCAAGATATCATTCTAGGCACATCTAGGCAAGATATCATTCTAGGCACATCTATGCTTGAGTCAAGTCCATTATTCCAGCTGTGTATCTAATGACTGGAATTGCACAGGTGTTGATTGCTTTGATGGTATTTCCTTGACTGAGTTTGAAATTTTAGATCCTCCTCACTCTTTTTTTTTTAATTGAAAAAGTTTTATTAGTGAAACAAATACAGTTTTCCCACAACCCTCCCACCCAACCCCCCTCCCCCTTCCCGACTTCCCAGAGCAGAACACAAGGTATTTCTATTAACTTTTAACAATAAACTAAATTGCTTAACCAACCATTAAACTAACACCCCCTAAAAAAAAATTCTTAACCCCCCATAGATAAAATCCTACTTCTTAGACATAATACTTCTAATATAACTTATATAGCGCTTATACAATTAAAAGAAATCATTCATAAGCTATTTGATATTTTTTAGTCTGATACTTATTTTGAATATAATCAATCCATCTTCTCCAGTCCTGTATATACCTTTCTTGTGTGTGATCCTTCAAATATGCTGAAATTTTAGCCATTTCAGCTAAATTAGTTACTTTCAATATCCAGTCATCAATAGTAGGCAAAAAGTCCTTCTTCCAATGTTGTGCTATCAACAATCTTGCTGCTGTTATCAAGTTCAAAATCAGTTTAGTCTCTGCAACTGTACAGTCCGTAGTTATACCCAGTAAAAACAACTGCGGAGTAAATTTCAGTCTTTTTAAAAAAATATTCTGCATCACCCACCAAATCTTTATCCAAAATGCTTTGATTTTTTTTACAAGTCCACCATATATGATAATAAGTTGCATCATAACAGTCACATCTCCAACATTTAGCTTGCATATTAGGATACATACATGATACTTTTTTTGGATCTAAATGCCATCTATAAAACATTTTATAAAAGTTTTCTCTTAAATTTTGTGCTTGTGTAAATTTCACATTTCTAGTCCAAATCTTTTCCCAAGTCTCCATCATCACTGGCTCTTGAAAATTTTGCGCCCATTTAATCATGCAATCTTTAACTACCGTATTTTCCGGCGTATAAGACGACTTTTCAACACATGAAAATCATCTCAAAAGTCGGGGGTCGTCTTATACGCCGGGTGTCGTTCTCCTGTAACCAGGCAGACCAGCCCAAAAGACTCTAATGAGCCTTAAATGGCTCTGGCGATCGAAGCTCTGACGATCCCAGCTTTGCCTGCTAATCAGGCAACTCAGCTGGGATGCCAGAGCCATGTTAAAGGAAAAAACTTTTTTTCTTTTACGTGACTCTGCAAGCTCTGACGATCCCAGCTGAGTTGCCTGCCAATCAGGCATCGCAGCTGGGATCGCCAGAGCCATCGATCCAAGCTCTGACGATCCCAGCTGCGTTGCCTGCTAATCAGGCAACTCAGCTGGGATCACCAGAGCCCAGAGTCCTGTAAAAAGAAAAAAGTTTTCCCCCTCCAGCTTGCTTACCTTAGCTGGTAATCGCAACGCTTGCCTTGCTTCGCTTGCCTGAATCCATTCCATCAGCAAGCCACTCTCTGCCTGCAATCATGCAGGCAGGAGTTGTGGACTTCAACTCCCAGAATTCCTCAGCCAGTAAAAACAAAGCTGGCTGAGGAATTCTGGGAGTTGAAGTCTACAAGTCTTAAAGTTGCCAAGGTTGGAGACCCCTGTTCTATTGGGTAAGTTTTTTTCCCCTTTGGGAGCTTTAAAAAAATAGTTAATTGGGGTTTTTTTAGTTGTTCTTTTTTAGACCTAGCCATTTAAAGTTTAGGAAATTTTAAATTTAGTTTTCATATAAAAATAAAAATAAAATAATATTTGTGCAGCTTTCTGAGATGTGGTGTGTTTCTGTAGTGTTTCACTCTAACTACACAAACACACAAAATCTCACAAAGCTGTATGTGGAATTTTGTGTGTGTAAAGTGTGAAGGTTGATTTTTTTGGGCTTTTTGTGGCTGCGTGAGGTTCCTGCTTGTTGCAGGGGCCATTTTGGGTCTAGCACAGCTGCTTTTACATTGTGGATGAGCCAGTTGTGTTGTGTTGTGTTGTGTGTGTGTAAAGTGTGAAAGTTGTTTTTTGCACTTTTTGTGGCTGTGTGAGGTTCCTGCTTGTTGCAGGGGCCATTTTGGGTCTAGTACAGCTGCTTTTACATTGTGGGTGAGTCAGTTGTGTTGTGTTGTGTTGTGTGTGTGTAAAGTGTGAAAGTTGTTTTTTGGGGCTTTTTGTGGCTGTGTGAGGTTCCTGCTAGTTGCAGGGGCCATTTTGGGTCTAGCACAGCTGCTTTTACATTGTGTTGAGGCAGTTGATGTTTTTTAATTTTTATTTGGTGTGTGTTGGAAGAGGGGTAGTCTTATATGGCGAGTATAGCCCAAATCCTATATTTTAACAGGAAAAGTTGGGGGTCGTCTTATACGCCCAGTCGTCTTATACGCCGGAAAATATGGTAGTTCCATCTCAGAGTCTATTTCTAATAAAGCATTATACAACCTTTTAATATGTTTTTGATCTCTAATTTGTTTTACCAAATTCTCCTCATTTTGCACGAAGCCAGTTTTTTGATCTTCCTTCCACCTGGCTTGAAGCTGACCGTACTGAAACCATGTATAAATTATACCTTCTTCTCTCAATGTATCTAAAGATTTCAAATACATTACCCCCTTTTCCATAATAAGAAGCTCTTTATAGGTAATCACCTCCTGTTTTTGTTCTATACTTATATTTTCTATTGCATGTCTAGGATTTGCCCATACAGGTATCTTATAATTTAACTTGTATTGATATTTTTTCCAAACCCTCAACAAAGCATTTCTAAGTATATGGGCCTTAAATACTTTATCCACTTTTTTGTCATATAACAAATAGGCATGCCATCCATATAATAAATCATAACCTTCTAGATTCAAAAGTCTCCCCTCAGTTAAGTTAAACCAGTCACTAATTTGTGAAAAGACCGCTGCTTCGTAATATAATCTTAAATTAGGCATTTTGAGACCCCCCCCTTTCATGTGTATCTTGTATAATTTTCATCTTTATTCTGGGTTTTTTCCCAGCCCAAATAAACACCTTTCTGCCATTCTCTCAAATTTTCATCTTTCTTAAGCACAGGTATCATTTGGAACAAGAATAAGAATCTAGGTAACACATTCATTTTAATTGCTGCAATTCTTCCCAATAAAGACAACTGTATTTTTTTCCAATTCTCCATATCCCTCTGTACCTTCTGCCAGAGATCCTCATAGTTATTTTTGTATAATTTTGTATTTGAAGCTGCTATTTACACTCCTAGATATTTAACCTTTTTAGCTATTTCAAACCCTGTTATTCTTGCTAGTTCATCTCTTTCAAATACAGACATATTTTTAGTTATCATCTTTGTCTTATGTGAATTAACTTTAAATCCTGATACTTTCCCATATTGATCAATTATATCCAATATATATGGAGCCGACTCTATAGGTTGAGATAAGGTAACAACCAAGTCATCTGCAAATGCTCTTAATCTATAATCTTGATGTCTAATTACAATACCCTTCAATTTTTCTGAGTCACGAATCTTATTCAATAGCACTTCCAAAGTCAAGATAAACAACAATGGGGACAAAGGACACCCCTGCCTTGTTACTTTCTCAATTCTAAAAACCTCTGTTAAACCTCCATTGACTATTATTTGTGCTGTTTGCTGCTGATATATCACTCTAATTGATTGTATAAAATACTCTCCAAAATGCATTTTCTCTATTATTTTAAACAAAAATTGCCAGTTCAAGCGATCAAATGCCTTCTCTGCATCCAAAAATATAAACGCTGCGGGGACTTGGTTATTTTTTTCCAAATATTCCAGTAAGTTTACAATTTGTCTAACATTATATTTCATTTGTCTCCTTTTATGAACCCTGATTGGTCATTATGAATTATTTGTTGCATAACTGGCATTAATCTATTAGCTAATATCTTAGCAAAAATCTTATAGTCGGTATTCAAGAGTGAGATTGGCCTAAAATTCTCAGGTTTGATGAAATTTTGATCCTCCTTTGGAATTAGTGAAACAAAAGCTATTTTCCAAGAAGGTGGTACTCCTCCTCCTACCTGTATTTTATTAAATAAGATTTTAAGTGGTTCTAGCATTTCAGATTGTAAATGTTTATAATAAACAGCTGTTAGTCCATCTGTTCCCGGAGCTTTACCTATTTTTAATTGTTTAATTACCCCAGCAATTTCCTCGGAAGTTATTGGCTGATTCAATCTTTCTCTCTGTTCCAGCGTTAGTTCAGGAATATCTATCTTTAAGTATCTATCAATATCAACATCTTGAATTGAATCTTTAGCATATAGCTTTGTATAGAAATCCAAAAAAACCTTTTTTATTAAATTCTGTTGGTAAATCTCCTTACCTCTAAATTCTATCTTGTCTATAGTACATGATTTTTGCTTTTTTCTCATCATGTAAGCCAGCCATCTCCCAGGTTTATTGGCATTACAGAATGTATTATGTCTGGCATATTGTATGCTGGTTGCTACTTGTCCAGCCATTAACATATTAAATTGCTCTCTTAGATGTTTATCATATCTTTTGCCTTTTTATCTCCTGGGTTAGTTATAAGCAATTGTTCTTTCTTTTTAATTTCCTCCTCTATCTCTTTCCGTCTGTTTTGTTGTTTTAATCTATATTTATTGTTCAGAAAAATTAATGTTCCCCTCATATATGCCTTACTTGCATCCCATACCATTTCCATCGAGATACCTTTATTCATATTGTTAAGAAAAAATTCTTTCATTTGTTTTTTAAGTTCATTCAAGTTATCTTCATATCTAAATAAATTCTCATTTAACCTCCAAGACCTCCTTTCCCCTCTTTCCTGTTCTAATTCCACCCAAACTGGGCTATGATCAGTTAAAGTTCTTGGACATATCTTCGTCTTCTTCACCCTAGAAAAAAGATCATTTGTAGTTAATATAAAATCAATCCTAGAAAAAGATTGATGCCTATCTGAAAAAAAAGTAAAATCACTTTCTGATACGTTCCTTTCTCTCCAAATGTCTCTTAGCTCCATATCCTCCGAAATATCAAAAAAAGATTTAGGCAGCTTAGCACGCATGGATATCTTGGATAAACTTTTTTTATCTTTCTGGGTATTTATTACCCCATTCCAATCACCCATTAAAAGTAAAGATCTATAATCCCATTGTAATATTTTAGTATGTAAAAATTTTAAAAAATTGTCTTGCTGTTGGTTAGGTGCATATATTCCAATTACAAGCAGCTTCCCACTCTGTGTTGTTAATTCAATTGCGATATATCTACCTTGAGTGTCAGCCTCAATTAAATTGGCCGGTAGGCCTCTTTTAACATATATAACTAGGCCGTTTTTCTTTTCTGGTGCTGATGCCACAAAGTGTGTACCTAATTTCGAATTTATCAAGTATTTTTGATCTGAAAATTTAATATGCGTTTCTTGCAAACAAATAACATCATTCTGAAATTGCTTCAAGTAGTGAAATATTTTCTTTCTTTTTTGTGGGGAATTTAAACCATTGACATTCCAAGATAAAAATTTATTTGCCATCTCTAGGCCCTCCAAGTTTTGAGAGCATCAGCTGAACCTCCTCCGCCATTTTGGACTTTGGCCTTGCTCCTCCCACTGCTTGTGTTTTTTGGACTTGTTGGGTTGAATCTTGAGGCTGTCGTGCCAGATGCTGTTTATAAGTGGCTCTTGTCAATCGTTGATCTTTTGGCATCTCTATCATCTTTAATGGCTCAAGGGTTGGTGGTGGACCCCCATGCAACAATAAGTCTTCTTCCAAATTAGCTCCTCCAGCTAAGGCTTGAGCATAGGTTTGTGCTTGCCCTCCATCTTTCTCCTATTGTATCATTTCCAATTGCTTTCTGTTTTATGAACAGTCTTACAATATCTATTTCAGAGTTTTTTCAGAATAAACAATCCTCTCTCCAATCTGTTCTTAGTCCCCAGCAATTTTCTCTTCAAGCAGAAGACTCTTAACAAGCAATTTCCCTTTAACTTTCACTTTCCTTTCCGCCCATAGCAAAGGCTTCCTCTCCAGCCTCCAGCTCAGGAAAGTTCCGTTTGCAACAATGTATTCACGGAGTTAAGCTCTGTTTCTTTTAAAAGACTTGCACTCTTGCTTCCACTCTGTCTGCCTTATTAGAAATCATTGAAACTCACTGTTTGCCGGCAGAATTGGATGCGACGTCTGGCTCTGGCTAGCAGAGGCACCAGCGATCCGGAGCAATGGGAGGGCTGAACTGGGGAGCTCTCACCCTCCGAGTCCCTGGAATTAATCCAGGGACTTTCGGGGAGCTCTACCCACCCCCTCCGACTCTCCTCTCCTTCTTTGCCTGAAGGAGAGTTTTTTCAAACCGCTGGACAGCAGTTTAGCGCTGTCAGGGTGGTTTTTACAGATCGGGTGGCTGGCGGTCAATGGAGACCGTCCTCGACGTCCGCGGAGCCACCGGAAGTCCTGATCCTCCTCACTCTTTTGACGTATTAATACTGCTCTCTACAAGTGTGATTAGTGAAGATACCTATTTGTATTGAATTTGGCCAGCACAGATTTAAAAAAAGGTTTTTCAGTAAATAAGATACAAAAACTTTGAGGTGACAAAAATGGAGATAGAATTCATATAATTATCACAAACTAAATTATAAAGAAATTTTGTTTCTGCAGTGAACAAGAATAACAAATATTTAGAATGTATGTGTGGGTAGACTTGCACATTACACATTTACTGTACAGATATGTAGAACTGAGCCTGAGATATTATAGGTACATTAGATGCACGTATTGCTGTTTTCAAAGTTTCTCTGAATATTCAAAGATGATATACAAAGTAGATTTCAGTATAAGATCAGCTTCTTTTTGCTGTATAATGTAACTAATAAATGTTACATTTAATGTTACATTAAATGTAAAGGAGCAAGTGATTTAATAATTGGCTCTTCAAACCTGCTTACTTCAGGAGGGCTTTCTGATAAAATTCCTGATGTTGCTACAACTCCCAGCACTTGTCATCTTTGGCATTATGGTTCATTGCAAGAGGTTTAGACTGACATGTATTTTTATCCAAGAACCTAGGTTAGGCAGTGTTAAAGATATTGATGGCGTTAAAGATATTGTCACAATATGTAAGCTATTACAAGTAAAGTAAAGCTGCCTTTTGCAACTGACCAATAGACATTTTGTCCATATCAATGGTGTTTGGTGCTTCAGATATTTTGGGATTGCATTCAAGGCAATCTTTGCATTCTTTTGTCACCAGCATTCTACTTTTTTCACAAGTCCTTGTATTTTGTGATTTTTCTCAGTTCTTTTCCTTCTATTCTGCTGTCTGCCAAATCCACTATTCAATATTAAATCTAGGGTATTATGTGGCAAGTGAATTCTAAAGTCACTTGAGCTTCTTCATTTTCTATGACTTTTTCTATTTATGGCCCCACCAGTTCTTCCTTGAAGGTAACTGCAGAAGGTAACTACTTCTTGCAGATCTTCCAATGTATTATTATTGCAGCTGTGTCTTGTTATTGTTTGTAGTACAGTCTTCTTGCAGTAGCTAACAAGACAATTCTTAGTTTCTTCAGCTTCTTTGCAAATGTGGCACTTGCTGTCTTCTCAATTCTGGTTTTGTATGCATTTATTCTTAAGGTTTGATCTTGTGCGTCCAAAATTAGCCCCTCTGTCTATCAGGTCTTTTTTGCCTTTTTTTTTTTATGTACTGGCCATGTAATACTTTGTCTTCCCATATCTCTTTGCTTTCTTCATTTGGTCTTTCTTGTGGAGCAGTTTGGTCTTTCCAATACTCAGTAAGCCTTGATGGCATACTAGCTTCAGTGCATCCTCTTTGGTGTCCTTAAGATATTTTTCCAATGCCCTATTTTCTTCTTCAACCATCTAATGTACTTGAAACATTCCAGGCCCACTTATTTTCCTTGGTAAATAAAGTTTGTCAATATAGCTGTGAAGAGAAAAAAATCATTGTCATTAATATTCTGGTCTTCCTATCCAGTTCTGCTTGAGTCAAGTCCATTATTCCAGCTGTGTATCTAATGACTGGAATTGCATAGGTGTTGATTGCTTTGATGGTATTTCCTTGACTGAGTTTGAAATTTTAGATTCTCCTCACTCTTTTGACGTATTAACTTCTGGCTTTATTCTTGACTTCAGTGTGCTTGAGTTTATTGGTTTAAAGGATGCCCAGATATTTGTAGTATTCATCTTCATCCAGACTCTTGATTTTGTTTCCATAGGCAACTTGATTCCTTCTGTTTTCACTATTTATCTCTGTTTGATTGAGGGTGGCACATTTGTCTACTTCATTGCCGTATTTTGGTTGCATATATGGACAATGTTGAGTTACAATTGTATTTCCATACAGCTTCAGATTGTCCATATAAAGGTGGTGATATAGCCTGTCAAATTTTTTCATGTTTTATAGCCATGGACTGAATTATTCAGTACTGTTAACAAGAGGAATAAGTGCAATCACAAACAGTAGTGGTGATAGTGAGTTTCCTTGAAAAATTACTCTCAATATTAATCTCTCCCAATCTGTCACCATTGACTAGCAACTGTGTCTTCCATTGTGCCATTAATCTCTGCACAAAGCTTCTGATGTTTCTACCGACTCCTGGTATTTCTAGGCACTTGATTATCCGATCATGTGGCAGAGAATCAAACCACTTCTTCTAAACATTCAAGTTGGTCTTTCTTCTACAATTTTCAAGAATCATTTTGTCAATTAGGAGTTGATCTTTTATTCCTCTGCTGTTAGGACGGTTTCCTTTCTACTCAGGTAGAAAGAACTTTTTTTCAACTAGATGTTATTGGACTCCATCAGCTACCATGCTGTTAATAAGCAGGTAATTGGCCTATAGTTGCCTGATGCTGCCCTTTTTGCGGGATCTTTCATTATCAAATAGGTTTTGCCAGATGTTAGCTACTCTTCAATTTCACCTCCTTGCAGTATGTTGTTATACTGTTTAGCAATGAGTGTAAACCATTCAAATGTTTCAACTAAAAATCCTGCAGTTCATTTTCACTTTGCTATTGACCAATTCTTGATCTTCCTTGCTCTTTTCTCCACCATTTCTGCTGTTATTACAAATTGTTTAATTTCAGCTTTTTTATTCTTATCCACTTCCTTTAGCCAAACTGCATTCTTGTATTTCTTTGGGGTGTCCCATAACTGTGCCCAGAATTGCACTTCTTTGTCAGGTTTTGACTGATTTATTTCAGTCTCTTCATTGATGGATTGATAGGAGCATTTCTAACTGGATTGAAACTGGAGAATCTGTTTATAGTTTGCAACTTGAGCCTCATATCTGCTGCTCTTCTTGCCTGTAGCTGTTATTTACTGCTTTAGTACACGTGTTTTCCCCAAAATAAGACCCACTTATTTTCTTGTGACTTCTGAAATAAGTGCTACGGCTTATTTTCATGGGATGTCTTAATACCCGCCCCCTTCAGGGCAGCTCAGCATCCCAGAGAAACTTCAGCTCTGGCCTCTGCTGTTGCAAAAGGCATTGCTGGTGCTCTCTGAACATGCTTGAGGCCAGCAAGCAGGTTTTAGCTTTGCCCTCAGTTGGGAACAGGGTGGTTCATGGCGAAATGGTGGGTGAATTTGCTTGTGAGGTATTCCTAAAGCCTCAGCAGGAGGGGAGGGTTGCTTGGGTAGTAGGCTGAGAAAATGGGGTTAATACGCGAGGTGTTAGTACAGGTCAAGCTTGGCATTTCACCTTCCTGCCTTTTGTGAACTTTTGGCTGCACGCAAGAAAAGCAGGTGCAGAAGAGACCCTGGCTTGTTTCTCTCCTCCAAACTCCACCAGACATAGATCTTTATGAGGATTGTTGTTACGTTGCGTGTGCAAGCAGTGGCACCACGTTTGTTGCACCAGCACAGCCGCTTGCGGCAGGATGCCACAAGGCGTTCTGCCGCCGCTCATGTGTACAACATGACCTATTTCTGGCTGAGTTTGGGGAAAAGAAACAAGCCAGGGTCTCTGCTGCATCTGTTTTCCTTGTGTTCAGCCAAAAGTTCACAAAAGGCAAGGTGAAATGCCAGGTTTGACTCATACTAACACCTCACGTATTAACCCCTTTACCAGCCTACTACCCAAGCAACCCTCCCCTCCTGCTGAGGCTTTAGGAATACCTTGCAAGCAAATTCACCAACCATTTTGCCACAAACAGGGCTCCCCAAGGAAAAAAGGATCAGCAGGAAATTCCCCCCCCCATATTTTCCTGCCGATTATCTTTTCCTTGTGCTGAAAACACGGAGGGAGCATTTTTGGGATGTGGGTCTGTGCAGGGCTGATGAGCAGAGGGGGGGAATCTTGTTTAGGTGAGTACGGTGGAGCAGACAGGCATAAGTGTGGGTGCTCCTTGGATTTTGTTGTCTGCCTTGTTCATCACTGTTTGATTTTGCTTGAGATGTGGGAGAGGGAGAAAGATCAGAAGCAGACAGGCAGATGCAGCACACCCAGCAGCCAGGCAGAGATGAGGTGGTGGGGGGAATAGATTCCAATGCATCACACTGCCTTCTGCATTGTCATAGCAGCAGCCTGAGCAAGACCCAAGCTCCAGGCCCCAGGTCTAGCAGAGCGTAAACCATGGCCACCGCCTGCTCCAGAGCCACAAGATGAGCTGCCTGGCACCGTGGGTAGGGCCAGGACTGACAAGAATGTGCTGGAAACACCTCGAGGCGCCCAGAGAGACAGAAGAGGCAGCTCCTGGCCCTCGCTGGCTCAGCTGATCCTTGATTAAGGGACTGAGCCTCCATGTGGTGATCAGGGAAGGGAATGGCTGCCTCTTATGCTGGCCACACCCACCACCTTCACTATGGCTTATTTTTGGGGTAGGGCTTATATTTGGCACAGGTGTGAAAATCGGTCTAGGGCTTGTTTTTGGGATAAGTCATGTTTTCAGGGAAACACAGTATTTCCAGTGCTTCCTTCATCTTACTTGTTTCTAGGTGATATTTTTTCATCAGGTATTTCTTGGTCTACTTGTTCTTTAGCTTCTTTTATTTCACCTGTTCTAGCTTGCTTGGATTTGATCCTAGCTTGCTGATCTTAATTTTCCAGTCTGATCTTCCATTATTATTGTTTTTATCATCATCATCTTCCATTGACTCTGGAAGGTCCCCAAATAAAAAAGAGAAACAAATAAAACAATAATATAGTAAAAAATAAGGAACAAAATATGGCAAAAGCCAGACAGCATTCCCGTTCTTCAGAATGAGCTACACTAATCCTAGCTAAAAATCTGAGCAAAATATCAAATCTTCAAGACCTACAAAACACCAGCAGAGTGTGATTACCCAGATTTCAGGAGCAGGGCTCATTCCAGAGGTCAGGTATTGCAACAGAAAAGACATATTTCCAGGGTTCCAACATATATAATTTTTCATTGAAGAGGAATCAATATATAATTCCAAGTGGAATTAAGTTGGTCAGGCAAATACTATGGGGAATAGATGATCTGCCAAGTAACCAGATCTTATGCAATTTGGAGGGCTACAGGTACTACATCCATTTAAAAGCAATTGCCAATATCCAGTGTACATTCATTTATTTATATATTAATCCACCACCATTTCTGTTTCAAAATTTTTGAAAGTGTGTTGAAATTGTTCTGGTTTTATGGACTTATTAATTTGGTTTAATTAGCACTGGACACAGCTATGTTCTGGTGCATATTCATTGAATATTATGCTTAGCCCTGGGCTAAAAATATTCTGTGAGGTGAGCCATCAGTAAATTAATATGAAAACAGAATGCATTACAATGGACATTACAATTTTACAATCCATCTTGATTCCATCTTCTATCATGGGTCTCTTTCCACTTATTTATAATCATGGTATGAATATTTCTTACAAATTTATTTTCATTGTACTATATTCATTGTCTTTATCTCATTTCTGGCCCATGATGTACTTTTCCCATTAAGCAATAACTCGTGTATATATAATTTTCTCCTTACACCTGCATTTCCAACAAACATACAAAACACTCTATGCATCTTAGATAATTTATATGGTATTAAATATGACCGGTTCATCATTTTATAGAAATTCTCTTTAAGATTATAATTCAATGTGAATTTCAAGCCTTCAGTCCACATATTTTCCCATTGCTAACATTTTTTATAACCAACATTTCCAGTCCATTGAATGATACAATGTTTGACATGCTCTCTCTGTAGGTCCAGTGTAACATTTTATAAACCTTAGCTTTAAGATGTTCATTAGTACACAGTATATTTCAATTTTGTTTTTAGCAACTTCAAAATCATATTTAATCCAAATCAAACCTTTATTTTCTCTTGTAGATAGGTAAACAAGTGACATTTTAGCTCTTCTTTTGATTTAAGAGTGGGTTCACTTTGAATAAAGGATATTATTTCAGTATAAATCCATCAATTAGGGTTTCCTGTGATCTCCTTCTTAAAAAAGGCTTTTTTGGGTAACATCCCAAAAAAGATACTTTTCTTTATATTTATTCCAAACTGTATAAATGTGGTTCTTAAAATCCATATTCATTTTAACTATATCCTACCACAGATAGGCATAGCAATTCATAGCCGTTTCAAGGCCACAGTTGTTAGCATCCACTGTACCAAACAGTTCCTGGCAGCTTGTCAGATAATTACATGACTGCTGGGGGAACAGCACATTATCACTGAAAACCTGACTCTAGCAAAACTACATTGGCTGAAATCAAGTGAGCCAAATGTTTAAATGCACAGAAGATTCTTCCCCCCACCATATATAATGGTGGTCTACTGCACTGTCTGTGCTGCATGGTGCTCTTGTAGCAGATTTCTCATGAAATAGATTGCTGACCAAGTGAAATGGCCCAAACAATTGTTCTAACAAATGTGCCTGAGGTAGGCAGCACCAAACAATGAAAAATGTTCCAGAAATTTATGAGCACTTTGCAGATTTCTATGAATATGTGCAACATCAGAAAAGCAGGGGAAGGAGAGTGAATTCATTTAGTGCAAACCTTCTGAAGTACAGCATGTCCTTACCCAAAAGCAGGGCATCCTTTGCGGAACCCTCAACTTCTATTGAGGAAAGGTCAGTGCCCATAAGCCATAGATTTAGTATTAGCAGAGGAGGAAGCCTCTTAAGACCATCTGCTGCTTACATAGGTATTGTACCTATGGAAAGTGTCAGCAGCCTGGGCACACGGATATCCCGCAGAGCTCTGGGGATAAGCAGTGTCTTCTTACAAGGTCTTCATAGTTCCTGTACAACCATACCGCTATTTCACGGATTGGAAAAAGAACGAAGCCTATCTTATGAAAATATGAACAGATGCTTGGTGGATTACATTGAAAAGGTGAAAACTTTGGAGCAAGTCAACCAGGAACTTGAAGGACATATCCGTGCTTACCTGAACAAGAAATCTTCCGCTGACAGTAAATGGGGATCTCTAAGGGAGAGCTGGGCAACCATTTATCATCAAGTAAGTATAAAACTTTATAGCAAGAACAAAAAAAATGAAGCATTTGTTAATCACAGCCAAATTCGCCAAATTCACCTAGATCTTGATGAGGCTACTTAAGTTGAAGCTTAAACACCATTTTCTCCTACCTGATATAATTTAATCTTCATAAAAGTAAATTCTATTGTTTATATTGTTTTGCAAAATTCAAATAAAGTTTGAGCCTTTCCATAGAGCATCTGTAAGTTTTTATCCTTTATTTAGTGTATCACCTAACTCTCCACAATTCTGAGTGGTTCACAAGAAAATATTAAAGAAGAATGAAAAGTTGTTTGTTTTTCTTTTAAGTAGTTATTGAGGAAGATTGAACAATTAAGAGAAATACTGCCAGAACTGTTCAAGTTTATGCACTTATATAACCTTTTTACCAGTATGATTCTATATGTAATGAAGAAAGTGAGATTTTCATTATATTCCCATCCTTGTCACCTTTTAAAATTACAATTTTGTTCAGGGAATAGAGACACACTAATAAGTGAAACTTATTATCATCCAAAGCATAAGTGGTAACAGCATAGGGAAGCCTCGTTTGCAAGTCTCCCACAACTGCTTTCAAAATAAATTTTCAGCTTTTCATAATCATACAAGTACAATACATGGGAGCTACCATGTTATTGGCTATTCGCTCATTTACCAATAATAAACATGTCCAAAAAAGCTAATAGTGTATATATTTCAAATATACACACATATTTCAGGAGATCAAAAAATAAACAAATAAATTGGAGGAGGGCTGGACTCTGATAGATAAGATCTCAAACAACATGC
The DNA here is from genome assembly GCA_022577455.1 of Arizona elegans. Classification (NCBI taxonomy): domain Eukaryota; kingdom Metazoa; phylum Chordata; class Lepidosauria; order Squamata; family Colubridae; genus Arizona; species Arizona elegans. The sequence continues at coordinate 60,247,637 of JAKOOJ010000004.1, forward strand.
TTGTTATGAAAGAGTCAAACTCCTACGAGAAATATTTCAACATTTGAGCTTTTTTTTTTTTTTTTTTTTTTTTTTACATTTTGGGATTTACAGTCATCACTTAGGAATTATCACATACAATAACAGAGGAATGCCATCTCATCAAAAATACAGTGTACAGGAATCATGCTTGTAATATATAGGACATATAAAAGCTGTTTTAAATAATTCCAATAGCAATAGTGCCATACGGCAAGTTATTGTTGCTCAGTGGTTCACTCTGAAGATTCATCCATTTTTCCACTCTACAATGTTGTCAGGAAAACATTAAGTCATGTCTATGCAAACACCATTTGAGTAAGATGTTATTCTAGCAGAGTTCCATCCGTATACAATTTTGGATATAGATTGTATATTTTGTTTACATTTGACTCTTTGAACTGTTGTAGGTAGGGGATGCAGTTCTGGAAAATGCCCGTCTCATGTTGCAAACAGAAAGTATTCAAGCATGTGCTGAAGATGTTAAAGACAGGTAAGATTAAGTTAAAAATAAAAATTCAATATTTAAAAAATAAAGGAACTGTACTGGAAATAAACTGAGGAAACTGGAACCCGATCCTCTTCCATCAGTAGAAGTCAACTATGACTTCAATAACTAGTAGTTCTTCATGCCAGAAGTCTAAACTTTGTGATATTATTTTGACATATTCTCATTTATACTGCAGGTATGAAAATGAGCAACCATTTCGAAAGGCAGTGGAAGATGAAATTAACTCTCTCTATAAAGTAATTGATCATGCTAATTTGACTAAAGTAGATCTGGAGAGTCAGATAGAAAACATGAAGAAAGAACTAGCTTTACTGTCAAAGAATCATGAAGAGGTAAATCAATTCTGAGAAACAAAAAATTATATGTATTCGACTTCTATCTAAACAAAAGATGGAAATGAACTTTATGTTTAAAAAGGACATTTTGATACCAGAATTTTAATGCCATCAATAGGCATTTTATCATTTTGTAATACTGCATACCGATTAAAGTTTAATTAGCATTAAAACCAATAGGCGAAAAACACTTTATAAGAAAACATTATGAAACCTCTACTTTCTTTTGTATTCATATTCAGAACGCAGCCGCGCGAGCTGTCGTGGGTGCACCTAGGTACACCCACATTACACCAATTCTGCGCGAGCCGCACTGGCTCCCTATTGGTCTCCGGTCACAATTCAAGGTGTTGGTTATTACCTTTAAAGCCCTACATGGCTCAGGGCCAGGTTATCTTCAAGACCGCCTTCTGCCGCATAGCTCCCAGGGACCGGTAAGATCCCACAGAGTTGGTCTCCTCCGGGTCCCGTCAGCTAAACAATGCCGGCTGGCAGGCCTGCGGGGGAGGGCCTTCTCAGTGGCGGCCCCAGCTCTCTGGAACCAGTTACCTCCTGAGGTCCGGACCATCCCCATCCTATTGGCCTTCCGAAAAGCGGTGAAGACCTGGCTTTTCCGGCAGGCCTGGGGCCGTTGATCTCGCTCTTGTGATCTGGCGAGATTCGGCCATGAATAGCGCGAATGAGTTTTTAATGTTTTTAATTTTTAAATGTTTTTTATAATGATTTTTTAAAATGTATTCTGAGCCACCCTGAGTCTTCAGAGCGGGGCGGCATATAAATTGAATTAATTGAATTGAATTAAATTAAATTAAATATTAGAAATTTCTGAGTTATCCTTAGTAATTATACTAAGTGTTGTAAACTGAGACAAACAGATATGTATTCAAGGCTGTTCTGTTTTTCACAGAACATCATAGAAAATAAGCAATGGCTATCAGCAGTATAGCATATATTCACTATCAGATGTACAGCCTTCACCATCATGGTTATAAATATCATTGGCTGTGGAATCCAAATATTTTGGAGTTCCCAGAGAGATCTGGCTATCGATTATGGGAATAGTGGTAGATTAGATGGGATTTCAACCTGTACCAGAAGGGCTTTTTTATGTACTTATGAGCATCAACAAATGTAATCATGTAACCGGATTTAAATAAAAACTTTTGAAGCAATGCAAACCATTTGAGTCATAGCATTGTGATAACTGTTTTATTAGACTGACAAGTTAAATAATTTTGCAAACCACCCATTCGTTTTAAGATACTCTTGAACATGACTTGTTCTCAAGAAAAATATATTCATAGTTGCCACTTAAAGCCACAATGTGATTTTTGTTTATATTAAATTCTAACAGATATTATGAAATACAAGTTGAGAAATAGCTCTTTCAACACCTTACTATAGAGGCAAATGCACTGCATAGTGACAAAGTTGCATCAAAAAATAATTGCTCTGGCTTTTGTTATAATATGTGCTTCTGTTTCTTTATAAGAATTATTTTATTTATTTAAATGAATTGGTCATCTATTTGTAACAACTTTATTTCCAGGATATCAAAATGCTTTACAAACAGCTTGCTTTATCACCACTGGAAGAATCAGAAACCTCCATTGGAATTAGCCTGGATGACATTTTGAAGAAAATCCAGATTCAATGGGAAAAAAATGTTGAACAAAACTATGCTGAAACTGATCTCTTACTCCATGCTAAGGTAAGCATGGAACAAGCTAAGATTAACTATAAAAATTAATTTCAAATTCTTTAAGTCAATTAAACATAATCAAACAGCATACAGTATAAGCTTTTGAATTATGCAGAATACTTCAGCAAAATTGTAAATAAAACCAAGAATGCAGCAGGAAATAGTAAAACAAGACCCACAGGATTTGCATTTGATCCAGTCTATGTGTAGAAGAGGACAAAAGTCATGCAATGCATATAAAAAAAGGACAAGCTTTCAAGCCCATGGTTGCAGCTGCCATTTTGACTTTTATAGTAATTCTCATTGTGGATATCCGTAACTTGATAGGTAGCGGAAAAAAGTTATAAACATTCAAATTAGGCTCTTTGAATGCTCTTTGATAGTTGCAAATTGCAACTAGGATTATCTATAGCTCTGCTAGGATGAAAAAACCTAGCAATTTCTGCTCCTCTATTTTATCAAAATTTAGCTTCAAATTGTCAAGTGGAACTAATGTTAAGTGAAAGAAACTCCCAAAAAATGTGAATTGGTTACACACACACACACACACACACAAATCAAAAACATTTATCAGGCTAATCCGAAGATCAAGAGCATGGGAAGCTTTTGATTTCTCCAGAATTGTTCATCAGTAGAGTGATTATGTGCTATTAAATTATTTTCATTTCTAGCAACCAGTTATTTTCCACAATTCTCTATCCCTAATTTGTTCTTTCAAGTCTCCCAATGGTGCACTTGGGATAACTGAATCTATCCACCTTGCTGTTGGTCATCCTCTTCATCCCTTTCCTTCTTTTCCAGCATTAGAGCCTTCTCCAGAGAGCTGGGTCTTTGCATATGTCTAAAGTAGGATAGATGATGATGATGACAAAAAGCTGGCCGCTGTTGAAGGAAATTAATAAATTTAGGCAACTGTAAATTCACTGGCTTGGTTCCTGCCTATAATAATCATACTTAACAGTATAACTTTATGGGTCAAATTATCTCTCTTCAGTGTCATCAATTTTACTGGGATTGAAATGAGACTAGTATAATCTAGATCTAACCCAGTTATCTGCTTTTACATTTTAATGTAATGCTATTCATTATTAAGACTGTCCAATGCTTCTGATTTGATTAGAAAGAAATGTCTCAAAATACATGGAAATGTATTTTGACAAATGTAGACTTTATCTGTGACTCATTAGAACAGCCACAATCCATAAAACAAGCTAGAGCCACCGAAATGAATTACAGGTGCGGTGTTTATACATAGACAAACTTAGCACTTCTTCCTAGCAATCTGAAGCACTACTCATTAGCAATAACTTTTATTTCCATTTTCTTCTGACATTTCTATTCAATAATTATATTTATTTGTGTTAATAATTAAAAACCTGGATCCAAAACTCAGTAATTTTCCTTTCATTTTTCTCTAATATACCATACCTATGTAGAAGAGACCAGAAAATAAAAGTGTTTTTCTGTTTATCACTGTTATGTCAGCAATCCACAGAAACAATGCCTGCTGTACAAACACAAGAGGCAGAGTTGGCTGAATCCCTAAGGGCAGAGTTTCATGAAACAGCTTGCAAAATTCAAAGCCTGCAAGTAGAGACCGAATCACTGAAAACATTGGTGAGTAAGGGACCAGGCATCTCTTTCTGGCAAAAATAACTGACCTGGTTCACATATTATATTATGTGAAAATGTGTTTGGCTTTATTTTTATTTTTTAATTTGATTTATATGCCGCCCTTCTCCGGAGACTCAGGGCGGCTTACAATGCGTTAAACAATAGCCTTCACACTTTTGTATATTTATATACAAAGTCATCTTATTGCCCCTACAAACTGGGTCCTCATTTTACCTACCTTAGAAAGGATGGAAGGCTGAGTCAACCTTGAGCCTGGTGAGATTCGAACTTACAGTAATTGCAGACAGCTGGTGTTAATCACAATGCTTTTAGTTTGCTGAGCCGCCAAGCCCTTGACTTGGAATGTTAGTGAACCTATATGTTATATTTATAAACCATGGCTTTTTATCTGAATACTATACAAAAGCAGTATTTATTCAACAAACATAACTCACTAAAACCTAGATTAATGCAATATGTCTATTCAGCCATTTCTCCTTTGAACTCAAATTCTTTCAATTTATCTGTGGTACCATTTTTCTACTATGAAAGGCTACCTTTCAGTAATAAGCTGCAAAGCAGTGTATATTAGGAGTTAGGCAAAAATAAAACTGATTTTGTTCTCCCAAGCAGCCAGTTTAGGAAAAGAATATACAGATCTTATTTAAAGTTCTGGACTGATCTCTTCCAGAGGGTTTTTCAAATTAACTGAAAAATACCCCTTGTCTTAAGATATAAAACTTTTATGTTAAAAGGCTACATTTTAGACATCACAATTTTTCCATTCCATTATTAAAATGCCTAATTGTCTCTTTTGCTTCTATGTATTATAGTAGAGCAGCCATTTTATGAACTGGATCCCCTCACCCCTAGAATGACCCTTTTCTTTTGAGTTCACATGTTCTTAAAATATCAAATGGTTCCCAAAGCTTAGGGGCTTTTAGACTAGTGCATTATTAATAAACAGCTGACTAGCTCTAAACTGTTTACTATCAAACAACACTTTCCATGAGTTTTTACAAATCATGAATTAGAACCTGCTTTCTGATAAAACAGTAATCATTACTATCATTACTAAATTATCCACTTTTAACTTGAATTTTGGAATGCACTGATAATACGGAGATAATAATATTGAGGTCATCTGGAAAAATTGACCTTTTATCAAAATATTGAGGGCAGCTACATTAGCAATATTTAAATGCTCCTGATCAGTATTTATTTTAATGGCCAAATAATCTCTTCGACTGGAATTCTTTATAATTGTATCTCTAAAGACAGAAATTCAAAAGATTTAATGTTCAACATTCCATGGATGTTTTGTCTTTACAGAAGAGAGGCTTAGAAAACTCTCTTTATGATGTCAAGCATTGGCATGACATAGAGCTTCAGAATTTAGGCTCTGTCATTGCCAAACTGGAAGCAGAAGTAAGAGAAATCCAAGGGGAAACTGAGCAGCAGCAAAGAAATCATGAAACTCTACTGTCCATTAAAATACAACTCGAGTCAGATGTTGCTGCATATCACTGCCTTCTAGAGAAGGAAAGCAGGTATTCTTTTTCATGAGTGAGAATTGTGTGTTGAATTTACGTAACAGCATCTCTGGGCTCAAGGAAAGAGGAAAATCAGAGTAAGCTGATTCAGAAAGGAAAAAAAAGCAGAATATTCCTAGTTGTGGGTTACATTCATAGAAAATGGTAGAATTCCTGGTTTGCCCAATATGCTCCTTCTACCGTGTTTCCCTGAAAATAAGACCCTGTCTTATATTTTTTTGAACCCTGAAATAAGTGCTTGGCCTTGTTGCCATGTGCTCAAAAGCCCAATTGGGCTTATTATCAGGGGATGTCTTATTTTGGGGAAAACAGGGTACCAGCACCTGTACTATGGGAGGGATGAGGACATCCTTCAAAACTAAGTCATTCCTTCCAGCAGATGGGATCTTAAGATAAGCCTCTCCCCCAATGCTTTTTCTGCACTTTATTGAAGAAAGAAAACTGGAGTGTGGTGAAAGCTCTCGGCAGCCAAATTCAGATGCCACGCTTCTTGCCATCTTTTGTAGTCCATATCTCGTTAAGGTTTTTGAGCTCATTATGTGTAGCCATTGCCATTTTGGTTCTTTGCTCCAAGAATTGTATTTCTGCATAAGAAAATCCAAGCAGTTTATTAATAATTAATTAATAATTAAGAACCTATCACAAATACTACTTACCAAATAGGAATGCAGTTATGCACATACTTTATTCATATATTCACTTTCTCCAACTTGGTGTCTCTCTAGTTTGCAAACATTGTCAGCTAGTGGTTCAGTTTGTTCAAAGTCTAAGCCTACAATACAGTATTACTTTCTTTAATCAGAGCAAAAAATAGCAGGCAGCTGTCAAACTATCAAACTACAATGCCAATCAATCCTAATTAGTGTTCCCAATAACTTTAGAAAGCACCAGATATATGGTATATATAATGAACATTTAGTTGTGCTTCCCTGTGTATTTTTATCAAGAAAGCCATATCTTTTACTCATCTGGCATTTTTAAGGTGGCATTTAAAATTAAAACTAAAATTAGAATATTGTAATATTTTAATTTTAGTAAATTAACATGTTGCATTTGCAATTATCATACCTACACTGTAAATAAAAAGCATCAAGTCCAATTTAGTAACTTCATTTGTATTCTAACATTTATTCAGCCCTTAAAACTATGAGAAAAATATTCTTCATTGTCTCAGATTAGGTGACTATCCTGTTTATGGCATAGCTCTTAACTAATCATTTACATGAGTGTAAGGACACATGGCTCCTAAGGGACCCAAAAATCTCAATGGATTTTCAAAATTAGTTTCTACTGAATGATACCTTCTGAGATAGCCACATCTGGTAAATTTCCAACGGTCTTGCATAAGATATTGTGAAATTTCAAGAGATAACACCTCAAACAGACGTATCTTTCTCATAGTGGAAAATTTATGAGATTTAAGAGAACTTTTTTAAAGCATTTGCATGTGAGTTTATTGTTCATAAATCTTGAATGAGATCATCAAAATTTTACAAGAATTAAAATTGTTTTATTTTTTTTAAATGGTATCCATGCCATTGAACAATGGTAGTCCATACCTGAAAAGTTTGCTAACTCTTCATACAAATCCATACATATACAAAATGTATTTGTGTATTGTAATTTTTTTTATTTTTCTCTTATTTTCTCTTTCTAATATTAATAATTTTGTTTTATTAATAAATTAACAATTTTGTTCTTTTTTAGGAAATAATAACATGACATTTTTTGCATTTAACTTTCAGCTGATGTGTTTCTCGTCAGAAGACAATTACCATTCGAAGAAAAGTATTTTATTGGCAAGTGTTCATGGAAAACATGACAATAAAGTTTGTTCGATTTGCCAATCTAAGCAGGCCAACTTGCCTAATTATATTAAACGCTCTAAATGACTGCTTTGCATAAAAGTATAATAGAATAAAATATTAGGTTCAAGTACTGCTGTCCAATTTTTAAAAAATATCGAACAACTAAATAATTCTACAATTTTATATATGTAATTTGGAAGTTGTATTCCAGTCACAGTGGGATTTACTCATGTTTTAATTAAAGGAATAACTGAGGAATCAGATTGGCAAAACATTATAATCTAAATTGTATTTTTGTAGAACAAACTTTGAGCACTATACACTAGAAATATTTACGCTAACCTTGTAAGGTACTTTGGAGTTTGTCTATTTGTTATTGATTGCACTCTCCAAGAATGGATGTTTTCTAGATTATCTTTTCTGTTTAATCTTGAACAATGATCTCAACAGAGCCCTAAACTAGCAAGTATTTTATATTACCAACTTAGCCAAAAAATACAACTTTTTTAAAAAATTACAAACTGTTTGAGGAGGCATACTGAATCATACCTCAGTACTGAAAATGGTTTTATCTCTGTCCCTATTGCAGTTTTCTAATTTAAATTTCATACATATCCACAGTGATTTTTATTTTAATCAGATAGTAATAGAGATGCATTGTATCCTAGAGGTTTTCTCCTGTGGAGCAAGTAGTAATTTAGCAAAGAGTGAGTATTCAGATTATGCAAAGAGATTAATGTTGATTTCCCCTTTCATGATCCCAATCCAATTCAATGTTCTTCCCTCTCCAGAGCAGCTGTGAAGCTTCAAAAGCTTCAAAATGCAAAATATACTACTGTATTCCCTGAGAAGAAGGTTGTGGAGAATTCCAGAATGTTCCATTTAAAGAAAAGTACCATATTTTTTGTAGTATAAGACGCACCTACTTTTTTTAATGAGGAAAAGAAAAAGAAATCTCCCTCTGCTTTTGCGCAATTTTGCCTCGTTGCACCAAACAGCCTGCTTTACTTTCATTTTTGTTTTCAGCATAGCTTGATTAGCACCAGGAAAAAAAAAAATGCTCCAGCAGTTTACCTCTTTGCAGCAAGCAGCAGAGCCCTGCACAAAACAGCTGAGAGCAAATCAGCTGAGTCGGGAGGCGAATCCAATCAACTTGTGCTAATTAGGCTGTGCTGAAGCTGAAAGGAGTTGTTTTTTTCTTGCTGTTTGCTTGCAAGGAGGTAACTGCCGTGAGGCAGAGGCCAAAGGGTGGGGGCCAGTGGGTGGGCGGGGCTACATTCGGGATATAAGACGCATCTAAATTTTCACCCCCCTTTAGGGGGGGAAAGGTGCATCTTATATTCTGAAAAATATGGTATATTTTGCACAACTCTTTAAAAAATAGAGCATTGCATTAGAAATGCATGGTGTTTAATCTCAATTCATTTGATCTAAGAAAGAATTCCCTATAGCAACATTTAAAAAATGTTGACTAACATCTAGAAAAGTGTGTGTGAATTAGAGTTCTTCCAGCAATCAGGAACTTCAAATCCTAACTCAAATCAAACTCAATGCTCATAATATTCACAATAGATGGTTTCTTTTTTGGAGGGGGGAGGACACATTTCATCATGCATCAATCTGACATAAAGTCCTTTTATTATTCCAAGCAAAGAGATCTGTAAGGTTATAAAACTAAATAGGTTCATTTACAGAGTTTCATGGTTCAGCTACTTATTTCCCTCGTTTTTCTTTTGTGACTGTGATGGTCAAAAAAATAATAAAAGAATAAACTGATTTTTAGAATGGTAAGTAAATTTTTTACAAATACTATACATTTCATGGTTTAGCACCCGAATCTTACTTCAAATACATGCTGCAATTTCAATTCACTATATTAGGTTAGCTAATAAAGAAGTTTTTAAATGAACATAACTTGTAAAAGATAAGGAAAAAAAACCTTTTGGAATAATAAACAAGGTTTAAAATGAGAGATCCTTACACACAAACACACACACACATACTATTCAACGTAACAAGTTGCATTTAACGTAGTATATTTTAACCAATATATGGTGCTAAACTGTGCCTCTACATCATGGCAGGATTGTGTCTTGACTTTATTGCTGTGCATTCGTAATAAGACCTTAAAACTGCTAATGACTTTAAAATCTTTTAAATTCATTTTTCTGGTAATTCTAAAGGGAACTTTACTGTAGGATATAAAAAGCACGAGAAAAAGCAACTAGAAGGCTTATTCTCTGATTATAGGCGGCTCCAAACTCAAGTCAAGAAGATAATTAAAAGGAGAACCCTCTGATACCAATAAGCCAAATTTTCGTGACCTTTGCCGTCAGCTTCCGTCCATGCTTCAGAGAAGTCACTGCAAGTAAAGTCAAATTGTGCAGACTCCTCTCCCGCCTCATAGCGCATGCCCCCACCAAGCTCCGCCCACTTTACGCTAACGAATCACTTCTCAAAATTCTACTGTCCCCATGCATGCGCACTAGATAATTCACCCGCAGGAATTCCTAACGTTCACTGCTGCCGGCACTCACTGCTACACGTACGTCAGTACCCCCCGCGCCTTTTGATTGGCTCCAAGACTCTTCGTTTCTTTCAGTGGGTTGGTCGCCTGAGGGACAAGTGCATGCGCTCTCCCTCCTTCCCACTCCGATGCCCAATAAAGTGGTTCTTTGAGTACTACGTTAGAAAAGCTCTGCTCCTTGACGGCGCCCCTCCCTCTCTTCTTCCCAACCTCTTCTTTCGGCTGTGACAAGTGGTGGCCGCCAAGGTGGGGAGCGGAAGCTGTTCTGGTCCTCTTCGAGCGAACAGCGTTGAGGCAGGAGCAGGAGGGAAAGCGCGCGTGCGGCGGCAGTTTAAACTTGGACCTTCTGCTTCCCACAAGAGAACGGGAGCGACGGGGACCCAGACGAACGTAAGGAGCACGCGAGGCTGCTGGGTGGCGCCAAGTTCTCACCGCCCTTAACCACTGAGGTTCGGGGATAGCTAACTCGCGACTGGTCAGTCCGTCAGTCATATCCGGTTTGAACCGGAGTGCGAGGAGGAGCCACCGCCGCCACCGCCATGGCTGAAACCGAGGAGAGGAGCTTAGACGATTTTTTCGCGAAGCGAGACAAAAAGAAACGAAAAGAGAAAAGTAGTCGAGGAAGTGCCACGGCCGCGTCTTCCTCGGCAGCCTCTTCCAATGCCACTGCCACGGGTGTGATTGGCGGAAGCCGGCAAGCAGAAGGCGCCCATGGAACCGCCTCTAATGCTAACGCGGCCACCGGCGGTGTTAAGGCGGCAAACAAGGTAAGGAGACCGAGACCGATCAGGGAGAATTGGGAGTTATGGCTCGAGTTGGCCAGGAACTAGGGTGGAAGAGGATTGGAGAGGAGGAGGAAACTTTATCCTGACTACTTCCTGTGGGCGTTGGTAACTTCCTTTCGGTAGAGGGCGTCGTTACATCCCAGCTAGGCCATCTTGGATTTTCTCTGGGCCGCATGGAAGCTAGTTTTTCAGCTTTCTTCGCTCGTGGGGTCGAGGTTAGGGGCAATGGGAATCCATTTTGTTAGGAAATTGTCTGGTACACAGGACGACGTGGTACGTGGGGATCAATGCGGAGAATTGCTCAGTCTTGCTTGTCCAGGTTTGTCTCAAATTTTCCACCTGGCACTCAGAATTTCTCTGTTTGAACCTGCATATTACTGGTATAGACGTGAGCACAGGAACTATTTTCTCATTTGCCGTTTTGAGCAACAGGAATATCTTGCTGTTGAGGCAGGATAAAAACGGGACACTCACTTAAAAGTATAAAATATGAGAATGGTACACGGTTATTACGATTTTATTGCCTCCCTCCAAAAGCAGCCATTGAATATAGATGTATCCACAGTGTATTGGATCAGACCAAAATTTATCTAGTCCAGCATTCTGTTTCTATATGCCACTAGTTCTCAAGATTAATGGTGCTGTAGACTAAAACAATATACTAATTTTTGTATAACAAAAATTATGCAGGAAAGCAAGGTTTTTGATAACTGCAAGAGGAGGCATGCCACCTGTGAAACTATCCATATATGACAAGAGGCTAAGTTTCAGAATCCAGTGTAATTGCCTGCCTCTCCCCCTCGGGAAAAAAAAAACTTAGAACAAAGGTAGACAACTAAGATACCTCAATTCTGATCTAGTCAGCTAGGGTAGCAATTAAGAGCAAATCGGGTATTGTAGGAGCCATTTGTAATTGTACTTGACTTTTGTACTAATATAGTCTCATTCTCTTTGTAAATGGCTTTTGCTCCCAAGAAAGACCTGGCTCCTCATGGTTTCTCAAACCTTTTGGCAAACTTTATTATTCAACAAAACTTTATTCAGCAGATGTGCATTGGTTGCAAAAACTGGACCATCACCAAATGGCAGCTATCAGTTAACAAAAGATTCTATCTTTTTGATATCACCTAAGTGGTTAAACGTCCGAACTGTGGATATAAGCTATGGACAGTCTTGTGCAGTCTGCCAATTTTTGAAAACTCAGCAAATTCACGCATCCAAACATTGCTGCCATTAGGAAGGATGGGCTTCTCTACCTCAAAAGATATATTAGGGAGCACCAGGCTTTGACACTGCCAATTCATTGCTGCTGCTGTGCTGCTAGTCACTAAATAACTGATTGATGAACTATCCTTTGTAGGTCTTTCTGGTCTGAATTGTGCTGGCATGTTATAAGGAACATTAAAGTGTTCAGTAACTGAAAAGCAAAACAATGAAAAGCAAAACAATATATATGGTGGGGGGGGAGGGAGGCTGGGAATTTCAACAAGAATGACCACTCATAGATTTTAATATGTTGCTTGTTATACAGCATTAACCCATTCTATAAGAGTACAGTGTAGAACAGCAATGATTTAGGGTAGCCTGATTTTCTGCTGACTCTTGGAGGGGAAGGGAGCTTGGCAAATAAGTGGATAAATGTGGCCTACATCAGTTAATGGTAAATGAAGATCCATTCCATCTTATCATAATGCATTGTTGACCAAATATATGTCATTTTAATGCAACAAAATAGTTTTTAACTTGCAAATAATTTCTTCTATGTTTTCTCAGATGTATGAATTGATTATCCTCACAGCATGTTGTTGGTGAGAAATAATTGTTTTGCAGTATCTTCTAAGGTGGTTAGTAACTTGGATCTAAACTAAAATATAGCCAATTCTCTCTCCTCCTTTTCATTCCTTTGTAAGCTTGCTCCAAGATGGGTGGCAAACTCTCGCATCTTCATGGTGGCATCACATGACGTATTAGGACTTTTTCCCCCTTTGCTAAAACGGGCGTGGGTGTGGCCAGTGCGTGACGCATCCAGCCCGTGGGCTGCAAGTTTGACAGCCCTGCTCTAAGAAATTGAGTTTTGATTTCATTGCTCCCTTTTAAATCAAACTCTGAATTAGTCAAATCAAAACTAACTTCTATGTGAAAGTGGGGATATACGACTAAATATCAAAAAACCTAACACAAAATGCCATGTTTCATACTGGAGAGAGGTTTTACTATCTTGGAAGTATGATTAAATTTTAAGTTCTAATTTTAAAATTGGACTGTAACTGCTATTTTTTTTCTGTGAGAGTCATTCTATAGCTTCCAGTGCTGATTGTCTTTTATTAAGAACTAATAATGAGCCTATGTAATCTTCATCTTGCAGGAAGAGGATGACTGGAAAGAATTTGAGCAGGAAGAAATAATTGACTACAGTGGCCTCAGAGTTCAGTCCATGCAAATTAGGTATTATTGTCTTGAAAGTATATAGGTATATATTAAAAACTAGTTTTGTATTTATGAATGATTCAGTTACTACTTGCAAGTTCTAGATGAAGAAAAACCTAATCAGGTCTTTTCTCTAAGCTTGCCACACAGTAGCAAGTATTGCTTCAAAACATCAATGCTTGCTGTTCTTAAATGCTTTAATATTTCTGTGCTTGATGGAGAAATTACTATTAAGTATTTAATCTTGGTGATTATTAAAAATCAGGTTTTTTCATACCTAAACATTTTGCATCCTCTATTAGGAGTATATAGTTATTGACATGATTATGTTCTAATTGTCAGTTATCAGTCTTCATAACATGAGATTGGAGATGTTCCCTTTTGTTTTAAATAACAACACGCTTTCAATACTGTTATATGCTCAGTACTATATATTACACTGTTTACATATTATAGTATGAATGTGTTTACTTAAGTGGTGAATGCTGCAATAGCTTTTTTTTGTCAGTGAAAAAGATGAAGAAGAAAGTGAGAAAAAAGAAGAACCAAGGGATAATAATGAGGAAACAGCTGGAAGTGTGGAGAAATCATCTGGTCCTTGGAATAGATCTGCTCCTACACAAATACCTGTTGCTGAAATTATTGGTGAGTTTTGCTCTGTGTTTCTTTTAATTCATCAATGTTTACTGAATCAGCCATTTTATCTAATTTTTAGCTAAATGAAAATCTGTTGAATAAACTTGAAATGCAGCTATGATTTCTTGCTAAAATGAGTACTCCTTTGGAAATATTTTATTTCTAACATTTGTTTAAGTAATAGATTGTCTGATACAAAGGAATTTTATACAGCCAGGATATTGAGTGTAGATTGAATATTAAATTGAAAAAAATCACTTAATTATCTAATTACATCTGATTGAGTTTTTTAAATTCTTTACAGAAAGTCCAGAGCCAGTGCAATCCAGTGGAGTATATAGGCCACCTGGTGCAAGAGAAGGCAGGACACGAAAAGTGCCACAAGGTCCCCCAGAGATCTATAGTGATACACAGTTTCCATCATTGCAGTCCACTGCCAAGCAAGTAGATACTAGAAAGTAAGTATGGCAATGATCTAAAATATTTCTTTAAAACCATTCTTCTTACAACCTAGCAATTTCTTCATAGCTTTATCCACAGATCATAAACAGGTATACAATGTGATCTGCACTAGAGGAAGCAAGTGTGTTTTAAGCATAACTAGGGAGGATATGGATTTTATCAGATTGAAATTTTTAAAAAAGTTTCTTGATTAATGCAGTGCTATTTAGAGAGGTGGGATGTGAGATTGTTGTATAACTTGATGTAATATCAAATTACCTTCTAGGGGACTTGGTTCATTGCAGAGCTTCAGTATTTTAATTGATACGAAGTGGTTCAAATTTTAATTTTAGGAGGTTTAACGATGTTCAACTTAAGCGGTAAATTACAGTATATCTGTATTTGTACCACAATGTACATAAAGATGGCATTTGCCAGATTTGTTTTGTAATCTGTTACTGCACTTGGGATTATTAATGTGTGTTAAGTATGTTTTAGAGACTTCCTACATAATTGATTTTATTTGAATGTCAATTTTCTTGTAACACACTGCTTATAAATAAGTATTCTAAATCAGTAGATATTTTCATGAGACTTAAGTTCAGTTCAAAAAACAAGCATGCAGAAACAATTATGCGGTTCTTTGTATTTAGCCTATGCTTTGGAATAGTTTCTGAATGTTGCATTTAGGACATTTCCATATTCATAATTATTGACATGTTGCAGTCTATTTGGGATGTTGGGATACGTTTTTATGGCTGCAATCCAGTGAACTGCCTTAGTAATGCTATCAAAAGTTTTGAATTTATGTGCTTGTAAAACAAAACCCAGTTTATCACTTCAGAATCAGTTTATGAAATGGCATTGAGGTTTGTTCAGAGAAATGTCATCAGTACATATGCAAGCCCTTAATCATGCCTGCAATACTTCTTTGGATTATAGTCTCCTTTGTTAGGGCCCTAGTCATGGAATTTTGCAACTAAATTAGTGTCATTGATTAATATTGCTAAAGGGCAAGTGTATCTAAGACAGTTACTGATTACATTTATTTTCCCTTAGGGATAAAGAAATGGAGAAGAGCTTTGAAGTAGTAAAACACAAAAATAGAGGTAGGGATGAGGTTTCAAAATCCCAGGCAACTAAACTTCAGCTAGACAACCAATATGCTGTGCTTGGGGATCAGTAAAGCTGCACACATATTACAATTAAGGAATGGTTGTTTGATACCCTTCCACTCTTAAGGTAACTAAACTACACCAATTATGAACATGCCGTCTTGTTTCTGCTGGATCTTCTACAACAAGTGCAGACTACTTTGACGTAAGTGATTGCTTTTCTGCACTTTGAAAGTATACTTAATTTGGTACACCTTTGTATTATGAGGGAAATTAATGTAAATTCTTGAACAAGAGTTCCCAGTGTTTTGATTCCTCTGCAGCCAGTGGTTATTTCAAATTTTTTTATGTTCAGATACTGAGCCTTCGTAAAGGTTGACTACCTCAGACTTGCTGCACTCATTGTGGATACCATGTGGATCACAACTTCTGGAAAAGGTTACAACTCTTTGGGGGCCATCTGAAACTCGAAACCCAGCTCTACTGGATTCCTCTAAAGAAATCCTGCAGAAGTCAGCCATCTGAGTTGATAATATAAATGACAAATTTAAGTGACCTTAAATGTGCCCCATTTATTATATCCTTTCACATGTAGCCATAATTTACTAGGAACCTCTAATGCACAAAGATTTTTTAAAAAAAATATGCAGCATAGTGTTGAGTTTTTCTTTTAATTTAGTTATCAGAAAATAAATACATATCCAGACAGAAAATGTATGGACACTAGTCTGTATATTCTAGTTTCATCTGTGTAAACTCTTCATTTGAAAAATAGCTTTCTGGTCTTGAGAAATTGCAATATAGTCAAGTAGTTGCATGGAATATGCAACTATATATACTTTACTGGATCTCAAAGAGTTAGGTTTTCTTTGGATAAATGGTAAATAAATGTTTGCTCCTATAATATCTGGGACTTATTTTTGAGAAGTTCATTCTGAATATATAGCCTTAGCAACCTGTTAAGAAGCATCAGCTATTGCTCACACATACCATTATATTTGCAAATGGAGATACTTATATGTATAGTGAAAAATGTCCGTTGCTGTACTTTCTTACTGTTTAAGATTTGGATACATTTTGTGAATAAGATGTTGCATTTATGGCATTTTTTTCCTCCTGCTGCCCAAAGAATAATGGCAACCAGTTAAAACTCAGTTTTCTGGCCAGCTACATACCCATTTATTTGGACAAATATTAACAGTATTTGAATACTAATTTGTGTTATATTATGCTGTATAACATTAACTCTGAATAGAATTCAAACCAGCTCTGAAAGAGGTTCTTGCTCCTGAGTTTTTTTTTTTTTTTTTTGCTTAGTTCTTCCAATCTGAATCAAATATGGCTACTCCTAATATGTCTTTCCAAATGTCTGGCTGTTTTCTAGACTCTCAAGCCAGGATTTAGACAAACGTATTACTTATGAGATAGCTATATACTTTATAAAAAGATGACATTGCAATTAAGGAGTGTTTAGGATATGAAATCATTGCTTTAAATGAAGAAGAGACTGCTTAGAATAATAATTTATTCCTATTAAGAATTGTGAGATATATTCTTCTAAGTAGTTGTGTTTTATACAGATGCAGAACCAGTCCTCTACATGCTTAGATCACTGGAAGTAAAACAGCTGACACCGTTGAGTTGCGTATCTTTCCTGAAAGTTGTCTATTTGCCAACAAAGCCTTTGCAGGGTATTAAAGCTGCAGAACTAAGATTATGTGAAACTTACAATTTTAAATCCCAGCTTTGACATTTTATTAACATTGTTACACATGAATCAAGTTTTAATATACTGTATGATAGGGTAGATGAAGCTGTCCTTTGTATATTCACTTGAGTTCTTGGGCATAGTTGGCATAGAAAGTTAATATTGTAACATTAATAAATATAGAAATGTTCATGACCTCTGGAGTCTAATGAATATATAAACATACATGTTCTGATGCCATGCATCACTTCAGTGTGGCAAATACATGATCATGGTGTTGAAATATAGGGCTGTAATCTTATGCATGTTATAAGAAAAAGTTCCACTGAGTTCATTCATAGATATGCATTGAATTGGCTGTTGCAAAGTATTGGTGGCCCATAAGTAACTTGAAATGTGTGGTTATCATCTACCTCACTCTGTATGTCACTGCTAGCAACACCACTAATATCAAGTGGCAAAAAAATTGTACTGTTTGTTCTTTAAGAGGAAACAACACTGCTAAAGTTGATAGCTTTTCATCTTGATCTCAGATACTTGTTATTAGTGAACATGCTTTCATTGAAATATTACACCATTGAATTAAAGTCAAAACTTTCAAAAGAAAATGGAGCTCTAGTTTGAACAAAGTACATATTTTATATTTTAGAATTATTCCTTGAGATTGTCTTCATTTTGGGAGCTCATACACGTGAATGGTATATGACTTCATGCACTCTGAAGTTCTGCATCTTATTGATCCTAACAAATATCATATATGCTAATATATACTTCTGTTACACAATTGCTTTGTGATCCATGGGCAAAATGACTAATTATAAAGAAACAAACTAAGGTGATCTGAATGCAAATGAGTATTCTTTTAGTTCAGATATCTATTGTGAGCTGATTAAAATAAATGATAGGTTGAAGAAAACAATCCCAGTTTTTAACAGTTGGACTTTGAAGTTCAGAGTATTTGATTCATGGTACTTCTGAAATCATAGTTAGCAAACAAAACAAGTTCATTCTGAATTTGTATTTAGGTTCATTGCTATTCTATGAATGCCCAGAAAAACTGAATACCCCTGGAAGACCATGTACATATTTTTAATTTGACTGTAACTAGCTGCATAACAGTGATTTATGCTTTTTAAATGAAAGCAGTGTCTATGTTCCTAGTCAAACAAATATGAACTATAATTTAGCAAGGTCTTAACAGTCATCTTCAGACAAGGGAATCTAAGGGACACAAAAACTATTTACATAAACTATAGCACATATAGGATAATAAAGGATAATATAGGATAATAAAACTTCTTTTTGAGCAGCTTTTTTCTGCTCTTGCCAGCACATTTTTTATATCTTGATATATTTTACTGGTAATAAAAACAGTAACTTGGGAGGTACTGTTCGTTCAGTAAAAGCATTAGGACTTCCCAAGAACATTTTTTCAGGCTTCTATATAGATCCTAAAATGTACACTTATAATTCAAGACATATGCAGATGTGACTTTAATAGCAATGCCTACATCCATCTAGTGTATACTCAATTGTACCATGCTATTTAGCTTGTGTACCTGTTCAAGGTATGTTGGCAGTCATAGTTGAATAGGGATCAAGAGATACAAACTTCAAGCTACATAGATCCAATCAGAGATAACTCATGTTATCTCAAGAACTTAGTCTTGGACTGTAGTCAGTCATACTGAATTCAAATCCAACGTGTTGTCAATGAATAGGCTGTGACCTTAACACTATTTTCAGTCATGTGTAAAAACACTGTACACAGCATGTCTTCTATATGCTCATTTCAGTATTTTGAATTATTCAAGGTGAATATTCATATTTTAACAGATGGGGTGCTGAAAGCAGCTTAGTTTCAGACAATCCAATTGTTTTCGGATAAATTGCTTACAGTTATAGAGCTCTAATCAACTATAGAGATAACTGATCAGACTGCTTTCAAAAGCCGTTTTTAGACAAAATAGAGCAATAATTGACCTGCAAAATAAACTCTTTAAAATAGACTTCCTATGTCCACTTCTCCAAAAGAAACATTTATAGTAAATGCTATTAATTTGAATATGCAGCTCTTTACATCTGTATTGGGTATTACAAGTAGCTAAAAATTTTTGTTTAAAAAAGAACAATGTGAATTAAAATTGGTAAGAAAAAACCATTAACAATAAAGAATGTGATGAAGTGTGTATGTACCAAAATTTGGGAGCAATGCAGGAAAAAGTCTTCTTTCTCATGAGCAAAGGCAAGCTACATCTCTGAGTGATGTGTTTAAAAATGACTGGGGGAGTGTGTCCCAATCTTAACCGAATGAGTTTGTAATGACAACAGCAGAGATCCTAAACCCGTGATGGCAAACCTATGGCATGCAGCGCCCTCTCTGTGGGCACGTGAGTCGTTGCCTCAGCTCACCTCTGCTGCGCATGTGCACATGCCTCCCACTGGCCAGCTGGTCTTTGAGTCTCTGCCACGCATGCATGGGGGGTAGGGAGCATGTGCAGGGCTTTGCAGGCCCCACACATGCATGGGGGGCAGGGCACATGCATGGAGGCCGCATGCGCATTGCATTTTGGGGGTTTGGGTGCGCGCGCGTGTGCATTAGGCACTCAGTCCAAAAAAGGTTAGCCATCACTGTCCTAAGCCATTTGGGACTTTAAGAATTAATAGCAGCTCTTTAAATTATACTTGGCAAGCAATTGGTAACCAGTGCCAGTAGTTTATGAACTTTGTACCTTGCATAATTTGGCAATCTGCCTGTTGGATTTTGCACCAACTGAAATGTTTGGATACTTCAAGGGTAGCCCACAGTATGTTATTGCAACAGTCACAATAGAATGTAACCAGTGCATGGACAACTTGTAAAAATCTAATCTTGAAAGGAATGCAGGTATCATAAATATAATTGTGCAAAGATTCCTCCGCATCTGCAAATTCAGGATTTAGGAATCAAAGCGGCATTTATTAACTATACATGTTTTCACTTGGACTGCAATCTTATCAAATACAGCATATATCTCAAGTCTCAGAATCCAGGTCATCTTTTTAACCAACAGTAACATTTACCTATTATCAAACTTAGGTAATCTTCAAAGTTACCAGACGCTTGCTTAGAATCGGAGTGTACAAGGAGTAACATCAGCCTAGCAATGACATCTGACATCAGAATTCTAGAAAATACTCCCCTATGAAATTCAAATTCATGTAGAATGGGGTACAAAATTAGATTCAAGTCAAGATAATGGGAACACAAATTACTACTACCATCTGGATATTATTTGTCAAGAAAACTGGAAGCATTGTAAAACAATACCAAACCTCAATCCTCAGGCAGTCCACAAAGTTCTTTCATTATCTTATCTTGTCAAAAGCCCAATTGAAATTGATCCACGAAACAATTATAATTCAAATGCCACTGACCTTAACTGCCTTCTTTGGAATAGGGAAATATAGGGAGATAATGATTATTTCTGCTATTATGGGTTTATTATGGCCATTTAAATCAGCCCAGAAAACCGAAAATTTCATAATTAGGTGATGGCCCTTAAAATTTTGCACCTTCTGTCTACTTCCTTAAAATCTACAATCTGAAAGAAATCCAAACTAGTTGTCAAATTACATCTCTAGAATCTCCCAAGTTCTACAGTCCTACATAATATCATGGTGGAGACTAACTGCTTAATGTGGAAAAACAGTATCAAACACTTTCTGGGGAGACAAAAACAACCTGGTTGCCTGTACCTATTGCAGAGTTAAGATTTCAGATGGGTTTCACTCTATATGATCTGACCCATTCTAAGAGTTACTTCATAGCCCATTAATTTCATTACTTAATAAATCAAGATGATCACTTGGCTCCAAGTAGGGGATGCAAATGCTTAAGACAATGTCAATTGCCCAGGGAGTTTCCCTGTTCATGTTAAAAAACTTAACATTCTGGAAATTAACCATAAATATTCCCATAAATTAATATAACCATATATTGATTCATTTGTACATACAGGATTAAAATTCTAGAGAGGTTAAAATACTAAATAGTTTCTAAGATACAATGAGATAGGAATAAAAGGATAGTGAGAAGGTTCTGTGAAGCAAAGGACAAGAATCTGCTTTGGAATAGTTGCTTACTATAAAAAATACAACTTGTCTACAAAATTGCTCTGCACAAAAATGGTAGAATTCTGGATTGTACCACTTCAGATACCAGGCATTATGCAGTGCGTTTTGAATATTGTTGTGCTAGCTCCCTACAAATAGAAAGGTGAAGCATAAATGAGAGTATTGCAGTGAATCTATGTTTGATATACTTTAGAATATAAAAAATACAATAAGATTGAAGATCTATTCAATCTGCAGTGAGATATGATAGACTAGAACTCCTGTTACATTTATTCTCATGCATGCATAGAATGCCTCTTCATTTTAGGAGCAAAATGAAAAAGAGTAAAACTTCAGATTATCTGGCCATAAACATGCTGATGTATTTCAGATAAAAGGCTGTTATTAAAATGCAAAAATTAACATAACATTTGTTCTACCAAAATGGAAATTATAATGGATTTCACTGAAATTACTTAGTTTTACAAAAATGTAGAAAACTTGTCAAGTGGCAAATCCAAGAATATGAAGAAGTTTGAAACCATTGTATCAAATACAGCATCGGAAATTAGATTATGTTTGTTTTCTAAGCTACAAAACAATACTTCCCTACTTCACAGGGATGTTGTGAGGTTGACTTCAGCTTTATAAAATGTTTTTGAGTTTTCCAATGCAGGTGCTATAAAAGTACAGGGTATAATTAAACTTGCTGAAATTTGTCACAAAAAGAAAATATTTAACTTGGTTTTATTTAACAGTATTTTACCACTACTATATTAAAGTTCTTTACACATATATTAATGATAATGTAATAATGAACTTTCCAAAAAGGCATGGTTGAGTTTTCAAACTTTATACATCTTTTTGGTTCTGTGTGATTAACTGTGCAGATATAATTGTATTAATAAGGTTCTTGGGATTTGCATGGATGAGACGAATTATCATTTTTGTAATCTCTCTGAATGAATAAACTTACATTCAGTTTGTTATTCTTTTTGTAGAAATCTTCTCTTATGCTCTTTCAAGACAAAAGTAGTTATCTTCATCAATTATATTGCCTGAGAAAAGATTAGCAACTATTCAATATTACATCAAATCTGTTGTTTATTTACTGTAGACACCAGGTAGTTTCTTTAAAAACAAAACTAGCAAACATCAAGTTGAGAGTTAGTTTTACTATTAAAGAACGTAATCTAAATTTCCAAGTTTCCAAATACTGAAATTCTGTTTTTTTTCTCATTTGCACTTTTTTGAAATCATTTTTGAAAAGCGAAAACCCAATAGAATTTTGAAAGGAGACAGTGAACGATCTCTCCTTCGTTTCTGCAAAGTAGCTGTTACTTGAAATCTTGCTATTTCCACTACTGCTAATGATATAAATGAATAGAAGTCCAATTTAAACTGTCTCAGATGTGGCTGATACTTTCTGCATACAGATTCCTTATTAAAACATTGATTTAACAAATGAAAGAACTGGGAGAATACTTTAAACGTCAAAATTAGAGCTTTATATACATTACATCCTAGTTAATAAGCCAAGTTATTTGGAAACGAAATAAAGTCTGAAATTTTGGTTAGGCAATTCTGAATTCTGTTTAACTTTAAAAATCAGATGACCCTTGGTCTAGAAGATAATGTTCTATCTTTTTAGAGAAGCTTAACCATTCTCTCCATTGAAAAGAAAATCCTGCTAACACTAAAGTGCATGTTTTTAGAAAAGGAAAGATGAAATATAAAAGCAGGAAAAACTTCAATGGGGCTATGTCCTTTCCTAATATAAACTGATATAGCGACCTATATAAATGTTATATAACATTATATAATTGTCTTGTGGAAACCAATAAGAAAAGACAAACACAGGCAAAAGTTACATTAGGTGGCCTCCTCCAAACCTCTAATAAAAGTTGCAGAAGTTTACTTTTGAAAAAGTTGCAGTTATTATTTCTTGAAATCCAAAACACACAAAAATATAACAAAAATTAATATCTTTTATCTTGAAAAGGAAAGCAAATAGAAATAGAAATTTTATATTTTCAGATTAGTTGCCTCACTGAATTCTGGACCTCTTTGCTGTATGCTTTGCTTCAGCAGCTTTACGTTTTTGAGACAACCCAATTCCAAGTATTTTACTATTCTGAAGATAAGCAGAAGCTTCTGGTAAATGATAGTTTTCCATTGAAGGTGGTGGTTCCTTAAAAAAAAAAGGACAGTTTTTGAAAGAGCTTTAAGACTTATACTTTCAGCTTTTTATCTGACATTTTCTTTTTAGCTTAAACTTCCTGCTACCATATAGTCCTTGTTAGAAAAACAATGCAGAAACAAGTTACTCCTTGAAAGCATATTATACTGCTGTCTGAAAAGTTCATGTTGAAACCAAACAAATAGTAATTTGTCATAACCTCTATTCCTGAGACACAAAGTGAATGTAAGAGGTTTTCCACCCTTTTAATTGTGCACAAAGCATTCCACTGCCACAGAGTGGCATGGGTCTGAAATATTTTTTTTTATTTTATTCTTCTTTTGCTCAATGAGCTTGAGGCAATGTATACAGAACTCTTAATTTCTTCTACTGTTGGGTAGGTTGGGCAGAAAGTGTGTGAGAATGGGAGGGGAGGGGAGAGAACTCAGTCATCTAGGGAGCCTCCAAGACTGTGGATATTTAATCTGCTCTATCTGAATTCAGGTAATCATAATGCCTCACTGAATATACAGGTAAGTCCTTGATTTAAGACCCACAACTGAAACCAGAATTACAGTTGGTTAGCAAAGCAGTTAAGTCATCATGTGACTGGACCTATTTTATGAGAGTTTAATTAAATAATCTGGTCGCTCCAGTTGCATTTCTTAAAAGCCGCAGTGGCATAGTGGTTAAAATGCAGTGACTGCCAGCTGCTTGCAATTTGACAGTTCAAATCTCAGCAGCTCAAAGCTCAGCCTTCCATCCTTCCGAGGTTGGTAAAATGAAGACCCAGATCACTGGGGGCAATATGCTGATTCTGTAAACTGCTTAGAGAGGGCTGTAAAGCACTGTGAAATGGTATATTTAGTATACAAGACCATCTAAGTCAGGGGTCCTCAAACTACGGTTCTTGGGCTGGATACAGCCCACCGAAGCCATTAATCTGGCCTGCGCGGGATGAGGCTGCCCCGCCCATATTGCTCCACCCTCCTGCTGGCACCCACAGTTCGGCTGAGCGCAGGCCTTATGTTCACGAGTCCCATGAACTGAAACTGGAAAGTAAGGCCAAACCTTTTGGCCGGCAAAGTGCTTCTGGGGCCGTGGAGGCCAAAAACAGGATACACGGAAGTCCGGAAGGGGAAAATACCACCCTCCACCTCAGTTCCTTAACTCGGGCTTCCTTCATCCATCTGTCCCTGGACTCGGTGGGGATCAACCAGTGCGCTCAAAGTGGACAATCAGCTGCAGTGGCCCTGACGGGAGCCTGGAGAGTAGGTGCCTTGCTGCTGTGGCTTCCGGTGGGGGGTTCAATATGGGTAGCGCAGCCTCAGTCCCTGGCTGCCCCCCACCTGCTGGCAGCCACAGCAGGTGAGGATGCAAAAGGAGTAGCATACACCAAGGTGCAGGTGTCCAGCAGCAGGGACTCTGCAGCTGGCCCTCCAAGAAACAGACATGGAAGCAGCAGCACTGGCAGCAAATAAGGTGGGGGGAGGCATGTGATGCAGATCACCAGACACCCCTGCTCCATCCCATGTGGCTGGAACAGAGCAGGTGACTGTCCGACGCATCCAGCAGGCTGGACCACGTGCCTCTCCCCTGTGCCTCTGCCTTTGGCTACTGTTGCTGCAGCAGGTGAAAACAAGGTGATGGGGGTGTGGGGCAGTTGCCTACTCTGTCCCGTCTCTTTTGGCTTGAGGTTGGAGAGCAGGTCGCCACTGGTCATCTTGGCCCACTCATGGATCTGGGACCACCGAGGCCGCCAGCAGCTCATGCAAGTCCATTAGGCCTCTACTGTCACCATCCAGAGCACCAGGTCTGGGGAAAGCTCGTTCCCCATCGGTGCTATGGCTGCCCAAGCCTAGCCGGGATCGCGTGCCTTCCCCCTCATCTCTGCTGGGCCCTGGCATCCAGGGCTCTGATGGGCATCTGGCTTTCCCAACTCGTGGTGGCCATTTTTAGCCTGCTGAGTCTGGTCGTGCTTTACCACCTCTACTTGGCCTTTCTAGCTGGTTGCTTTGCCTCCTTTGAGCTGGGTGGGTCCGCTGAGCAACGGAGTTGCCATCCAAGAGCTGCCAGGGATAGAGTCCTCTGATGGCATGCCTACTTCACCAGGGCTGCCTGGCAGGGAGAGCCAAGCCCTGCCCTACCCTGCGAGGCAGCAGCTCCAGAGCACTTTCAGGGCGCTGCACAACTGACAGCTCCTTCCAACACAGCTCCCGAGGCTGCGGTCCCTTCCCTGGACAGAAGGCAGCCTTCTATCTTGCAGTCCCGCTCCGCCATATCTCCATTTTGAGCTGATGGCAAGGCGCTGTCTGAACTGGTGCCTAGGGTTTAAAGGCTCTCTTCCTACAGTCGAGATGGGCGCTGCTTTCTAACCCGACCCCCGCCATGCTTCAGGGAAGCCCGGCTGGGTGCTATGTGTTAGGTCTGGTAGCAGACGGGGAAATGCTGTGTCCTCCCCCACTTCCTGCAGGGCATGCTGGCAAAGCACCCCTCTCATATACCCACAAGCTGCAGTTGGGTGTGTGAGGGGAATACACTCCACACAGGGGAAGGACATGCGCCCACTGCGCTTGGCCGAAGGGCATGGGAGCAGCTGCGGCCGGCTGACGGAGTGTGATGCTGGATGGACTGACGCGGGCGGGGAGTGTGTGGGAGTTGGCGGCGTCAGAACTCTCCTGGCTCTTCCCTGAAGTGCCTTGCATGAGCCAAATCCCGTTCCGAATGCCACTGCTACTCCCCGCCTTGCTCGGGACACTCGCCCTTCACTGCCTAGTACCAGTGGGGCAGGCAGAGTTTAATCTCTGCCCCTGGGGAGCACGTTGAGGGGAAACTGGAGTGGCCAGATCCCTTCCGGGAGGCCCTCGCAATAGAGGGCCCATCACCCCCTACTTTGCCTGTCAGGTGGCAGCAAAGCAACGTCTGCCCTTAGGAAACACCCCCACCTCTGGTCCTATGGATGTCGCCTCTGCTATGGAAAGGCTTGCATGGCAGGAGCAGGAGCCCTGCACTAAGGGTGGTTTTCCTCCTCCCCACTCAAGAAAAGGGTTTTGGCGCAGCATTTTGAAAAAGCAGCATTTTAAGTTTTTTTAATTGGAATATGCAAGAGTGTTTCCCATGCTCCCCTATCCTTCTTTGTAGGTTTCAGATTGAGTTGATATAGGCTCCCAGATATGGGCTCCCCAATCAAAAGCACGGCTGAGGGGAAGCCAGCCTTAATTTCCATAGCCGGAAAGGGAGGGAGACGCAGCCCTTTCTGGCAATGCAGGCTAATCTTTCTCATTTTCTGTTCCCCCACCAATTAAGGGGGCAGGCAGGCTACTATACTTGGTAGTCTAGCTCAGCCCAGGAAGGCAGAGGAGGCCAAGAAGGAGCTTGCCTGGGTCTCAGGGCTGCTGCTTCAGCCACAATGAAACACATTATCTTGGCAAGGGAGCTATTGGGGAGGGGGTAGAGGAATCAAGCCCAGAGGAGAAGCACCCCTTTTCCTTCTTGTCTATTCTGGCATTGAGCAGCAGTGGAGGGAGAGCAAAAGGAGCCTGTGTTGGTTGGGGGACTTGGCCAGGGAACAGTCCCAAGTATGCAGGAGGTTGCTGCTGAGGGGTGCCTGTTTTCAGGTTCTGCACTGGACATAAACCTGCTCCTTTGCCTCTCTAAGGAGCCCCAGCTCTTGGGCTGAGTCCCTTGCCTCCCATCCACCCAAAACAAGGAGAGGCAATGCCTACCCTGGTTTGTTCTACTTGTTGATTGTAAGCTCCTTGGGACTGAGAAGAATTGCTGCAAAACTGAGTTTCCTGAAGTGGACCACTAGACTCCTAAACAACTTAAAAAATGATCTAGTACAGGGGTCGGCAACCTGCGGCTCCGAAGCTGCATATGGCTCTTTGGGGTCTCTGCCACGGCTCCCTATCCCATCACTGTTGGCCCTGCCCCTCGCCCCTCATTTCTTTTTTTGACTCCAGTCCGAAGCAAAGGCTGCCTTACGCACAAATGTGGCACGAAGGCAGGTACAGGGCAGCTTCGCTCCTGCACTATCCTCCCCCCGAGCTGGGAGCGTGCATACATGTGGGGAGACCCTCCTCAAGCGAGCGTCAAAGCACAGCAAAGGTGTGTGCAGGGTAGGCGGCCGCTCGCCTAGGAGGGTCTTAACAGGATGCAGCTTCTCTCCTGCATTAATTATCCGGCCATCACCAGATCTCCTCCTCCCACTCTCATGATGCCCTGGCTGTGGCTGAGCCGGGACCATGAGCACACGTGTTGAGACCCTCCTCAAGGAAGCGGCGAAGCTCAGGAAAAGTGCGTGTGGACGGGCAGTGTCTCGCTTAAGGAGGGTCTCCCCATGCGTGCCCATGCTCCTGGCTCAGCCACAGCTGGCCAGGGTATCACGAGAGTGGGAGGAGGAGAAGAGTGCAGGAGCGAAGCTTCCCTGTACCTGCCTCCGTACTACATTTGCACGTAAGGCAGACTTCGTTTCCTGCCACTTTGGGCTGGAGTTCGCACCCTCCACTGTGGTGCATCTCCCGGTGGGGGATGAAATGGCAAGGCGATGGCCAGAGCATTAGTGCAGGAAAGAAGCCGCGTCCTGTTAAGACCCTCCTAAGTGAGCGGCCGCCCACTCCGTGTGTGCCTTTGCTGCTCGCTTGGGGAGGGTCTCTCTGTGCATGCGCACGCTCCTGGCTGAGCCACAGCCGGGCAGGGCATCATGAGGAGGGAGGAGGAGGACGGTCACCCGAAGGAAGGGGGAGACACAAACACACACACATATACAGAGAGAGAGATAGTGATACATAGAGAGGGGTGTGAGAGGAGAGGAGAGGGAGAAATATAGAGGGAAAGACACTGGGGGGGTGGGGAAGAGAGGGAGACCAAATGGTTTTGTGGCTGGGTAGTCTTGGCTAGGGGGTCATGTGACTGGGTGGAAGTGAGTGACATTGAGTTGGCCACGCCCACCCAGTCACATGACCACATAACCATGCCCATCCAGTCATATGACAATCTAGCCATCCCCCCCCCCCGTTAGTCCAGTCCCCCAACAGTCTGAAAGACCGTGAATTGGCCCCTGTTTAAAAAGTTCGAGGACCCCTGATCTAAGTGCTATTGCTTGTCAGACCCTGACTAGGAAAGTTCCAAATCATGATCATGTGACTGCAAGACACTGCAACTGTTATAAATGCAAGGTAGTTGCCAAATGCTCAAATTTTAATCACATGATCGCAGGGTTGATGCAATGATCATAATTTGGGGGGGTGACTCGTAAATCACTTTGCTGAGGTTGAACCATTGTTAAATGAACAATGAACAAGTACGTTGAGGATTACATGTATCTAATAAAACATAGCCTTGATAATTCAAAATTGTATTATGCCACTAATATGCAAACCTGTATCAGGTAGTCAGCAATGTATTCTGGCTTCAGACAATTCACTCCTTGAGCTGTAGCCTCTCTTATATTAATTCTCACATCTTCTGGCTTTACTTTATTAAGATCAGCAAAAAAATGAGTAACTTCTCTAAAGATAGGTGGAGAATACGCAGATAACACCTGTAGATTCAATCAGGCAGAAACTCTGGTTTACTTATGTAGTGTGTATGGAATTAGTTTTGTCAATTTCAGGAACTAACATGTAGCCTTCAGGAAAAGAACCTGTCAGATTTTTAAAAAATGTACACAGTATTTTGCTGAAATGTTATACAATTCTAATGATGGATGATCAATGTCTGCTCATGTGGGTAAGACTCTCATGAGACAATATATCACATCTGCATTTTGCAAAAACTTAACTCTAGATCATAATTACATATTTTTTTTTATTTTACAAGTAAATAGTGTGCTCTCCCTTTTCCCCCTGTGTAGATCTGAATGAGTAATGTAGATCTAAATATCTATATGCTAATAAAATTCTTATCATTTAATCAGGCAAGTTTGCCATAGGGCAATAATTTTTGGATTATGGGAATTTGATTCAAAGTCTAACTTACCAAATGTGTCCAAAATCCAGGACCTGGGACTTCTGCCCTGCACCCCCTGGTAGTTTGGCTCTGACCTGCATGAGTCCACTCCCAAGCACCCTTCCCAACCCATGCCACCCAGTTATGCCATCTTTGACCAGCATGGCCCCTCTCACATAACCCTGAGACCATCCAAGTATTCTTGATTCACGCTATCTCCCCACATGTTCTACCTTACTTGGAGGCACCTCATATGCACCCATACATCCTACTTGACCTACACCAACCTGAGAACCTTCCCCGATTTACACAGCACTTCTTGGGCACTCCCAGGCATCCTTCCCGACCTATGCCATCCACTCACTCTCTCCTTGATCCATACTGGATTTCTGGTGCACACCCATTCAACCCTCTCAACTCATGCAGCACTTCTTGTGCACCCCCACATGCCCTTCCTTTTTTACAATTGAAATAATTTCTTCAAATGGAATTCTTTCAATCATAAACAATTATTGAGGTTTAACATATGTGAAAACATTCTTTTTTATTAAAATAGCAATGTTTCCTTACCTATGATTATCAAATATACTGATATCTAAACAATTAAATGTATACACACCTTTGCACCTCCTGATTCTAGAAGACGCTTGAAGCCTGATTCCTTCGCTGGATCAACATTCAAAATAACACTCCAACCACCAAATGCCCCCTAAAAAGGGCAGAAACTTTCATTTATATTTATATGTGAGTTTGGGTGTGCACCAAAATATAATTAACTTTGTCACACTGAAATATTTTTATTTTTTATCATTTACATTTCAGGCTCAGATAGACAGTGCAAGTGAATTCTAAGATTAATTAATTTTAGCAATTTTCAATCAAAAAAGAAAATAGATTAATGTTCTTCCCTGTTCCAATTCAAATCCAAATCACACCTTATTCTTGCACAAGTTATAACAGCATGTGGTTGGAATCTCAAAAGGCAAAAAATGTTCTACCTGACTCAGAGGAAACTGCAGAAAAACTTCAGCAATACCACCACCCACAAATAACAAGTCAAAGCCTTTGTTGCTTCAAACAAAAAAAAGGAAATAAAATGAATTACATCTATAGCCCTTCCGTGTTTCAGTACATGGTGCGAGAATACAGTTATCTGATATATGCACTCAAATTGGTCACACACACACACACACACACACAAAATGCCTCTCAACTGAAAGATTATAAACTAGATCTTCCAAATCATGGCCTGCAAACTCTGAAGTACAGTATTTTTCGGACTATAAGATGCTCCGGACTATAAGACACACCTAGCTTTTGGGGAGGAAAACAAGAAAAAAAAAATTTGCCTCTACCTCCCAGCAATTTGCCTCCTTGCAGCAAACAGCCTGGTGCAGCACGAGCAGCTGATTGGCAGTTGGATCTGCCTTCCAGAATATTGCCTATCAACTGTTCCAGGCTGTGGGGATCGCCATCGCCCATCGCCACCTATCGCTGCCTCCGCAGTGATGCTGCAAGGAGGCAAATTTCTGGGAGGCAGAGGCTGAAGGGTGGGGGCCGGCGGGTGAGCGGGGCTTCGGCAACATTCGTTGTATAAGATGCACAGACATTTCCACCCACTTGGGGGTGGGGGTGGGGAGTGCATTTTATACACTGAAAAATACGGTAAGTCCAAAAATGTTCATTAACTCACAGGTTCTTTCCTTCAGTTCTCTATGTTTCACTGATTATGGTTTACCAAAGTAACAAAGCTCATAAGAAATTTAGTGACTTAAACCTCATTTGGCAATGAATTGCTATCAAAAGTTCCTAATTTAGATACTTGATTGGTCTGAGAAACCGGGGAAATTACACAGAGGAAACAGCACAAACAGAATGATAGGTAACCACAGGATTCCAATCAAAATTAAAAATCATGCTTCTTAAATCTCTCATTTGGGCATTTATTTACCCAGTATATAACGAAGTGTTTTAAAGTTACACAGGTGTTTTATACTATAGTGACTGAGGTATCCTTAATGATATCTGAGCTTGGTTGTTTTCTTGCAGATGTTTCATTACAGGTGACATCATCAGTGTTGTTGCTAGTTTGGGTAATGAAAACAACCAAGCACAAAGAGCACCAAGGACCCCTCATTTCAACCCTGAGCTACAAATATTCTCCTTTATTAGTACTATAGTGATTGTAGAAGTACTATAAATTGTTATTTGGGAGTGAAGGTTGTGTCTTTATTTTATTTATTTTATTTTTATTTTATTTCCAATTTATATACCGCCCTTCTCCCTGAGGACTCAGGGCGGTGTACAGCCAGAATTAAGAACATGAAATACAAATATTAAAAAACAATTAAAATATATATAAATGTGGCCCAAAAATTAAAAATCACAAACCAATTAAAACATTTAAACATTTCTTCTTAAGCCAGACTTAAGCCGTCTTTGAGTCAGTGTTGACCCTTAGTGACTATCTGGACTAATTCCTGCAGTTTTCTTGGCA
The DNA here is from genome assembly GCA_022577455.1 of Arizona elegans. Lineage (NCBI taxonomy): Eukaryota > Metazoa > Chordata > Lepidosauria > Squamata > Colubridae > Arizona > Arizona elegans. Next base: position 60,279,537 of record JAKOOJ010000004.1, read on the forward strand.
GAATTTTCATAAATTCATGCACTACCCATTAATAAAACAGTAATTTGAGTAAATTAAGATGGAATAATATTTCTGTTAGATGAAATATACCTCTGTCCACAAGTTACAACCCATGATGTTTGTGTGTAAATACCTCAGCAGAGTTGTTTTGCTCTCTCCGTTGTTGTATTGTTTTTCTCCATCTCATTGCTGCAACTGCTAACTTCTTCTGAACTGTATTGATTCCAGTCAGTACACTAAGTATAGAGTTGCTTCCCCACTCATAATCTTCCTCCTATAATGATACAGGTAATCCTCCAGTTACTACAGTTCACTTAGCGACTGTTAGAAGTTATAACATAACCCCTCCAGTACTTATGACACAGTCCCAAAGTTATGAATGTTGCAGCACTGCAGCTGTTGTTTACACTTATGAATGACCACAAAGGCACTGCAACATTTGCCCTGCCTAAAGTAGTGCAAGATCCTAGCCCCCAGAAGCTTCCAATCTCAGCGTGAAAAGTGTTTGCAAGCTGATGGGAGGCTTGAAGCAATGTGTTTTCACTGCTCCAAAGTCTCGTCAGCTTGTAAATGCTTTTCGCACCAAGACTGCAAGCAAACAAACCACGGCAAAGAGGCTGGAGAGGACACAGCTTGCTTGATCTTCATAAGGTAAGTGATCTGGTGCAACAGAATGGGAGAGGGAACAATTGTGGGGCCACAGGGGAGGAAGCATGAGAACTCAGTGGGTCAGGGGAGGCCTTGGGTGGTCTGAAGCAGGTAGACTGTTCCATTGCTAGGCCCCCCATGGCCTTTCCCATCTGAGATACCTCGTGTGCACTTAACGACCTGCGCATTCGATTAGCCAATGCATGGGTGAAAGCAAGAAATGATTATGTGATTCAGTCCAACAAATCCTGTAATTGGCAGGCTCCATTACATTCCTAATTCAAGGATTACATATATTTAATGTAAACATCGGTCTCCCCTTCTGCAGCTCCAGCCGTCAGGCTCTTCTCTTCCCCCCTCACTTTCTGCCAGGGTGAGGATCCTGCTCCCTAGGCTGCCTTGCAAGATACCTGATCCCACTGGGGCTATCCTAATCCCCTTCTCAAGGCCTCCACCAATGGAAGAAAAGAAGCAAGGAAAGACTAATGTGAAGTGCTCGGTTAGAAAGAACTGGAGCATTTCTCCATGGCGGATGGGCGACACCGAGGTTGTGGGCCCATCAAGCAGTGCCATAGACAGCCCTTGCTTGGCTGAGTCCTTAATTAGCCAATTAAGTTGGCTACTGTGGTAAAGTCATCCCACAATATGAAGCTGTTAATAGCCTAATAAGAGTGCCCAGTGTGTTGTACAAACTAAGCATTTTGGTCATTGCCAAGTCAGAATATCAATAAAGTATATTAGAATCATAATTTACTCTCTGAAAAAAGGAGGATAGATGGATTATTTCAGTTATCATCAATAACTCTGTATAATTTGTAGAGTTTAAAACAATTGTTGAATGTTGTTTTAATATAATATAAAACAAGATAGAAATGAAGATAGAAAAATTCCCTCACCCTCCCCAACAAAACCCAAGATATATTCTAATGGTTCTAGCACTTACAATTAAGAGTCTTTTTACCAAAAAGGCTAATAAACACACTAGCTTTTAATTTCTGTAAATCATCCCTAAATCCATAAATTCTCAATTGTGGCTAAATTGATAGGGATGTTAGCCATTGTTTGCCCATGTGTAAAAGGACCTGAAAATATTCGTCTGATTGTGTTATGCAACAGACTTCTTTGACAGTCCACAAAAAACGGGCCTGTTTTTCACAAAAACAGGGCATGCAGAGGCTTTGGGAGCCTGCAGAGTGCTCCTGTGGACTGTTAGACGGAGCATCGCAACCAGGAATATTTGGTGTCTTAAGAATAGATGAAGTGGGCCATACACTTGTTAGAAAGATGAATGGGAAGGCTGTGCTTGATTTTGGGGTTCAAATCCTCTATTAATGTTGCCCAAATGTATTTGGGGATAGAGTGCCATCAACAAGATTCCCTCTTTGAGGGAGATGGACAGTTCAGAAATGTAAAAACATAATTAAATAAAATTATGTTTGAGGTGGGCCCGAAATTGTGAATATCAAAAGTTGTTTGTATCATTGAAAGCTCTGTTATTGTGTTTTTCTTTTAAGACAAAGATGTTAATGTATGAGCTGTTTTTTCTAAATTAAAACCTCAGTATTCAGGTTAAATTGCTCTTTTGGCACTTTCTGATAAATAAGTGGGTTTTGGGTTACAATTTGGGCATTCGGTCTCTAAAAGGTTCGCCATCACTGTTCTAGAATGTATACTAAAATATTAATGAATTTTAAACGGCCTTAATAATGTTGAATACCTTTACAAAGCTGTGTGCTGCTCTGCATGCTTCCAAATAGGAACGATGAAGCACCCATTTTCCTGCTGCCATTGATGCTAAGAATTTCTCATTGCGAAGAGGCTGTCCCACAATTGTATGTGTGCAGCTCGAATCAAAGCATTGCTTCTCCAACACCACTCCCCCTAAGGAATATATTTTTGTATTGTTATTTTAAATCAGAATTCCTTCTATAGGAAAAGCAAATTTAGGAATTTAAGAATTATTCAGTAAAGCAGTTCAAAAGAAACATGATTCAACATGTCTCTATAAGGAATGCAATCAATCAGGATACAACACTCCAGAAATTCTTTGAATCACCTACCTAGTTCTTCAATTAGCTGGTAATAATTAATTCGTTCCTGAGGATTAAGAGAAGAGAGCTGAAATCTGTGCATTTTTGTTGGTTCTTCATAGTCCCTTTGGTCAATTTTAGTGACCTGAATATGAAATAAAGGAAAAACAATTAAAGGGTGAATAGGATGCTTTCTCATTAACAATATCTTCCTACATAAAAAATTCTTGCATATATTTAGTAAGCCATCTGATGTACCATATTTTTCGGACTATAAGACGCACTAATGTATAAGACACAACAAGATTTCGAAGAGGTAAGCAAAAAAAAAAAAAAAAAAAAAACTTTTTACTCTCTCCAGCCCCCAGGAGCACTCTGCAGGCCTCCCAAACTCTGATGTGCAGAGGCTTTGGGAGGCCTGCAGAGTACTCCTGGGAGCTGGGGAGGGCAAAAACGTGATGCATTGGGGGTTTGGGAAGCCAAAAACAGCCCTGTTTTTCACAAAAATGGGGGCATTTTTGCCCTCTCCAGCCCACAGAGGTACTGTGCAGGCCTCCCAAAGCCTTTGCGTGCCCTATTTTTTCCAAAAAAGGGGACATTTTTGCCTTCCCCAGCCCACAGGAGCACTCTGCAGGCTCCCAAACCTCTGCATGCCCTGTTTTTGTGAAAAACAGGCCCGTTTTTTGCAAAAACAGGACATGCGGGGCGGGGTTTCAGGAGGCTAAAAATGATTATATTTGGTGTATAAGATGCACCAACATTTCCATGCTCTTTGGGGGCGGGAAGTGCGCCTTATACTCAAAAAAGTACGGTAAGTTTAGAGTAAGTTATCTAACTTAAATTAACATGACTTCAGTTCGAGTCCTTTAAGAAGCAGGTTATCAAATCCCTTTTTCCATATATTTCAGTGCTGCTATATTGTCATTTATTACACTGCCATAATTTAGTATATAATAATAATAATTATAACAATAACAGTAATTTGTGATACATTTTTAAATGTTCAGTTGACTGAGTTTCATATTTAATGAATAAAAGAGATGATAATAATAATAACAACAATAACAACATCTTGAATGGAAAAGTAAAAGAGTCAACGCAAACGGAATACATCAGGAGGGTCCGTAAAATATTAAAATCAAAGCTGAATGCTGGAAACATATTAAAGCCATCAATACATGGGCAGTTCCAGTGATACACTACTCAGCTGGAATCATCAACTGGACTTTGGCTGAACTGGAAAACTTGGACCGGAAAAGACATAAACTTTTGAATATGTACCAGGATTTACATCCACAAAGTGAGATTGACAGGTTGTACCTGCAAATCCATCAAACTGTAGAAGAAGAAAAACGAACCAGAAAAGTACAGAAAAAAAAAATAGTTGCAGGCTGTGAAAACGGAGAACATTATAAAAAAACAGAAACAAAGGCAGAATATAAGGAAAAACAGCTGGATAACAGATTAAATATTTATTTATTTATTTATTTATTTATTTATTTATTTATTTATTTGGTCGCATTTCTATGCCGCCCAACTCCCAAGGGACTCTGGGTGGCTTACAACAAAGAATAAAACAATGCGAACAATCCCATAAAAAATGTTAAAAAGAAAAACATTAAAACATTAAAAGCTTTAAAAACACATGCACTCCAATTTGTGGCCAGGTCTCGCAAGATCATTATAACGAGATCAACAGCCCAGGCCTAACGGAAGAGCCAGGTCTTCACCACTTTGCGGAAGGCCAATAGGGTGGGGGTGGTCCGGACCTCAGGAGGTAATTGGTTCCAGAGAGCCGGGGCAGCCACAGAGAAGGCCCTCCCCTGTAGGCCCACCAGCTGACATTGTTTAGTTGACGGGACCTGGAGGAGACTGACTCTGTGGAATCTTACCGGTCGCTGGGAGCTATGTGGTAGAAGGCGGTCTTGAAGATAGCCTGGCTCTGAGCCATATAGGACTTTAAAGGTAATGACCAACACCTTGAATTGCACCCGGAGACCAATAGGGAGCCAGAGCAGCTCGCGGAGAATTGGTGTAATGTGGTTGTATCTAGGCGCACCCACTATAACTCACGCGGCTGCATTCTGGACCAACTGTAGTCTCCAAACACTTTTCAAGGGTAGCCCCATGTAGAGCGCGTAGCAATAATCCAACCGTGAGGTGACAAGGGCATGAGTGACTGTGAGGAGAGCTTCCTGATCTAAGTAGGGTCGCAATTGGTGCACCAGACGAACTTGTGCAAAGGTCTCCCTAGCTACAGTTGTCAGATGTTGTTCCAGTCTCAGCTGTGAGTCTAGAAGGACACCCAAATTGCGAGCCTGTTCTGAGGGGGCACTTTCTCGCCCCCCAGAACCAAGGATGGACAATCAACATAGTCTTTAGGGGGCAATACCCAGAGCCATTCGGTCTTGTCTGGGTTAAGTCTGAGCCTGTTGAGTCCCATCCAGATCCTCACAGCCTCCAGGCACCGGCACATCACATCTACTGCCTCACTGAACTGACGAGGGATGGAGATACAATCATGGCCGTAAATGTTGGCACCCCTGAAATTTTTCCAGAAAATGAAGTATTTCTCACAGAAAAGTATTGCAGTAACACATGTTTTGCTATACACGTTTATTCCCTTTGTGTGTATTGAAACAAAACCAAAAAAGGGAGGAAAAAAAAGCAAATTGGTTGGAGCACCCGGCGGTGATGGGAAGAAGATGTCGTCAGGGGAGTGGTGGCATAGCCCTGCTATTTCTGAGGCAATGAAGACGGCGAAGCCCCGCCCAGGAGATTCTGCTTTCCAAGGATGGCGGGAGCGACATTGGGTGGAAGAGGATGATGCGGAGTGGAGTTACTCCACAGGACTGGAGTCTACCACGCTTGAAATTTTAAGAGAACGGTTTGGCGAAGCAAGTTTCCGAAATGCTCCTTCGTGGAAACCCTGGGCCACTGGATTGGAAGCCCTAGCATCCTGGCAGGGAGGGGGTTTGTCCCGGAGTTTGGATAGCCATTTCCAGTTGGCTAGCCCAAAACTGCGAATAGCAAGGACTCGGACTAAACCATCGGAACCGCTGGCCACCCCCACAACCACGTCATTGGGGGAGGCTCTCAGGAGTTTAGACTAGGGGGTCCCTAGCCAGCAAGGCTTAGATGGCACTGGCTACAATGGCCCCAGACAGCAGGAAGGGCCACGAAGAGGGGATGGGAGGGACGCCCAGGAACACCGACCACCTCCTGGCCCATCCCCCCTCTGGGTAGCAGGGAATTGGCCCTAAAGACTGGTCTGGGGACCTCCACCCATACAAACCACATTCGATGGAAGCGCTGATCAAGTGTCCATCTTCTTGAGCCAGGTGCTTAGTTATCTAGACCTGTACCCCTCCCAATGGTCCATGGTATTTGCCATAACCAATGTGTTAACGGGGTCACACACCTCCACACCGACCATGCCAGAGAACTGGTTGATGTGGGTCTCTTTTTAGAGGCATTAAGGAACCAATTTGAGGATGACACTAGCACCCAGGTGGTGGAGGGGGAGTTGGTTTCATTAAGGCAGAAGGGCCGATCTGTCAGAGAGTATATCAAGGAGTTCCGAGCCCTTGCAGGACGCCTGTGAGCCTGGCCAGAACGGCTGCTAGTGCACCATCTTCAGTTGGGGTTGGATAGGGACATCAGACAGGCCTGTGTTTACACAGGCTTGCCCCCCAGATAATGGAGTGGTTCAAGGCAGCCACAGACCTAGATGTGGATTTGCGGGAATTCAGGTCCCGGGGACGGGACGGTGGTCAGCAACGACAACAGGTGGACAGACCGTTGCCCAGCAGGAAGACAGGTACTGGATGGAATGGTCCCTTTCCTCTCTGTTCTTCAGAACCAGCAGGCAGAGGTGTATTTTGTTGTTTCCGCTGCGACCAGCCAGGACACCAGGCTCTTGATTGCCCTTTGCCTCTATTCAAGCCGACAGGGATGGCACGCACACCGAGGGGCCGCGGCCATCCGGGCACAGACCAATCCCGGGTGGCTGCCCAAACTCCATGTGGCAGTCCACAGTCTACTGAAAAGGAGGCAACAAGTCCCACTGCACCTGAAGGAAATCCCATAACCGTCAATGATGACGAGGAGAGAGACCTGAATAACCCCATGGTAAGTGCGCCGATACGTCCCTTTATTATACCAGTCGTGATACGGAACTCACGTACCTCTCAAGTGAGTCACAGGGGAGCACTGATAGATTCTGGTTGCACCAGATGTTTAATTAGCTGAGCGATAGTCAAGGATCTGGGGTTATGCACAGTGCAATTAAGAACCCCGATAAGGTTCGAACAAATGAATGGCTCTGTACTGGGGGGGGGGGAGGCGTCCAAACTCATTACTGAACTCGTAGAGTTACAAATAGCGGATCACAGGGAGGCCCTGCGTTTTATCATAATGGAATGGATGGTGGAACCCCTCATTTTGGGCTTAGCATGGTTGGACAAATGGAAGCCCCATATTTGATGGGAGGGGGGGTATCGGAATTTACAACTGGTAGTAGGTCCAGAGCCAGAACCTGAGGAACAGATGGAACAAGCCGGGGGACAGAACGAGGGCTCGTGTGGATTCCCAAAGGTGTATAACGATCTCAAAAGGGTTTTTAACGAAGAAGAGAGTGAGGCATTACCACCCTATAGACCAACAGACTGCGCTATTGAACTGATCCCAGGGACTAAACTGCCGAAACCCCAGATGTATGCTATGACACCGGCCGAGATGGAAGAACTTTGACGGTATATCGATAAAAATCTCACAAGAGGGTTTATTGAACCTAGCAGATCGCAGTTGGCGGCCCCTGTGTTGTTCAGGGAAAAGAAAGACGGAGGCCTGCGTCTTTGTGTCGACTTCCGGAGATTGAACACGGTGTGTGTGTGGAGTACCTATACCCTCTATCTTTGATTAAGGACCTCCTGGCCGTATTGTCCACTGGACGAGTTTTTACCAAACTCGATTTGTGTGAGGCCTACTATCGTGTGCGCATACGTGTGTGCATACGACAAGGAGCCTTGGTAGTACAGTGGTTTAATGCACTCTGTTATTAACACAGCTGCCTGCAATTTCTGCAGGTTCGAATCTTACCAGGCTCAAGGTTGACTCAGCCTTCCATCCTTTTTTAAGGTAGGTTAAATGAGGACCCAGTTTGTGGGGGCAATAAGCTGACTTTGTATAAATATACAAAAGTATGGAGGCTATTGCTTAACGCATTATAAGTCGCCCTGAGTCTCCGGAGAAGGGCGGCATATAAATCAAATTAAAATAAAAAAATAAAATAAAATAAAATAAGATGAATACATACCAAATACATACGGTTAAAAAACTCCATGCAAAATACTAGGGCCCCAGTGTCTCGGTCCATTCCGTATCCAGAAAGTGATTAACCCCGTTACCGTGATTCTGCAATTGCCACCATATTTGGGAAAAATCCACCCCATCTTCCATTCGAGTTTGCTGAAACCAATAGAGTGCCCGACAAATACCAAAGCCCCGGGCCCTGTAAAAGATGACCATTACAAAATAGACGGGATCGTGGACTCAACGGGTCCGGCACGGTGGGTTACAATATTTAGTGAAGTGGAAGGGATATCCTTTAGCTGAAGCATCCTGGGTAGCTGCCACGGATCTTAACGGTACAAAACTCCTTAAGCGGTATCATGAGACCAATCCTCAAAAACCTGGTTCCATAACCTAACCTCTTGTTTTCATGTCTTGCAGGTGGGCTCCTGGTAGAGGGGGCCGCCTGTTGAGTGTCAAGCCAACTCAACACTGAAGTGGGGAGGGGATATCCGGCAGGACCATCAGTGACGGGGCAGCTCTATCGCACATTTCTGCTACGTCGTGATGACGGGTGGGGGGGAGAGCGCTGATTACAGTCTCACACAATGGTGGTGGTGGGTGTTGAATCCAAAGAATAGGCGGTCGGTCACCCCACAGCCGGGACAGGGCTATGTGAAGGGAGGGAGAGCCGTTCCCGGCCGCTGCAAAAGAGGGGCGGGGGCAGAGCCCGGAAGTACTGCCAATTGGCTAGAGATGCTCCCGGTTTAATTTGATTATTGTTAAAAGGGCGCTGGGAGGCAGCCGCTCCCAACGCCGACTTTATGTTCCTTGCAACGTTCGTGTATGACTCCATGGGATATGAGGATTAAACCTGTTAACAACCTCGTTAACAACCAGCTCGGTGAGCAGAATGACAGCTCCCTTAGTCACCCCAGAAGGATACCATGGTCAATGGTATTGAAAGCCGCTGAGAGGTCAAGTAGAACCAAGACAGAGGAATGACCCCTGTCTCAGCTCGCCAGAAATCATCCATCAGCGTGATCAAGGCAGTTTCCGTCCTATAGCCAGGTCTGAAATCGGACTGAAAAGGGTCCAGATAATCCGTTTCGTCCAATGACTGCAGGAGCTGAAGTGCCATCATCTTCTCTACAACCTTTCCCACAAAGGGCAGGTTGGAGACTGGATGAGTTTTTTAATTCTGCTGGGTCCAGGGAAGGCTTCTTGAGGAGGGGCCTTACAACCGCTTCCTTTAAGGGCTGCGGGAAGGATCCCTCCCTCAAGGACGCATTAACTAAAGCCTGGAGCCAGCCTTGTGTCATCCCCCTGTTGGCCGAAACCAGCCAGGAGGGGCACGGGTCCAACAAACAAGTGGAGGAACTCATCACCCCTACAGCCTTGTCCACTTCCTCAGGAGTCACTGGCTCAAACTCCTCCCACACAATAGGACTAAGACCCACCCCTGTCATCTCGATCAGTACTGCCCAATCAGAGTCCAGGTCCATCCGAATCTGAGAGATTTTATCCGACAGAAACTGTACAAATTCCTCAGCTCTACCCTGCAAGGGCTCCTCCATTCCCCCAACCTTAAGGAGGGAGTGAGTTACCTTAAATAGGGCAGTTGGGTGAGAATCAGCGGATGCAATAAGTGCGGAAAAATGTGAACATTTTGCCGCCCGTATCACCACTAAGTAAGTCCTAACAAAGGCTCTTAAAAGTGTTCGGTTGGATTCAGATTGACCGGTCCTCCAGCGACGCTCTAGACGTCTCTTTTGGCGCTTCATCTCCCGGAGCTCCTCAGTAAACCAGGGAGCTTTCCTGGATCCGCTGCCATTGAGAGGCTGCAAAGGCACAATCCGGTCCAATACCCCAGACGCCGCCTTATGCCAGGCAGCCACTAAGGTCTCGGCCGGACTGTGGACAAGGGAGTCAGGTATCTCCCCAAGCTCCTTCTGAAACCCCTCAGGGTCCATTAGGCGTCTGGGGTGGAACCACATAATCGGCTCCACCTCCCTGCAATGGAGGAGTGGCGTCTTAAAGTCCATCCTTACCTGTATCCAAAAAGTCATGGGAACATAAATAGATGGAAAACCAAAGCTTTGCATGGAGAGCACTTGAAAAACATTGAAGGAAAATGTGATAACAACTTTACATGGGCATGTCTTAAGATGGGAACCATCAAGAAAGAAAAGGAAGGTTTAATACTTGCTGCTCAAAAACAAGCATTACAAACTAATGCCATGAAAGCGAAGATACAAAAATCCACCAATAATCCAAATTGCTGACTTTGCAACAACAAAGTTGAAACTGTTTCACATTTAATATGTGAATGCAGCAAAATCGCACAAACTGATTACAAAGCTGGAGATGACCGAGTTGCTAAATTAATCCACTGGTCATGATGGAAAAAATATGACTTACCTGTATCCAAAAAGTCATGGGAACATAAAGTGGAAAAAGTTATAGAAAACGAGAAGGTGACGATCTTGTGGGACTTTCGAATACAGATGGATCGTCATTTGGAACACAAAACGCCAGATATCACAGTTGTCGAAAACCAAAATGTACAATTTATTGACATCGCGGTACCAGGAGATGCCAGAGTCAAAGAAAAAGAACTGGAAAAAAATCACGAAATATTGCGACCTGGCCATCGAAACTATGCGATTATGGATGAAACATGTAACAGTGATACCCATTGTCATCAGGGAACTTGGTACCATGTCCAAGAATTTTATAAGACACATCAACAAATAGCAGCTTCCTGCAATAATACCAGCGGAACTGCAAAAAACTGTGCTACTTGGAACATAGTACATCTTAAGAAGATACTTGATACCTAGGACGCTGGCAGCAACCTGTATCAACCATTAGCACCAGTCAATGGTATTTGTGATGCATTTTTGAATGTTCAAGATGACTGACTTTCATGTTTAATGAATAAAGTAAATAATAATAATTTTGTTGTTCATCATACAGTCAAACAGATGTACAGACTGGATTTGGCACTATGGTCTACCTACTGAATCCTGTCCTAGGACTAGGTGACCTACAAGGTCCCTTCCAAGTCTGGTAATATGTAACCTAACCTGGGATAGGCAGAGGTGGATGTTTGATGGTTGTTACAGATATCGTTGCAGGATGTAAGCTGTTCTGAGTAAAGCTGCCTTTTGCAATTGACTGATAGTGAATTTGTCAATGCCAATGATGTTGAAGTGGTGCTTCAGTTGTTTTGGGATTGCACCCAAGGCACCTATTATTATTGGGACTACCTTTGTTTGCTTCTGCCACAGTCATTTTATTTCTATTTGCAGGTCTTTGTATTTATGTTTTGTGGTTTTCTCCAGTTCTTTCTCTTCTATTATGCGATCTCCAGGTAATGCCACGTCACTAGTCAGTTACTGACACATTCACTTTTTATCTTTTTTATCGACAATATGCATTTGTTCTTAAGACTTGGTCTTGTCCAACCAGAATTAGTGGCTTTGTCTTTTCAACTTTCCTGCTCTTAATCGTTATCAAGTCTTGATTATATCTGTTTTCCCCGTTTTTTCCCCTTTATTGGCCCTGTATTGCTTTGTCTTCCCATGCCTCCATTCTGCTCTTCGTTTGGTCTTTCTTGTAGGCCAGTTTGCTCTCCAGTAATCAGTAAGCCTTCCTCGTATATTAATTTCAGTGCATCTTCCTCACTGTCCTTCAGATATTCTTCTAAAGTCCATTTTTCTTCTTCAACTGTCTGATGTACTTGCGACATTCCACACCCATACATTTTCCTTGATAGGTATAGAGTCTGTTAATGATTCATTGTCATTATTTTTTGGTCTTCCTATCCAGGGCTGCTGCTGCTGCTGCTGCTGCTGCTGCTGCTGTTGTTATTATTATTGCAAAAGAGACTGATTGTATTAAAAGACAAATACACTTAGATCAAAGAGTTTTATAGATCATAAACCATGTCAACATAAAAGTTTACAATCTAACCATTTGTTAGAAGTCTAGGTGCTACTAGACTATTGTTTTTCATGCAATAGATCAGTGGTTCTCAACCTGGGGGTCGTGACCCCTTTGGGGGTCGAACGGCCATTTCACAGGGGTCGCTAAAGCCCTCTCTCGCCCCCCCATGCCTTCACTCACCCTCACTCTCTGCTCTGTTGGATCGCCGGCCGTTTGCTTACCCCGCCCACTCCCAATCTATTGCTGCCTCCTGAGTCCCAGCTGATGGCTAGAGGAAAAAAAACTGTTTAAATTATTGCCGCGGGACTTCAAAGGGCTGCCCTATAGCCAGTGGTGGGATTCTGCCGGTTCTAGGGGGTTTGGCCGAACCGTTTGTTAAATTGCTGGCTTGCTCTGCCCCACTATTTATTGCCAATAAATAGTGGTGGGCGAGGGGCAGGCGAGCCAGCAATTTAACAAATGGTTCGGTGTTTTTTTGTAATTTTATTGGCCCGCGGAGCTTCAGCATAGGCTAATTAGCCCTTGATTAGATCGGCTCCCGACTCTCAGCTGATTTGCTTTCAGCTGTTTTGCTCAGGGTTCTGCTGCTTGCTGGAGCAGATTTTTTTCCCCCCTAGCTATGCTGAAAAACGAAACTGAAAGTAAAGCAGGCTGTTGGCTTTGCTGTTGCTGCAACGTTGGAAAATTAGGCAGGCAGATTTCTTTTCTTTTTCCTCACCAAAAAAGGTAGGTGCAAACCATGGGAAATTTAGGGAAAAAGAGGAGAGTTCAAGATTTTAAAACACAAAAGAAAAAAAGCTCTATTTAACTAAGGAATTGTAATAATTGAGATACTATTAATTGTATATTGTGTTGAAAGCAGAAATGGTTAAGTTGTGGTTTGGAGGAATATATGGGGGAAATTATTTGGTTTATTATTATTGGTAAATATAATTAATTGATTTGTAAGAAATTGGATTGCATGGAAATAATTGGAATATTCATGTTCATATTGATTAATATACAAAAAAGGTAGTTATATAACTAATTGATTTATATTAAAATGTTGAATTTATATTAACTGTAATAACACATAATTAACCAATGTGAGGATGGATATAAAAATAGATGACAATGAGAAGGGTTATAATATAGAATAGAAGGGAAAAATTGAATTTGATTAAGATTAGAGATGAGGATGAAGGGTAATATTGGTTTTTTACAAAAATAGATGAGGAATAAATATGGCAAAAAGGAAATATAGAAATTGTAAATTTAATTGAAATGACTAAACACTGTTTAAATTTGTGAACCGGCCAAATACTCTGTTCAAAGAAAATACATTGTATGTTTGTATGTGTGCTTCTAATTATTGTTATTTAATCATATTTGTTCTCTTTTATTCTTTAAAGTTTAACAATTCATTCTTTATCTTAATATCTTTATATTTGTTTGGGGTTGGCTTTCTTCCCTTTCATCTTTTTTATTGTACAGCAATCTTTCTCCTCAAACCTACCACCTCTCTTTTCTTTTCTTCTTACTTTCTCTTCCTCACCCTCTTCTTCTCCTCCCTACTTCCTCCTCCTTTCTCCTTCTCCTTTTCTCTTCCTCCCTCTCTTACCCTCACTCCTACTCTAATTTCCCTTCCCTTCCTTCATCCCTCTCTATTGCTGTATCCTTTTATGCATATGGACTACTCAGAGGGCTGAAAAAGTTATTTCTGACTGGTTCTCGCACTTTTGACCAGTCCTCGAACTTACGACTGTCCTCACATTTTACGTTTTTGCCCTATTTTGTCACCATGCTGAAGAGAAGCAGTTGTGAAATGAGTGACACAGTTGTTAAGAATGCTACAATGGGCATAAATGATGACCAGTCATAAGTGCGAAGACCAGTCAAAAGTGCGAGGACCTGTCAGAAATCACTTTTTTCAGCCCTCTGGATAGTCCTTTTGTGCATATGGACTACTCAGAGGGCTGAAAAAGTTATTTTTGATTGGTCATTGCACTTTTGACCAGTCCTCGAATTTACGACTATCCTCACATTTTATGTTTTTTGCCCTATCTTATCACCATGGTGAAGGGAAGCAGTTGTGAAATGAGTGACATGGTTGTTAAGAATGCTGCATGGGCATAAATGTGAAGATGGTCATAAATGTGAGGACCAGTCAAAAGTGCGAGGACCTGTCAGAAATGACTTTTTTCAGCCCTCTGAGTAGTCCCTATATACATAGCCATGGCCACCCGGTCACATGACCAGCTAGCCACGCCCACCCAGTTACATGACCTCCAAGCCACACCCACAAAACAAGCCACGCCCACAGAACTGGCAGTAAAAAAAATTTAGAACCCACCCCTGGTTGGGGGTCACCACAACATGAAGAACTGTATTAAAGGGTCGCGGCATTAGGAAAGTTGAGAACCACTGCAATAGATCAACAGAATTATATTTTGGAAATTATTTATTTGAATTAGTAAAATCTGTGCATACAGCTGAAATCAAGATTACAGCCTGCACCTATGGAGAAAGAATTTTTTCCTCTCTAGATCAGGGTGTCAAACTCGGGGCCCACAGGCCAGATGTATCAGACACTGGCCATGCCCATCCCCCTTTTAGCAAAGGGGGGAGAAGTCGTGATATGTCATGTGATGACAACATTATGCTGCAAGTTTGATATCCCTGCTCTAAATCATTCTAAAGGCATGCACATAGGTATCACATCTCTTTCTACTAATAAAGATGACCAATTACATTCGAATTTTTAGTATCTTAATCAAGAAGAATAAAGTCAGAAATAGTTAATTGCAATTAAATATTAGACTTAACTACTATGATTTTTTATTAGGAATTTTGATGTTTAACTTAGGGTTTCCTTTGAACTTTGCAGTATTGGCAGGATTTTAGTTTCCCCAGGCTTTCAACTAAATTTTAATCAAGGAAAAGGATTTCTGGCAGGGTAAGAAGAGAATTTAAACTGATCAATTTGATGAAAAGCCTGTTCAACTGTCTTCCAGCTGATTTTTTATAAACATTTTAGAAAATTGTATCATTGGTCTACCTGGGGGATGAGAGAACTAAATTCATAGCCAGTTCAAATTCTGTGAAGTGAAACCTATTATTTTAACTACGAGTCACAATTTACTTTGTCTGGATTCAATGTCTTAATTACTCTTTAGCAAGTAGAAGAAATTACAAGATTGAAAGTAATTGCTGGGAAACTATTGAAATGAACATTTTTTTCTGTCTTGTACATCTACTATCTATAATTTAAGATTAACTTATTGGCAGCTCCTAAGAATACTTCAAACTAGAGATACAATTTCTCAACTCTATGTATCCAGTTACCATGATAGAACATAAATCTCCTTTTGGCTGGGGAGCGACGGGAGGATTTGCCAATGGAAAAGCAATAGCAGGAGCCAATGGAGTTGGGATCAGATGATCTTCTTTTATCGGTGTTTCTGGATTTCTAATTAGAAGACTTGTGACCTCCACTGAATCAATTTTCGTTGAATCATTAATCCCTTAATCAGAAAAATATTAATGCATGATTTTTCATATTTGATGAAATTGAACAGTTTAGTAAGTAAAAGCAAATAAAAATGGACCAGTAAAAAAAGAGCATGGTTTAAACCTGAATACTGAAAAGCAAAGTTCACATGAGTCCAATACTCCAAGACAGCTATCTACTTAATTGTAGGTAACTATTTCAATGTAAATGGGATTTTCTTCTGAATAAACATGATTATGGCTACAACCCAAGCTTTATTTACACATGGAATAACAATATATACAATGTAAACTCAATTACATATAAGATGAACATTGGGTTAATCCAAACATGTCACAAAACATGTTCTAAATTCTATTTCAGTCTCAGTATAAATTTCTGAATACAAACATTTTGCATGAGAAAGGATTTCAAATTCATCGACTATAAAAACATAAAAATAAAATGCCTTCCAGACAGATTTTTTAAAAAAGAATAAAGCATTTAAAGTGCTCATTTGCAGAATAACAAATAATCCAGATAACCTTCACTATGTGACTCTTTGCTTTTGTATATAAATTTTAGAAGTTCCACAAGCTGTCAAACACTGGAATGAAAGCAATATACCTAATTCAGCCCAGATATCTTCCATGTCATAAATAAAAAATGATGAAGGCATCTAAAATGTGCAATGTTTTTAACTACAGATTCTCATGCAATAATGAAATCCAAACTCAAATGCTGAAATGCCATTCTGCCATTTATGGTGCAACTTACCCATTTCAATAATTTCTGTATCACTCAAAGACTTTCTAAGTGAAAGTTCTCCTGGGGGCACTGCGGAAGTTTGAATTTGTTCTGAATACTGTGAAGGACTGTTAGGCCACTGCAGATTGCTGGCAAGCCTTGCTCTCTCCTCTCTTGCCGTAGGATCATCCCAAATTATCTGTTCATTCTGGGATGGCTCAGTATTAACATCAGTTGCTCCATGATGTGACTGCCTGAGACATGAGGATATACAGCAAGTGTTTGAAAAATTGAGGACATAACTTAAGCTGCTTTGAGCAGTCTTCCTAGTATTACAGCCCCAAAATCTTAAAATATTCTAGCTACTGTGTTTCCCTGAAAATAAGAAAAGGCCTTATTTTCTTTTGACCCCCAAAATAAGTACTTGGATTTATTTTTGAGGAGGTCTTATTTTTTTTGAGATGCAGGAGGCGCGAGCTTGCCATACCTGGGGGTGGTGGTGGGGGCACAGAACTGCAACCATCGGAGCTGGCAAGTCCAACAATGAGCAAGGCTGCGGCAGCAGTGGGACACATCAGGACAGCACTGGCCAGCCGCTTGTCAGGAGGCCGCTCTCCTGGCTGGGACTGGCCGCGAGCAGCACTGGCAGGCAACTAGGTGCACGGCTGGCGCAAAGAACAGGTAGGCGACGGTGGCTACGGGACTTCCGGCGGCAGCTCAACACAGCCGCTCTTGCAGACATGTACGTGCTTCCAGCCATGCTTCCCATGACTGCACCATGCCGCCAGCCCGACCACACTGCTGCGACTGGATTTGCCATTGCCTGCCTTGCCACTTGCAGCCAGACCCGGCCAGGAGAGTGACCTACTGACAAATAGCTGGCTAGCACTCTCCTTACATGTCCCGCTACTGCCGCCTTGTTGCAATCCTGGAAAATGCTGATGGCTCGGAATGGCATTTTTTGCGAACAGCTTGAAAATGGGAAGGGGGGATTTTCTTGCCTCTCACCCTGTTCTGAAGCTCAGAACAGACTGAGAACAGGATAAGAGGCAGGAAAATTCTTTCTCCCTATTTTCAAGCCATTCGCAAAAACGCCCCATTCCAAGCCTTCAGCAAATTCTAGAATTGCAACATTGAACATTGATTGCAACAAGGTGGTGGCGGCGGGACACGTATAGCGCCGGCCAGCCACTCATCAGTAGGCTGCCCTCCTGGCCAGGTCTGGCCATGAGAGGCACTGGCAGGCAACAGCAATGGGACTTCCAGTCGCAGTAGTATGGCCGGGCCTGGTGCAAAGGTGGCCGTGGCAAGGCATGATGCAGAGTCCTGGGAAGCATGTCTGGAAGCATGTGCACAGCCCTAGGGACGAACAGTTGATGAGTGGTTGTTTTGTGCTGCCGCCGGAAGTCCTGCTCTTTTTGCAGCTGCCACTAAGAGAAGGGACGCAGTAGATAGGGTTTACGGGAGCGGCCTCCACGAGGCCATTCTGTGTGGATCACAAGTGCATATGGGGCACATCAGTCATGTCTCCCCTGAGGAAATGGCGGGGATGGCTGTGCAGGCACTTCCAAGACCTTATTTTTGGGGGAGGGCTTATTTTAGCGCATGCACTCAAAAGCCCGATTGGCCTTATTATCCGGAGAGCTCTTAGTTTCGGGAAAACATGGAAGTAGCTACCTTAAAGCTTCCAAAATTCTACTGCGGCCATTACGAGCAGAACGGGGTCCATCTGGAGTTGTTGGAGAATTCTCAAAACCATTCCGAGATAAAGAGTTCCTTTGTCTTTGCAACTTTGCTAATGATGTGGCAGTCATGATTTCTTGGAGTTGCTTCTGAAAGTTTGCCCTCATTTCCAATGTCTGTGTTAAAACTTAGATACAAAAATATTATCAATAAAGAAACTATTACAATCAAAACACACCTGTGGCCTATTAAAAACTATAACAGATCCCTTTTTATGTGATACTTTTTCCATTCCACATTCTAAAAATTTTAAAAACTCAATAAAAAATTCTAGTACACAAAATGTTACCTCCTTTTGGTTCATGCTCCTTTTGTTCAACCTCATTTATTTGATCAATAATAACTTTTTTTGTATTGTTATCATTCAGTGAATTATTCTGAAATAATTGAATAACAAAACAAATCAGTATTAAAAAATTACATACAAAAAGGCATGGGCAAAAAACTCAAATAAAACACTATAGGCATCAGAAACATTGAAATATAATAGAATAGAATAGAATAACAGAGTTCGAAGGGACTTTGGAGGTCTTCTAGTCCAACCCCCTGCTTAGGCAGGAAACCCTATACCAGGGGTGTCAAACTCGATTTCATTGAGGGCTGGATCAGGGTTGTTTGACCTTGGGAGCCTGGTTGGCCATGGTCAGCTCAACGTCACTCGTGTCAGGGACCCTTGTGCTGGCCTGAGTGCTTGTGGCCCTCCCAAGCTCCGTTTTCACTGGAAGAAGGTTGCAGGAGACCGTCGCAGCCAAAAACGGAGTTCAGGAGGACTGTGTGCACCCTCCAGAGCTCTGTTTTCACTGGCAGAGGCACTGCAGACCCATCCTTTCCTGTTTCAAGGGCAGCCCTGTGGGCCAGATCTAAGCACTCCATGGGCCAGATCCATCCCCCGGGCCTTGAGTTTGACACCCCTGACCTATATCATTTCAGACAAACGGTTATCCAATCTCTTCTTTAAAAATTTTTAAAAAAAGTGTTGGAAAATTTACAACTTCTGGAGGCAAGTTATTCCACTGATCAATTGTTCTAACTGTCAGGAAATTTCTCCTTAGTTCTAAGTTGCTTCTCTCCTTGATTAGTTTCCACTCATTGCTTCTTGTCTTGCCCTCGGGTGCTTTGGAGAATAGCTTGACTCCATTTTCTTTGTGGCAGCCCTTGAAATATTGGAACCACTGCTACCATGTCCTTCTTTTCATCAAACTAGGCATATCCAATTCCAGTAATGTTCTTTATATGTTTTAGCCTCCAGTCTCCTAATCATTTTGTTGCTCTTCTCTGCACTCTTTCGAGTCTCAACATCTTTTTTACATTGTGGTGACCAAAATAGAATGGTTTGATTTTTTTTTTTTAGAGAATTACAGCAAAGTGAGGATGTATGTGTCTATGTGTGTGTGTACACATAACTTCTAACTTAAAAACAGATCTGTTGGGAGGACATGGCTAGCGTCGTGGTGGGATGACGCGTCCCTTGGGCGCTTTGGGGACAGCGCTGAATCCAGCTGCCTGGACAGTCCGTTTGGATTGGAATCGCCTCGAAGGAGTGAGAAACGAAGAGAGCACGCTCTGCCAATCTCAGGGAGTGCACAAACTCCCTGATTGATCCAGAGAAGGCTCCCAAACCCGACGGAATGGAAAAGGTGACCATTGCATGCTGGACCAAAGCTGGGGAAGCTACAGGAAGGAAGCATTGAAGAGAGAGACTGTCAGTGTGATTGATCTGGTGAGAGATTTCCAACTTAAGACTTTACTAGAATTGAATTAAGAGTCCTCCTGGGAAGTAGGACTCCAAAAAGGAGGTGGATTTGTTTTTTCTTTCCACCTCCCCTGTGAAGCGGTGAGAAGAGCTTTTTAAGCAGTTTTTGGAACAGGAAGTGAGGCTGGAGAAACTTTTAGAAAAGAGTGAAAATATCTTTTATTAAAAGCTGGATTGGATATCTCAAATATATTTTGGGATTGTAGAAAAGTTTTGAATTCCACAACACTTGGATAAGCTGATTTGTCTTCTTTGCTACTATTTCAATTTATTTTTCCCAAATATTAAACCGGATATACTATTTCAAAGAAAAAGGATAGGAGGAAGAGAGAGTAGCAGAGTCAGAATGCCATCTACTGACAGAAGTTGGAAGTGGAGATTGGGAGCTGCAGCTGCAGCCAGACTTGAGAAATTGTGTAAATAAAGATATGAATTGACTATTAGAAATAATCTTGGTGTTACAAATTGGTCAGATTGAAAATTGAAATAGAGAGCGTAAGACTGAAACGTGTTGTTTTTAAACAGCTTAGCTCTTGAAATTCAAAGGGAAAAAGGCAGTAAAAGACTATTTTTTTTCTTCTTTCTCCTTTTTTTTGGCTCTGTGAACTCTGAATACCTTCTTAGGCAATACAAAACAACTGGGTTTGGTGGGCCTATATGGATTACAATTTATTGATGTTCTATCCCTTTTGACTGGATATTAAAGGATTAGAGTCTGAAGAACCAGAAGAAAACAACAAGCAGAAGAAAGGGGTCAAAACATTGAAATCTTGGAACCTTTGGATTTTTAGATTATAAGTGATTTGTGGTTTTACTTTTGGTTTTTTGTCTGCTCCCTGTTTTCTTTTCTTCTTCTTTTTTCTTTCTTTTTTTGTCTTTGTGTTATAATTGGATACTTGGATAATTGGGAAGTATTTTATCAATGGTTGGAGAATAAAAAAGGAGTTTGGAAATGAAGAAGGCTAAAGAATAAATAGAAAATACATTAAGATAGAGATATAAATAAGATGAAAATTGTTAGTAGATGTATGATGAGAATAATGATGTTTAATGTTAATATAGTATTATCATTAGAAGATATTAAGAAGAAAATGGAGGGCTTTACAATGTTTAATTGTTTAATATACTATAACATTAAGTTTAGAGAAATAATGTGAATGTGAATGATGTTGAAAATGGTGAAAGAAGTTGCACAGAAATACTTGTACCCAGACGACACACTGCTTAAGGAAAGATGGAATGTTTATCTTTGTAACTGAAAAATAAAAATATATATATATATAAAAAACAGATTTGTTATAAGCTAGTAATATATCATTATCAAGTTCAGGATTTAGATACATTTTATTTGCTCAACCCTAGTTAGGATAGAGCAGGGGTGTCAAACTGGCGGTCCGCTGGACAGATGCGTTATGTACAGTCCACACCCACCCAAACTCCGTGAATGGGAAGAACGTCACAAAACATCACATGACAGCAATGTGATGCAGTGAGTTTGACACCATGGGATAGAGCTTTAACCCAAAGTATTCTATATTCAAAGCATTATTGGACTGAAGTATAAAATTTTAAACTTTTTTTAAAAAGTTACACATTTTAATAATGATAGTCTGATTATTTCTGTTATTCTATAGCAAGCAATGTTTTTAAAGTTTGGTATTATTTTAGATCAAGTATGAATGAAAACAAATCTGAAAACCATTATTGTTATTTATACATACAGATTAATATTATTAAACTAAATGGAAGAATAAAGTGAAAAAAAAATATACTTTGTCTCCTTTCCCTTCTTTTCCAGCAGCATCAAGCCTTTGTGAGAATCTGTCATCCTCCACACCACTAATATTCAAACTCATTTTAGGATTATATGTATGAGGATAAAGAGATTCAGCTAATCGTTTGTATTCTTGTGCACTCTGGGAAGAAAGAAAAGGTCAGATAAAGAGATTAATGCCACCACTTCAGAACAATGGATAGATAAATAAATATTGTTAATAAATATTTTCTTCTTTCCTGCCTAATGGATAATAAACAAAGGATTACTTTTTTACCCACAGAAAGTTCCACTAAAGATGAATTACTTAAGTGTTCTAGATCACAGCGCCCAATTTTTGGGGCACTAGGCACTGGTTCCGTGGAGAGAGGTTTTTCTGCGGACCAGAGTGGAAGTGGTTTGTGTGCTGCCTGCACCCCACCAATGGGACTTTGCTTGCTTGTGCAGTCCAGTTTCTGCATGCTGTGTACCGATGGCATTCTTCAGACCAGGGGTTGTGGACCACTTCCTTAGATAATCACTAATCAAAGCTCACTTGATCAGATGCATGAATTAGAAAAGTAAGAGGCAGCCCAAAAGTGATGTACCGTATTTTTTGCACTATAAGACACTCCAGACCATAAGACACACCTAGCTTTTGGGAAGGAAAACAAGAAAAAAAAATCTGCCTCTGCCTCCATCTCCCAGCAATTTGTCTCTTTGCAGCAAACAGCAAACAGCCTGGTCAGCTTCAGCCCAGCCTGATTTAGCACAAGCAGCTGATTGGTGGTTGGATCAGCCTCCCAGAATACCACCTATCAGCTGTTCCAGGCAGTGGGGATCACTGCCACCCACCACCACCTCCACGCGCCCCATTTTCGGTCTCCGCGCATCCGATTTTCAGCCTCTGCGCATCCCATTTCCAGCCCATTCAACAGTGGGGATTGCCACTGCCACCTATCGCTGCTGCGATCCCTGTCGCCTGGAACGGGCCGAAAATATGACATCCAGAGGCCAAAAATGGGGTGCGCGGAGGCAGCGGTGATCCCTGCAGCCTGGAACATCTGATCGGCAGTATTCTGGGAGGCCGATCCAACCGCCAATCAGCTGCTCGTGCTAAATCAGGCTGTCCTGAAGCTGACCTTGCTGTTTGCTGCAAGGAGGCAAATTGCTGGGAAGCAGAGGCCGAAGGGTGGGAGCCGGCGGGTGGGCGGGGCATTTGCTCTATAAGACACACAGACATTTCCACCCAATTTTTTTGGGGGGGAGTGCGTCTTATAGACTGAAAAATACGGTAATGCAAAAAGAAATAATTTATTACACTTCTGATCCCATCCTTCCAGTCTTATCTTTTGGGGGAAGGAAAGGAAGCAAAAGTTAAAAAAAAATTAAGACCTTAATTGCGTGACATCATCATCTCCATTATAGTACTGCTGCTGCCACCACCAATGCTACTATTGCTGAAGAAGGAATGCAGAATTCCTTCACTCAAATACAGGAGATAAACTGTTTCCAACGCAGGTAATTTAAGTCTTTATTCTGCAATTCCCAAACCAAGTATAACATTTTTATTTCTGTCACATTTAAGGTCTCAAATTAATCAATGGCTTTTCACAATTCCCACCATTATGAACCATTTTCCTTTACCTTTTATGGAAACCACAGCTATCATATTATAAAATGTCTACAATAAAAGTAAAACAAATAACAAAATAATTGGAATGGAGATGGGCAAATTATGGCCCTTATTTTAAAAGGACATAAACATAGGCACACATAAAAAGAATGTACTGTATGAGTCTTTAAAACAAAGAACAGTAAAAAAGAGAAAATCATTTTTCTTTTGAAGGGACCATGTATGGCTAATTTTATTTGTGCAAGTTATATCCTTCCCTAGCAATCTACTAATTAGAGGAGGAAGGAAAAACAGACAGTGTTTGTAAATTAGAATGAGATCTTAGATAATTTTTGCTTCAGTGGCTTGTCTGTTACCTAAGATTCCACTGGACTCCAGTCCCTGAGATATTTTTGCAACAGATTTTATTTTTAAAATTTTAATTTAAACAAGTGTGCTCTACCGTTCAAAACCAATACATCCTTTGATTCAGAAACTTCAGTTCTTACTTAACAGCATCTATTGTTATATTTTTAGGACAGTGCTTCATTAGATGGCGAAGAAACAAGATGGCATCAATGGAGGAAGCATTGTTACACACAGGAAGAAAAGTTATTATTAAATTAAGATAAAACGGTAGGAGGTGGAGAGGGAAAGATAAGTCATAGAAAAAGAAAAAAGACTGGAGAAAGGAAAAGGAGAGGAAGATTGGCAAAATTAGGAGAGAAAGAAGCCCAGCTGCATCCAAGAGGCCTACCCAAGAGACCAGAGGCCCATTGAAATGAGGTGAGTGGAGAGGCAAATTGCCTGAGGGCATGCCGCAAGAGTAATTTGGAGCTAAACAACTGAATAAGAGATAAATGTTATGAATTAGTTAAATAAATGAATTTAGGAGTGGAGGAAAGCATGATTCTGGAGATCAGTGAAAGCAAAGCTGTGACCCAGTTTTACAAATAAGGTAGGAGTGGAGGAAAGCATCATACTGGAGAACAGTTAAAGTAAGTTGGGAACCAGCAAAGCTGTGACCCAGTTTTACAAATAAGATAGGAGTGAAGGAAAGCATCATACTGGAGAACAGTTAAAGTAAATTGGGAACCAGTTAAAAATAAAAATAAAAGTTAGGAGTGGAGGAAAGCATAGCTGGAAAACAGTTAAAGCAAAGCTGTGAACCAGCCAAAATATTGAGTTAGGAGTGGAGGAAAGCATACGCTGGTTAACAGTTAAAGCAAAATTGTGAACTAGCTAAAAATAAAAAGTTAGGAGTGGAGGAGACTATACCTGGGGATCAATTGAAATAAAGTTGTGAACCAGTTAAAAATAGGGGTAGGAGTGGAGAAAAGCATTGCTGGAAGGCAACTACTTGAGTTGTGAATCAGTTTTATAATAGATTTAGGAGGAGTTAAGGAGAAGGTTGGTGTGCAGTTAAAATTATATTGTGAACCAGCTAAAATAATTAAGATAAGGAGTGGAGGAAAGCATTGCTGGAAAGCAGCTGATTAAGATGTGAACCAGCTAAAAAATAAATTTAGGAGGAAGTGGAAGAGATTTTACCGGAGAATAGTACCTAAACTGTGAACCAGTTTAAATAAATACAGATAGGAGTATTGGAAAACACAGCTGGGAAATAGATATTTAAACTATGAACCAGTTAAACATTAGATTCAATAAAATATGAGAATAAACTTGAAATAAATAAAATAAAGTATTGTGGAAGTAACAGACTATAGAAGGAAATGTTGATTGTTTATGAAATGACTTTAAGAGAGGAGGAAAATACTTTTTGTCAAGATTATGGATATTAGATGTCATTTAAGAGAAGTAAAATATAGATTTGAGGTAATGGGTTTTAGGATTGGGGAATATATATGAAACATTGATTGTTAAAATGATAAAGATTTAGGCTTCCGGTTTGGTTTCCGCCGGCACCGGATGGTCTTTTGGGACCGCCAGCCTCGCCGCCTGTAAAGAGTCGTCTCTACAGCTGAGAGACGGCTCGAAAAACTCCGTCTCCTTAGGAGACGTGAGA
The DNA here is from genome assembly GCA_022577455.1 of Arizona elegans. Classification (NCBI taxonomy): domain Eukaryota; kingdom Metazoa; phylum Chordata; class Lepidosauria; order Squamata; family Colubridae; genus Arizona; species Arizona elegans. The sequence goes on from JAKOOJ010000004.1 coordinate 60,304,564, forward strand.
TAGAGCTGACGAGGACAGGTAGAGCCCATTGCGAACTCCCCAGAGTTTTTTTTTACTCTTGGGGAGGAAGCAGAATGTGGCTCCCTATACAGCTCGCCGTTGCTCCGGGCGTCGGGGGAACTCTGCTTCTTGCAGAGCCAGGTGATGGGACCAATCCAATTAACAAAATCTAACAGATTGTCTGAACAAATAGGATGAAATCCGGACTTGGGACTCTAAATCGCAAGTATTTCTAACTATCATATGAGTGATTTTAAAACTGAAGAAAGAAAGTTTTTTAAAATGGCGACTGGCTGAGGCTTGAGAAGAAGAAAGCTGAAAGCGAAAGTCCTTCTGTTTGAATAGCTTAATATGCTACAAAGTATCTGAAGCAATAGTGCTGTCTAGAATTGAAGAGAAAAATTTCTATTTTAAGTTTCTTCCTTCTTAGAGACTTGATATTGATATTGTTTGGAGGAAAGTCCTTTCTTTTAAAAAAAAGAGTCTGTTTGTGTGGCAGGATGGCGTTAAAACAGATAAAGCCAGACAACCAAGCTGTGGGGCGGGGGGGGCGGAGTTCCCCCATTTACAAATCATATGAGCAAGTTTTGAGCTTGCAGATTCAGAAGAATGGCTCTAAAGACCTAAAGGAATTTGTTTTGGAGGAGATGGCAAGATATGATGAGATTGTGAACCAGAATCTTGAAAAATTCAGGCAGGAAATTAAAGAGTTGGCACAACGAAAGTATGATAATCTGAAACAACAGATTGTAACAGTTTTCAAAACTTTTTCAGAAATAGTTATAAAGATGGATAAAGATACCAATTTATTAGAGTCTAAAATGAAGGAAGCTGATGATAAGATTTATAATTTGGACAATAAAATACAAAGAATTGAAAATGATTTGATAAATATTCAAGAAAATAGCTCAGAAGTAAAGCCTAAAATAAAGAAAGCTGACCATAAGACTTACAATGCAGATAATATAAAACAAAGGATTGAAAGAGAAGTCACAATGATGCAATATAGATCCATGGAATTTGCGGTCAGAATGAGGGGAATACAGGAAAATAACAGAGAGGACTTGAGAAAGATGTCTGAAGTTCTGGCTGCGATTTTAAAGGTTAGTTCTGAAGAGGTATCCTGTAAGATTGATAAGGCCTACAGAATAAATTATTGGGTTGCAAAGCAAAGGCAGTTGCCTAAAGATGTGGTGATTTACTTTACTGATAAAGGAATAAGAAATGATATTGCGCAAACGTCTTTTAACTCCACTCTAGAAATGAATGGAAGGAAGATTTGGATATATAAAGAGCTGCCGTCCAAGATGTTAAAAGATAGAAAGGAATTTGGATTTTTGGTGACTGAGCTAAAAAAACAAAACATCCCATTTAGGTGGGATGTTCCAGTTGGTATAATATTGAGATACCAAGGAGAAAGATATCAATTAAATACTGTTGAAAAAGCGGAAGAATTTTATTACAAGGTTTTAAAAATGGATCCAACATCTCCACGTATGCCATCAGTGTCAGGAACACAGGAGGGGAATAAAGAAAAGCAAAATGAACAAGAGATTGAAACTCAGGCTAAGCAGATGGAGATGGAGGTTATGGAAAAACAACAAGTTACAGACGCATTTTTGGACGAGCCGTTTTTGGATTCTCCTTCAGAGGTTATAGCTAGATTATCTATAAATGTAAGAGAGGTGGCTTTGGATTCTAATGAGATGTCTTATCAAGTTACAGACCAGCATGGAACTCAATCAGCTGATATACAAGTTTTAGAAAGGCAACTAGGATGGAGATCTAAACCACAAAAAGTTAAGAAAAGAAGAAGCAGGTTCTACAAAACTAAAAAATTTTAAACTAAACAACAGTTTAATGCCAGTTATTGAAGAGATGATTAAATATAATAAGCGGGATTGAGGCAAATTATTGACTTATACTATTTTGAGAAGAATAACAGATCTCTGCAGTGCTGGTGCTTTTGGGATGTGGAAGATGGCCTCTGATAGAGTGGATTGGAACTTTCTATTTTGGACTCTTTGAAAAATGGATTACGTATATGCTGAGTTATAAGGCAAGAGAACTATGGGATTGGGGCATGCAGAAGATCTGGTTGTTACCTCAATCTGGTGGTTGGAATTAATAATCTAGATAAAAGACACTACAGAAGATACCATATGGAATATAAATATAAAGTCACTTGGGTGGTTTTTTATATACGAAAATATTTACTATTGATGGGGACAGATGGTAATGGAAGATACTGAATATACTGTTGGAAGCTGAACCTGATGTTACCCTAACATGGGCGATGGAATTAATAATCTAGTTGAAAGACGTTACAGAAGACACTATATGGATTATAAATTTAAAGTCATTTGAGGATTTTATTCATATATGGAAACATTTTTTAGTTGTGTGGTGTCGGCAGAAGAACAAAGGTATTAAAAATATTATGTATGGTAGACCTGTAGGAAAATGGGTGGAGATGGATTAGGTTATTGATTGTTTAGTTTAGGAAAAGGGATGTTATGTTTAGATATAAAAATACGTAAAAGATTTGAATTAGGAGATATATGTATGGGGGAGGAAATGGGTAGATTATGAGTTGAGTAAATGTCAAATTAGGATTTATTATATAGTTTTATAGCTGAAGGTTGCTTTGAAATATATAGTATAGGGGGGATATAATAACAATGTTAGAAAGAAATGGTTAGCATGTGGGGGGTGGTGTAAAAGGATGGTAAAGTATTATATAATTTGATATCAATCTGGATTTTATTTTTGGAGAAGCCATGGGGGTGGGGAGGGTGAGGGGGGGTTAGGGAGGAGGAGGGGAAAAAAGGGGGGAAAATCTGTATTTGAAAAACTTTTTCAATTAAAAAAAAATGATAAAGATTTAGAACAGTGTTTATTGCTTAGAATTTTGGGTGTAATAGTAGAATGATAAATGTTTAGAATAAGATTTTTTTCTTTCTTTTTTTAAGATGTAAATTGATAAAATTTGGAATAAAATTGATTGAGGGAACGTGAATAATTGTACTTATTTTATGCCTGACCAAACCCTTGCTCTAAAACGATGTATTTTATGTTTTATGCTTAAAAAAAATTAAAAAAATTTGGAAAAAGAAAAAACCAACCGGCAGTGAGCAAGTGGGGCCAGCTGAAGAGCAGGACGGAAAATCAGCTGTGGGATGGAGAAGCCAGCAGACCGAGGGCAGCGCAATGACCGGCAGAGAACAAAGAGGTGCAGATGAGAGAGTAGAGCAGGGAAGAAAGAGAGGATAGGTAAGCTTGCTGGGGATCATCCAGGGAGTCTTGTTTGCTGGTGGAAGCAGTGTCCACAGCGCAACGGACCAGCAAATGGGAGCCACATAGCTGCAGAGCAAAAAGCAGTGGCAGTGCAGCAGAGAGAAGAGCCAGCAGCAGGAAGGGGCAGCACAGTGAGCTAGAGCCTGAGAGCAGTGCAGAGAACAACGGGGAAAGATATGGTGGAGCTGAGTGGCAGGCTGAGCATAGACCAGATAGTGGAGCTGAGCCAACCGGAAAGCTGAACCGCAGGCCAAGAGAGCTGACCAGAGTAGAGATGAGGCCAAAAAGACCCGAGCACCAAAAGACAGAACAGAGCTGGCAAAGAAAACAAGAGGCCAGAGCAGCGAACAACAAAAGTGCAGGCAATAATTTAAGTCTGAGGTCCCAATAGGCAGAGAGGAAAGACCCCAGTAGAGAATAAAAATAAATACAAAACAGAAAATAAAAGATAAATAAATAGGCAAATAATAAGGACAAGAGTGGAACACTAGAAATTAAGGAAAAATAAGTTCAATCAAATAAATAAGGCAAATCTTAAATAATAAGGTAGGGAGGAACAGCAGCTCAAAAACTTTAAAAATATATAGGGAAGAAAAGGATAAATAAATCTAACATAAGCAAGTTAAATAAATAACAAGGTTTTAAAACAAGCACAAAAAGTCAGAAAAAAGGATGGGTGGGGGGAAGAAAAACATAATTTTTTACCTTTAAAAGAACCAGCAAAAAGAAACAAACTTATGGAACAGGAGACTGATACTATTGTGGTATGCAACATATGTTCCATGTTTGTGCTTATGAGCAAAGAACATCCAAATTATAAATGTATTAAATGTAAAATTTGTGAACTACTAGAGGAAAAAGTAAGGGATCTTGAGGCAACTCTAGCCAAACTCCAACCTACGCAAGAAAGCTATACCCAAATCAAACCAATAATGAACAAATAACTCCCAGAGAATTTAACCCTGCTGATAAACCCTTGGAAGACAAATGGAAGTTTGTCACATATACCATGTTTCCCCAAAAATACGACCTACCCTTAAAATAAGTCCTAGCCTGTTTTTTTGGGATGGGCCTAATTATAAGCCCTACCCCCAAAATAAGCCCTAGTGAAGTGGGTGGACTTGGTACAACAGTCAGCCCTTCCCTTCCCTGGTCACCTCATGGCTGCTCAGCCCCTTAATCACAGCCTGTGGATCAGCTGAGCCAGTGAGAGCCGCGAGTTCTGTCTCTCTGGGCTCCTGGAGATATTTCTAGCACATTCTTGCTAGCCACAGCCCTGCCCACGGCACCAGGCATCCTCACAGTCAAGGGCCCTTCTGTTCTGCAGCTCACCTTGTGGCTCTGGAGCAGGCAGTGACCAAAGTTTGCACTTCGCCAGGCCTGGAGCTCGGGTGTTGCTGCTGCTACAATGAGGCAGAAAGCCATGCAGTCCGTCGGAATCAATTCCCACCCACCTCTACCCGGATGCTGCTGCTTGAGAAAAGGATGATCAGCAGGCATTTCTGGAAGATTGTGGGAAGCGTGTGCTTATGGTAGAAGCAAAGCGCAGCCTGTCCCTTTCAAGCAATCAAATGTCTCTCTCTCTCTCTCTCTCTGGGTGTGTATGAGAGGGAGGGAGGGAGGGAGGGAGGGAGAGAGAGTGAGTGAGAAACAGTGGAGGGGAGTAACAAGAATTGCAGGCAACACTGTTTGAAAGAGTCTGTCTGTCTGTCTGTCTCTCTCTCACACACACACACAAATGGCAGACGGCAACTGGGTAAGGTGACTGAGCCTCCCCCGCCCAAAAGCAGCGTGCAGCCTCTCACAGTAACGGGAATTGCAGGTAATTCTTGAAGATTGTGGGAAGTGTGTGCTTATGATAGAAAAAGCACAGCCTGTCCCTTTCAAGTTATCGCTTGAGAAAAGGACAATCCCCCTCCCCATTTTCCTGTCAATTTTCCTTTTCTCAAGCGACATTTGATTGCTTGAAGGGACAAATGTGTATTTGTGTGTGAGTGAGTGAGTAAGAAAGAGAGAGAAACGGTGGAGGAGAGGAAACCCTTTCAAACAGTATTGCCTGCAATTCTTCTCTCCGCTGTTTCTCTTTCTTTCTCTCTCTCTTTCACACACACACACACACACACACACACACACACACACAGACAGACATTTCATTGCTTGAAAGGGACAGGCTGCGCTTTGCTTCTACCGTAAGCACACACTTCCCACAATTTTCCAGAATTGCCTCCCGATTCCAACGGGCCACATGGCTTTTTGCCTCATTGTAGCAGCAGCATGAGCAACACCCAAGCTCCAGGCCTAGTACAGCAGAAACCGTGGTTGCCATCTGCTCCAGAGCCCCAAAGTGAGCTGCGGAAAAGAGGGGCCCTCAGCTGCGAGGTTGCCTGATGCCATGGGCAAGGCTGGGGTTAGCAAGAGTGTGCCGGAAACATCTCCAGCCACCTGGAGAGACAGAACTCCCAGCCCTTGCTAGCTCAACTGATCCGCAGGCCGTGATTAAGGGGCCGAGCAGCCATTATGACTACGCTCATCACCTCCTGCACCTCAAAAAAATTAAGCCCTCCCCCCAAAATAAGCTCTAGCCATTTTTTGGGAAGTCAAAAGAAAATAAGACTGGTTCTTATTTTCGGGGAAACATGGTAGAAGGAAACACAATAATCAAAGAAAGAAACAGCATACATCTAACAAACTCCTACTGCCCAATCTAACCCAACCAGAAGCAGCCCCATTAAAACCGAGCAATTGATTTCTCCCCCTAGATGAAAATATGCAGACCCACAGTCTTCCCCTCCAAGAAAACATGCAGACACCTAGAAAAGAGGCAGCATCAAATATTCCTAAAAAAGTCACACCAACAAACTCACCTGAGATAAACAGAAAAGCACCCCAGACTGCACCCCCCCCCCAAAAAAAGGAAGGCAAGTGTTGGTGATAGGAGATTCTATTCTCAAAGGAAGAGAACCAGCCATCTGCAGATCAGATATACCATCTAGGGAGGTATGTTGTATCTCTGGAGCAAAAATCAAAGATGTGGCTGAGAACCTAACCTAAATAATTAGGCCCACAAATTACTACCCTTTCCTCCTCCTTCACAGTGGGACGAATGACACAACGAAAAACCTGAGTGCAATATTGAGAGATTATAAACAATTAGGCAACAAAGTTAAGGAGCTAGGAGCACAAGTGATGTTCTCATCAGTATTCCCAAGAAAGGGCAACACCCATTGAGGGAAAAAAGAATTCTAGAAATAAACCACTGGCTAAAGGGTTGTTGTCACCAGGAAAACTTTGGTTTCCTGGCCTGCATTACCTTCAGAAAGGACTCTTGGCAAGGGATAGGCTGCACCTCACAAAAACAGGAAAAAATGTACTCAGGAAAAGACTGGCCCAACTCATCAAAAGGGCTTTAAACCAAAGATAAGAATCGATGATTTTTTTAAAAAAAAAATTAAAATTGGATTTTTAAAGAATTCAAATCGAATTTTTTAAAAAATCAAATTTATTTTAATAAAATGCTTTTGGAGTAAAAATCTATTTAAAGATAGTTTTCTATTTAAGATACATTAATAATTTAGTTTATTCAATATGAAATGGAGCTTAGTTATGTAGAATGAGGCTATTTATTCTGCAATACTGGGACTGTAAGTGAGTCAACAGCAGGTCAGAAGAGGAGCTGCTGTGGGGCAGATATGATAGTTGCTCTTTAAAATAATGATTTTAAACGACTTGATTTAAATCAAATCCATCCTGCTTTAAACTAAAATTGAAGGAGGAGGGTGACCAATCTTTAGAATCTCTAGAACACAAAACCAACCCTAAATCCCAAGAAAACAAATCAAACAATGAGGTAGGGAGTGATGAGAAAAAACCTCAAACAACAACTAAGAAATGCAAGAAACATACCCACAGACAGGCATAAAAATCTTAAATGCTTATATACAAATGCTCAAAGCTTGGGGAACAAATAGGGTGAACTAGAAGCAATAGTACACGAGAGTAGATATGACATAGTTGCCATTACAGAAACCTGGCAGGACGAAACCCATGATCGGAATGTACTGATGGATGGATATAAATTGTTCAAAAGAAACAGATCAACAAAAAGAGGTTGAATTGCATTTTATGTAAGAGATCACGACACATCTACAGAAATGCACATGATAAAAGATAAAACCCCTCCAGAATCTACTGTGTTTCCCCGAAAATAGGACATGTCCCGAAAATAAGGCCAAGCCTGATTTTTGGGGTGGGCATAAATATACGCTTTCCCCCGAAAATAAACTCTAGTGAAGGGGTGGGTGTGGCCAGCACAGCAGGCAACCCTTCCCTTCCCCGGTCACTTCCTGGAGGTTCAGCCCTTAATTGCTGCCCACTGATCAGCTGACCCTATGAGGACTGTGCAACTTGGCCCAGATCTCCAGAACACCTCCCCAGCTGCCAGCCTCCTCCCCCTTTTCCTGCCGATCTTTCTTTAATTGGGATCGGAGCACAGACACACATCCCCAAAATGCTCCATCTGAAGCCTTCAGCCTTGCAATTCTGGAAGGGGCATCTGTGTTGTGATCCCAAAGAAAGAATGGTGTGTGTGTGTGTGTGTGTGTGTGTGTGTGAGAGAGAGAGAGAGAGAGAGAGAGAGAGAGAGAGAGAGAGAGAGAGAGAGAGAGAGATGAAGCAGGTGAAAAGTGTTTGAGCGCCCAATAGGCGTCGGCCTGCATTGTCAAATGTTTGGACTGCTGAGTGCTGGACTGTATGCCTATTTGGTGCTGCAGGGGCCGGGGTACAGCTATGCTGAGCCAGGTGCTTTTCGGGCCCTGGCGGCCACTGCAACTCTCATGCCAGTTCTGCGCACAGCTGGCCTGAGAGCTGCAGCACCCACCAGATCCAGGACTGTAGCCTGGCACCTGCAGCGCCAAGTAGGCGTCCAAGCTGCCGCTCAGGAGCCCAATGAAGATACCTTCCTGCCGTGTCCAGCTGGGGAGCGGTTCCCAGGGCTGCCTGATTCTCAACCAGCTGGCTGCATGGTAGGAGGGGGCTTCCTGAAAGAGAGGCTGGGTAACATAAAGGGGCTTTTTCCCCCAAAACCCTTTCAAGTGCCAGGCTGCAGGCTCCACCCCAGGGAGCCTCAATCGGGGCCAAGCTCTTGGCAGAAGAGCTTGAAGGGGGCATGAGACACGTGGGGCCTCCTGCTGCTTTTGCAGCCTCAATCAGCTGCAAAAGCAGCCGTGATTCTTGCTGTCCCTTTTCTCGCCGGGCATGGCAGGGCTTCCTGCTCCTCACTTCTCCCCCTCCCCACCCTTCCTCACCTGCCACCTCCAAATTGTGCCCCAAAAGAAGACCCCACCAAAAAATAAGGCCAAGCCGTTATTTTGGGCTTCAAAAAAAAGAAAAAAATAACACAGGGCCTTATTTTTGGGGAAACAAGGTATATGGGTCAATATAAAAGGGAAAAAAAGTGACTGCCATATGTGTATATTACAGATCACCCAACCAATCAGAAGAAATAAATGAATTCTTTGTGAACCAGTTAACAAATGTATGTAGGAAGCATACCACAGTAGTAACGGGAAACTTTAACTATCCAAATATCAACTGGGAGACTAACTCTGCAGCGAATGGGAGATCAAATGTATAAAGAGAGGCATAGAATCAAGATCACGTGAAGTATTAGTACCGCTTTATAAAACCCTAGTAAGACATCTGGAATACTGTAACCAATTTTGGTTTTCATACTACAAAAAAGATGTTGAGACTTTGGAAAAAGTTCAGAGAAGAGCAACTAAGATGGAGCCTGGAGCCTAAAACATATGAAGAACAGTTGCTGGATTTGGGTTTGGCTAGCCTAAAGAAAAGGAGTATTAGGGGTGACATGATAGCAGCATTTCAGTATTTGAGGGGATGCCAAAAAGAAGAGGGGGTCAAATTATTCTCCAAAGCACCAGAGAGCAAGACAAGAATCAATGGTTGAAACAATGGAAAGTAATGAAGAAGAAAAGCAACCTGGAATTGAGGAGAAACTTCCTAACAGTGAAGACAATTAACCAGTGGAACAGCTTGCCTCCAAAAATCGTAGGCACCCCATCACAGGATGTTTTTAAAGAGTCTAGACCAGGGCTGTCAAATTTGATTTCAATGAGGGCCGCATCAAGCTTGTGGTTGACATTGGGTGGCTGGATGAGTGTGGCCGGGATGGAAGTGGTCAGCTTGACATAGCTCGTGGCTGGGGGCGCCTGTGGTGGTCCGGGTGGGGCTGGGGGATCCATTGTCTCCAGCAGAGGAAGGCGAGACCATGGCAAGCACCAAACCCTTGCCCACCAGAGCAGCCTTGCCATCCCTCTTAGGCCACACGGAGGACCCCTGGACAGCGGCACAGGCTCCCGGGAGCCCTGGGCAGTGGAGGGTCCAGCCTGCCCAGACTTACACAATGGACTGCCCAGCTGCACACCTCCTCCTCGAGGCTGCTGCTGCTGTGCTCGTTCTCCTTGGCCAGGTTGCTCATGTGTGCGGGAGAGCAAAGTGTGGGAGTCAGAGGGAGCCCACCCCTCCATGCGAGGAGACCCAGCTTTGTAACCAAAGCATTTCAGCAATAGGACCAGGAGAAGTCAGGAAGAGGGGACAAGGGGATGGCGAAAAGGCAGCAAGGTTGCTGATGGCCAAGTGCTAAGACAGGACTTTCCTCAGACCCTCGCTCCCTCTCATTATAATTTCCTTCCTTCCTTCTTCCTTCTTTCTCTCTTTCCTTCTTTTTCCTTCCTTGCTCTCTTCCCCACTTTCCTTCTTTTTTCTTTGTTTTTCCTGTCCCTTCGTGATACATTTCTTGATGCCTCCTTGCTATAATCAAATGCCACTTTTGCTAGTAGTTTGTGGCCATTTAAAAGACTGAGAACAAACCAAGCTCATCTTATTCCATGCTTCTGAAGGCCCTCTAATATCAATCCATAGTCCACGTGCTACCTGATCCCTCTGCTCCTTTCATGTGATAGATCAAAAATGCTCTTGCCTTTTTTTAGTAAACAAGTTATGAACTGCATAAGCATGCATAGTACATTGATAAATTGCTTGTATACATATGTTTATTAGAAGACTCTAGATCTAAGCTAACCAAAGTCAGAAGAGCCACGGATGTCAGAGATAACCACTTTGAATAGCAGTTTGTTGAAAACAGATAATGCTATGCCACTATACTGATTTATAGGAAGAGACTGGGAGACTGAAGGAAGAGCCACGGTCAGGGTAATGGTCAGGTAAGAGGCAGATTAACATGCAGTAGGAATGTGGCAAACATGTAAGAATACACTCTCCCTAGTTTGTTGAACTGTAAAGGTGAAAGGGAGAAACATACTTTCAGATCTGCAAAATTCTGTTCATGTAAACTTTTAATAAATTAGAACTAGTTCCTTTGATGTACTTCTTGTCGGAATTATCTTGCAAGGCTGACATCAGCTCAATCAGTCCCTATAGATCACAGGTGTCAAATTTGTGGCATCACATTGCAGTAACTTGACGTATCGCAACGTTTTTCCCCTTCATGGAGTTGGGGTGAGCATGGCCTGCGAGTAATGCATCTGACCCGTGGGCCACCAGTTTGACACCCCTACTGTAGATGATCCATTAGAATAACTGGCCAGAAGTTACTGAATATCTCAGTCCTCATTTCTCGATTGTCAACTGAAGAAAAATCTAGCTAGGTATTTGCCTCAGCCCACATTTCTGTATCTTTACTGCAACTCAGCTTATTTGATGACCCACAGTTCCTTTATATTGATGTTGCATGAGCTGTTTTTATGAAGAGTTCTGCTTCCATTTGTTCATCAGAATTTAATTGGATTATAAATGTCTGCTGAAGTTGTCTCCATGTTGGAAATTCCCAGAGCTTGTGTGCAATCATTGTGGGGGTAATATCAGCACAATGCCAAGTTGTTATACCTAGCAATCCTTCCTTCATATTTCCATTGATTGTTATGAGAGTGCTTTTCTTTTATCTTGCCAGGTTTCTAGGGCAGCCCTCAGAAGAAAAAATAATCAGCATCACCTGGATAGCACAGCATCCTATTCGGTTCTCTAACAGTTGAGAGATGGTCAGAAGGGATGGGAGAAGGTTTACTGTGCAATATTCTTCAATTCACTACTCTTCTTGTTAAAGCCTTTCTTTTTTTTTTAACCAGGTCAATAGGCTAGAGATGATGGCAATGCTACTGTTCTCCTGAAGAAGGCAAAGTCAAAGAGCAAAAAGGGTTTCCCTTCAAGGAATAAAATTATTTTCACTAAAGAAAGAAGTCAACCTACCTAATTGATTCCATCAATTCAATTACAAATAATAAACATGATTGGAAAATGCGTATGTGTGCACTGATTGAACTGCCAAATGAAATATGAACCAGATTATTAAAATATTGTATTTCTATATTCACGGTCTACAACTGCAATGTAGCATGTGTAAAACATATGCCTAGTTCAGAAATACATGCAAATTAAAGACAAAATGTCAGCTATCTTACTTTATATTCAAAGTTTTTAAAAAACTTCCTTGATTTGGCAGAACTTTGCTGATGAAAGTATTTCCAAACCATCCCTTTCCTGTTTGCAGCCTTTCCTATGAACCTTAAGTGGATAGTCTGCCAACCTTCTGTAGTAGAAGGGGATGGAGGCAAATAACAAACGGGGATAAAACCATATCTCTATCCTATCTGCTAATGAAAACCTCAGAGTAACCAAAGAACCTTTCATCAACTTGTTCTTAAGAAATCTTAATAGGTTCCCACCTGCCTAGACAATTTTTGTCTAGATTCCTACAATTCCAGCCCTCTCCATGGGGGGCAAAGATTCACCCCCAATAGTCAGCGATGGCACCTGCTGACTATATCGGGGCGCCGGAAGCCACAGCCACTTGGTCTTGGAGGGGTTGAGTCTGAGCCTGTTCCTCCCCATCCAGACCCGCACGGCCTCCAGGCAGCGAGACATCACATCAAGGGCATCGTTGGGGTGGTCTGGGGTGGAGATGTACAGCTGAGTATCATCAGCGTACAGATGACACTTCACCCCAAAACCACGGATGATCTCACCCAGCAGCTTCACATAAATGTTGAACAGGAGGGGCGAGAGGACCGACCCTTGTGGCATTTAAACATTTTAAAAACCTCTTAATGCATCAATAAGACCTTCTTAATTCATTTCTCAAAATATACATTTCAAAACCTTCAAAACCTTAAATTTTTAATTAACCATTTCTATATTTTTTCCAGTCCTTCTTCCTCAATCAACATTGCTCCCTAATAAAGTTCTAAATTAGACATTTATCCTCTTTAATCCTTCATAAAATTAAACATTTTAAAACTTTAAACATTTTATCTCATATACCTTCTTAAAATACTATAATCTTATATTAAACATTTTAAAATCTCTTAATACATCAATAAGACATTAAGTCATTTCTCAAAATATAAATTTCAAGCCCTTCAGAAAGGTATCCCTCAAATTTTTAATTAGCCATTTTAATACCTTGATAACTCTTAAAAAGCTATCATTTTTACCTCGATAACTCTTAAAAAGCTATCATTTTTATGTCCAAAACCAATTGTAATAACACACTTCCTTTATATTATTATCTTAGAATAAACTTTAAAAATGCAAATTTAATTAAGCTTCTCAACCTATTGCCAAAATCCTCCCCAAAAAAGATTAATCTTGAGTTCTTCCCTTCTTTCTGTATTTTTTCCAGTCCTTTTTCTTCGATAATTCTTTCTTCTTCAGCATTGCTCCTCCTCCTGCTTTTATTTTCGAGAATTTTAAAATTTGGATTTGAGGTTGATGTCTCTTTGAAAGTTTTTATCTTCTTAAAGTTATTTCATTTAATTTGAAACCCCCATAAATCTCTCTCAAGTCCTCCTGATTAAACTCTTCCAGATTCCTTTGCTTTCCCCTCTTGGTCTGGAAAGCATCCTTTTTATCCAAAATCACATTAAACTGGATTTCTGCCCCATCTTCTTCCAACAGCTCACTACTGTCTAACAAGCCTTGAAACGATACTATATTCTCCTTTGTCTCCATGTTTTGAATCAAAACAGTTTCCTCTTCCTGAGACCTTTCATCAAAAAAACCTTTAAGACTTTCCAGTAAAGCAGTGGTTTGTGACTCAAAAATTTCATGTATTATAACTCTTATTTGTGTATTTGCTGGTGCGTGTAACAATGCTGCAAACGTTAAAGCACTTTCACTGGTAAGTTTCGTTTTCATACCCTCAAGCGCCATTTTCCCCTTTTTTTAAACAGAGTTAAAGCTCAATACTCGCTTTTTGTCGTTCTCCTGATTTTGCTCTGCCAGCATCCAAAGTCATGATGTCTTGTAAAACTTAAAATTGCATTGCTGGTGTGGTCGCTATGCCTCGGTCTGCAAAAGGCAGACTCACCCCGGATCCGGAGCTAACGAAGGGCTTTCAGGGAGCTCTCACCCTGCAAACCCCAGGCTTAAAAAGAAAAAAACCTGGGGTCTAGGGGAGCTCTACCCAGACCCTTCTGCTCTTCTCTCCCCCTTTTTCCCAGAGGGAGATTTATTAGCTGCTAGACAGCTGGTTTTTGCTGTTCTAGCGGCTATACAGATCACGGGGCTGGCGCTCCTACAGGAGCGTCCGTTCGGCATTTGCGGAGCCACCGGAAGTCGAGATGCTCTGTCTTGAGGTGGCTGAGGCGGCCACTGTGCCTCTGGACAATGAGCGTAAGCAGTTCATACTTGTCCCGTAGACCAGCCAAGACGGTCAGCATTTCCTTGAGGAGGGCCCGTGCATGCACCAGCATTCCCAGGAAGTCATTGTTGAGGCGGCTCTCCTTGTGGCTCTCGTGCTCCTGGCCCTGCTGAAACTTGTTTTCCAGCTTCCCCAGCAACTTTTCTGAGTTGGCAGGCAAATAGTGATGCAACGTCCAGTTGGACATCTCTGGCTAAAGCGAGCCATCGAAATAGCCGTGGCACAAGCTGATCGAACAGCTCAGCAGCCACATCGAGAGGAGCCCCAGCAGCATCCCGGGGGTGGGGGAGGGAAGCTGCCCCGACACCCTAAGTGTCCCAAGATGGAGGAGGGCAAAGGCAACTCTGGTCATGCCTAGTTTCAAGTACTCCAGTTGTGGCTGCCTTTCTTGTAGGGCTTCATTGGGACCCACTCCGCTGTCGCTTGGCCCTTCTCGCTCCCTGCGGAGAGTTCTCCTTTGCACCTGATTTGCCCGTGAAAACTTCAGAGGTTTTTTTATGACCTGATCCTCACCGGCAATGCTGCAGGCAAGAACTAGCCATGCTATCCTGCTTCAGGGATAAGACCCCTGATAATAAGGCCAAGGCCATATTTGAGGGGTCAAAAGAAAATAAGACCCTGTCTTATTTTCGGGGAAACACGGTACTAGTTAAGCCAATTCCTGGGTTGTGAGGCTTTGCATGCAGTCATCCACACCCTAGTCATCCTTCAATTGGATTACTGCAATGTGCTCTACATGAGGCTACCTTTGAAGAGTATTCAGAAACTACAACTGGTACAGATTGCAGTGGCACAGAAGTTCTAGAGGCTCCTTATATGGCAAATGTACTACTGTTCTGTGACCTGCACTAGTTTGCTTCAAGGTCCAATTGAAGGTGTTGATCTTTACCTTTAAAGCCCTGTATGGTATGGGTTCAGGGTATCTGAAAAGCTGTCTCACCTCAATGGGACTAGCGATTCCACTCATGTGAGTAGAAGAGGCCAACTTCAGATCTTGTCTGCCAAAGGGTCCACAAAAGCCTCTGACAGAAGATCCCCACGTTGCTCATCCTCTTGGTTTAATCCTTAATTTTAATTGTTTTGTATTATCTTTTTTACCTTTTTATTATATTTTAAGCTGCCCAGAGTTGCTGTATCAGAGAGATGGATAGCATAAAATTTAATAATTAATAATAAATAAGTAAAATAAAATAAACATTTTCTTCATTTTAGTATAAGAAAGAAAGGATATCCCTACCTCCAAGAGCCAATGTTCTGAAACAATGTATATGCCTCTTTCTTTAGCAGATTTGTATTCTCGGTTGTTATCATTTTGCCTTCCCTGGTAGATGAAATGTGTTACAGTTTCATCAAAACACCACCTAGAATAAATGCAGACAATCAACACGTGTTAAATAATTGCTAATTCAGAAGAAGAGAATTAATTTGCACATAGCAGAATTCACCTAGATAGTGAATATTTCTATTATAATAAATTTGGCCATTACCTGTTTATATATATTGAAACTTTTTTAAATAATATTCTGATACACAGAGATATAGAAATAAAAATCCATACAGTCCTTAACAACTCAAATTGTTACTTCTTCCCCTGTATGTTTAAGCAGAGCGGATATTCTCCAAGTCGCATATATTAAATGCTGTTAGGACAAAAGAAGCATACATTTTGTCGTGTTCTCTGCCTTTTAGAACAGGGTCTCCCCAGAGAGAGACAATGCCCTCTCTCCCAGAGTTCTGAAAGCGTGTAAGACCTGGTTCTGATCCCCAATGTGCTTGTGAGACCCTGGTATGGTTTGCTATTTTTATTATTATTTTAGTTTGGGTTATTGTTTGTGCATTTTGTAAACCAACTCGAATCTATTAGAGAGGACGATTACAATAAATTCTAGATTTTTTTAGGACCACTGTTCAAGGAAGATTTACACTTAATGTAAAATTGAATGTAATTCCATAATATGAATAAATGTTAATATTTTATTAATATAAACATTCATATTAATATATATTCAGTAATACTGTAAATATTATATCATTCCAATGTTTTCATGTTTAATTTTCTGCAGCCATCATTAAGTATTTCATAAAATGGATTACAATATTATATAGTCCATTTGAATTTCTAGAGCTATTAAAATTTAAACCTATAGTCATTCTAACAATGACTACATTGCTATATATTTAGCTTACAATTGTATATACCTGTAATCAGCTCCAAGAGATGCAGCAATAGCATTCAATTCACTCTGCTTTTTACTGAGCTTCTTACTCACACAGATGACAACATCTGCTAAAGGTTTTGATTCTTCGTCCTGAACAAGTTAGGAAAAATATATATATATTTTTGCAAAAAGTCCCCCACCCCTCCCCAAACATACAAATTACATCCTTTTGGAACAGAGCTTTGACGTGGTCATCACTTTGTTCAATTTTTAACAAAATCTTTAACAAAATTTTATCTATACTATTTTACCATAGTACTTATTTCTAAATCTTATATCACATATTCAACTAATACCATCTTAAAAAAAATTAATACATATTTACTTAATCAAAACAATTACCCTTCTATTAACCCACTTTAATTCTTAATTCAATTATTAACTCATAATACAACAATTCTTACCCTAAATCCTCACTATTAACAATACAATTCAAACATATTTATATATCATTATGCTCATTAAATCTTTATTCCATTATTACTTTATCAAATTTAAATCTTATCTTTTAAATTTTAGAAATATAGCAATTTAAACATAGTTCTTAGTTCAAATAATGCTTTTTAACACAATTCCCCAATTATCCTAAATTATATCTATCAAACCATACCATTTATATAACACCAATTAAGTAATTTTTGTTTATAAATCATAATCATATATTGTTTCAGTTTTCTTTTTTCACTTAGATAATAAATGCTCAAATTATCACAATTGTTATACACACTTAAACAATATTCCAATTATTATAGCTATCAATTTTCTAATTTAATCTTTTCTTTTATCCTTCCAATTAATCCCAATGTACAAAATGTCACTGCGTTTTTTATTTGCCAGCTGAGCTAATTATTTCTGGACTATCAGACTTTCCGTACGTTGCCAAGAATTGTTATCAAAAGCTACTATGCATGTCCATCCACCCACATTCTTTTACATTCCTTCACACACCCTTTTTCCTTTGTTCTCCTGCCAGAGAGGTCCAGCTGGACCGGCAGGAAACCTTGCTTGCCAAAATATAACAATTACTTTTCTTAGTTAGTGAGGTGTTTTATTTTCTTTATAACAAATAAATGAGTTTTATTAGAGAACTTTTCTTCGCGTTTCTTTTCAGAATATTGCAACTTGGAGAGGCCTTGATCCATCCTCTAATTAAACCAGGGTGATTTGTCCCAGAGCCAAATATGGAATCAATGCCCTGACATCTGGTAGCTCGGACGGTTGATTTATGGCTTTTTTCCTTGTTTTGTTATTTCTGATAAGAGTGCATAGGCAGTTAGTTTTTAGCTACTGAGGTACGCTAATTATTCTGCTAAAATGCCGAAACAGAAGAAAAAGGGAAAAATGAAGCACAGAGCTTTATCCTATTTGGAAGAACAACAGGAGATAGTAACGCCCTCAAGATTCCAGCCTCTTGTTACGGCTACGCAATTAGAACAAGAAGGTGCCATGGGTGAAGAAGATCTGATAATGCTTTCTGAAACACATCAAAGGACAGATATCAGAACAGCTGCTTTTGAAGATAATGAACTGCGACTGAGGTCCGTAGCTTTTTCTTCTCAATTTGCATGCTATGAATCTATCCTCCCAGAACCTTCTGAATTTGTAACGCTCGGTACAAGGCCAAAGCAAACTGCCGAGCAAAATTACTCCCACACAGAGAGAGAAACAATTCATTATTCTCCTCGAAGCTCTAAGCTCACCCTGGATGAGCTGGCTATGAAAGCCTATCGTGACAGTATAAAATTCTATGAACAGGAGCTATCCCAGGCAAAAATGGCTATATCTATGCTTGAGCAAGATAAGGGAGAATCTCGTGATTTAAGATTTTCAAAAAGCGCCATATTGTCTTCTTCCTCAGAGCCAAAGACACTCCCCCTGGTGGATCTGTGTCAGGCCAATTAAGGCAAAGAGCACTGCATACGTCACATGAAAGTCTCCCTGATCAAGTTACATGTAAACCTGCCACGCAGTCATCTCTTGTAACTGGGCTGCCCGAAGCTAAAGGTGCAGCACCATCTGCTGGCGAAAGTAATTTACTATAGGAAGCTGAAATGCCACAAGTGTTTCCACAGGCCCAAACTCAAACACCCCCTGGTGGTGTTGGTATCCTTTTAGATGGAACACAACCAAACTTAATGAAGCAAAGGCAAATGAGTGCATCTCCAGCAGCTCATGGCAATATTGCAGATCAAGCACAAATGGCAACTGGAATACAGCAGATTCCAGTGCATCAGCACAGCAGCTACAAATGCCTGCATATGTGCCCCAGCCGCAAGTGCAAATAGGGCCAGCTCCTGGCCCACCTCCAATGGCACAACCAAGACCATTTTTAGGTCCACAACAGGCACAGCAAATACCACAGGCATTTCTGCCAGCACAGCCAGCATATCAAATGCAGGCTCCTTACCAGGCATTTTCTGTCTCTCCACTAACTGGTGAGTCAAAAGTAAAAATGTCAGGACACAATTACAAAGCCTGGGTCAGTGAGATTACACTATTGCTTCTTAGAGAAGGCACTCACTGCATGATTTTTAACCCCCCTGCTCAACCTTGGACTTATGCAATAAGAGATTTAGAGATAAGGGCTCGCACAACATTATTGATGTCCATGGATACTGAACTGCAGGTCACTTTTCCACCAAATACAACAACCCGACAAATTTGGGCTGAATTGGAAAATTGCTACAGGCCTGTCTCAATTGAATCTTCATGTTTACTCATGTCTGAACTCCACGGTTCGAGATTGAAACCTGGTGAACAAATTGGAGGGCATTTGACCAAACTGAAAGGAATCAGAACAGAATTGAGGGAAAGAGGCCATAACATTGAAGATATTCAAATGATCAGCATCATTAACTCTTTGAATTATGAATGGAAAGATGCTGTTACAAAAATTAACCAAGTCCCAATTGCTCAACGCACAGTGGACAATGTCTGTAGACTTTTATTGAAGAAGAGGCATTCTTGTTGGCCACGCCACATTTGAGAGGACCACCCGCATCAAGAGCTTCGGCTAGGCGCCCCTTCCGAGGAAGGACCTACGCTCCAAGGATGCCGAGATGCAACACCTGCGATCGTGTGGGACATGCCACCCGAGATTGTCCCCAACGAGTTCCAGCTCCTGTCACATACCAGCCCAGAGGAACAGATTCCAGAGGCAGAGGCAGAGGCAGAAGACAAGGTCGTCGTGGTCCCCGGCGTGATCCACAAACTCCACTCGCCACACTGGCTTTAACCAATGATCCACAACCTCAACCAGAGTACGACAGACGATTCCTGTGGACTTTGGGCAGTGGTGCAGCATTGCATATTACCTACAGAAAGGAACTTTTCACAGAGATGCACGAGCCTGAACCTGAACTACGTGAACTTTATTCTTTTTCAAATCATCCTTGTCAGGTCAAAGGAAAAGGAGCTGTTTATGTTGAAGAGCTCGATGCATTCATTCCTGATGTTTATTACATACCAACAGCAACCAGTAATTTGCTTAGTCAGAGTCACTTGTCTAGAATGTTAAAATTCCAAGTTCACCACCTTGAAAATGCAAGTTACATAGTTAAAGATGGAGATATTGTTGCTGCAACCATATTAATTGGTGGTGTTTATTACTTAAAGCCAAAGCCTAAACCACAAACACAGGCAAGTATACAAACTCCAAAAAGGGAAAGCACAGGCCCAGAGAGAGATGCTCCAGAGAGAGATCCTGTTGCTATTCCAAAAGGTCCTAAAGCCAACAAAAAGGAAGTTGGTAAACAGGTTGCTCAGAGCAAGCCTGAGATTCCGCATAAAAATGTTAATGTTGAGAATTCACTAACTGGTAAACCTTTGCATTCTAGGTGTATCCACAAATGGCATAGAAGATTGGGGCATGCCAGTTTCCGTGTTCTTAGGAAGATGCCGGAGTTCGCAAAAGGTTTGGATCTAAAGGGGTGTAAGGTGTTTTTGGATTGTGCTGTATGCAAAAAGGCCAAATCCAAAGCAGCAGCCATTCCCAAATGCGCTACACGCCTGTCAACACACATTTTTGATTTGGTTCACATTGACATAGTTGGTCCTTTCCCGCCATCATTTGGTGGTAGAAAATATTTCCTAACAATTGTTGATAATTACTCTAGATATGGATATGTATATTCTATGAAAGAAAAATCAGAGACCTTTCAGATCTTTAAAGACTTTGCAACCCTTGTTTCTATCCAACACCAAGTTCGCATCGCCAGAATCCAGAGTGATCGTGGTGCGGAATTAATGTCTCAGCGTTTCCAGGATTGGATGCGTAAGAATGGAATCATTCATCAGACTTCGGCCCTGTACACACTGGCTCATAATGGAGTCGCAGAACGAAGACAAGGGGTCCTGCAAACCATGATGCATTGTCTCCTAGAAGACGCCAACCTTGATATGATATACTGGGGTGAAGCTATCAAGTATGCAAATTACATTGTCAATCGTACTTGGAGCAGTGTAACAAATCAGACTTCTTCATGTTGTATGGCTACAAGCCCGATCTTAAAAACATCCATATTTTTGGTTCATATGCTATGGTGAACATTCCCTTAGCTCAAAGAAGAAAAGGAAGTCCAGCAGCAAAGAGACTGAGATTTATGGGTATTGATGATAATTCAAAATGGAGCAAATTTATTAACTCTAAACATGCAATTGTGATTTCCCAATCTGCTAATTTTGAAGAAGATATTGACTGGTCCAGGATTCATTCCAATGATCCTGGAGTTTATTTTCCTAGAGATGATACTGCTGATGCAGTGCAGATTGATGATCAAGATTCCACTGGTTCTTCTCAACCCGATGTTCCGTCTTCGCAAGCCACGGATGCTGACGCTAGCGACGAAAGTGAGGACGAGGACGAAGCAGAAGAAGACTGGACAGTTGTTCCGAGACGTTCCAAGAGGGCCACAAAAGGGATCCCTGCACAACGATATTCTTGGCAACTGACAAAAGCACCCTTGCCTTTGATTTGCAATGTTACACTTCCACCTGATAATTTCACACAAATCAAGCAGCTCCCTGATTCAGAGCAAGACAAATTGTATGAAGCAATGCAGGTCGAAATGGACAGTCTAAAGAAACTTGAAGTGTTTACACCTGCAAAACCTCCAGCAAACAAAAAGGTCATTGGCACTCGATGGGTCTACAGAATCAAAAAGAAACCAAATGGTGAATCATTGTATAAGGCCAGACTTGTAGCTCAGGGTTTCGCTCAACGTTATCCTGAGGACTACACAAATACTTACTCACCGACAGTCAGAACTGAAAGTGTAAAAATTGCTTTAGCAACTGCAACTATCCTTGGTTTAGAAGTTTTCCAGTTTGATGTTGACACGGCTTATCTGCATGCAGACCTAGATGAAGAGATCTACGTGAAAAGTCCTTCAGGATTCCGACAGCAAGAAGGTATCCTGGTTTCTAAACAAAAGTCTTTATGGTCTGAAACTGATGAGTGCGTGTTCACAAAAAGATCTAACAATGCATATGAGATAGTTCTTGTTTATGTTGATGATATTGTTTATATTGGTCCAAGTAAGCAAATGAGTGAAATTTTTGCCAAAGCTTTGCAGAGATACTTTACATTGAAATCATTAGGTCACATTTTAGGTGTTCAGATTGAAAAAACACAGAAGGGGGTTTAGTCTTTCACAAGAGGATAAAATTGAACAAATTTTGCATCATTGCAACATGAAGGATGCTAACACAACAAAGACACCCATGCAAACAGATTTTCACAACTTGACACAAGAAGCAAGTCCTGAGTTCGAGGATCAAACACTTTATCGTTCAGTCATTGGGTCACTGTTATACATTAGTAGTTGGACCAGACCCGACATTGCACTTAGTGTTAATCTCTTGTCTCGACACCTAGGTAAGGCAAAACAGTTTCATTGGACATGTATTAAGAAATTATTGAGATACCTAAAATACACTAAACACATGAAGTTATTGTTAGAACCAACACATACTGATTATGCAGAATTATGTTGTTATGCAGATTCTGATTGGGCAAGTGATAAGAAATCACGTAAAAGTATTTCAGGTTATATGATGTTCTTAAATGGATGTCCTGTTTATTGGCAAGTGCGTAAACAGAATTTTGTTTCTTGTTCATCTACTGAAGCTGAATATGCTTGTGTTTCAGATGCATGTAATTCTCTAACTTGGTTTGATGCTTTAGTCACAGATATCTGGACATACCCGATCCGACCGATTACCGTGATAGAAGACAATGAATCGGTGGTTTATATTTCTGAATCTCATTTTACAGGTTCTAGGTACAGACACATTGACATCCGTTACCAAAACATAAAACATTTAGTGAAAAAAGGTTTTGTCAAAATGTAATATGTATCTACACATGATCAAATTGCTGATATGCTCAACAAACCACTTCCAGCAGCTCAACACGAGTATCTGCGTAAGAAGATGTGTCTTATTTGATGATGTACTGATATTCGCTCAACTGGCAAAGAAGGGGAATGTCACTGCGTTTTTTATTTGCCAGCTGAGCTAATTATTCCTGGACTATCAGACTTTCCATACCTTGCCAAGAATTGTTATCAAAAGCTACTACGCATGTCCATCCACCCACATTCTTTTACATTCCTTCACACACACCTTTTCTTTTTTTTTTTTATTGCAAAAGTTTTACAATTTCATTTTCACCCCTTTTTTCCCCCCCTCAACCCGCCCCAAACTTCCCAACCTCCCTAACCCACCCTAACCCACCCCTCCCCCCAGACTTCCTCACAATATAGTCATGTCAAATAAAAGGAAAAACCCTCCTTTGTATATAAAACTTGAACCCCGCCCTCCCCTTACAAATTTTCATCTTCATTACATTAACCTATTTCTATCTTAATATAGCAGTTTCAAATAAATTTTCATCCTGATTACCTTGAAAATATTTCTATCTTAATATAACATTTTCAAATAAATTTTCATCCTCAACCTTAAAATATTTCTATCTTAATATAACATTTTCAAATAAAAGCTATTTGGTACTTCCTAGTTTGATATTTGTTCTGAACATAATCTATCCACTTCTTCCATTCCCATTCATAAGTCTCTTGAGAACAGTCTTTTAAATATGCTGAAATCTTCGCCATCTCCGCAAAACTGGCCATCTTCAAAATCCATTCCTCAATCGAAGGCAGCGCTTCATTTTTCCAGTATTTACCTATCAACAATCTTGCTGCAGTTATCATGTACAATATCATTTTTGTTTCCCCCAATGTAAAACCCTTAACTATACCCAATAAAAACAGTTGTGGAGAAAATTGAATCTTTCTCTTCAAAACATTCTGCATGACCCACCAAATTTTTATCCAAAAAGCCTTAACTTTCTTACAGGTCCACCAAACATGATAATATGTAGCGTCTAAGCAGTCACATCTCCAACATTTAGGCTGGGCACTAGGGTACATACACGACAATTTTTTTGGATCTAAATGCCATCTATAAAACATTTTGTAGAAATTTTCCCGCAGATTCTGCGACTGTGTAAATTTAACATTCTGAACCCAAATTTTTTCCCATGTTTCCAACATCACTGGTTCCTCAAAATTTTGTGCCCACTTAACCATACAGTCTTTAACTAGTTCAGTTTCTGAATCCCTTTCTAACAAAACATTATAAAGTCTTTTAATATGCATTGGGCCTTTCTCTTTTATATGTCTAACTAATTCTTCCTCATACATCATAATACCAGTTTTTTGGTCCTCTTTCCATCTCAATTGCAATTGATTATATTGTAACCAAGTTAAATTAATCCCTTCAGCCAACAATGTCTGTAATGTCTTCAGCTGCCATCTGCCCGCATCTGCAAAAAGAACCTCTTTATATAAAAACCCCCCGAGTGACATTATATTTGTATTCCACAAGGTATGACCAAGATCCAGCCATAGCGGTATTTTGTAATTCCAGTTGTTTCGGTGCTTCTTCCAAACTCTCAGCAAAGAATCTCTAAGTATATGGCTTTTAAATACTTTATCCACTTTGCTGTCATAAAATAAGTAAGCGTGCCATCCAAATTCCAAATCAAAACTTTCTGCATTCAATATTCCAGTCTTTTTTCCTCCAAACCAATCACTTACTAAAGTCAAAGCTGTTGCATCATAATATAATTGTAGGTTTGGAAGTTTGAGACCTCCCCTTTCTGGGATGTCTTGCATAATTTTCATTTTTACTCTTGGTTTTTTCTCGTTCCAGACAAATTTGTTGATACCAGTTTGCCATGCTTTTAGTTGTTTATCATTTTTGAGCACCGGAATCATTTGAAACAAAAAAAGAAATCTTGGCAAAATGTTCATCTTAACTGCTGCTATTCTTCCAAGTAAAGACAGCTGCAGTTTTTTCCAAATCTCCATATCTTTTTGCACCTCTCGCCACAACGCCTCATAGTTATTTTGAAACAATTTCATATTTGATTCTGCAACCTGAACTCCTAGATATTTTACCTTTGGTACAATCTCAAAACCTGCCCTTCTTTCTAACTCCAGTTTACGATCTTGTGTCATATTTTTAACTACCATCTTAGTTTTTCTCTGATTCAATCTGAAACCTGAAACTTTACCAAAGTCTTGTATAATGTCCTTCATCTGGATTATCGATTCCATTGGCTGTGTTAGGGTAACAACCAGATCGTCTGCAAATGCCTTTATTCTGTAATCCTCTTGCCTTATCATTATACCTTTCAATGTGTTAGAATCCCTTATTGTATTTAACAAGACTTCTAGTGTTAAAATGAACAACAATGGGGACAATGGACATCCGTCTTGTACCTTTTTCAATTTTAAACTCTGTTGTCAGACTTCCATTGATAATGATCTGTGCCTTTTGCTCTTGATAAATTGCTGAGACCGCCTGTATATATTGGTCCCCAAAGTCCATCTTTTTTAATGTCTTTAGTAGAAAATTCCAATCCACTCTATCAAAGGCCTTCTCTGCATCCAGAAAGACCAGCACTGCAGGGATCTGTTTATTCTTCTCAAGATATTCCAATAAATCTATTACTTGCCTTACATTGTCCTTCATGTGCCTACCCTCAATAAATCCCGCTTGGTCATCATGAATCACCTTTTGAATTACTGGCATCAGTCTGTTGGCTAATACTTTTGCATAAATTTTATAATCCGTATTCAAAAGAGATATTGGTCTGTAATTCTCCGGTTTTTTGGGACCTGCTTGCTCTTTTGGTATCAAAGAAATATAAGCTGTAGTCCACGATGGAGGTACTTTTCCCCCTTGTTGTATGTTGCAAAATAAGTCTCTGAGTTGTTCCACCATTTCTGCCTGTAAAGTTTTATAATACACTGCTGTCAGACCATCCGTTCCAGGAGCTTTGGCTGTTTTTAATTGTTTTATTGCTGCTATTATCTCCTCCTCTGTTATGGGATAATCCATTCTTTCCTTTTGTTGTTCAGTGATTTTTGTAACTCTTTTATTATCCAAATATTTTTCTATAAGTCCATTCTGCACCTCCTCTCTGGCATATAGTTTAGTGTAATATTGAAGAAAGGCTTCTTTTATTAAATTCTGTTGAAAAACTTCTTTCCCCCCAATATCAACACTATCAATAGTCCGTATGCTTTGTTTCTTCCTTAATGTGTAAGCCAACCACCTGCCTGGTTTATTAGCATTGCAGAATGTATTATGCTTCGCATATTGTAAGTTTGTTGCAACTTGTTCCGCTATAAGCATTTGGAATTGGTCTTTCAGAAGTTTTATAACACTAAGTATTCTTTCATCTGTTGGGTTTTTAATAAGTAACTGTTCTTTATCCTTTATTTCTGCTTCCAATTCAAGTCTTTCCTTTTGTCGAATCCGCTTATGTTTAGAGTTCATATATATAAGCACCCCTCTCATATAAGCTTTGCTTGCGTCCCACACAATTTCCATTGGGGTGCTTTTATTCAAGTTCATTTCAAAAAACTCTTTCAGATGCTTTTTAAGTTCTATTATATTTTTCTCATATCTAAACAAGTTTTCATTTAATCTCCAAGAGCGTCTCTCATTCTTACATGTCTCAATTTCTATCCAGACTGGACTGTGATCAGTCAAAGTTCTTGGCAGAATCTTTGTTCTTTTTGTCCTAACAAGTAAGTCATCAGACAACAAAATAAAATCAATCCTGGAGAAGGATCTATGTCTGTCAGAAAAGAAAGTATAGTCCAGTTCTTTTGGGTTATGTATTCTCCAAATATCTTTTAATTCCAGGTCTTCTTTCATATCAAAAAAAGTCTGTGGTAATCTAATTCTTGATTTTACCAAAGTCTTTTTATCTAATTTAGAGTCAATTACTCCATTCCAGTCTCCCATAATTAAAATAGATCTATAATCCCATTGAAGTATTTTAGTATGCAGCATTTTATAAAAATAGTCCTGTTGTTGATTAGGAGCATAAATTCCTATCAGAAGAATTTGACTATTGGCAGAAAGTAATTCAATTGCTACAAACCTACCATCTTGATCAGCTTCTATAAGTTTGGCTGTTAATTTTTTGTTTACATAAATAACCACACCATTCTTTTATTGATTAGTTGAGGATATAAAATATGTTCCTAATTTGGAATTTTTCAAATAGTTTTGATCTTGAACTGTAATATGCGTTTCTTGTAAACAAATTATATCATTATTATGTTGTTTTAAATATGCAAATATTTTCTTCCTTTTTTGTGTAGCATTCAACCCATTCACATTCCAAGATAAACATTTAATCATCCTTATTCTCCTTCTGGAGCGAAGCGCAGAACCTTAGGATGTCATCTGAGATCCTCTGTCCTGCTTTCCCACAGCCCCAGCCTTGTCTTGACTCTCCTGCTACACACACACCTTTTCCTTTGTTCTCCTGCCAGAGGGGTCCGGCTGGACCGGCAGGAGACCTCGCTTGCCAAAATGTAACAATTACTTTTCTTAGTTAGTGAGGTGTTTTATTTTCTTTATAACAAATAAATGAGTTTTATTAGAGAACTTTTCTTCATGTTTCTTTTCAGAATATTGCAACTTGGAGAGGCCTCGATCCATCCTCTAATTAAACCAGGGTGATTTGTCACAGAGCCAAATATGGGATTAATCAATGCCCTGACATCAAATACATCTTTATTCCACTGTTAATCCCAGTGTAATCATCTTTATTTTTCTCATTGCAAATCTCAGTGTAATCATCTTTTTCTCACTGTTAATCTCAGTGTAATCATCTTTATTCACTGTTAATCCCAGTGTAATCATCTTTATTTTTCTCAGTTAATCTCAGTGTAATCATCTTTATTCACTGTTAATCCCAGTGTAATCATCTTTATTTTACTCACTGATAATCTCAGTGTAATCATCTTTATTCACTGTTAATCCCAGTGTAATCATCTTTATTTTTCTCAGTTAATCCCAGTGTAACCATCTTTATTCCACTGTTAATCCCAGTGTAATCATCTTTATTTTTCTCACTATTAATCTGAGTGTAATCATTTTATTTACTATTAATCCCAGTATAATTATCTTTATTTTTCTCATTGTTACTCCCAACATAATCATCTTCTACTTTTATAATTATATTATTAAAAATATTCAAATTATGACAATTGTTATAAGTATTTAACCAATATCCCAGTTATTATAACCATCAATTTCCTCAAATAATACCTTTTAATCTCTTAATAAAAAATTGGTTCATTATATCCATTGCTATATTTCTTTTAATGTAATCTATTTTTCATATATTTTAGCTTCAATCCCTATTTCATTTCTAAATATCTGTAACATAATTCTTCTCATATTTGTTTATTTCAATATAGTCATTTTATAAATCCAGGTCCTGGACTTCTTTAAATTTCTTAATATTTTCCAGCCTTTTATTCTTTTCTCATTCAGTATTAATCTTCATATAATTATCATTATATGCAGGAAGAGTCGAAATGGGGGCTTCAAATTAAAGGAAACAACCCCAAGAAGAGAACGAATTCCAAAGACACACCAACTACAATTTCAAACCGAAAAATTTTTGAAAATAAAAGCAGGGGAAGGAGCAATGCCGAAGAAGAAAGTATTATTGAAGAAGGACTGGAAAAAATATAGAAAGAAAGAAAGACTGGTTATATTTTGGAGATTGTCTCATGATGTTAAAAGATTTAATTAAAGTTGGATAACTTTTTGAATTTTATTGTAGTTTTAAAGTATTGAAGTTTAAAGGTGGATAACTTAAAATTTAATGGATAACTTTTTGAAAGTTTTGAAATTTATATTTTGGAGAATGTTCTGCTAATGTATTAAGAGATTTTAAAATGTTTAAAATAAGATTATGGATTATAAGTTTTTTTTTTTTTTTACAAATGTGAAATGTGATAAAACAATTTATAAAAGGAAGGTTGAAGTATAATTTTTAAAAGGGGAGTTAACAAGTGTGAGAGAGTTTTGAATTCTGTAATAGCATATTTTAGCTTATGTTTGTTAAATGCTATATCCTGTTTTTGCTTTGGGAAGTCGGGGGGGAATTGGGGAGGGGGGGTTGGGTGGGGATAAAATGATGGATTATAATTGATTTTGTAGTGTTTGATTGTTTGAATATAAAAAAATAAAAAACTTTTACTTTATTTTTTTAAAATGGCACTGCTAGCTATTACAACACTGCCCTCAGATGAACTGGATGGCATCACTAGAGGAAGAATACAACTCAAGTCTTATGTCAGTAGTATCATATAACTATTACTTACTCTAAATTCTTCCTTAAAGTGAAAGAGTAAGCTCTTGAGGAAGGCCACCCTTAAGAAAAAGGCTAGTAGTAAAATGAATTGGACCCTCAGAATGGAGAGGCCCCATTCCTAAATTACTCATCACAATGTAAAATCTTATACTATGTGGTTTACATATACTTTTTCAAAATGTTTAGGCTTAGGAGCATCCTTCACTAATTTCAGAATTCTTAACAAGAACTGCCTTGCTATTTTTCATAACTAAGCTCAATACAGGTATAATTAAGGCTAAAAAAACCCCCTGGATTTTATTTTTAAATGACATTACAAAGTGATGTCACACCCTCAGGTCATTGAAGCACACACAATGGTTGCCCATTCAGTTCATATTATGATGTAATAAAAATTTACTTTTTTAAAAAAAAATCTGCCCTACATGACTTGAACATCCAAAGGTTTGAAAATTAAGACTTCTCTAACACAAAACGTTCAGCAATATAGCAAAAAATATTTAATTATGCAGACTGAAACTCCATACACCAGGTCATCCGAAATCTAAGAAAGCCTCCATAATAATAATAATAATAATAATTTTCTTCTCCCAGTTCAGATATGCTTACTTCTGAGATTTCGAGTGAACGTATGGCAAATTGAAAACAGTTCTGCAAAAGCAGAGCTGATAATCACAGCACAAACTAAGGAGCCAGTGAGTAGAATCCTCTCCAAATAATAAATGGGTTGGAGATATGCTCCAGACAGTTGCTCCTCACAAGACTACAGGACAGTGGTATTCCATTTCTGAGTATTGGAAGACAATGGAATCAGCCATTTTGCTCAAACCTGTGGCAGAGCCTTTTAAAGGGCAATAAATTCATAAATCTAACTTTCTAATTGTCTTCAGAAATTGCCTATTAGCTATTCTAAACCTATATCAGCAATTCCAGGTAAACCAGACAGGATAGACAACTAGACGAGTTATTTTATTGTAAAGCTACATTAACAAGTTTGCAAGTCTGAAACTATAAAATTTCCCATTGCCATTTTTAACTGTTTGACTCCTTAGGGTGGGGGTCCTTCCTAAGTGGATGACCATTAAGCCATAGGGGATCCCTCTTGTCTGATTTTGTCCCAGCAGCATCCCTTTCCCCTCTTCCCAAAAGTCATTCCACATTCCAAGTTATTAAAGACACTCTGAATGACAGGTTTAAAAAATCTTCATTGGGTGAATTTATCTTTATCTCTTAACAAAATAAAAATTGATTACAAGCTTAGAACTTAAAGAGTTTGAAGTAAAGAGCAAAAAGATACCGTATTTTTTAGAGTATAAGACGCTCCGGACTATAAGATGCACCTACCTTTTTTAGTAAGGAAAACAAGAAAAAGAAATCTGCCTCTGCCTCCCAGCAATTTTGCCTCGTTGCAGCAAACAGCAAATAGCCTGCTTTACTTTCATTTTCGTTTTCAGCATAGCTTGATTAGCACAAGAAAAAAAAAACTGCTCCCAGCAATTTACCTTCTTGCAGGAAGCAGCAGAGGCCCGCACAAAACAGTTGAGAGTCGGGAGGCCGATCCAATCAACTTGTGCTAATTAGGCTGTGCTGAAGCTGAAACAAGCTGTTTCTTCTTGCTGCTTGCTGCAAGGAGATAAATTGCTAGGAGGCAGAGGCCAAAGAGTGGGAGCCAGTGGGTGGGCGGGGCTACATTCATTCTTTAAGATGCAGCTAAATTTTCACCTCCTTTTGGGGGGGGGGAATGGTGCATATTATACTCCAAAAAAAAAAACGGTAAATAAGATTTCAATTTAAGAAAGTTACCAACGGAATAAGGATCCAGATAAATTTGGAAGACTTTTATTATAAGATTTTGGAACTAATTATAAAAAAACTTGCAACAGATTTCTTTTGATTGCAACTCATAACAAAAGGTAAGTGATGATTTAGAAATTAGCACTAGAGGGGAGATTTTAAGCAGAAAAAAACAATGAAGTCTGATGTCAATTAACACTAGGATTTACAGAATGATATAGAAAATTATGAAATCTAAACTATTAAAGTCTTTGAAGAACAAAGCCAAAAATTAATAACTACAATAATAACACTATCAATAATGATGTCTGCTTCTATGAATAGATTATATGTAAAGGAATGACATATGTGGAATTAAGTTTATCTGATAAAATAAAGTATGGAATGTGGAACTAAAGATGAGAAGACAAGAGAATGATTTTAAAAGGAACGTTTTACTGGATATACAAAAGAAAGTGCCTGAAGTTTTAAAAATTAGATACAAATAATAGGAACCACAAATGAGAAACTAAGAGAATAACTTGGAAAACATTGTTATTGGATTTACAAAAGGCTTGTTAAAGCCTTGAAGATATCTGGGTGATGGATAAAGAATAATTTAAGAGAAAAAAATATTACAACACTGTTTAACTGAATTAAAGATTAAAATTGATAGGAGTACTATAAAGTAGGGGTTGTAAACTTAGTTTGTTTAAGGTTAAAATAAGATATTTTGTTGCAATTTTCTGGTAATCTTTATAGACTTTTTGCTGATATAGGAATTCAAAGGCTGATACTTTATGGGTTTCTTTATGTATAAGGGATGGGATATGAGATAAAGATTTATTTGTGAAACCTTATAGGGGTTGAAGAGTTAATAATTTGTCATAACAAAGGTTTGAAGTTATTTTATATATTTCTGTTTTTTATATATTATAGCCTATTTTTATTCTTTCTTCCATTATCTTTTTCCATTTAGTTTTTATTAGTATTTACTATTGTAATTAAAATTCTTAATAATAATTATATTTAAAGAGGTTTACTTCCACAATAAAATGAACACCACTTCAGGAAATAACAATTTGCCAAGAATAAATGAAGTTTGATTCCATACTTGTATAATGAAACCAAATGCCAAGCTCACCATTTGCCAGCTTGGAGCTTTTAGCTGCGGACTGGCAGTGATAGCAACTGTTTGACGTGTGCTGTTGGCCAAAGCTAGTTTTAAGTTCCTGCCAATGACTTCTGAAAGAGGAGTACTTAGATTTGTGTTTTCTTGGTTAGGACCATCTGGAGTTTCCAAAACTGCCAAAGCATCCTAAAGGATAGGAATAAAAAAAAAAAGGCATTAATGATTGTATTTTCAAAAGGTTTCTCATAAACTAATCTAATAAATAAAACAGTTTTGTTTTATTCTTCTAATTATGTAAAATATCCAATCAAGTCATATCACAGAAGCTTTTATATTATATTAGAAGATTTAACAAAGGTTACTTTTTATCCAGATCAAAATGAAATATGTTAGTTTTACTGGCACCAAATTAAGCTACCACAAGAATAAGGAAAACCATCATTCAATCTAGGGCAAGAGCTCCTATTATGTTATAAGTCCTCAAGGATATTGAGAAGTTACAGAATTGTTATGAAATAGGCAAATATTTATCAAATTATTCTAATTTCCTACATACTAAATTGTGATGAAATGTACTCAATTACAATAGAGACTGGTTGTGGTCATAATTTGAGGACTGGTTGTCAACCAGTCCTCAAATTATGACAATTGAGCCCAAAATTTCAGTTGCTAATAAAGTTAAGTGAGTTTCACCCCATTTTACAATCTTTCTTGCTATAGTAAAGTGGATCATTGCAGTTGTTAAGTTAGTAACACAGTTGTTAAGTGAATCTGGCTTCCCCATTGACTTTGCTTGTTAAAGGGTCATAAAAGGTGATCACATAACTCTAGGGCACTGCAACTGTCATATATACATGCTAGTTGTGAAGCGTCCGAAGTTTGATTATGTGACCAAGGAGATACTTCAACTGTTATTAAGTAGAAAAGCAATTATGTCACTTTTTTTCAATGCCACTGTAACTTTGAATAATCACTAAATGAATGGCTATAAATTGAGGACATAGAAATAGCCACAGCTGCTTAAAAGCTCAACATGGCTGATTCAAGGCATTCATGAATTCTTCTGTTGAAGAATTATGGAGCTAATTATGGAGAAATTATGGAACTAATGCTAGGGATTATCTAAAATTCTGCATATCATTATAGTGTTCTGGTGATGATTTATAATATTAAATGTATAATTAAAATGTGATTTGAAGCAATAGTTGATGGACTTTGTAAAATAAACAAAACTATGACTAAAAAACTATAACCATTATTTTTGCAACAAGTAAAGGAACTATATTGAATTAAAGATTTTGTCAGAATAGATTCAATTAAAATTAATCCTTAATTTCATTAAGAAATCCAATGATTTCAAGTAGGAATTGCAAAATAATTGAAATGTTTCACTATCACACTTCAAAGGCAGTGAGGCAGTGAGGTCCAGAGCATTCACCAACTTCCCAGATATAAACAAACTAGTTGGCTGGAAGTTAGAAAAGATTGGGATTCATCACATCATCTACTATATACTCATTTCTGGAAGCAATGAATTATGTATATGGAACAAGGGAGCACAATTTTGGATTAGTTCAATTTTGAGCTTTTCTAACATAAGAGGAAAGCATAGAAGTTGAAGTACAAATGAAAGAAACTTCCTTGCCAGAGAGAAAAGCAGATCAGTCATATAGCCCTTCTCAGTATGTTAATTGAAGAATATATTCTAATTCTGCTTCTAACCAACAAATATATACACACACACACTTTAGAACATATTATTAATATTCAATATGAAGGACAACTTTTATTAACTCTAATGTGCAATATGATCATATCAATGTCATGTTATAATACAAACTTGGAAAATAAACTATCCATATAATAAAATATTCATTCAAGTAAAATAAATAACTATAGATATATAAAGTAGTTTAACCTTAAAACACAGCATACTCTATTTGCTTTGAAATTAAAAAGAAAACAAATTGATATTTACTGATCGTTACATTATAACAGCCACAGTTAACTGTTTTCTCAAACATTTACAACAGGAACAAGATTTCAAAAGTATTTACCTTGACATCAAAAGAAGGTTTAAAGAGCTTGTCTTTCGATAAAAATTTAGATGGTGTGTCTAGATGCAGAGAGGGTTCCTTCTGTGCTACTTTGCTTCCAATTGGAGGGCTAAGATTTTTACCAATATGCTGTGAAATAACACTTTGGAAAGCTTTACTTTGGAAACGATTCACATCCAGGGGTGTCACTGCTGTTATCTTTCCAGTTTCAAGGACATTACTAGGATAATCAGGTGTATTTGTAGGTGCAATACTTGTCTCCATTTCTTCTGAAGAATTTGTAAGGTTCTTTTGTTTATCTTAAAAAATTTTAAAGCATAATTTAAAAATATTTTAAACTATGTATTTCATGTTTCATTACAATAAATAGTAAGACAAAAATGTTGTCTCCTATGCTACAATTTGTAGTGATCTTTGATAAAAATTACCTTGATAATTCTTTAATATGTTCAGTGAATATAACAAAATAAACAAGAGTTGTAAGTTTGCCCTTTCAATTTTGAAAGTGAATAATATGTTTCTAGAGTGCTAAAAAGACATTCCTTAGCTAATAATTTTTAGAACATGCTAGGATACCAACATACTATTTCATCGATGGTAGCAAATATTATACAATGCATATAATTATAAACAGAAAATTAAACTGGAAAGAAATAAATCACGGCTTCATGCCAGGTAACAACCTTCAAATGTTTGCATGATTGTTTAATTCTTGTTCCGCCTTTGAGTAAACTATTCAAGACATTATGTTGTGAAAAGCATTGGATTAAAGGGTCAAATGTCATTCAACTGCAAAGTTTACTGAATGATTTTGAACATTTAGAAGCAATGTGAATTTTAAAGACCTGCATAATCTACCGATATATCACTATATTTATTTCATGAGTGAGGAAAGAACACTGGTGAAAATTGTATAGAATAGCATCAGGGAGATGTCACATATATATTTATTGTGTGAAGCCAGAAGGTACAATGGATACTTCTACCAAAAGAGAAAAAATGGCCAACTGCATTTTTTTCAAAACCCTATTAATCAAGGATAGTTGCAAGTTTTTCCACTTCTCAAAATCTTATTTGATTTGTTGCAAAACCCTATTAATAGTGTCCTGACCCAGGGCAACATCAGGACCATCTAGCAACCAATAATATTTACATGTTATTTTTCTTTACAATGTATATCTTTTTAATAAAGTTGAACAAAGGTTTGATTCAGAGCTTTGACAGCAATTTGATCAAATCTCAAAATTGACTTTTCACATTGTATTGGGAAATTGAACTGATCACCTCTGAAACAATTCACCATTTTTCTCAAATTTACTTTGAGTTGGACTGATTCAATTTGGCAATCTAATTCAAAGATACACACACACACACACACACACACACACATAATTGCTTTAAAGACACAAACTGATGGTTCAAATGTGCCATATGGCAACCAATAATATTTACATGTTATTTTTTTTTACAATGTAATAGAAAAACTGCTTATGAATGGGGTGTCTGAGGGAATATATAAATGCTTCTATTGTTTACACAGATGTGCGCTAGCGAGAACATACAGATGCAGCTCCATGCCAACTAACCTTTGTTGTCGATATTCTCAATCAGGAATCTGCTTTCATCAGCCTTTTTTCCCATCCTAGCAGATTCCAATAGCCAAGCCATAGTAATGGCAGGAAGATTCCACTTCTTTGCTGCTTCATATTTAGAGCCATCTGGCTCTTTTAGCACCAGATGAGTGCTGACAAGCATTCCTTTCTTTGGGTTGGCTCTTCTCACAAAGAATTCCTGGACTCTAAAACGACATTTAAAAAAAAAAATCTATTTTCCATAAGCATCAATAGTATTCTTAAAAAGAAAAACTACCAAAATAAATACAAGGCCATGAACAATCTTTTTCAATAATTTGGTAGTAATTTATATTATTAGTCTTTTTGAAAAGCATATACATTTTTTTCTTTCTCTTTTAATATGACAGAGGTTTAATATAGGATGCCAGAGCATTTTAAAAAGTAATGGTGTACAGACCTTGCCCCAAGTTGACTTGCCAAACATATTAAAGATTCTCTCTCTGCTCCACTAAACTGACTGAAAGACAACACAAAATGCTGTAATGGGGTGGCTCCTTCCTTCATTGGCACTGGGCTGAAAAGTGGACTTGATTGAGGATCTATCAGAGTCTGTTGTTCTATACACATCACCTTAGATAATGACATAAGAAGACATTAAACAACTTAGAAATGCTTTCATCCACAGTAATTCAAGAGTCTGACACACTAAAGGATAAAATGGCATATGATTGTAGAGAATTATTTGAAAACTTCAACACAATGATGCCTTCTTAAACTCTTTTTTTAAAATACAAATGGAATTGCAAATGTTTTGTGAATTAAAGTTAACATTATATTAAATTCTGTGTCTTCAAATCAGTGCCGATTCCCGGTAACTCTCTATAGACAAGTCACTGCAGCTTTCTTGACAACATTTTCAAAAATAAATTGCCATTGCTTGCTTCCGGAAACAAGAGAGAATAATTTACCAAGTGGAAATAGAATTTAGTCTCCTGGTTTATACCCTATATCCCTAACCACTATACCAAAGTGACTCTCTAAAGTTAATTTTAGTTCTAATTGACACAAATTGAGGCATTAGAACTGTTAAAATTGCTGTAGCTGTTTTATTCAAATACCCAATGATTTATTAACAGTGTTCCATTGGTGTTTGGGACTTAATGTGTAAATATTTGCACTGCTTTTGCTATAAAATCTCAATGATTAAAATAAAAAGAATAAAATCAGATCATAATTGGATACAAATCCTAATTTAGCATACATATAATTTGGATGTATACTATTCAATAGTAATTTTAAAATATCAACAATACTTCCAATGCCTATTGCTTTGTTGTTTACTTAATATATATTTGAAACATTATTTTTCAACTTCTTCTTACCAGCCATGTGTTTGTAACCACATATTCTACAGTTGATATGACTTTGTTTCCCAGAAGAGGAACCACAGCATAATCAGCAATTACTCTTTTTTCCTGGAGCAGAACCTTCCCAGCATTCTTTTCAATCAGAGCTCTTATGCAAGATTCATCTGCTTTGCCAAAACCAAGAATGAGAAACTTCTTTCCACTGAATAAGGCTCCTTCAACAACTAAAGAAGACTCAGCCAAGGATCTAACTGTGACCTCTTTTCCATCTTGAAATACAGTATGATCAGTTTCAGGGTGGTCAACAAAATGAACTAGAAGATAAATAAAATGTTAATTTCCTTTTTTTAGTATATTAGTGAACTATTCTGGAAGAATTATACACACTTTGTATGGACCGATGGCTAAACAATCACCTATGTGAGAAATCTGTTACATCTGGGAATTGACAAATCAGTTTGTTTGAATACATCATGCAATTTTTAGAAATGTGGGAGCTTTGCAATAAGAGAATGGAAGAACCAAAATCTAGTAGGTAGTAAGGAAAAAAATCCATATGAGAAAAGAACTAACAACATGGTCCAAGAAGCAAGGTGATAAGACAACAATTACATAAAAAAGATAGTAGGCTGTAAATTAAATCCTTGAAGAACAGTAGCTAAGGTTACCCAAATATCAAAGGAAAAAATAGAGTACAAGAAATAAAAAAAACATTTAAGAACATTTAGGACAGTTGTATGTAGACTATGAGCTACTAATAGAGAGAGAGCAAGTGTTAAGTATAACGATCATGCATATGCACTGAAGAAGAAATTAAAGAGAACAGATGATGGTGGAGTATATTTACTGGTTGATGACCATAAAAAGATTGTTTATTTATTCTGCCTGCTGCATGCATGCTTTCCTGTCCATCTCCCTGCTTTTCATGGACTAGTACAATGATGGCTAATCTTTTTGTCATCGTGTGCCAATGTGCCGGCACCCATAATGCAATGTGCATGTGCACACGACCCCCCCATCCTCCCGACACCACCCCCTGCACATGCGCCCCAGTCCTCCCATGCATGCGCCTTGCCTTCCCCCATGTCCCATTTTGGGCCTGGAAAGCCTCCTGCACCAACCTGGAACCCAAAATAGAGCAGGCAGCTACTTCCGGCCAGTTGCTCCCCTGCGCCCGCCTGCCTGGCCACCAGGAAAGGCCCCAAAGTTGCGCGACCCGGGATCCAGGTTGGAGGCCGTTCACACCGGCAAAGCAGCGCTGCCTCTTTGCTGGAGCGGCTACCTCTTTGCCAGGATGAACGGCCTGCTAACGCAGCCTCTTTGCAGAGGCAGCGGCGGCTCCTCCTCCTCCTGCCAGCCTCATGCTCTGGGCAGAGTCCAGGATGCTCATGCTCTGGGCAGCATCCAGAGCGTCCAGCTGCCTCTTTGCCGGTGCAAAAGGCTTTCTGCCGGAAAAGCCTTTTGCGGCGGAAAGCCTTTTGCAGTGGCAAAGAGGCAGCAGCAGATCCTCCTTCTCCTGCCAGCCTCGTGTTCCGGACAGCATCCAGACAGCGTCCAGACAGCAAGCCAGCAATGCCTGTCCTCCCCCTGCAGCAGCCCACTGGTGGATCCTGGTTTAGCACAGCTTCGGGGCCTTTCCTGGCGGCAGCGGCAAGACAGGCGCAGGGGAGCGACTGGCGGCAATGCTCGTGGCTGCCAAGGGGGTGGATGTCCTGGGACTGCATATGGTTGTTGATGGCATGGCCGGTGTGCACGTGCGCTAAGAGGAGCTCCCCAGTGGGCATGCACGCGCTGGGAAATGTACTTCTGGTTTCCAGCACACGCATGTGCACCGGCCAGCTAGTCTTCCGGTTATTGGGGCGCATGCATGTGTGATGACCAGCTGATCTTCTGGTTTCTGGTTCTGCTGCACGCATGAAAGCCAGCTGATCGTCGTGCGTGCAGGCACTCCAGTAACCAGAAGACTAGTTGGCGGGTGCACATGCGTGCACCGAAAACCCAGAAGACAAATGGGCGACACCGCACATGCCAGGCGACATGGCTCCCCATGCCACTTCGGGTACGCGTGCCATAGGTTTGCCATCACAGGACTAGTATCTTACCAACTTTGGAATCATGAGTAACATACTGAGATAACAATTCTTCATCAGTATCTGCAGCCCCCACAGTATTTACATGTTCTTTCTTCAACATATTATTTTTTTTGGAGATGAATGGCGGCTCAGAAGATGGAATATTCGCTTGTTGATAACTTGCAGGGGCATATTGCTCTTCGGGTATTAAATAACCTTTTTTAAAACATTCCAAAATCCATTGTACTGTCACAGCATGTGGCCTGATATTGAAAAAAACTATGAATTACATCATGTAGGAAAAGTATTCTATACCTCCTATGAAACCAAAGCAAAGTTTTTAAACATCTTAAGAGCACATAATACAAAGTTATGTCTAAAGTACACACTTTTTGACATTATTAACTGTGTGCATTTGAAGCAGTAATTTTCCCAGAGAAAGTATCTGTATCACAACATTTAATCATGATCTATATTTCTGAACTTAGTTTGTATAGAAATTGTCTTAGATGTTTACAACTTTTGAGATCACAGTTATGGAGAATCCTTTAATTTAATTCTTTTATTATTATTTTTACTTTTCTCTATATCTTTTTAATAAAGTTGAACAAAGATTTGATTCAGAGCTTTGACAGCAATTTGATCAAATCTTAAAATCGACTTTTTATATTGTATTGGGAAATTGAACTGATTACTTCTGAAACAATTCACCATTTTTCTCAAATCAAATTCACTTTTTGAGGTGGACTGATACAATTTGGCAATCTAATTCAAAGATATATATATATATATATATATATATATATAGAGAGAGAGAGAGAGAGAGAGAGAGAGAAAGAGAGAGAGGGGAGGGGGAGAGAGAGAGAGAGAGAGAGAGAGAGAGAGAGAGAGAGGGAGAGAGAATTGCTTTAAAGACACAAACCAATGATTCAAATATACCACAATCCACACACCCCTGCTTTTAAATATTTCATTCCAGAATGTTTTTTAAAATTAATAAATATCCTCACCACTCTTGAGAAAATGATAAAAATTGCAATAAACTCTATTTTAACATGCTGAATATTTACAAAAAATTTAGTTTTTAAAAATACCAGTAAATCTTAAAACTAGTTATCAATACCTCCGTTCTGTCTTCTTCAAAAATTGTTTTAATTCATTATCACAATCCCCCACAATAACATGTGTCACATCTTCATTTAGTTGATTAAAACGAACAGCACCACCAGAGTTAATCAGCTTTTTCATTTTATCTAATTTTCTGGCATTAAAGCCACAAAGATAAATCTAAAAGAAAAGCAGAAAAATATTTGAACTAATATAGGTGCGCTATTTAAGACAGATTAGACACTCCATATTCAATAGAAAAAAGTAACTCAGGGATGAACTGTGGAGTCCTTGGTTGTTTGCTTGCAAAAATCAAACGATGGCTATCACGGACAGAACATAATTTACACAAAAGTCAAAGAATTACTAGAAGACAAAGAAACCTTCATCCCAGTAAACACAATCCATTACAAAAACTGGACATCCCCTCAAGAGACGAGGAACACTACAATCAAGAAAGGTCAATAGAAGTGGTGGGTGAAATTAGTGGACTCATCCTCCCAAGCTTCTATGGACACCCAAAAATAGAAGACTGACATATCTCTTTGTCTAACTGTATCATTATCAAAGCCCCCAACATACAACATAGCCAAAGAACTTACAAAGGAATTTGGACACTGCACAGAAGAAAGTGAACATTCTATCAATTCCCCGCTACAGTGCCTCCAGATAATTAAAGATCTTTAAAAAAAGAAAATTAAATTATGATTTCATTCAATGTCACAACACACTTTACGTCCATAGATTCAGAACTAATCAGAGACAACAGTACTACATAACACAACCTAGCCGAATTCATTAAGACTTAAATACCCAGAACCTTCCAAAACAATTTAAGCAAATGAAAAGATCCACTAATCCAGGCATGTCAAACTGGCAGCCCACTCCAGTTTCCGCAAAGGCAAAAAAATGTCACAATACATCATGATCCAACCCGATGCAATTGAGTGTGACAGCCTTGCACTAATCCAACAACAACAACAACAACAATAACAAAAAATAGGAGCCATGTATATCACAGAATGTAAGGACTGTAATAGCCATTAAATAGGACAAATAGGCAGAAGACAAGCAGAGTGCATTCATACCAAACTAGAAGTCAGAAGACACAAGAAAAACTCATTACCTGTAGTCAAGATTTGAACAATATCCTAATCCAGAAACTAGCAAGAAGAAAACCATACCCCCATATATACTGGCAGGGCAAGCTACTATACATAATCACCGTGAGTTAGATGGCCATATAGATTTATCAAATAATAAACAAACAGGGAGCACACCTCACACTTACTAACACTGATGATGTTACCAGTAAGGTAATGGAGCGTCTGTAAGCAAACAACCAAACTCAGAGAACATTGATTCCACTTCCTTTCAGTTACAGCATCATTCAAATTTTATCTATAGCATTATGGTATTGTTCATTGTAGTATAGTTTTTTTCTTCCATTCAATCATATCTGTTTTGTCAAAAGTGATTTGTCATTGTCTCATTCCCATGATTGAGAGAAAGTCACTGGCTCAATGTAATCGAACTTGCTATGTGCCTCAGGAAGGAATATAACTCAATCTCCCAATTTCTAACCTGATTCCATAACCACTATACTAAACTGGCTGTCATAGTTCATTACTATTTACTATATATTACTCTGGTACTAGCACAACTCAGTATTCAGCATTTCTTCAGTATGTTCCTATTATTGATCATTTTTAGTTTCCTCTATTATCAATGAGGTATTGCATTAAAATGTTACTTAATTCAGTTCCATGGGGAAAGAAAATAATTTAACAGAGTTTGTAAATAATGGCTTTTGCCTTCTTTTTTTCAATCCGAGGTGCAATAATAATGGACAATTGATTTTAACAGATTATTCGGAGGTGAAACATCAGATTCTGCTTAGTTACATTCATGAACAATATAATTTCATAAATTCTAAAATCTATAGAATTATCTGGGTAATTTTACAATTGAACATGCACTATTAAACATACTCGGCATCCATCCAGTAAATCCTCACGTGCTTGCAAAGAACTAATATTCAAGTTGTTCAGCTCATCAGGCAAAGGATCCAGTCTGCTATTCAAAACAGAACTACATGATGTTTCATTAATGTCACTTAAGTTGATATTTGAAATATGACTAACTTCCGAAAGTGTTCGACCTTTAAATAAAATTCAGATGAAAAAGTTATATATCAATGATTTTGGAAAATTGCATTAATATATCAACTACAACACTTTCTCATTTCATAGAAGATTAAGCAAGAATAAAAATCATACTGAACACTAGTTAACTTTCAGTCTCCATTAATTAATTTCTTCCTTCTGTTATGCTAAGTACAACATAGTTTGCTATCAATGTATGCAAAAAAGTGCTTAGTATTTTCTAATGCTTACAAAGTAATGGCTTATTCATTATTCAGGACACATTATTTCAGGTTATGAATATTATTTGTAGGAAATACTGCCAAAGGGAAAGAGAGAGACACTGAAAGAGAAAAAATTATGAATTTCTTACTTATTTTAAGATAGCTTATATTAAACCTATTTTTAATTCCGTAACAACAATCCTGTCGTTAGTAGTTTTCCCGAGAAAGAAACTAGCCCAAAGGCATCCTGTAGTTTCCATGGTCTCCCCAGTTTAATCCAACAACTCTTATATTAGCCCTCAAGAAGAGATAGAATGTCATTCATAGAATTTCACTGTAATGATTTCCTATATTGTCATAAACATATTTTGTAAGACACGCTTTTCATAGTTCTACACATAATTTCCTTCACTGAAAAGATAACCATTTATCTTCAATAAAAACTTATTTTTCATATTGGTTTTGATAGAATTGTGGACATAGGAGTGAAAAACAATGAACAAAGATACTGGAAAATGTAGTTCAATCATAGCTACTGAATCAAGTAACTTATCTTGCTATTCAGCAGAATTCTTCAAGCCTTTTGAAAGATACACTTTGCAATTTGTAGGAGCATGTCTGAAATGGAATGGGACAACTTGCTGCAGCCAACTCACCGTGGCCAAATCGCCATGGTCAACTCACCATGGCCAACTTGCCACAG
Organism: Arizona elegans; assembly: GCA_022577455.1. Lineage (NCBI taxonomy): Eukaryota > Metazoa > Chordata > Lepidosauria > Squamata > Colubridae > Arizona > Arizona elegans. The sequence continues at coordinate 60,347,668 of JAKOOJ010000004.1, forward strand.
GATAACTCACTGCAGGACAACTATTCAATGTAATCATTTAAAATAATTTTAAAATATTTTAATTTTTGTTATTTACATTTCATATTGTCCCACCTTTGGTATCCTTTCTTTATTGATTCTATTTCCCTATTTTTTCAATATTAGTGTAATTCTTGTCTCGTGGTGTGTTGGCCATGGTGAGTTGGCTGCAGCGAGTTGTCGTAGAGCCTGTCTAAAACACCTCTTTTCAAATTAATAAAACAAATTTATCTCTTGGAGCACATATGAGTGCAAAAAGATACAGTTGCTTTATTTATTTGAATAGGTTTTCAAATGCATTTCCTCATGATGCACCCCCTTTTCAAAAACCATGTACAGCCTTATTTAATTTATTTTCCATCAAGTTTTTACTTTTTAAAAATTTATACGTATCATTATGTGGATGGTGTGGTGTTTATCATACATTTCAATACAAATAAACATATTCATAATTATTACATTCCATTTTCCTTATTCTGTATTATTTACCCCTATCTTTTACACAAAATTTTTATTTTCATATAAATATTAACGTATGCAAATCTAAACCGATATGCTTTAACGTCCACCCTATTATCTTTCGTTATAATTTCAATAGTATAACCCTCAAGTAGAAAAAATACGAAATTGCCCGTGTTTTCTTTTCTCCATATTTCACCCAATTTTACAACAACAATCCATCTCCTTTTCTCTTCTTTCTCATCCCTCTCCTCTCTTCTCCCCTCTCTCTACTTATCTCCTTCCTTCTGCTCTTTTTCCCCCTCCTTCCCTCTCTCCTTCTCCTCTCCCCTATTTTCCCTCTCTTCTTCTCTGCTTCCCTCTCCTTCCCTTTGTCAGCGTTCCAGAAAAACCCCAACTCCAAGCAAAGACGCAGAAGCAAGCATTTTTCCAAAGTTCTCTTTGCTAGAATAGGCAAACTGGCACATCTGGGGAAACCTGAATCTAAAAAATCCGGGTTTTCCTTCAGTAAGTCAAAGCTCCCAAAACCATCCCCTCCCCAGTCGATCACATGCTCCAATCAACATCCGTTCCATTTCGACCCAGCCCCTGACAACTCCTCCTCCAGATGCTGGATTTTCCTGACCTTGACCAACAGGAAGAATGTTGGTAGAATGCTACTAACAACCCCCCTCCTTAATCCCCCGTCCTACTTTCCCACATTAGAGAGGTGACAGCATTGAAGCTTCTGGCCTAATATGGCTTCCAAAGCTGACAGGTGTTCCCCCCTGCAGAAAGAACCACATCCTCAAAAATAAAGCAGACAAAACACAAAAAAAGGGGGTAACACCGTGCACAAGACCCCTTAAGCCCCTTTCCCCCCTGGCAGGGGGACCTTTCGGTTTCTCAGGAAATTTATCATGAAATTGTTTCACTAGAGCAGGGGTCTGCAACCTTAAACACCCAAAGAGCCATTTGGACCTATCTCCCACAGAAAAGAAAACACCAGGAGCCACAAAACCCTCCCCGTGCCTGACTATTTCTTGAGCGGCCACAAAACTAGTATATGTAGTTGAATTAAATGTTCTGAAACTTTTCTTTTCTTGGATTTATCCATGGTTGGCCTACCGGGGGTTGAAAAGTTCAATAAATCGCATGCCAGTGGGTATTGCACATTGGGGGTTGTGTCACATATTTTGAGTGACAGGGAGCCACAGCAGAGGGATGAAAGAGCCACATGTGGCTCCAAAGCCGCAGATTGCTGACCCCTGCACTAGAGTATCAGCATTTACATCCCAACTCTTCACCCAAGTAGCTTCAGCTAAAGGGTAACCTTTCCAATGTACCAAATATTGTAAGGGACCCCTGTAGAATCTAGAATCCAGTATTTTCTTCACCTAATAATGAGTCTCCCCTTGCACTACCAAAGGAGGGGGTGGAGCAGCTGGCAAGGTTCTTAGGTTAGATTCTCTGGCCGGTCTCAATAAGCTACTGTGGAAAACGGGGTGTATTTTCTCTAATATGCGAGGGAGGCTAAGTTGGACAGTCACTGGGTTAATAAATTTCACTATAGGGAAGGAACCTATGAATTTAGGTCCAAACTTCTTGCTGGGTAACCTCAATCTTAGGTACTTGGTTGACAAATACACCTTATCGCCTATTTGGAAAGGTGGTTGGAGGGACCGGCGTTTGTCAGCCTGGGCCTTATATCTTTCTGCTGATTCAGCTAAAGCTTTCTTAGTATTCTCCCAACCCTTTTTCAACGAGGTTATCCATTCCGTTAGGGACATAGAAGTGGGCGGCTCTCTAGGTAACTCAGGCATCGGCACAAAATCCATGCCCGTTGTTATCTGAAAAGGAGTCAACCCAGTACTGCTGTGTACTGCATTATTATAAGCCACCTCTGCGAGTGGTAGCAAGTCCGCCCAGTTTTCCTGTTCATAATTTACATAACACCTAAGTATTGCTCCACCACTGAGTTCAATTTTTCAACCGATCCGTTAAGTGATGGGTGAAAAGTTGAGCTAAACCCCTTGGCCGAGGGTAGTCCATTGCAGGCAGTGAAGTGTGCTTGCTTGGAGAATAAATCAATGACAGTCCAAATAACTCTGTTACACCCCCCCCCCCACACTGTCAGGGAGCTCAACTATGAAGTCCATCGCAATCTCCTCCCAGGGCTTGGCCACAGCCTGGAAAAGTCCAGGGGGCTTCCCTGGTCTGGATTTCATGGTGGCGCAGGTGGCGCAGCTCCTCACATAGTCTTCCACATCAGCTTTCATCTTTGGCCACCAGAATTGTCTCCTAGTGAAATGGAGGGTTTTTAAAAATCCAAAGTGGCCCCCTAGTCGAGAATCATGACTCCTCTCTCCTCCCTCTTCACTGAGTCTTCGCACCACCCAGGGTTTAGGTAGATGCTGAGGCTCAGCACCCCGACAGCCTCCTTACAGGGTGCCGTTAGGCTTTAAAAGAGATTTGGGTTAATGTCAGCATTCCAGAAAAACCCCAACTCCAAGTAAAGACGCGGAAGCAAACATTTTTCCAAAGTTCTCTTTACTAGAATAGGCAAACTGGCACATCCGGGAAAACCCAAATCTAAAAAGCCCAGGTTTTCCCAGTAAAAGCTGGGAAGCTCCCAAAACCATCCCCTTTCTCCCCAGTCGATCACATACCCCAATCAACATCCGTTCCATCTCAACTCAGCCCCCTGACCACTCCTCCTCCAGATGCTGCATTGCCCTGACCTTGACCAACAGGAAGAATGCTATTATGTCTATTAACAACCCCCCTTCTTAATCCCCCCTCCTACTTTCCCACACATAAGAAGGTGGCAGCATTGAAGCTTCCGGCCTAATATGGCTTCCAAAGCTGACACCCTTTCTACTCTTTTCCTCCCCTTCACTTCCCTCTCTCCTTTCCCCTCTCTCCCTTACTCTTTCTCCCCTCCCTTCCTACTCCCTTCCACTCCACTCCATTTCCCTCTCTCTTTTTGTTGTATATAATATTCTCAATACCTACAGGATATGGTGTATTTTCCAATTAATATCTCTTTCAACTATAACTATACAACTTCTTAAAATTACATTCAAAAATAAAAGAAACAGACTTAGTCACTTAAACATGTTATTGATAATAATAATCATAATTATCATATTGATTAATCTTCATGTTAATAATTTTACACACATCATTCTAATCAAATATATATACGGTATATGCAACTACAATATTATTCTTTTAATACTAACATCATTTCATTGATCAAACAGCATACCGTCTGAATACAAGCCTTTTATTCCATCTACTTTGAATCCATAATTTAATTTTTTTTCCTTGCCCTGTCTTTTGCCACTATTTAATTTGAAAGCTTTCTGCTCTAAATCCTATCATTTCCCTCCAAAGCTCTTCCTGTTCCTCCCATTTCTTTTTAAAATCTTTTAAAATGTTTTCCCAGTTTTAATTAAGCAATTCTAATTAATTTTAATAGTGTCTCCTCCTTATTATCTTCTTTTTGTTGGTTTCTCAGTTCTAATTCCCCTTTTGTTCCAGCTGATGATTCCATTCTTTCCTTCTTGTCCTGGTCTTTACTCCTTGTCTCTTGTATAAAATTTTCCTGTCTTCTATTTATACGATCAAATATTTCCACCATGTCCTTGTGTAGTTCCAGGATAAGGTCCTTAATGTCCTTAATGTTTTGAATCATTAACTCCATTCTGTTTGAGTCTCCACAATTGTCAGTTCAGAAACCAAACCTCCAAGTCAAATTTAAATGACTCATACTGATGAGTCAAATCAGTTAGTTACTTCAGGGATCCTCCACTCCTCAAGTCGTTTTTGTATATTCAATAGTATTTAGGGGGTCCCCAGATACAAATTCTTTTTTAATATTCCAGTGGTTAGAAGGTAAATATGTATAGTTCAACAGTTATTTCCCTTTATTTCAATATTTACTCCCAAGTTGCAAAAATTCACTGTCATCAGCAGATGGCGCTCTTTACTTCACTCTGCTACCTCTTTGCTTTTATTTTGACTCTGCTGCCGCTCTGATTTTATTTTGAGAAGTCCAATTTATTTATCTTGCTTAGTTTAACTTAGTAACTCCATTACTGATGGCTAATTATTTGAAGAAAAGGTAGGTTTATAGTTCCAGCATCTTAATATGCCTTCTTAATATCACGCCTTTTGTTTTGGGGATTCCATTTCCAACTTAATTTTCTTTTTAAACAAATATTTACTTCTTTAAATTTCCAATATGCTTTTTCACAATAGTTACATGCCACTGTAACAAATTGTTCTAAAAGGTATTCCTCTTAAAAAATGTTGGGGTCCGACTCCAGATGTAAATCTTTTCTTACCCAGACGATACACCATTCACCGTTTCTCTGCTCCTGCACACACTTATGGTTTCTGGCTGTCTCTGGCTTCATGGCAGTCATTTTAACTGCCGCTGTTCCTAGTCTTTGGATGAGGGGGTTTTCCAAGTCAGGGAGGGGAGATGCAGCTCCCCTCAACGTACTTCACAACCCCTACAAGGTGGCTATGGCTTCAAATGAAGCCCCCAACAGGGAGAGCTCGAAACGGACCCGTGGAGGTCATGGATCTCGCTTCCGAAGGTGCCAGAAGTTCAACCAGAAGGCTCAGCCTTATTTAATTTATATGCTGCCTATATCACCTAGAGACAACTTTAGTGACTTATAATCAATAAAGACAACTATATGAAATATTAAAGCAATAAATAGAAACAATAAATTATCTTAAAATTAATAAAGATGTGAAAGGAGCAAGATGCACATGGGGAGGAAGTGGGGTCTTATTTTAGCCCTTTAACCACATCCAGAATGATATAACCCCATTGAAACCTCAGATTTGTTGGCAGAGTCAGGTCTTTAGGTCCTTTCAAAAGGCCAAAAGAATGAGTGCAGATCTCACTTTGGCACAATGTTCCAAAAGCAGAAGCCATGGCAGAAAAAGTTCTCTTAGACCAGTGGTTCAACCTTCCTAATGCCGCGACCCTTTAATACAGTTCCTCATGTTGTGGTGACCCCCAACCAGGGGTGGGTTCTAATTTCTTTTACTACCGGTTCTGTGGGCGTGGCTTATTTTGTGGGCATGGTTTGGAGGTCATGTGACTGGGTGGGCGTAGCTAGCTGGTCATGTGACTGGGTGGCCATGGCTATGTGTATAGGGACTACTCAGAGGGCTGAAAAAAGTCATTTCTGACAGGTCCTCGCACTTTTGACTGGTCCTCACACTTATGACCATCCTCACATTTAAGAATCCTGCCCGTGCAGCATGCTTAACAACCATGTCACTCATTTCACAACTGCTTCTCTTCACCATGGTGACAAGGTAGGGCAAAAACGTAAAATGTGAGGACAGTCGTAAGTTCGAGGACTGGTCAAAAGTGCGAGGACCAGTCAGAAATAACTTTTTCAGCCCTCTGAGTAGACCATATGCACAAAAGGACTACCCAGAGGGCTGAAAAAAGTGATTTCTGACAGGTCCTCGCACTTTTGACCGGTCTTCACACTTATGACTGGTCATCATTTATGCCCATTGTAGCATTCTTAACAACTGTGTCACTCATTTCACAACTGCTTCTCTTCACCATGGTGACGAGATAGGACAAAAACGTAAAATGTGAGGACAGTCGTAAGTTCGAGGACTGGTCAAAAGTGCGAGGACCAGTCAGAAATAACTTTTTCAGCCCTCTGAGTAGTCCATATGCATAAAAGGATACAGCAATAGAGAGGGATGAAGGAAGGGAAGGGAAATTAGAGTAGGAGTGAGGGTAAGAGAGGGAGGAAGAGAGGAGGAGAAGGAGAAAGGAAGAGGAAGTAGGGAGGAGAAGAAGAGGGTGAGGAAGAGAAAGTAAGAAGGAAAGAAAAGAGAGAGGTGGTAGGTTTGGGGAGAAAGATTGCTGTACAATAAAAAAGATGAAAGGGAAGAAAGCCAACCCCAAACAAATATAAAGATATTAAGATAAAGAATGAATTGTTAAACTTTAAAGAATAAAAGAGAACAAATATGAATAACAATAATTAGAAACACACATACAAACATACAATGTATTTTCTTTGAACAGAGTATTTGGCCGGTTCATAAATTTAAACAGTGTTTAGTCATTTCGATTAAATTTACAATTTCTATATTTCCTTTTTGCCATATTTATTCCTCATCTATTTTTGTATAAAACCAATATTACCCTTCATCCTCATCTCTAATCTTAATCAAATTCAATTTTTCCCTTCTATTCTATATTATACCCCTTCCCATTGTCATCTATTTTTATATCCATCCTCACATTGGTTAATTATGTAATATTACAGTTGCTTAATATAAATTCAACATTTTAATATAAATCAATTAGTTATATAACTACCTTTTTTGTATATTAATCAATATGAACATGAATATTCCAATTATTTCCATGCAATCCAATTTCTTACAAATCAATTAATTATATTTACCAATAGTAATAAACCAAATAATTTCCCCCATATACTCCTCCAAACCACAACTTAACCATTTCTGCTTTATACACAATATACAATTAATAGTATCTCAATTATTACAATTCCCTAGTTAAATAGAGCTTTTTTTCTTTTGTGTTTTAAAATCTTGAACTCTCCTCTTTTTCCCTAAATTTCCCATGGTTTGCACCTACCTTTTTTGGTGAGGAAAAAGAAAAGAAATCTGCTTGCCTAGTTTTCCAACGTTGCAGCAACAGCAAAGCCAACACCCTGCTTTACTTCCAGTTTCGTTTTTCAGCATAGCTTAGGGGGAAAAAAATCTGCACTCTTTGCAAGCAAGCAGCAGAGCCCTGAGCAAAACAGCTGAGAGTCGGGAGCCGATCTAATCAAGGGCTAATTAGCCTATGCTGAAGCTCCGCAGGCCAATAAAATTACAAAAAAACACCGAACCATTTGTTAAATTGCTGGCTCCCCCGCCCCTCGCCCACCACTATTTATTGGCAATAAATAATGGTGCGGAGGGGCGGGGTAAACCAGCAATTTAACAAACTGTTCGGCTGCACCACTGGCTATAGGGCAGCCCTTTGAAGCCCCGCGGCAAGAATTTAAACCGTTTTTTTTTTCCTCTAGCCATCGGAGGCACTAATAGATTGGGAGTGGGCGGGGTAAACGAACGGCCGGCAATCCAACAGAGCAGAGAGTGAGGGTGAGTGAAGGCGTGGGGGGGGGCGAGAGAGGGCTTTGGCGACCCCTGTGAAATGGCCGTTCGACCCCCAAAGGGGTCACGACCCCCAGGTTGAGAACCGCTGTCTTAGACCCTGCCAGTTGGAATTCCTTGACCAACAGGGTGCACAGAATGTCCCTTCTGCTGGCATGAGTGGGGTGAGCCAATCCTATTGGGGAGAGATGGTTTCTCAGATAAGTGGACCCAGGCCAGAAAGGGCTTTAAAGATAAGAACCAACTCCTTGGATTGGATCCGGAAGCAAACTGACAACCAGTGAAATTTGTGCAACAGCAGTATAACACGGGCCACCCTAGGGACTTCAAGAATTGTCCATGTAGTCGCACTCTATGTGAATTGTAGATTCCAAATATTTCTCAAGGATAACACCATGTAGAGCAAGCTTCAATAGTCCAAGTGTAAGATGATCAAGGCTTCAGTAACTAAGTATAGGGATTTCCAAAGCAAGAAAGAGCACAACTGGCACATAACACAAAGTTGTGCAAAGGCTCTTTTCTGCCATGACTGCCACATGCTTTTGAATAGGAGTTTCAAATCCAGGAAAACTCCAAGATTCCTGATCTGCCTGGGGCAGTTCAACCCCATCCAGAATTGAAGATGCTAAAGTCCAGAATCCTAAATTGTCATGCATCCTAAGTCCCTCAGTCAGAAGAAGCTGAGAGAACCCTCGCGCATGCCCAAGATGGCGACTCCTGATGGAGCACCGGTTTTGCGGGGGTAATGTCCTGACGGTTGGGGGGTCCTTAGGGCCAATTACCCACCTATGGCCCATGGTGTGTTGAGAGGGCTGATTTGCCGATCTGATGGGAGCGTTTTCGGCTCCGGAAGACCTTTTAGGAGAGCGGTTTGTGGCTTCGCTCTCTGAAACAGCTTATAATGAGACGGGCGGTGCTGGCGGGATTTGAGTCAACGAGTTTGGGCCGATAGGTTCGTGACAGTCGGCCCTGCATTCATCAGAGGCTGCCGGAGGGATGGCGATATGCGGCTGCGGTGACTGTCTGGCACCCTCGGCTGACTTCGTTGGACCCTTGGCAAGATCGGAGGCTGCCTGCGGAGGCCGGCAGTGGGCGGAGTCGGCGCGGAGGAGGCCGATGGTGATGGCGGTGGTGATGACGGCGCCCAAAATGGCACCCGAAATAGCAGTTACAGTTGGCGGTTACAGGCGGCAAAAATCGAAGCAATTTAGGGACCAAAGAGGCCACAAAAAGGAGAATAGGGACCTTTCTTATTTATTTTCAACTGAACTCCTGGGCAATGGAGAGATGCCGACCCTTCCATTATCGGGCCAACCCTGGATTACCTCCCAGAGGCCTCCCCCCTCTCTTTCTATAGGGGGGGGTTAAACCTTCATGCATAAAAGACCTAAAGAAGGCTAAGGAGATTAGAAAGGATTGTTGTGTCTATCATGGGGGCTTTGCTTCTACAATGTGACTGCCTTATTCCATCTCTCCTCCTGTATTTTTATCTCCTGTCGCCCCTTTTGTGACCGGATATTCAGCTTTTTGTGAATCATTTGCTATCCAGGTTTGTTGTTTCCTGTATATCAGGATGAGAATTTCCTTACTTTTATTTCATCTGAGTCTCCCTGGATTTTCGCCTACTATATATATTTCCCAGACTATCCATGTCTCTAATCTCAAGGATTGGCTATTCCATCTATGCCTAGGTACAACATTGAAAGAACAGGACTATAGCTGCTGTTTTTCTCCCTTATATCTGGTTGCCGTGAGAGGGTGATCGATGTTTACATCTGAGTTCAAAATGGCTTTTTTCTACCGCTGATGTGAGAGATCAGCGAGACTAAAATGACTTGTACCTCTGATTGATACTCTCTCCACAGGACCCTGGATAACTAGGACATGCCTACCAGCTATAGACTATCTAGGTACAAAATGTACTCATTGGGAGAACTCCTCAAACTGCGAGATGCCCCCCTCTCACAGGTTGTGGCCCTCTTCTTTATCAAGGGCCTATCTCGATGACAGACTTTGGAGTCCGGAGAGATGGCATACAGCAAAAAGAAGGTTATGGGGATTTTTAGGGAAATTTCTTAATAAGATTTTAAGGGATTCTGGGAGGTAGGTAGGTTACGTGGGTTCGGGGGAAGACCCGCGGGGGAGGGTATCTGGGCCAGCCGTAGGGTGTGGCATGGGAGGTGCGAACTCGGGGGTCAAGGAGATGATTAGATCTTATGATACAGATGCCCATAACATCGATACTGTAGGTGGGAGGGGCAGATATGGCAGGAGCAGGGGGCCACATCATCTTGCGGGAGTGCGTCCTCGCTGTTTACAAGCGGTGGCGCGCTCCGACCCTCAAAGCTCTTCTCGTTCCCCAGGTTATATGGAACCTCGGGCCCCAGGCCTTCGGCTGATGCTGTGCAACGCCAGGTCCGTGGTAAATAAAGCCCCCCTCATTTGTGATCTTATTCAGGAGGGGGGTGCGGACCTGGCGGGTATTACGGAGACTTGGTTGGGCCAGGAAGGGGGAGCCCCCCCTTGTTGATATGTGCCCACCAGGTTTCCGTGCTTTCCATCAGCCAAGGTCTCAAGGGAGGGGCGGAGGGGTGGCGGTTGTTATTAACGAAGGTCTTGAACCGAGGGAGGCCACTGTTCCTCAGACGGCTGGATGTGAGTCCCTCCTTGTGAAGTGGGGTCATAGGGTGCAGTTGGGCTTGCTAGTCATGTACCTGGCTCCCTGCCACATGGCAGCAGCCCTGCCTGAGCTGCTTGATGTTATAGCCGCGGTGGCTGTTGACACCCCCAGGCTTATGGTCATGGGGGATTTTAACCTGTCATCAGTTGGCGAGACGTCTGAGGTGGCTCGGGAGTTCATGGCTTCCATGACGGCTATGGACCTGACCCAGTTAATTTATGGCTCTACTCACATGGGGGGACATACACTGGACCTTGTTTTCGTCTCTGGACAGTGGTTGAGTGATCTCGAGATAGGGGATATAGTGATTGAACCCTTGTCATGGTCAGATCACTCCCTCCTTTGCCTGGACTTTCGAACCGCCACACCCTGCCGCAGGGAGGTGGAACCGACAAGGTGGTTCCGCCCCAGGCGCCTGATGGATCCTGAGAGATTCCAGATGGAGCTTGGGCCATTTCCTGAGGTTCTGGCACACGACTCGGCTGAGGACTTAGTGGCCGCCTGGGATAGGGCGGCGGCTGAGGCTTTAGACCGAGTCGTGCCTTTGCGGCCTCTGACCCGGCGCCGGTCTCACCTGGCTCCTTGGTATACTGAGGAGCTGAGGGAGATGAAGCGCCGGAAAAGACGCCTAGAGAGCAGTTGGAGGGCTAGTCGTTCTGAATCCGACCGAACACTGGTAAGATCTCATATTAAGAATTACCTAGTGGCGATAAGAGTAGAGAAGAGTAACTACTTTTCTACTCTTATTGCGTCATCAGATAATCGCCCAGCCGCCCTGTTTAGGGTGACCCGCTCTCTGCTCCATCAAGAGATGCGGGAAGACCCCTTGGAGGGTAGAGCTGAGGATTTTGTACAATATCTGTATGACAAAATTGCTCAGATTCGGGAACAGCTAGACTGACTGGATTGATCCAGAGGAGATGACAGGGGCAGGTCCTGAGAATATTATTTGGGAAGAGTTTGATCCTGTGACTCCCGAAAGCGTGGACAGGATACTGAACAGACTAAATGCGACCACATGTTTATTGGACCCGTGTCCCTCCTGGTTGGTACTGGCCTCCCGGGAGGTGACGCGAGGCTGGCTCCAGGAGATTATAAATGCTTCTTTGAGTGAGGGTGTCTTTCCCACCGTCTTGAAAGAGGCGGTGGTGAGGCCCCTCCTCAAGAAGCCCTCCCTGGACCCAGCTGTGTTAGCAAATTATCGTCCTGTCTCCAACCTTCGCTTTGTTGCGAAGGTTGTTGAGAGTGTGGTTGCACGACAACTGCCTCAATACCTGGATGAATTGAATTATCTAGATCCGTTCCAGTCGGGCTTCAGGCTCGGGTACAGCACAGAGACAGCATTGGTCGCATTGGTTGATGATCTCTGGAGGGCTCGGGACAGGGGTTGCTCCTCTGTCCTGGTCCTACTAGACCTCTCAGCGGCTTTTGATACCATCGATCATGATATCATGCTGCACTGGTTGGAAGGGTTGGGGGTGGGGGGCACTGTTCTACAGTGGTTCTCCTCCTTTCTCTCTGACCGGTCGCAGTCTGTGTTGACAGGGGGGCAGAGGTCGACCCCGAGGCCCCTTATATGTGGGGTGCCACAAGGATCGGTCCTCTCACCCTTCTATTCAACATTTATGTGAAGCCGCTGGGTGAGATCATCCATGGTTTTGGGGTGAAGTACCATCAGTACGCTGATGACACCCAGCTGTACATCTCCACCCCAGACCACCCCAATGATGCCCTCGAGGTGATGTCCCGGTGCCTGGAGGCCGTACGGATCTGGATGGGGAGGAACAAACTCAGACTCAACCCATCCAAGACCGAGTGGCTGTGGTTTCCGTCGTCCCGATATAGTCAGTTGGCGCCATCTCTAACTATTGGGGGCGAGTCGTTGGCCCCCACAGATGTGGTTCGCAACTTGGGCATCCTCCTGGACTCGCGGCTGTCTTTAGAAGAGCATATGACGGCCGTGGCCAGGAGGGCTTTTTATCAGGTTCGCCTGATTCGCCAGTTGCGTCCCTTTCTGGATCGGGACTCGTTATGCAAGGTCACTCATGCCCTTGTCACCTCACGCCTGGATTATTGTAATGCTCTCTACATGGGGCTCCCCTTGAGAAGCACCCGGAGATTCCAACTGGTCCAGAATGCGGCAGCGCAGGTGGTGATGGGAGCAATGTGGCGCTCTCATGTAACCCCCCTCCTGCGCGAGCTGCAGTGGCTCCCGGTGGTCTTCCGGGTGCGCTTAAAGGTTTTGGTTACTATCTTTAGAGCGCTCCATGGCTCAGGACCAGGGTACTTACGAGACCGCCTCCTTCCACCAATAGCCTCTCACCGACCAGTTCGCTCCCATAGAGAGGGACTCCTCAGGGTGCCATCGGCCAAACAATGTCGACTGACGACCCCCAGGGGAAGAGCCTTTTCTGTGGGGGCACCTACCATCTGGAACGGGCTTCCCCCAGAGTTACGAAACATCCAAGATTTACGCATATTCCGCCGTGCCCTGAAAACGTTTCTATTCCAACAAGCTGGTCTGGCCTAACTCTCCCTTTTTAATTGGCTTTTAAATTGGCTTTTAAATCGGGTTTTAGACCTCTTTTAGATAAATTTGGATGTTTTAATCTTTGAGCCTAAATTACTTAATCTGTTTTTAATAGTTTTTAACTTCTATATGTATTTGTATTTATTATGGCTGTTCACCGCCCTGAGTCCTTCGGGAGTAGGGCGGTATACAAATATGAAAAAATAAATAAAAATAAAAATAAATAAATAGTCTTACCATGGTTCACATTATATAAATTATTATGGTATCTGCATATAATTATTTTTACAATTATTTTTATAGCAAAACTATCATACTCAGCACTCATCAAGGAGGACTGAACATGCTCAGTAGCCATAGAAAGCTGCAGCTTGGGAGAAGAGCTGAAAAGTGGATAGAATATTTTCTTAAGGGGATGGCTAAAAGGAGAAGTTGATATATAATACAGGTAGTTGATTTATGATCACAATTAAGGAAACAATTTTTGTTGTTAAGCAAAGCAGTTTTTAAGTGAATCCCACCCAATTTTATGATCTTTTTTTGCCATGGTTATTAAGTGGATCACTTGCAGTTGTTAAGCAAATCTGGCTTTGCTGTTGACTTTGCTTGTCAGAAAGTCACAAAAGGCAATCACACGATCCCAGGACACTGCAACTGACATAAATACATACCAAGTACCTGAAATTTGATCACATGTTCAGATACTGAGATATTTATATGTCAAAAACTACCTGTATTTTGTTATACTTAAAAATGTAACAAAAATAATCTGAGCAGAGCATCCCAAAGTAAACAGTCACAATAGAATTCAGGCCTTCAAATATTTATGGGCCAGTACATTCCTAAAAACAAACAAACGAATAAATAAATAAATAAATAATAAAAGTAAATTATGCAATCTTAAATCAGTTAATAATTATACAAATAATCTAGATAATATAGGAAATCTGTCCCTTTATGTATTACTTACTGTCTGGCTTGCTAGCTTGACTTGTAGGAGTTGAAGTGCTTGGTGCGCTATCTTGCTTTGTGCTAGGAACTATCAAATACATTGATTCATCCTGACAAAATCTCTTTTCAATGCTGTCAAAAAACCACTGCATGGATATACAATGAACATTCCACCTTTTTGCACATTCGTATTTCTGGCCTTTCCCAAGAAGAGACAAAATCATAATAAATAATACATGTTTCAATTCTTCTGAAGCCTGTAAACTGCATGAGCATGAATGTACAAAGCAAGCTTTGTAGACATTTTCTAGACATTTTCTTAAATAAATATACTAAATCTTTTTGCTCCAATTTATTCTGTAACTATCTACAGAACAACACTGTGGCAGGCAGTTTGGAATAAAGAAAGACTCCTTACTCTAAAACAACCAACTGTACTTACTAGCTAAAATGCTACAGACCTTATTCTATATACTTTTAAAAATCAACTTGAGAGACTGCACTCACAAACTTATTTTTTAGACTACATTGAAACATAAAGTGCTTACATTTTCCTTATAAAAATGATCCCTTAGCTATACAGTGACACAATACAATATAGCTATGTGTGAGCCTTTTTGCATACGCAATTATGTATAATTAGGTCATCACAATGGTAATACATTACTAACAAAGAGACTTTATACTGCAACATCAGTGGCTGGCTAATGCTATATATCGTTAGTAGAGAATGCCTCTCTATTAAGCCCTTTGTGCTGCATCAATAAAATGTCATGAGATAACAGCCAATGAGGCTCAAAGTTATTTTCTGTTTGGTTTTACATTTTATATACCTAAACTCAAAAATTCAAACATGTCCAAGAAATCACCCTTACAATTAATTTAATTCAGTAAGTAGAAAAATATGGGATTGGATCCACAGATTACTGATAGGAAAATCACCTGTGCGAATTTGCTCTCTGAACACTTTCAGCAACATAAAGGGAAATTTTCTATTTGTATGTATAAATCTTGCTCCCTTCCTTCCCCTCATTAAGGAAAGTTTCCAACCATTCAAAATAGATTTTTAAGTTGCAGATGAAAAGACTTTTTCCATTTGCCAAAAGTGAGGTCTGGATGCAAGGTCAGACAGCTTTGATTTTTTAGGTTCCAGTATTAATTTGCTGATTAGCATATTCAGATCTATATGATTTGCTAAATAAACATAAAAAAATCAGGTACCATAGCCTATCATTTCAATTTAGCAGGCTGTTATCCAAAATTGCCACTGTTCTTATACAAAAGACCTGCACTATAAAAAAAACTCTGGAGAAGAAATGTCAATAACTACTTTTTTCAATAGCCTAATGTGCAGCCTTATCTCAAGAGGAAAACTTAACTTTTTTTTTCTATCTAGACTAAGTTAACTACAATGTATTCATCCTTTAAAGTTTTCCTTTAAAAATGATTCAGAAATTTAAGCCTGTATAGAAAACAATCACTATTCTTGAGAATTGTAATCAGATACACTGCTCACTGGTGTTTTCAGGTTTGATTTAAAATGTTGGCGGCAACTTTTAAAGTTCTGAGCACTTTTAGCTTGAGTTACCTAAAACATCTATTCCATCATAATACTTGCAAGCCTTCCTTACAATTAATGAGATACTTATTAGTCAGTGAGCAGCCTCCATATGTGTTACCTATAATACAAATAGGCATACATAAATAGGACTTTGTTAGATATAGTCTGCCATTCTTATACAGTGAATCTGCCACATCTCTTCATTACAGCTTCCAAGAAAATTGTAAAGAGAGTTAGGGTTAGGATTTACCCCTTTATATTGGTCTATAATTGTGTTTAGCACTGTACCTGACTATTCCATGTATGAAGCCTTCTGGTTAAGTATTTTATCATTGCTTTTATTATTATTTTTAACCTTGTGTTTATGTATTATGCTTCCAAATTGTGTTGCATGATTTAGAGGGATTTATTCTAAAAGAATATATGAAATATATTTTAAAATAAATCTAGTTTTGTTGTAGACACTTTCTCTTTCCCTAAATATCAAAATCCTTTTACTAAATGCAGAGAAAATGGGCAGAAGGTTACATGAAATTCAGAAGTGTAACCTTAACATAAAGACAGTGGAGAAAAATTAAAATTATATTTGAGAAATTCTAAATTAAGTTTAAAATATTTTTATTTTCATTGCCATAAAAAACTGTACATTGTCAGTTGAAGTACTACACAAAAATATCACTAACATAATAATATTGTTTGCAGCAAATCCATCAGAAAATAATATGAGGATACATTCTATGTTCGAAATTTAAGCCTAGTACAAAGTGAAATCCGATTCTCAATCTGCAAATATTTACACAAATACTCCTCTTGAACTCAACCTAAACAGAAATTGAAAGATTTGTTTTTTACCTTTTGTTTCTTGAACAATAAGATGGGTACATTCATTCATCTTCAGTTGCCCTGTATATTTACCACCATTCTCAGTGGTGAGACGCTGGACTTCTTGTCTATCCATGCTGCTTAAACCAGTTACGCAGATTGTACAGCCAAGAAATGGAGGACACAGAAACTCTTCCATATTTACATCTGTGTATCTAGTGATCCTTTTGAAAACAAGAATAATTATAGCACTTGATCATTCTTTGGAAAATCAGTGGTGAATGCAGACTTATATGAGTACACAATGATGTTAATGCATCTAATTCAGAGGTGTGCTACTCTGATTTTAACTAAAGTGGGGGGGGGGGGGGTTTGGAGCCACAGTCCAAAAGTTACATAAGGCTAGAACCAGGAATAAGCTTGATATAAATTAAATTGACAGCCAATTTGGTGCTGTGATTAAGGCCTCAAATTACAACCTGGGAGCCTTTGAATTTAGTCCTGCCTTAAGCATAAAGACACCTGAGTGACTTTCGGCCGGTCATTTTCTCTCATCCCTAGGAAGAAGGCATGAACAAACCACTTCCAAAAGCATTGCTAAATGTTGCAGGGGCTTAACTACTTGCAACTGGCTGAACAAGGCTGTCTCAAGGCACACAGAAAAAAATATATAATTACATTACAGTTAATACAATTATTCCATACATATATAATTGTCCCTTCTGTCTCATTAAAAATAAAAATTTGTTGGGAATTTTTGGAGTGACACTGGAGCTTGCACTCAAACATATGTTTGGTCTGGCTTAAGATGTGCTTATTCTAATGGATTTATTCAAAATTTGATTAAATTTTGATCCAGGACAATAAGAATTCTGTATAAATAACTGAAAAGAACCGATTTGGTTGTATAAATGTGGATGTTAAGGATATCATTCTTACATTTTTATATTTTCCCCATCAACAGGTTTTTTTCTTTGTAGAATTTCTCATTAAAGCATGACCCTTTTGCAACAAGAATGTTAATTCTTTGTTAAGAAATATTGCAGGTCAGAATTGTTCAGGTAATCCAAATGCATAGACAATTATCTTACCTGCGCTGTGATTTATCCCATAGTGTTTTTACCCAAGTGGGAAGCAAAATGGGTTTTTTTAAACTAGCAGCAACTAAGTATTTCTTGCTTCCAACTTCTCCAGCTATAAGGTGGGTTACTAACACATTAAGATCTCTGTATACACGACCACCCATCAACTGTACATATTCATGGACTTCCTCCTATAGAAAAAAACTCACTAGTAGATAAAAGTACGAATCAAATAATACGTAGTTATTTTAAATATAAACAATGCCACATTTTAATAATTTTAATAGAAGTGTAAATAAATCAACAAAGAGTGTTATATTGCTCATTTATATTTACACTGATAAATTTGAGAAGAGTCAGAAAAGTTGTAAAACTTCAGAAGATTATATAAACAGTAAAAGAACTTGCTGAGAATAAGTAATTTAGGACTGAGAAGAAAAAATATCTTGAAATATTTGAATATCACTTAAAAATGACCCTGCTCTTGCCAAAGCAAGAATAAATGCTTTTAACCAAACATGTTATACCTTAACGATATTAAGGCAATTTATTTCTAAAACAACTTACATGTAAAAGTAGGATTGAAGAGTTTTTAAAGTTACTAAACATCTGTTGAAGGTATTTTGGGTAAAATAATAAAGAAATCTGATCCCTTTTATTTTGAATTGTATGCTTCTGTACCTATTCTATCATTTACTGTATTTTTCGCACTAAAGATGCTCTGTACTCTGTTCCCACCCGGACTATTGTAACACTCTCTACTTGGGGCTCCCCTTGAGGAGCACCCAGAGGCTCCAACTGGCGCAGAGTGCGGCCGCGCGGGTGGTAATGGGAGCGACATGGCGTTCCCATGTAACACCTCTCCTGCG
Source organism: Arizona elegans (assembly GCA_022577455.1). NCBI lineage: Eukaryota > Metazoa > Chordata > Lepidosauria > Squamata > Colubridae > Arizona > Arizona elegans. Next base: position 60,365,807 of record JAKOOJ010000004.1, read on the forward strand.
CGAGCTGCACTGGCTCCCGGTGGTCTTCCGGGTGTGCTTCAAGGTTTTGGTTACCACCTTTAGAGTGCTCCATGGTTTAGGACCTGGTTACTTACGGGACCGCCTACTACCACCAATAGCCTCCCACCGGCCGGTACGCTCTCATAGAGAGGGGCTCTTCCGGGTGCCGTTGGCCAAACAATGTCGACTAACGGCCCCTCGGGGGAGAGCCTTCTCTGTGGGGGCACCTACTATCTGGAATGAGCTCCCCCCGGAGATACGGAGGATCCCGGATCTGCGCACCTTCCGCCGCGCTCTCAAGACCTTTTTATTCCATCAGGCGGGCCTGGCTTAATCTTTCCCTCTTTTTTAATTATGTAAATTTTAATCAGTTTTTAAATGATTGGGGTGTTTTAATTTGTCTGGGCCAAATTGTCTAATTCGATTTTATTCTGTTTTTAAATTTTGTATTTATGTATTTTTACTGTTTTGGCTGTTCACTGCCCTGAGTCCTTCGGGAGTAGGGCAGTATATAAATCAAATAAAGATAAAGAAGAAAGATAAAGATACTACAAGATGCACCTAGCTTTTGGGGAGGAAAACAAAACAAATAATCTGCCTCTGCTTCCCAGCAATTTGCCTCCTTGCAGCAAATAGTAAACATCCTGGTCAGCTTCAGCACAGCCTGATTTAGCATGAGCAGCTGATTGGCGGTTGGCTCAGCCTCCCAGAATACCATTAGCTGTTCCAGGTTGCGAGGATCGCCACATCGCCTATCGCTGTCTCCACGTGCCCCGTTTTCAGCCTCCGTGCATCCCATTTTTGAGCCAAAAACGGGATGTGCGGAGGCCAAAAACGGGGCGTGCGGAGGTGGCGATAGGCAGGGGCGATTCCTGCAGCCTGGAATAGCTGATCGGCAGTATTCCAGGAGGCAGATCCAACTGCCAATCAGCTTCTGCTAAATCAGGCTGTGCTGAAACTGTTTGTTGCAAGGAGGCAAATTGCTGGGAAGCAGAGGCCGAAGGGTGAGGGCTGGCAGGTGGGTGGGGCTTCAGCAACATTCGCTTTATAAGACAGACAGACATTTCCACCCACCGGGGCGGGGGGGGGTGAGTGCATCTTATAGACTGAAAAATATGGTAATTGATAATTAACATGGCTAGAAGCCAAATATAATTTTATAAACATTAAGAAGATAAACCTCATCTCTGAATCTGAATTCCATATTTATGTAATATTTTACCCTTGTTTCCTTTGGAAGACTTGTACAAGATATTGTTACATCAGCCATTGTCATATTAAATACTGGATGGTCAGCCTTTGGAACGCATCGTTGATTCTGCATACAGTAGATAACTACCTGTGGCCCCACAATCCTACAACCAAGCTGAAAAAGATAAAGCAAAAAAATTAATAGGGCTCTTTTTTCACAAAACAATTTCTCAGCCACTTACATTATCTAAAACAATATCCATGCAAATAACCTGACAATTTTTGAAAAGATCAATAAATTCTAAGTCATCTTTTTCTCTCAAACTACATACACATTCTTAAAGAAGTATGGTGGAAAGAAAAATTGGCACTAAAAAATTAACCCATACTACATCATCATTTGGTAATTTGATAATTTTTTAAATAGCCAAATACAGAAATGGAATCAACAAGATTCAGTATATTGTCATTCATCTGATTATGTGTCATCAATTTTGTCTCCCAGTGATGACACAGTGTTTATCTCTCTACTGATTTTATTATTTATTTTATTAATTCAATTTGTATGCCGCCCCTCTCCGAAGACTCAGGGCGGCTCCATTTTTTATACAATTTTCAAAGGTACACTTTACCAAGATATGACAAAGAATAACAATATAAAAAAATGCAAACCTTTTGAAGATGATAAAAAACAATGCCACTAAACTGATCACATATATAAAGGGATTTGTCATTCTCTTGTATTCTAAGTGCAGCTTCCTTATCAAGAATCTGAAGACATTCTTCTGACTGAAATTCTTTGATGGACTGCAAAATACACAAGCAGTAATAACTCAATACAGAAAACATTCCGTTTACTTCCAAACTGTTTTCTCAAAAGCACTGCTATTCAATTTCTAGCAGCTCAAGAGCCAAACTGGATTTGTGCAGCATGGTAAACATGAACAGTTTTCATTTTATTTTATTTCTATCCCTTTATTATTTTTACAAATGACTCAAGGCTGTGCACATATCTAACACACGTTCCTCCACCTATTTTCTCCACAACAACAATCTTGTGAGGTGAGTTGGGCTGAAAATGAGTGATTGGTTCAAGGTTACCCAGCTGGCTTTCATGGGCAAGGCGAGAGTTGAACTAATGGTCTCTTGCTTTTTAGCCTGATGCCTTAATCACTAGATCAAACTAGACCCATGATGGCGAACCTATGGCAGAGCCCTCCCTGCTGGCAAGCATGCCGTTGCCCCAGGTCAGATCTCTATGGCGTTTCTTTCCTGAACTTCTGTTTCCCTGCAAATGACAAAACAGAAACTTACGAAAGAAAAAGATCTTACCTCTTGCCGCGATGCCCAGCCTCCCACCAGCCAGCTGGTCTTTGGGTCTTTGCTGCGCATGCCCGCACATGTGTGTGCATGTTAGTGCACTCATGCACACTTTTCAGTTTGGGCATGCCCACGTATGCAGTTTGGGCACTCGGTGTCTAAAAGGTTCGCCATTACTGAATTAGACCAACCAAGCTTTAATGTTATTACTATAAAAATTAACTTTAAATGTTGTTTTATGTTGAGGGAAGTAGAAAAATTGTTTTCAAAGAATAGTTTTTAATAGGAAACATGTCAGTGAAATATTTTTCCTATACTATGAAAAATGCTGCAGGCTTTTGCAGTAAGTTGAAACTGGTATTTCTAAGGCTTTCTCAATAAAGATAAATGCATTTTAGTCATTGCTGAGAACATTGATCATGTTCATAATTATCTGTCCCCAAGTTACCACCTTATGGTTTGCTTTTACGAAAAGAAAGAATTGTACAAAAAGCTTTTCTTTCATTGACATTGGCTGAGTAGAGTAAGAATTCACTGTATCCAAACTTTCAAGAACATTCAGGCATATAACTTTATTTAACAAATGATATTTAAAACTAAAGACAATCACTTTATACTTGTTCATGCAAAATTGCTATTTTATATTTTAGTATACAAATCTCAATTGATTCAATTCAGTTGTACTTAGGATAGACCCACTGAACATGGGACAAAGATAGTCATAACTAGATATCAAAATTCTTCCTGTCTAGTTATTATGAAGGAACAGAGAGAGATGTACTAAGAAATTCCTACTATAAAAAACATATTTAGTGACTACAACTAACTTACAAGATGGTTTTAAACACATTAAATAAGCGTACCTCAAGAGCTTGAAGAAAACACTCTGAACTTTCCAGAGTTTTTACAAACTTCACAAAATATGGCTCCTTGCTATCTTTCATTATTTAACTAATAAACAAAAAAAGAAAAGTCAACAAAAACCAGATTAATAGAACAATCATCTGTAAAGAGTTATATCCTAGGAACATTTTAGGTGGTTTGACTGTCAATATTTTTATAAATCAAGTAATAGTCAATAATATTAAAAACACATTTAATTTGTTGTAATACAGGTGATCTTCGATTTACTTCATTTAGTGATTGTTGAAAGTTACAATGGCATTGAAAAAAGTGGCTTATAATAGTTTTTCACACTTACAAATGTAGCTCCATACCCATGGTCAAAATTCAGATGCTTAGCAACTGACTCATATTTATGATGGTTGCAGTATCCTGGGAATCAAATGATCACTTTTTGTGATCTTCTAATAAGCAAAGTCAATGGGGAAGCCAGATTCACTTAACAATCCTGTTACTAATTTTAACTGCAAGGATTCACTTAATAATTGTGGCAAGAAAAGTCGTAAAGTGAGGCAAAATTCATTTAATAACTGTCTCATTTAGCAACAGAAATTTTGGGTTCAATTGTGGTCAAAAGTCAAGGACTACTTGTACAGACAAAAATCACCAATCCTATCAGTGATGACTGATCCTATCCTCTAAAGCAGCGGTTCTCAACCTGGGGGTCGCGACCCCTTTGGGGGTCGAACGGCCATTTCACGGGGTCGCCAAAGCCCTCTCTCACCCCCCCTCCCCATGCCTTCACTCACCCTCTGCCTCTGCTGGATCGCCCGGTCGCCGTTCGCTTACCCCGCCCACTCCCAATCTATTGCTGCTCCGGAGTCCCAGCTGATGGCTAGAGGGGAAAAAAAACTTTAAATTCTTGCCGCCCTACTCTCAACTGTTTTGTGGAGGTCTCTGTTGCTAGCTAGATGCAAAGAGGTAAATTCCTGGAGCAGATTTCCCCCCTAGCTATGCTCAAAAAGCAAAATTGAAAGTAAGCAGGGTCTTGGCTGCAACGTGACAAAATGAGGCAGAGAGATTTCTTTTTCTTTTTCCTCACCAAAAAAGGTAGGTGCAAACTGCAAACAATGGGAAATTTAGGGCAAAAGAGGAGATTCAAGATTTTAAAACACAGAAGGAAAAAAGCTCTATTTAACTAGGGAATTGTAATAATTGAGATACTGTTAATTGCATATTGTGTTGAAAGCAGAAATGGTTAAGTTGTGGTTTGGAGGAATATGGGGGGAAATTATTTGGTTTATTATTATTGGTAAATATAATTAATTGATTTGTAAGAAATTGGATTGCATGGAAATAATTGGAATATTCATGTTCATATTGATTAATATACAAAAAAGGTAGTTATATAACTAATTGATTTATATTAAAATGTTGAATTTGTATTAAACAACTGTATTATATAATTAACCAATGTGAGGATGGATATAAAAATAGATGACAATGGGAAGGGGTATAATATAGAATAGAAGGGAAAAATTGAATTTGATTAAGATTAGAGATGAGGATGAAGGGTAATATTGGTTTTTAAAAAAAAATAGATGAGGAATAAATATGGTAAAAAGGAAATATAAAAATTGTAAATTTAATTGAAATGACTAAATACTGTGTTGGAAGAAATATCCTTCTGGGTTCTGCTCCAAGTGGGGAAAAAGACACTGGAAACATGGAGACTGCTTGGAAAGATGGTTTAATGGTGGACAGGATCACATGGCTTGATGGGGCCCATTGTGTTAGTTTCTGTTGCTATTGTGTTGCAAATGTCCTTTGACAAAGGATTGAGTTTCTGTCTCTGGCCCATTAACAAAGGGTGGGGGGCAGGAAGGTGGGAATTGCTTTGTCTGTAAAATATGCTTCTCCATTTCTCATACAGGAAAATATAATATTCTGCCTTTTTAATATTTCCCAAAATATTTCATTCTTCTAGGAAAGGGGTGGGTGCTAACCTCCTACAACTGTTTAAATTTGTGGACCGGCCAAATACTCTGTCCAAAGAAAATACGTTGTATGTTTGTATGTGTGTTTCTAATTATTACTATTTATTGCTATTTGTTCTCTTTTATTCTTTAAAATTTAACAATTCATTCTTTATCTTAATATCTTTATATTTGTTTGGGGTTGGCTTTCTTCCCTTTCATCTTTTTTATTGTACAGCAATCTTTCTCCTCAAACCTACCACCTCTGTCTTTTCTTTCTTTCTTACTTTCTCTTCCCCCCTTCTTCTCCTCCCTACTTCCTCTTTCTTTCTCCTTCTCCTCCTCTCTTCCTCCCTCTCTTACCTTCACTCCTACTCTAATTTCCCTTCCCTTCCTTCATCCCTCTCTATTGCTGTATCCTTTTATGCATATGGACTACGCAGAGGGCTGAAAAGGTTATTTTTGACTGGTCCTCGCACTTTTGACCAGTCCTCGAACTTACGACTGTCCTCACAATTTACATTTTTGCCCTATCTTATACCATGTTGAAGAGAAGCAGTTGTGAAATGAGTGACATGGTTGTTAAGAATGCTGCACAGGCATAAATGTGAGGATGGTCATAAGTGTGAGGACCAGTCAAAAGTGCGAGGACCTGAGGCTTCCGGTTTCCTTCTCTTCGGCGACGACGGTGCCTTTTTAAGCACCACCAGCCCAGCCGCTTGTAGAGCCGCTTCCCAACCGTGAAGCGGCTTGAAAGCTTCAGAATCCCCAGGATTTTTGAAGAAGAGGCAGCAGGGCACAGGTCGAGCCCCTGCAACCCCCCCCCAGGGAATTGTTTCTGGGGAGGAAACAGGCGCGGCTCCCTCCCAACCTGCTGAGACTCCGGGCGGCGTGGGACGTCTCTGCTTTTGCAGAACAAGCCGGATGCAGGAAACTTCAAAGAGAAAGGAAACAACCCAAACAAACAGCTGAAATCTACTTGAACCCTGAAACTCTGAACTGCAAGTATTAGCACTTTGCTGATCTTTTATTTTGAAGGGAAAACTTCTGAATGAGTGAAAGTGACGGGAAAAAATATGGCGTTCAGCATTAGAGTAAATGAATCAGCGAGTGTGGATTGGTGAAGTCATCTTGCTTTGTTACAAGTTAATAAGTTGCTACAAAGTTGCTTCGGCTGTAATAACAGGAACAAGAGGAAAATCTCTCCCTTTTATTTGACTTTGCTTCACCACAGTTTTGTCCTGATTAAATCTGGGGGACTTTTTTAGAAGGCTTTGTGGAGGTGGTAGAAGAAGAGGAACCTCCCTCTTCAGAAAAGCTAGCCTACGTGGCAGGATGGCTTCAAAGAAGCAGGAAGGCAAAACAGGGGGGGGATACCCCACACGCAAACAGGACATGCAGTCACAAGCTCAGAAAAAAGATTTTGATATGGGAGATTTAAAAGAATTTATTTCAAAAATTCTGGATGATAAATTTCAAAAAGCTCAACAAGAAATAGATGATAAAATCCAAAAGTCTCAACAGGAAATTATGCAGGAAATGCAGCAGAACCAAAAGAAGGTGACCAAAAAAATAACAGATGTGGTGTCTGGCCTGGCAGGATTTATTATGAAAGTTGAGTCAAAAGTGGATGAATTTAAATCAGAAGTTAATGCTAAGATGAAAAATAATGATCATAAATTTTTTGATGTTGATAAGATGCAGAGAGTTGAGAACGAGATTGTCATGATGCAATTCCGGGCAATGGAATTCGCTATACGGCTTCGAGGAATTAGAGAAGAGGAGAGACAAGATTTGAGACAGGTCTGTGCTGAAGCCCTAGCTGTGATCTTAAAAGTTAACCCTGATATGGTTTTCTGTAAAATAGACAAAATTTACAGAGTCAATTCCTGGGTGGCCAGACAAAGACAATTGCCTAGAGATGTGGTCATATATTTTACAGATAGAGTAATAAGAAATGATATCCTGCAAAAATCTTTTCTTACTTCTGTGCAAGTCGGAGGATCGAAGATTACAGTTTATAAAGAGCTTCCACCTAAGATGTTAAAATCTAGAAAAGACTTTGGCTTTCTTGTTAAAGAACTGCAGAATAACCAGATTCCATTTCGTTGGGATGCTCCAACTGGCATAATTTTGAAATATAAGGGAGAGAGACACCGTTTGAATACTGTGGAGAAGGCGGAGCAATTTTATACTGATATCTTTAAAGAAAGAACACCATCCCCACGTACATCCACAGTTTTGGAGATTAAGGAGAGTGATAAGAAGCAACTTCAAAATCCGCAACAACAATCTAAGCAGGAATTAGAGGAGTTGAAGGGCGCTGAAGGAGGTTTCCTGGATGAGCCTTTGCTGGAACCTTCTCCAATTTTGGAGCCGGTCTGGATGGCTGAAGTCAAGGACCAGCGTATAACCCGAGCAAAACTCAAGCAATTTAAAGAAAAGTTACAGCAGGAAAGACAAGATGAAAAGGAGGCAAAGGCGATATAAGAGCCTGGGGCCGTGGGGAATGCAGGACAGAAGATTTCGGATGAAATCCGATTATTCTGTTCTTGGCTCCAGAAAGAGAATAATGATGATTAAATGTTTATCTTGGAATGTGAATGGGTTGAATGCAACACAGAAAAGGAAGAAAGTATTTGCATATTTAAAACAACATAATAATGACATAATTTGTTTACAAGAAACACATATTACAGTTCAAGATCAAAATTATTTGAAAAATTCCAAATTAGGAACACATTTTATATCTTCAACTAACCAAAAAAAGAATGGTGTGGTTATTTATGTAAATAAAAAATTAACAGCCAAACTTATAGAAGCTGATCAAGATGGCAGGTTTGTAGCAATCGAATTACTTTCTGCTAATAATCAAGTTCTTCTGATAGGAATTTATGCTCCCAATCAACAACAGGATTATTTCTATAAAATGCTACATACTAAAATACTACAATGGGATTATAGATCTATTTTAATTATGGGAGATTGGAATGGAGTAATTGATTCTAAATTAGATAAAAAGACTTTGGCGAAGTCAAGGATTAGACTACCACAGACTTTCTTTGATATGAAAGAAGATCTGGAGTTAAAAGATATTTGGAGAATACATAACCCAAAAGAACTGGATTATACTTTCTTCTCTGATAGACATAGATCCTTCTCTAGGATTGATTTCATTTTGTTGTCAGATGACTTACTTGTTAGGACAAAAAGAACAAAGATTCTGCCAAGAACTTTGACTGATCATAGTCCAGTGTGGATAGAAATTGAGACATGCAAGACTGAGAGACGCTCTTGGAGATTAAATGAAAACTTGTTCAGATATGAAAAAAATATAATAGAACTTAAAAAGTACTTGAAAGAGTTTTTTGAAATGAATTTGAATAAAGGCACTCCAATGGAGATTGTGTGGGATGCAAGCAAAGCTTACATGAGGGGGTGCTTATTTATATGAACTCTAAACATAGATTGATCCGACAAAAGAAAAGACTTGAATTGGAAGCAGAGATAAAGGACAAAGAACAGTTACTTATTAAAAATCCAACAGATGAAAGAATACTTAGTGTTATAAAACTTCTGAAAGACCAATTTCAAATGCTTATAGCGGAACAAGTTGCAACAAACTTACAATATGCGAAGCATAATACATTCTGCAACGCTAATAAACCAGGCAGGTGGTTGGCTTACACATTAAGGAAGAAACAAAGCATACGGACTATTGATAGTGTTGATATTGGGGGGAAAGAAGTTTTTCAACAGAATTTAATAAAAGAAGCTTTTCTTCAATATTACACTAAACTATATGCCAGAGAGGAGGTGCAGAATGGACTTATAGAAAAATATTTGGACAATAAAAGAGTTACAAAAATCACTGAGCAACAAAAGGAAAGAATGGATTATCCCATAACAGAGGAGGAGATAATAGCAGCAATAAAACAATTAAAAACAGCCAAAGCTCCTGGAACGGATGGTCTGACTGCAGTGTACTATAAAACTTTGCAGGCAGAAATGGTGGAACAACTTAGAGACTTATTTTGTAATATACAACAAGGGGGAAAAGTACCCCCATCATGGACTACAGCTTACATTTCTTTGATACCAAAAGAACAAGCAGGTCCCAAAAAACCGGAGAATTACAGACCAATATCTCTTTTGAATACGGACTATAAAATTTATGCAAAAGTACTAGCCAACAGATTGATGCCAGTAATTCAAAAAGTGATCCATGATGACCAAGCGGGATTTATTGAGGGTAGGCATATGAACGACAATGTAAGGCAAGTAATAGACTTATTGGAATATCTTGAGAAGAATAAACAGATCCCTGCAGTGCTGGTTTTCTTGGATGCAGAGAAGGCCTTTGATAAAGTGGACTGGAATTTTCTACTAAAGACTTTAAAAAAGATGGACTTTGGGGACCAATTTATACAGGCGGTCGCAGCAATTTATCAAGAGCAAAAGGCTCAGATTATTATTAATGGAAGTTTGACAACAGAGTTCAAAATCGAAAAAGGAACAAGACAGGGATGTCCGTTGTCCCCATTGTTGTTTATTTTAACACTAGAAGTCTTGTTAAATACAATAAGGGCCTCTAATATCTTGAAAGGTATAATGATAAGGCAAGAGGATTACACAATAAAGGCATTTGCAGATGATCTGGTTGTTACCCTAACACAGCCAATGGAATCAATAATCCAGATGAAGGACATTATACAAGACTATGGTAAAGTTTCAGGTTTTAGATTGAACCAGAAAAAAACCAAGATGATAGTCAAAAATATGACACAAGATCGTAAACACGAGCTCGAAAGGAGGGCAGGTTTTGAGATTGTACCAAAGGTAAAATATCTAGGAGTTCAGGTTGCAGAATCAAATATGAAATTGTTTCAAAATAATTATGAGGTGTTGTGGCGAGAGGTGCAAAAAGACATGGAGACTTGGAAAAAACTGCAGCTGTCTTTACTTGGAAGAATAGCAGCAGTTAAGATGAATATTTTGCCAAGATTTCTCTTTTTGTTTCAAATGATTCCAGTGCTTAAAAATGATAAACAACTAAAAGTATGGCAAACTGGAGTGAACAAGTTTATCTGGAACGAGAAGAAACCAAGAGTAAAATTGAAAATTATGCAAGATGTTCCAGAAAGGGGAGGTCTCAAACTTCCAAACCTACAGTTATATTATGATGCAGCAGCTTTGACTTTAACAAGTGATTGGTTTGGAGGAAAAAAGACTGGAATATTAAATGCAGAAAGTTTTGATTTGGAATTTGGATGGCACGCTTACTTATTTTATGACAACAAAGTGGATAAAGCATTTAAAAGCCACATACTTAGAGATTCTTTGTTGAGAGTTTGGAAGAAGCACCGATTCAAATGGGATTATAAAATACCGCTATGGCTGGATCTTGGTCATACTTTGTGGAATACAAATATAATGTCACTCGGGAGGTTTTTATACAAAGAGGTTCTTTTTACAGATGCGGGCAGATGGCAGCTGAAGACATTACAGACATTGTTGGCCGAAGGGATTAATCTAACTTGGTTACAATATAATCAATTGCAATTGAGATGGAAAGAGGACCAAAAAACTGGTATTATGATGTATGAGGAAGAATTGGTCAGACACATAAAAGAGAAAGGTCCAATGCATATTAAAAGACTTTATAATGTTTTGTTAGAAAGGGATTCAGAAACTGAATTAGTTAAAGATTGTATGATTAAGTGGGCACAAAATTTTGAGGAACCAGTGATGTTGGAAACATGGGAAAAAAATTGGGTTCAAAATGTTAAATTTACACAGTCGCAGAATTTGAGGGAAAATTTTTATAAAATGTTTTACAGATGGCATTTAGACCCCAAAAAATTGTCGTGTATGTACCCTAATGTGCAGCCTAAATGTTGGAGATGTGATTGTCTAGATGCTACATATTATCATGTTTGGTGGACCTGTAAGAAAGTTAAGGCTTTTTGGATAAAAATTTGGTGGGTCATGCAGAATGTTCTGAAGAAAAAAATTCAATTTTCTCCACAATTGTTTTTACTGGGTATAGTTAAGGGTTTTACATTGGGTGAAACAAAACTGATATTGCATATGATAACAGCAGCAAGATTGTTGATAGGTAAATACTGGAAAAATGAAGCGCTGCCCACGATTGAGGAATGGACTTTGAAGATGGCCAGTTTTGCAGAGATGGCGAAGATTTCAGCATATTTAAAAGATTGTTCACAAGAGACTTATGAATGGGAATGGAAAAAGTGGATAGATTATGTGCAGAACAAATATCAAACCAGGAAGTATCAAATAGCTTTTAATTGAAAATGTTATATTAAGATAGAAATATTTTAAGGTAATGAGGATGAAAATTTATTCGAAAATGTTATATTAAGATAGAAATAGGTTACTGTAAGGAAGATGAAAATTTATAAGGGGGAGGGAGGGGTTCAAGTTTTATATATAAAGGAGGGTTTTTCCTTTTACTTGATATGAGTATAATGTGTGGAAGTCTGGGGGGGAGGGGAGGGTTAGGGTGGGTTAGGGAGGTTGGGAAGTTTGGGGTGGGATGAGGGGGGGAAAAAAAGGGGGTGAAAATGTAATTGTAAAACTTTTGCAATAAAAAAAAAAGTGCGAGGACCTGTCAGAAATGACTTTTTCAGCCCTCTGAGTAGTCCCTATACACATAGCCACGCCCACTCGGTCACATGACCAGCTAGCCACGCCCACTCAGTCACATGACCTCCAAGCCACGCCCACAAAATAAGCCACACCCACAGAACCGGTAGTAAAAAAAATTAGAACCCACCCCTGGTTGGGGGTCACCACAACATGAGGAACTGTATTAAAGGGTCGCGGCATTAGGAAGGTTGAGAACCACTGCTCTAAAGCAACCTTTTTTGGCACCAGGGACCGGTTCTGTGGATAGAGGTTTTTCCACGGATTGGAGGGGGCGTGGTTTTGTCTGCTGCTTGAATCTCATGGATGGAGTTTCATTTGTTTGCACAGTCCGGTTTCCTGGCATTCCGTGGCCTGGTGCCAATCCCCTGCTCTAAAAACCATTTAGACCAGGGGTGTCAAAGTCAATTTCACTGAAGACCGCATCAGGGTTATGTTTGATCTCAGGGGCGCAGGGTGGCCATGGCCACCTAGATGTCACTCGTGTCGGGAGCACCTGTGGAGGCCCTAGCGTCTGGCAGCAAAAAGAGCCTCCCAAGCTCTGGTTTTGGCTGCGACAGCCTCCTGCAGCCCTCTGCCAGTGAAAATGGAGCTCGGGAGGTCCCACGTGCACCCTTCCCAAGCTCCATTTTTGCTGGCAAAGGCACCAGGACCAGTCCTTTGCTGTTTCGAGAGCGGCCCCGCGGGAAAGATCTAAGCACCCCACGGGCCGGATCCAGCCCCCAGGCCTTGAGTTTGACACTCAATTTAGACTGATGTCAACTATCTGTAAAATAATTATTACTTGGGTAACTTAGAAACAATTTCTCAAACCAACCTACAGAGTTGCTGCTGTAGGAACAAATACAAGAAGAGAGCACTACAAATGGGACCTTAATTTTCTATATTAAAGGTGGATAGAAATCTAATAAAGAAAATAAATGGTTCTTCTCTTGTGCTATATTCCTTTTCGCCAATACAGGAAATCTAAAAGCTTAGATCAGCGGTTCTCAACCTGGGGGTCGCGACCCCTTTGGGGGTCGAATGGCCATTTCACGGGGTCGCCAAAGCCCTCTCACCCCCCCGCCTTCACTCACCCTCACTCTCTGCTCTGTTGGTTCGCTTACCCCACCCACTCCCAATCTATTGCTGCCTCCGGAGTCCCAGCTGATGGCTAGCGGAAAAAAACAGTTTAAATTCTTGCCGCGGGGCTTCAAAGGGCCGCCCTACAGCTGATCAGTGTTAAAAGAAAACAAATGAGTAGATCGGTGCCTGCAAATATAAATGAGTAGACCCAGTGGTCGGATTGTAGTTTGGTAGAACCGGTTGTTAAGTAGTTAAGCCAGTGGTTGCCAAAGTGGGCAGTACCGCCCCCTGGGGGGGGGTGGGATGCCTTAGGGGGCGGTAAGCGGCAAGGGGCAGCAGAGGGACGCTAGAGGCAAAGGGGGGCTAAGTGGCAAGGAGGGTGGCCCCCCCTTTGACCTGTGCCTCGCAGCACTTACCTCTTTGCAAGCAAACAGCAAGAAAAAAACAGCCTCTTTCAGCTTCAGGATAGGTTAATTAGCATGATTAGATCGGCTCGTTTGCAAGCTCTTGTTTTGCAAGCTCTTTGCTTGCTGCAAAGAGTGCTGGAGCAGATTTTTTTTTTCCCTAGCTAAAAGGAAACTGAAAGTAAAGTAGGCTCTGCTGCAACGTGACAAAATGAGGCAGGGAGAGAGATTTCTTTTTCTTTTTCTTTCTCCTCACCAAAAAAGGTACGTGCAAACAATGGGAAATTTAGGGCAAAAGAGGAGAGTTCAAGATTTTAAAACACAAAAGAAAAAAAGCTCTATTTAACTAGGGAATTGTAATAATTGAGATACAATTAATTGTATATTGTGTTGAAAGCAGAAATGGTTTGGAGGAATAGATGGGGAAATTATTTGGTTTATTATTATTGGTAAATATAATTAATTGGATTGCATGGAAATAATTGTAATATTCATGTTCATATTAATATACAAAAAAGATAATTATATAACTAATTGATCTATATTAAAATGTTGAATTTCTATTAAACAACTGTATTACATAATTACATAATTAACCAATGTGAGGATGGATATAAAAAGAGATAACAATGGGAAGGGGTATAATATAGAATAGAAGGGAAAAATTGAATTTGATTAAGATTAGAGATGAGGATGAAGGGTAATATTGGTTTTTTTAAAAAAATAGGTGAGGAATAAATATGGCAAAAAGAAAATATAGAAATTGTAAATGTAATTGAAATGCCTAAACACTGTTTAAATTTATGAACCGGCCAAATACTCTGTTCAAAGAAAATACATTGTATGTTTGTATGTGTTTCTAACAATTGTTATTTATTCATATTTGTTCTTTTTTATTCTGTAAAGTTTAACAATTCATTCTTTATCTTAATATCTTTATATTTGTTTGGGGTTGGCTTTCTTCCCATTCATCTTTTTTATTGTACAGCAATCTTTCTCCCCAAACCTACCACCTCTCTCTTTTCTTTCCTTCCCCCCTCTTCTTCTCCTCCCTACTTCCTCTTCCTTTCTCCTTCTCCTCCTCTTTTCCTCCCTCTCTTACCCTCACTCCTACTCTAATTTTCCTTCCCTTCCTTCATCCCTCTCTATTGCTGTATCCTTTTATGTGTATGGACTACTCAGAGGGCTGAAAACGTTATTTTTGACTGGTCCTCGCACTTTTGACCAGTCCTCAAACTTACGACTGTCCTCACGTTTTACGTTTTTGCCCTATCTTGTCACCATGGTGAAGAGAAGCAGTTGTGAAATGAGTGACACGGTTGTTAAGAATGCTACAATGGGCATAAATGATGACCAGTCATAAGTACGAAGACCGGTCAAAAGTACGAGGACCTGTCAGAAATAACTTTTTTCAGCCCTCTGGATAGTCCTTTTGTGCATATGGTCACCATGGTGAAGAGAAGCAGTTGTGAAATGAGTGACATGGTTGTTAAGAATGCTGCATGGGCATAAATGTGAGGATGGTCATAAGTGTGAGGACCAGTCAAAAGTGCGAAGACCTGTCAGAAATGACTTTTTTCAGCCCTCTGAGTAGTCCCTATACACATAGCCATGGCCACCTGGTCACATGACCAGCTAGCCACGCCCTCCAAGTCACATGACCCCCCCCAACCCACGCCCACAAAACAAGCCATGCCCACAGAACCGGTAGTAAAAAAAATTAGAACCCACCCCTGGTTGGGGGTCACCACAACATGAGGAACTGTATTAAAGGGTCGCGGCATTAGGAAGGTTGAGAGCCACTGGCCTAGATCTTCTCTAAAGAGCTACAGCAGACACAATTACATTTGATAAAATCTTAAGGGAAATATCTAATTATAAAACAACATTGTAGCATCCTTTTTTTATATGGGTAGATGTTTAATGCTCCCTAAGTGTAAAATCATTCAGAGTACAGAAGGAAATGGAAAATAAAGGTTTTTTTGCAAATCATTGTAATCTGGCTCAAGGCTTCTCAAACTTTCCAATACTGTATCAATCCTTCCCCTCCCCAATTAAATAATGGAAATAAACAAACGAAAAAAATCCTGCAATGACTGACAGAGAATTTTTGACATCCCTGCAGGTTTATACATTTTTAAAAACTTGCTGAGTTTTGTGTGGCTGATGCAGGACCTTTTCTTCTGTAAATCATGCAAAATATTGGAAAGAGAGATGATGTAATAATGCAGTAGCATGGATTTAAGATTGATATTTTGCAACTGTTGTAAGTGTAAAACCATCTCAGAAATGAAAGAAGTCTTAGAAAGAGAAATCGGATTAGACAGGTTCCTTCTCACTCCTCAAACGTTCTGAGCAACTAGTTTTTCTCTCAGCGCTGCTCTAATTTGGGACCTTCCAGATGTGTGGACCTACACACACACACACATATCCCAGCCTTCTCACTTAGCAGGTGACCTGCTGAAAATTCATGAAGGCTTGGGATGACGATGGAAGATGTAGTTTCACACACCTGAAAGGCTCTGGGTCAAATAAAGTCGCTTCAAACGCTTTAGTACCCGAGACAGATCGCGATTTCACTTGGGACAAACCTATCCCTAATCTCGGACATGGGCGACGATTCTGCATTCTCCCGCCCATAACCTCAGAAACTGCAGTAGAAACCAATCTACAGAGAAGGAGGAGACGGAAAAGAACAGGAAATTTAGAGAGGAAGAGAGAAGCGGTGCGAAACAAAAATTCTTACGCCTCTTCCCCCTTGCCGCCCCCCTCCCTCGCTTCGGTCTTCACTCAGTTACCTTTCTCATACTCTTTCCAAGAACTCCAATCTTCCGCAAGCTGGCGGGAAAGACCAGGATGCCAAACCACGCACGCGCGAAAAGCTACTCAACCTCTCGCCATTCTTGATTACGCATAGTCATGTGACTAAGAATTAAGCCGAAGATGCGACAGAAATGGGTGGAGAAGGGCTGCAAAAAAAAAAAAAAAAAAAAGAATCTTCCGGGAGTTTGTGGCTCCTTTAAGCGTTAAGAGGCGGGAATTACTTTATGCGATTTAAGCAAGATTTCCAGTGAGTTTTTATAATGAGTTTGTTTTTATGAAATATTCGTTAAAGGGCAGTATGCAGTGTGCAGTGTGCAAGAAAGCAATCATACCTACAGCTAAGGAAACAGTACTTTCCCATCGTATTCGGGGGATATATAAACCTAAAGAGCTCTGATGAATTAACTGCAAAAAACTGGACAAGCATTGGACGGTGTATTCAAACTGTGGGTGATTTAGTGCAACGTGTATTAATTGGAATTGGCAGACTCAAAAGCGTTTGCCATTTTAAAGTTATACTTTGGTTAGAGAATCGATTGGAGATCTTCTCTATTTTATTTTAATTGTAACCTGAAAAAATTGTAGCATCCTGAATAGCCCTATTACCTGTCACGCCTGGCCTCAATGTATCTATAATTCTGTAAAAATGTTCACCTTTTTTCGACTTTATTATCTGCCTCTATCTACTATAGATGTACTTTCATGGACCACCAAAAGGAGGAAATGGCTCACATGATTTGCCCAAGAGTGTGATAGCAGGTCACAAAACAGGCTATTGAGGGGCTGCCACAAAGAATGGGAGGCAATGTATTTTCCAAAGAAGCAGAAAGCAAAACAAGAAGCAATGGATGGAAACTGAACAAAGAGAAAAGCAACTTAAAACTAAGGAAAAACTTCCTGACAGAACAATTAACCAGTGGAACTACTTGTCTCCAGACGTTCTGGGTCAGTGGTGAAATTCAGCCAGTAGCGGCAGGAGGTTCCGCCCACCTGCCCAAACATCATCACGTCCCGTTTTTTACCCTCTGCGTGGAGGAGGTGTACACAAGCGCGCATGCGCTCACATTTGCGAACCGGTAGCAAAGGTAAGTGAATACCCCTGTTCTGGGTGCTCAATCACTGGAAGTTTTTAAGAAAAGACTGGACAGCCATTTCTCTGAAATGGTATAAGGTTCCCCCACCCCCCAGTCCCTTCTAAGTGTTATTCTGTTATTCTGACACCTTTCCCAGGCCCTCCACTCAGATTTTGGCATCCTCAGTTTTCTTGCCTGAGCAGGTGGTTGGACTCAAAGACCTCAGAAGTTCCTTTCTTGTGAACTTAAATCTATGCAAGAATGAGAAGTACAAGGTATAAAGAGGAACTGGTATTCTTATTTGCAAATACAGTCTAGACACGATAAAGATTATAAAACAGAAGGTTTTTATAACAATTTGACTAGTTTAGATAAAATTTTAACAGGTACTGATGAAAATATAATTTAAAAACTGTATGGATATTTATTAGAGGTTAAATTGGAAGATGAACAAGTTAAAGAAACAATGATTGCTTGGGGGAAAAATTTTGGACATGGAAGTGACTTAGAGAAATGGCAAAAATTGTGGTCACAAAATCATAAAATGACAATGTCAACTGCATATAAAGAAAATTTGTATAAGATGTTTTACAGGTGGCATTTACCCTCGACAAGAATAGCCAGAATGTTCAAGAATAAATCTGAAAAATGTTGGAAATGTCATCAGATACCGGGCTCATATTACCATATGTGGTGGACGTGTGTAAAAGCTAAAAGATACTGGACTAAAATCCACACACGGGTGGAAAAAATGTCACAAAAGCATATAGACTTTAAACCAGAGATTTTTTTATTGGGGATAGTACCTGAAATATACAATAGAGAATTGAGATATTTGATTGTGAATATATTAACAGCGGCTAGAATTGTGTTTGCTAAAAATTGGAAAAATGAAAAAATCCCAACGCAAGAAGTTATTAAGAAAATAATGGAATGTGCTGAAATGAGTAAATTGACATTTGAAATTAAAAAACAAGAAGATAAACAATATTATAAGATATGGGACTTATTTTACCAATGGTTAGATAAAAAAATATGGAAATGAAATATGATCTTTCTAATACAAGTAATGTAGAATTATATAAAATATGATATAAAGATGTACTATTGATGGAGCGATTTAAGAGGATGATATGAATGGTATAATATAAATTAACTCAATTTTAGAATATCTGGTATGAAACGAGGGAAGAAGCAGCCATAGTTAAATATATGATTAATCAGGATAATAAATGTATGGATATACATGAATAAGGTGAAGACACACAAAAGACTTGTAACCAACCGACACACTGTTTGCATTTGTAATTGAAGATGGTTTTTTGTTTGTTTTTGTATATTTGTTTAAAAAATAAAATTTTCTCAAAAAGAAAAAGTCCCTTTCAGCTCTGTTCCATTATTCCTGAGGAAAATACACACACACAAAAAAAAAAAAACCACAAAAAATTTTTAAGCAAATTCCCTTGTTTTGAAGACTTTAAAATAAGAAGGTACCTTGGAGCAGTGATGGGCTGTAAATTTTTTTAACAACCAGTTCTGTGCTCTAATGACTGTCTAGGTGAACGTGGCCAGGGGGTGTGACAGCACTCAGCCTTCGGGTGTGCTGAGTGGGCTTACATCGTCAAGGAACTGATGGCTTGCTGGGCACTACACAGGGGGCGTTACGCTGCCTGGAACCGCCCAAAAACACGATGCTCTTTTTTTGTCTCCACACGCCCCATTTTTGGAATCGGGGAGGCAGCGGAGATCTCCAGGCAGCGGAGATCACGGCAACAATGTTTTTGGATGACAGTGCCTTGCCTTATTCCCCCTGCACAGAGCCCACTTCTCTGAGTCCCGACCTCCGCGCTTCCCCGGGCCACTTCCGGACCAAGGCTCCGACCAAGGCAGCAAAGGCGCAGGGGGCTTGCCGGGAAGCCCGGCACCCTGTTTACAAGCATCGAGGAGGACTCTGTTTACGAGCGTCCAGGAGGACTGAAGTGCTGTGTCTCTATGGGGTTTTGCTGCGAGAAAGCCAGGCTTTCAACGCCTATGGCTATAGGTAGGAAGACAGGCATCTCGAGAATAGAGCCTTCGGTGCCAAGTCCCTCTTCTGCCCCCATGAAAATCATCCCCCACCCCACTCCACCTACTCCAGTTAAATGCGCGTAGAGTGATAGGGTTTGTTTTAAATGGATAAAAAGGTCTGTGCTACTTGTTATCAAAACCCATGTGGAAGTGAGAACCCCGCTGATCCTGATGCTGGTAGGCAGAGGCAGAATTCTTTTTTTCTTGTTTTCCTCCCCAAAAATTAAGGTGCGTCTTATAGTTCAGTGCATCTTATAGTCCAAAAAATACAGTAAATACAAAATATATTAAACTTACCCTAAGATTAACATTTGCCTACATTATTTCCATAATCCCATATCTAATCATCAAAGCACAGATCAATTTTTAATTTCAGTTTCTCACAAAAAATGATTCATATTGCTTTACTATCTGTTAAGGAAACAATAACTGATACACTTGAAGTATTGTGAAATACAATCTGATCAGAAACAAGAAATTTGACAAGCCTAATGTACAATGCTTGATAGTAGCATTATAAAAAGACTTCCATTAAATGTTTAAACACTCAGAATGTTTAAATCTGGCAATCTTATGTCAAAAATGGCTAAAATGATATGAATACTTTTGAAACATTGAATTCTGTGCCATGGATTTCAAGAACTACAAGAAGAAAAAACTACATTAGTTATGCAGTGAATTCTCATTCTAACATTAGCAAAAGGTTTTTCACAGACTCTCAAGCAAATATAAAAACTTGCTGGATTTGTGATTATTCCCCCCTATATTCCATACTAATGGAAGCAGCTATCTGTTAACACAGGTACCTTCTAAAATTTCAGCAAGTACCGTATATATATTTTTGGAAACAGTAATAGCTGTAGTTTAAAGTCATTATACTAGCTTTTTACTGTCGTAATAAGACCACTTTAGAGATCACTGTGGGGTCTTTATATAGCTGTAGGGATTTTGCTCCCTTAGGAATTCTGTTGCCTTTTTTCCTGCTTCCTTTATGTTGTTCTAAATAGACAAATTATTAAGAAAAATCAGTTAAGGAGTAGAGCTTTAGAGGATGGTGAGAGAGGAACTACTCTGAAGAAACAGATTGATTCTCAATGAATATTCACATTTATTAAAACAAAAATATACAATTTGCTACAAAAATCAAAGGATGGACATAAATGATTTGCAAATCAGGGACATTTTTAACATATAGTTCTTTTATATTTTTAAACATAATCTTAATAGGTTACATTCATGCTAATTTAATTATCTTTACTTCCCACTCAAAATAATGGAAACGTTTATTTATTTTATTACTTACTTTTTGAAGATCTTACTTTTTTGAAGATCTCCAGAGGTTCAGAAGAGGCTGACCCACTGGCAAAGAAGCCAAAGTATTTTATTCAAATGATGGTGAAGCTGTAAAGAATGTGAAATCTAAGAAAAACATTTTCACCAGCTTGAATAGAACACTCCAGCTGGGGCCATGTAGCCAGCAGGCCTAGGCCTGGAAGCAGCAGCTCCCTGCTTCAGAGATTGAGGCAGCAACAGCAGCAACCAATGAAAGGGGAGGTAGCTTCCTATGTCTCATCAGGCTGAAATGCAAGGCCCTTGTTGATTGGCTGTCATGCCCCAATCTCTGAAGCTGCTCATTCGAACTAGCCAGTCAGCAGCAAGCAGGCCCAAACTAAGCCTGACCAGACTGGGTAAAACCTGCAGGCCCTCATGGCAGAGAAGCCAAAGACTTTTTATTCAGATGGGGAAAGCTGTTTTCATTACATCTCATGTTCTTACAGCTTCACCGCTTCTGAATAAAATAATTTGGCTTCTCTGCCATGTGGCTCAGCTTTTTCTGCAGCTCTTCAAAAAGTAAGTACAGTAAAGCCATGGGAATTGGGGTGGGGAGGGCAGATTGGGCCCAGGAACTCTCAATTTCAGCCTGTAACAGGCCAGGGGAGACCTAGGAAGGTCCAGACGGGGGGATTGGGCCCAGGAACTTCCATTTCGGCCTGTAACAGGCCGGGGGAGCCCTAGGAAGACCCTATAACAGGCCATTTCTGCCAGCAAAGAGGTGAAGGAAGGCTCATCAGACAGGCAAGTAGCTGGGCCGGGTTGGAGGAGTGGAGAACGGCGAAGGAAGGCTCGGCAGGTATCTGGGCCATGTCGGAGGCCGGGGTGAAGGCAAGCAAGCTGGCTGGCCCGCAGAGACCATATGGTCGAGACAAGCGAGGGAGTCACACAGAGAGCAGCAGCAGCTATGCCGGGTGAGCGGACAAGAAGAGGAGTGAGGGGGTGGGGCAGCCAGAATTTTTACTACCGGTTCTAAAACATTTACCCTCAGGACATGATAGAATTAGCCCTCACTCAAGATCCAAACCAGGACAAAACCATTAAGCCATAATAGGAACTGCCCAAAGCTCCTTCATTACATCACCCAGCAAGATTCAACCAAGCCTGGGACTTAAGACAACCTACAAAGTTACCCCTGAATGGGAGTCTGACAGCCCATCAGAATACATTTCTTACACAGGAACAGGAAGCTCCAAGGCGGGGCCCAAGAGAAGGTATCTATTTATTTATCTATCTCCCTCTTTCTCTCTCCCTCCCCCTCCTTCCCATGTGCTCGATTGGCCAGGACCAATGTAGCCTTCTCCACCATTAAACCATCTTTCCAAACTGCTTCCATGTTTCCAGTGTCTTTCTCCCCACTTGGGCCTGAACCCAGATGGAGATTTCTTCCAACACAATATTCCAAAATGCATAATTGGGAGAACACTTTACATGTTCTTATATTGTGAAAATTATCTATTTAATCTTATTTTCTGCTTTCCTGTTTTGGGGGGAAAAAGCCCTCTAGAAGAATGAAATATTTTGAGGAATATTTAAAAAGGCAGAATACTATATTTCCCTAAATGAGAAATGGAGAAACATGTTTTTAGAGGCAGGAAGCAGCCCCCAAGTCTTTCTTAATAGCCCACAGCAGATGCCAGCATTAAGAGATTAAAGAGTTTATTGAAAGACGAATCCAACTATCTAGATGGCACTATTCATAAGCAAAGCATATACTGCAGGCAGAAATCCATTCAAGACAGGATATTTTGAAACTGCTTGCAGCAAAGTTTGACAGCTACCAAAAACAGAATGATAGAATTAGAAGCAGCCCCTCACGCAAGATCAATCACAGGACGAAAGCCATTAGTCATAATAGGAATTGCACAACACCCTTTCAGAAACTTCATTGAGTAGTCCAATCTTCAAAGTCACAGAAACCTTGGAACTAATAAACAATAAGCCAGAGGTTGATCTGATTAGCTCAGACAAACGCCTAGGATTTGCATTTCCTCTTTTCCTTATAGAGCCAGCTATGATCCCTGCATAACCCCTATAGGAATCTGACAACAGCCAATAGAATATTAAATATGTTCTTGCACAGGAAGAGGAAGCTCAAATACAAAGCCCAAGGAAGGTATAACCCACCAACCCCCACTCTCAACTCCATTTTGTCAGCTGCCCAGAATCACATGTGGTTCTGCTTCATCAATAAACCATCTTTCTAACAGCCTCCATGTTTCCATGGTCTTTCTCCCAGCTTGGAACTGAACCGGATGGATTTTTCTTCCAACGCTCTATTTATTAAAGCAATTGGCAAAAAAAAGCTCAGGACATATTAGTTGAAAACATACGGAAGAGGCCTTCATCCTGCAGTAGATAGACAATGGCTAAAATGATGATGATGATGATGATGACGACATAAAGTCTATTTTAAAATGTGGAGAAATAGTTGCTAGTTTTCAGCATATGTGCATAGTTTGAAGTATTAGAATGTAATGCTTTTCTTTCTGTTAGAAATAATAATTCTAAGCAACACTGTAAAATTAAAATGAAATATAAACTTATTCATACTTAAGTGATATTTTCAGGTCAAATACAACAAGTTGTGGACTTTCCTTTAGCCTAAAATGGGTGTCAAACTCACGGGCTGGATTTATCACGGGCTGGCCACGCCTACCCCCAGGTTAGCAAAGGGGGAAAAAATTGCGATACATCATGTGACAACATGACAAGGCAAGTTTGACACCCCTGGCCTAAAACAAATGAAAAACAACCAATTGTTCAAAATTACTAAGAATATTTCACTTTATTTTATGTAATCTCTGTATGATTTCACACACACACACACACACACACGATTTCTATTTTATTCACTTCCTTTCCATCAAAATGGATGTCCAGCCAACATGTGTTAACTTTAAAAGTTGCATTGTGTGAGGAAATAACTATTTTACAAAGACCCCTTAGTGGGTGAGTTTTGGTCCCTGAGTAAAGACTGTTCCAGAAATGCTTGTTTGAGGGAATGAAAACCTAATGAAGGTCATCCTTAGTAGAGTAATGATTTAATCATTACTGGATGGTCATCCAGTGCTGTGACTAAAATCTTTAAAATAGTTGGGGAAACCATACTTCCAATTAGAATTGGCCCTGGCATATAGGGATACTATTCTGAAGTTGGATTGCTTTCTCCATTGGATGGGGAACTAATTTTACTTGTTGGCAATGAATAGTATATCATTATAAAGGAATAAGCTGCCCCAATATCCTATGAATTATATAGAATCAAAACATTAATTTTTCAAGAACCCAAAATATACACAAACAATATTTGCTATAATTGTTGCACCAATACTACGTTTTTCATCAAACTACTGCTAAGACAATTATATTAAAATAATATTTTAAAAACTACTTTTCCTAGTTAAAAAAAATACCTACAGGAGGAATTTTACATGTTGATGGGATATAACAACCTTGAAGGACCTTTCCTCCTACAATCAACACATTTCCAAACATTCTCATGCTAGATAACCTTTGCTGCCATCCAAATCGATAGTTTAGTAATTTTTTGAAACACAAACTTGGACTGGGTCCATCTTTATAGAGTAATATAGGAAATCTGCAATATCAGAATAGTGTACAAATATAGCATTGATAATGTAACCTATTTCTCGATTATACAAAAGTAAAACTTAAGTAAGTTCTTGGAGACTTACACTAACACTACCAAACATATTAATAGAACTACAGCCTCAGTATATTTAGAAAAGATAAAGTACTTATTTTTTTTCAAAAAGTGAATTGAAACACTCTGAAGTTAGAATTATCAAATGTGTCCTGCTATAAAATATATTTTAAATATATCTCAGATGTGATAGGGTATATATAATATGTTTTGCTCAAGCAAAGAATTGATTCTTTTCACTATGTGCAGAGTACTCAAATCTATAATATGTCAATTTGAACTGCATGTGATATTCATATATAATTTGTAAACTAACATCACCAAAACAAATGCTGAATAAATTATATCTAAATATTGATCAATGGTCAAGTGGAAAAAACTTCCACTGTAGAAGCGTAAAAAAAAAAAGATCCCAGTATAAATTTTGCATATTGTGTCTCCAAATATCCAATCGTATTGAATAATAAATCTGAAAGAGGAGTGAAAATGAGCAGATCAGAGATGGCTAAATTTAATAAATATATATCTGTCATGCTCTTAATCTTAATATTTGATGAGGTCCAGTACAACCAGCACATTGCTCACAAGGCCAAAGATAAATACCAAAGAATAAAATGCTGACAGAACATTGGAAACAAATGTTTGCAAACCCACAGAATCTGGTGTTCTAACACAAAAGAATCTGGTCTTCTAACACAAAAATAGCTTTTGTGTTAAAAGTGACTTGATCCTTAAAACTAAATGATATTTTTCTCTACACATATATTCTGTAAAATTGCTGAAATGTTGTTATGGCTCCAATCCCCGAACCCATCTTATCAGAGGAAGAAGGCTCCGAACATGAAGGAGAGGAGCCGGCCAGGCCTCCCTCTCCAGGCCCCTCCTCTCTGGCAATGCCTCAGGTGTCTGCCGAGGGAGAGGAGATTGACCAGGAGCCAGGTGTCTCCGATGACAGCGATGAGGGGGATAAGTTGTTCCTGGATCCACGCCAACAAAGGCGAGATAAACGTTTGCAGCAGATGAGGAGGCATGCCAGGGATTAAGCTGAGTCACTGGACCACACCCCACAGGCTATATAAGAGAGTGTGGTGGCCATTTAGACTCTGTGACGGACAAAGCTAACTTCTGGCTAGTCACTTTGTACAACGCCTGATCTACTGAAAGTTTCATGTTTGAGCTGGACTGTTTTGAAAACTGTGTGTATTAGTTGGTGTTATCTGGTGGAGGAACATTCCCTCTTCTTGTAGTAAAGCACTTGGCAGACGGTTATCGTATTGCTGCCAAGTTCCTGATAACGAACCTTGTGTGTGCCGAGTACTTCTTTAACCCCCGGCTGGCTATTTGTGTGTGTGTGGGGACGGGGATAGAACAAATGTCTTCATTTCCGATAGAATATCAATATGTGAAACTGTTCTGTCCAGAGGATCTTTATACAGGAAAATACAGGAATTTCATGGATGGAAAACGCTGATAACATATTTTTTAATTTTCTCACTAGCAAAAGCATAGATCAAAGGATTGATACAACAATGAGCTACTGCAAGTGTTTCAGTCAGTTGCAATGCTATATTCATTCTCTTTAAATTGTCACAGTTGTCAGCAAAAAATGAAGTATGAAATAACTGAAGCAGAAAAACAATGTTGTTAGGGGCCCAGAAGAGGAAATAAGTAACCATGATGATGAAAATAAGCCAGGCTGTTTTGTTCTTCTCATTCCTAGATTTTAACAGGGTACTTAAAATGCGTGCATAGCAGAAGGCCACAATCATCATTGGAAAAATCAGACCTATGAAGAACATTTTCAGTATAAAAAACTTGTTCCATGCAAAATGACTTTCATGTGGAAAATTAGAAGTGCAAGATTTCTTATAGTTTTCCACCTGTAATCTGAAAAAACTAATCTTGGTGAAGAGATTAAAATTGCTAGGCCCCATGTGTGAATGCTTGTAATGATACCATAGCATATAGTTTGGGATTTTAATGCAGATGCTGAATAAATTATATCTAAATATCGATCAATGGTCAAGAGGACAATGAAAAAACTTCCACTGTGGAAGCGTAAAAAAAAGATCCCAGCATAAATTTTGTATATTGTGTCTCCAAATATCCAGTCATCTATTGAATAATAAATCCGAAAGGGAAGTGAAAAAATGAAGAGCAGATCAGAGATGGCTAAATTTAACAGATATATATCTGTCATGCTCTTAATCTTCTTATATTTGATTAGGTCCAGTACAACCAGCACATTGCCCACAAGGCCAAAGATGAATACCAAAGAATAAAATGCTGGCAGGACATTGGAAATAAATGTTTGCAAACCCACAGAATGGCATGGTGCTACTGCACCATCATAGTCAAATTCAGTGATGGGAAATGCTTCATCAGTTATTCCATTCATTGAAGTATTACTTGTTTCCTGTAACTGAAAAAAATTATTTACATGTTAAAAAGAGACAAAGCATTTATTGGTGCCACAAACAAATAATAAAATACAGAGATTTCCATGTACAAGAAAACAGATTGAACCAATCTAGGAAAAAACAAGAAATAAAAATTAGGTTAGTGTTCAACTGCATAATTGTTAAGGTACCACGCAACTAGCTTACTAAACCACTAAACTGAAAATGCTGTATTTGTGGAGAAAAATGAAAACTCTATTTCTACTAATTGACCTGTAATAGATTTTGAGCTCATATAAAAGATTTCAAGAAACAAATATGTCCAAATGAATTCAGTCTTCTAAAACCTTGGATTCCCCAGAATTGGGTGAATTAAAATGGGCCTGGTGGCTCAGCAGACTGATAGCATTGTGATTAACACCAGCTGTCTGCAATTACTGTAAGTTCGAATCTCACCAGGCTCAAGGTTCAGCCTTCCATCCTTTCTAAGGTAGGTAAATTGAGGACCCAGTTTGTGGGGGCAATAAGCTGACTTTGTATACACAAAGTATGAAGGCTATTGCTTAACGCATTGTAAAGTGCCCTGAGTCTCCGGAGAAGGGCGGCATATAAATCAAATCAAATTTTAAAAAAAATTGTGATCACAACAAAAAGTGATAAAAATATAAAGTGACCTTAATGAGTACCATTTAGTCAACCATTTTATTTGCATTCAAATTTGGATGTTTGAAAGAGGGTCAGTTTTGGATCTTTAAACACTTTCTACCATTTAAAACTGAAACATCAGATAAGGATTCAAGTATAGATTTATGTTAGACATTCTGGTTTGTTTTAACAATTGTGTTCTAAATTTCTGAATATTTTTCATTGTCTTTATTATGAAGTGAAATCTCATAGTAGTATCAGGGCTTCACTTTCCTGTAATACAATTACAATGTTCACTCTCCAAACTCTCAGATGTAAGATAATAGTGATAATCGAACATCTACACTTCTCCCAAATAAAAAATGCTGAGATCAAGAAGTGAAAATTAGCTTGTCATGTCCCAATTGAGTGAAGTCATCCCTCCTAGAAGAATGAAATATCTTGAGAAATATTTTTTTTTAAAAAATTATTAATTAAAAATTATGAACAAACATAGATACAACGATACAACATGCAAAACATACAAACATAAATCAAGTCTTACGACTTCCTTTTTAAAGCTATCAGATCGGTAGACTGTTTTTCTATTCTTATCTATATATCTATGTATTTACATATTTACATATAAGACCATATAATAAGTTCCATATTTAAATTGTTATATTCCTTAGTTGGTACTCAAATTTTTGTCTCTACATTGATCTCTTTCTTTTGAGTCCCAATGAATCTATTTCCATCTTTTTCTCCAACCTGTTATACCATTTTTGCCATACTAAGTAATAATCTGTGTCATCTTTTTCTTGTAGTTCTTTTGAAGTTTATTCATTTCTGCACATTCTCTAATTTTGGTGATTATTTTATTTTCCGTTGGTATGTCTTCATGTTTCCAATTTTGGGTAATGAGAATGCGTGCTGCAGTTAAGATATGAATAATTAAATATTTTATTTCTTTCTCGTATTGAGTTGTGATTATTCCAAGTAGAAAGATTTCTGGTTTCATTTCCAATTTCTGATTTGTGATTTCTTCTATCTTTATCCTTATTTCCTGCCAATATTGTTTCGCCTTTCAGCATGATCACCACAAATGGTAATAGATTCCTTTTTGTGACTTACACTCCCAACACGTTGGGGAGGTATTTGGAAACATTTTTGCTAGGTGCGCCGGTGGAAAGTGCCATCGGTAGAACATTTTGTACAAATTTTCCTTGTAGAGTATAGACATTGTTAGTTTATAATTTACACTCCATAATTTTTCCCATTTGTCTAATTCGATACTATATCCAAAGTTTTTCGCCCAAATTATCATATTTTCTTTGACCACTTCTTCCTCTAATTTATATTTTAATAAATAATTGTATATTTTGGTTATCATTTTCTCGTCCGTTCCTTGTAAAATTTTATCCAATTCATTTGGTTCTTTTTGGAATCCGAATTGTGCTCAATCTGTTTTATACCTTGATTCTATTTGTAAATATTGCCACCAGCCAATGTCTATACTCTGTTCTTTCAATTCTTGTCTCAATTGTAATTCTCCTCTGTTATTCAATAGTTGTTTGTAATTTCTCATTTTTTCCATATCCATTGTGTTAGGATAAATCAGCGCCTCCATGGTCGATAGCCATCCTGGAATTTTATTGTAATGTATTTTTCTAATCTCTTGCCATGTTCCATGTAGTGCTCCTCTAATAATATGTTGTTGAAAGTATCCATGATGTTTGTCTCTTCCCTCCCACAGAAATGCATGCCAACCTCTTTGCAGGTCAAAGCCCTCTAAAGTTAATGTTCTTTTATTTTCAAGGTCCATCCAGTCTCTTATCCAATTTAATGATGCCGCCTTGTAGTACAATTCCCAATCCGATAATCCTAATCTTCCTTTCTCAATGTCCTTTCTTTCTCAATGTCTCTTGCAGACATTTTATTTTAATTCTAGCCTTCTTCCCCTGCCAAATATAATTTGCTATCATTTTATTAAAGTCTTTGAAAAAATCTTTTCCTGGCCAAATCGGGATTACTTGGAAGAGATATAGTAGTCTAGGTAGTATGTTCATTTTAGTAGATGCAATTCTCCCTAGAAATGACAATTGTAGTTTGCTCCATGTTTCCAAATCTTTTTTTATCTGTTTTGTCAGTTTAGTATAATTGTCTCCTCTGATTGAGGAGAATCTGGCTCACTTTATTGGTGAGCCAGATTCCCAAATACTTTGCTTTCTTTACTATTTGTATCCCTAATTTATCCTCTACTTCTTTCTCCTGTGAATTTGTCAAGTTCTTCGTTAATGCTTTTGTTTTCTGTTCGTTGATTTTAAGACCGGCCACTCTTCCATATTCCTCTATTTTTACTAACAGTCTAATTCCTGTTATTTCTGGTTGTTCTAAGATAAACACCACATCGTTGGCAAAGGCTTGTAATTTGTACTCCTCTTTTTTTATTCTCAGTCCTTTTATTTCTTTATCTTCCCTGATTTCATTTAATAAAATTTCTAGGGATATTATAAACAATAGTGAAGATAGGGGGCATCCTTCCCTCACTTCTTTTGATATCTCAAATTGTTCTGTCATGTTCCCATTTATCATAATTTTTGCTGTTTGAGAGGAGTATGTTTTCCTAATCATGTTTAAAAATTTATCGCCTAATTCCATAGTTTCCAATTGTAATATAAGAAATTTCCAATTTAGGTTGTCGAAAGCCTTCTGCGTGTCCAGGAAGATTAAAGCCAATTGTTTGTCCAATTTTTTCTCATAGTATTCAAGAACATTAATGATTGTTCTCATATTATTTTTAATCTGTCTTCTTGGAACAAAACCATTTTGATCTGGATGAATGTATTCATGAATAATTGTTTTCAGTCTCTGCGTAATAACCAGCATGAACAACTTGTAATCCACATTTAACAGCGATATTGGCCTGTAATTTTTGATTTGTGTGAGGTCTGTTTCTTCTTTTGGGATGAGTGTAATGATGGTTTCAGTCCAGGATTTGGGGATTTTTGCTTCTAAGAGTGCATTGTTAAAAACTTGGAGTAAGAACTCGTCCATTGGGTGTTGACATTTTTTATAGAATTCTGTTGATATACCATCCGGTCCTGGAGTGTTATTGTTTTTCTGTTTTTTCCTTGCTTCTATCAATTCAGTCATGGTAATTGGTCTGTTTAATAACTCTCTGTGTGTCTCTTCCAGCTGTTGAATATTTGTTTTACGTAAATATTCCTTAATATCTTCTTCCCGAATTTCTTCTTGTTTGTAAAGGTTCTGAAAAAATTTTTTTGCTATACATTTTTTTGTCTTGATTTATGTGGTGTATTTCTCCTACCTCGTCTTGCAGCTGGTATATAGTTCTCTTTTTCCTTTTTCAATTTGTACGCTAACCAGCAACCTGTTTTATTTGCATGCTCAAAATGATTTTGTTTTGCCAATTTAATTTTTTATGCAATTTCTGTTTGCGTAGTTAAGTTAATTTTGTTTGATAAGATTTAACTTTCCTTTGATTGTTTTATTGTGGGGTTCTTTCTGCAGCTCTAATTCATATGTTCTGAGTTCTGTTAATAGGTTATTTCTTATCTGTTGTTTATCTTTATTTTTCTTTTCCGCATACGCGATAGTAAGGCCTCTTATGTAGGCTTTGGCTGTGTCCCATAGATTTTGGAGTGAAGTCTGTTCTTTGGTGTTTATTTGAAAAAACATAATCATTTCTTTCTCAATCATCCATGAGTATTCCTTATCCTTTATTATTTCAGTATTCATCATCCACCTTTTTTGTTTCTGGTATCCTTTCCATACTACTGTTATTGGACTGTGATCTGCCCAGGTATTTGGTGATATTTCAATGTCTTTTATCTCTTTCCTGAGTTCTGAGGACATCCAGGCCATTTCTATTCTAGACCACGATTGATGTGGGCTAGAATAGAATGTATATTGTTTTGCTTGTTTATTCGCCTCTCTCCATACATCATGTAATTGTAGTTTGTCTGCCATGTCTTTGAATGTGTCTGGTAGTGTCTTTTTCCTAGTTTTGTTCTTTTTATTGCTCTGGTAGTCTTTTTCGGTGTCTATAATTGCGTTGAAATCTCCTGTAATACAGATATTTTCATATTCCATATCTTTGACTATGTTATGTATTTTTTTGAAAAATACACTTTGATTTCCGTTGGGTGCATATATCAATATTAATAATATTGTTTTTGATACTGTTTGTATTTCTATCATCAAAATCCATCCATCTGTGTCTGCGTATACTTGCTTTGTTTTTAGGTGTTTCTTGATATATACTGTAACCCCTCTTTTTTTCTGATCTGCTAATGAGGTGTATAGTGTTCCTAGTTTTTGGTTTCCTAATAGCTTTTGATGTTGTTTCTTAATATGAACTTCTTGTAGGATTATGATGTCCATCTCCAGTTTCTATAGCTTTGTGAATGTGTGTGTTCTTTTGGTTGGTGCATTTAGTCCATTTACGTTAATTGAGATCATTTTTAGTTCTCGTTCCACTTTTGCTGTCTATCTGTTTGTTGTTCTTAGTCTTCTTGTGTTCCTTGTAATTACTTGTGTTTTTTCCCTCGCTCCCTCTCTTTCAATTCTTTCTCTCTCCAATCTTCTTTTTTCCTCTTGGTCACTTTCTTCTTTTTCTGTCCGGTGTTCTGGCTCTTAGTTTCTAATTCTTTTTGGCTTTCCTGTTCCTCTTCTAACACAAAATGCTGATCAAAAAAGTCTGGCGCTTTTTCTAAACTATCAATCTTGTATTTCTTTTCTTGCCAGGAGATCAATAGCCCTTCTGGTATTAGCCAGAGGAACATTATTTTATAATTCAGCTGTGACATTAGAAAGTTATAATTTTTTCTTTGATCTCTTCTCCTTCTTGGGATTTGCTTGAGAGTCATTATTTCCTTTCCCTTATATACAATTGTCCCTTCTCTCATCTTCCTACAGACATCTTCTTCTATGGATTTTTTTGTAAAACTGATATGTATCTCCTTAGGCAAGAGTTAATGACTCTTCCAATTCTTTATTAATTGACACTTGATTTTGCTCCATTTTTTCCATTTTCTTGTCCATTTGTTCTATTTTCTCCTCCACTTTTTGGATCCTTTGCTAATTTTCTGCAATATTCTGCTGTATTTTTTCAATCTTTTCGTCCATTTTCTTAATGTTGTCTTTTATTTCTCCCATGTCTGTCTTAAATTCTTCATGATTCTTTCTTGTTTCTTCATGATTATTTGCTATGGACTCTTGAGTTTTATTCATTCCTTCTTGTATCATCGCTAGTACCGAATGGATATTTGCATGTTAAAGGTGGAGGTTGTCTTTTCTTTTTCCACCCCTAACATAGTGTCGACTAACCTTTGTTGCGCCGGAGATGCTGAGAGAGTCATCTGGTTTGAGAGTATTTTCTTGTTTGTCTTATGATCGTTGATGAACCTGTGGTTGCCATTTATACTCTTTGTATTATTTTTTCCCAAAATTTCATATACTGGTTTACTGTTTATGTTTATATCTTTATGTTTCTATGTCTATGTTAATAGACAATAGATTTTGATTTATAAAATCTAAAGATCCTAGCATAATGACCAATAAGGGTAATATTACTGTTACTATATTGCTGTTTCTCTATTACACAGTCAAATTTCTATATAGGTTTCCATTTACTTATTCATAGTTTTAAATACTAGGTTTCAACTTTTCAATATTCTTAAATAAGGGAAAGGAAGAAGGGGGGGGAGATGAGGGAAAAACTTAACGTTTCAACAATTCATTAATTTGTTCTTACTATAATTAATTGCTATACTATTAATTACTATACACAATATATTTAATACAATATATATAATATGTGTAATAAATCTAAATTAACTAGAATATAAATCTAGACGCGTAAGATAAGCAGAGGCTGGATACTTAAGTATATCACAGAGTAAATACTAAATTAAGTTACAATTAATATATATAACAATTTAAACAATATATAAATCACTTTTTACTTAATGGTTATGCTCAAACTTAAGCAACTAAATTGTACTTCGCTGGTTATTGTTTGTTCTTCTTCTATTTTAGTATCTTCTTTCAGTCTTGCATCATTCCAACTTTTTCTCTCTCTGTCAGTTATTTTTAATGTCCTTTGGTTTAAGTGTCCAAATATCTAAGCAATCAAAGTATCCAAATCCAAGTATCCAAAGGAAAAAAGCACCTTGGTAAAGTTAATTTAGCTCCACCATCCGTTAGTCTCCAAAAGGAAAGGATCTATGTCACTCTGTTGTTAGTTCTGTACTTCCGATGTCCATTGCAAATCAATCACCTCGTCACAGTCTCCACTGATAAGAAAGTCTGTCAGTCTCCTCATCCTCTCTCCTTTAAATATCATCCTTTTCTGCGAAGCTGTTGATTTAAAGTTTAAATTTCCTCCGAGCTCACTTTCTACTTGCAAATATTATAAGTTCCTATGTCCACCGTTTATTTGACTCTCACCCCTCGCTGCTTCTCCTAATTTTCACCTTCACTGTTCTCCGTCTCCACACTCACAGTTCTCGTTCTGAAAACTTCCCTCTCCAAAATCAATTTATTTTATAATCCACAACTCTTTAATGATATTTCTTTTGGCGTCTCTCCCTGTCACTTTCTGCGCTGTCACTGTCAGATCGACTTTTCCACTCCACTCACTGTTTCATCGCCACTTGTCAGGCTACTATCTCGCCGCTTGCTTGGAATCTCACTCTCACCCATTTCTGTTCACACTTTGTAGCTGTACCACTTTCTATTTCTCATTCTCCTTTCTATTCTCCTACCGATGCCTTCTTTTATTAGATTTTTGCTTCCCACTAACCAGTTGTCAGTGTTTCAGGCCAGCCAAAATGGCTGTTTTTTTCCCGACTGGAATTAAGAGGTTTCCCCTGAACCTTCGGAGGGATTGCTGTCCTCTCTGAGGTCCTTGAAGTTTCCTCTTTTTTCTATTGACCCCTCTGAGGTCAGTAGCGCCTGAATCGGCTTCCTAATCAGAAATACTGAAACTTCGAGAACGGAGCTCTGTTCTCTTTGTTCCTGGCACGATGACGTCACCGCCGAAATATCTTTTTTTTTTATTAAAGTGTTTTACAAAAAATTTTACAAATATTTCTCCATCCCCCCCTCCCTTCTTTACCCTCCCCCCCACCCCGGACTTCCCGGAACATAATACAGGATATAACAATTAACAATCATATACTAAGCTAAGCTAGCTATCTATGGACTCCTATCCCCCCTTCACACTTTAACTCCCCTTTCACTTAACTAAATATGAATACTCTTAATTTTTCTATTCATTCATAAGCTATTTGATACTTTTTAGTCCAATATTTGTTTTGAATATAATCAATCCATCTTCTCCATTCCTATATATATCTTTCTTGTGAGTGACCTTTCAAAAATGCTGAAATCTTCGCCATTTCTGCCAGATTCGCTACTTTTAATGTCCATTCTTCAATAGTAGGCAAATCTTCCTTCTTCCAATATTGCGCCACCAAAAGTATAGCTGCAGTTATTAAATTCAAAATCAATTTAGTCTCTATAACCATACAATCTGTAATTATACCCAACAAAAACAACTGTGGAGTAAACCTTATCTTCTTTTTAAGAATATTTTGAATAATCCACCATATTTTTATCCAAAATGCTTTAACTTTTTTACAAGTCCACCATATATGATAATAGGTGGCATCCTCACAATCCCATCTCCAACACTTAGATTGCAAATTCGGATACATACAGGCTAGCTTTTTAGGGTCTAAATGCCATCTGTAAAACATTTTATAAACATTTTCTCTTAAATTTTGCGCTTGTGTAAATTTCACATTTCTAACCCATATTTTTTCCCAAGTTTCCAACATTATTGGTTCCTGAATATTTTGTACCCATTTTATCATACAATCCTTAACTAATTCCGTTTCTAAATCTATTTCTATCAATATATTATATAATCTTTTTATATGCATTTGGCTTTGATCTCTAATTTGTTTTACCAAATTTTCCTCATTCCACATGATACCGATTCTCTGATCTTCTTTCCATCTAGCTTGCAGCTGTCCATACAGAAACCAAGTTTGAATTATCCTTTCTTCTTTTAATGCATTTAAGGACTTTAACTGCAATATACCCCCTTCCATTTTAAGAAGCTCTTTATAAGTAATCACCTCTTGCTTTTGTTCTACGCTTATATTCTCTATCGCATGTCTGGGTATTGCCCATATAGGTATCTTATAATTTAATTTATATTGATACTTTTTCCAAACTCGTAACATGGCATTCCTTAGTATATGGTTTTTAAAGGTCTTATCCACCTTCTTATCATATAATAAATAAGCATGCCAACCATATAACAAATCATATCCTTCAATATTCAATATTCTTTCTTCTGTTGAATTAATCCAGTCACTGATTATTGATAGGACAGCTGCTTCATAGTATAATCTTAAATTAGGCATTTTAAGACCTCTTTCACATATATCTTGCATTATTTTTAACTTTATTCTCGATTTTCTCCCTGAGCAAACAAAATTATTAATACCCTTCTGCCATTCCCTCAAATTTACTGTTCTGTCCCCGTCTCCACACACACACAAACACAGCCAGCCGAGGGTTAAGAAAGCACTTGGCACGCACACAGGTCGTTATCTAAACTTGGCAACAAAACAAGCACCGTCTGCCAAGAGCTTTACTTCAACAGATAACATAAAATACATACGAATTGTAAATAGTCCAGCTCAAACAATATCCCTTCGGCTGATTTACACGTTGTTCAAGTGACTAGCCAGAGTTAGTTTTTGTTCATCACAGAGTTTTCAACGGCCACCACACTCTCTTACATAATCTCTGGGGTGTGGTCCAGTGACTCAGTTATAATCCCTGGCACGCCTCCTTAACTGCTGCAACCGTTTATCACGCCTTCGTTGGCGTGGATCCAGGAACGACAGATCATCTCCTTCGCTCTCATCGGAGACACCTGGCTTCTGGCTAATCTCTTCTTCCTCGGCCGGCACTTGAGGCAGTGCCAGAAGGGAGGGGCCTGGAGAGGGAGGCCTGGCCGACTCCTCTTCTTCATGTTCGGAGCCTTCTTCCTCCAATGAGATAGGCTCGGAGGGTGGGGCCACAACATTTACATGTTTCTTGAGTATTGGTATCATTTGGAATAACAATAAAAACCTGGGTAAAACATTCATTTTTATTGCTGCTATTCTTCCCAACAAAGATAATTGTAATTTTCCCCAATTCTCCATGTCTTTATGTATTTTTTGCCCTAACAATTCATAATTATTTTTTATATAATTTCACATTTGAAGCTGTAATATATACCCCTAAATATTTAACCTTTTTTACTATTTCAAATCCCATTAATCTTTCTAGTTCTTCTTTTTGCTTTACCGTCATATTTTTAGTTATTATCTTTGTTGTTTGTTTATTTTGAATCCAGACACTTATCCATATTGGCTAATTATGTCCATTAAACCTATAACTGATTGTACTGGTTGAGTTAAAGTAACAACCAAGTCATCTGTGAATGCTCTTAGTTAACTATAATCATGATGTCTAATTTTAATTCCCTTTATTTTATTTGACCCATGTATTTTATTCAATAAAAGTTCCAGAATTAAAATAAACAATAATGGTGACAAAGGACAGCCCTGTCTTGTTCCTTTTTCAATTTTAAAAGTTTCTGTTAAACCACCATTAATTATTATTTGTGCTGTTTGTCTCTGGTATATTGCCCTAATAGATTGTGTAAAATACTCTCCAAACTGCATCTTTTCTATTATTTTCAATAAAAATTGCCAATTCAATCGCTCAGATGCCTTCTCAGCATCCAAAAAAATAAGCGCTGCAGGGACTTGGTTGTTTCTTTCCAAATATTCCAATAAGTTTGTCTTACATTACATTTCATTTGTCTCCCACTTATAAATCCAGATTGATCATTATGAATCATTTGTTGCATAATTATCATTAGCCTATTTGCTAATATTTTAGCAAAAATCTTATAATCAGTATTTAAAAGCGATATTGGCCTATAATTTTTGGGTTGACTATGATCTTGATCCTCCTTTGGGATCAATGAAATAAAAGCAGTTCTCCAGGATGGGGGTACATCTCCTCCAGCTTGAATTTTGCTAAATCCTTAAGCAGTTCCACCATTTCTAACTGCAAATTTTTATAATAAACAGCTGTCAGTCCATCTGTGCCTGGAGCTTTGCCCCCTTTTAACTGTTTAATTGCTAAAATAATTTCCTCCGAAGTTATTGGTTGGTTCAATCCTTCCCTTTACTCTGGTGTAACTACAGGAATATTCTCCTCCTGTAAATATCTATCTATGTCTTTACCTTGAATTGTATCACTAGCATATAACTTTGTATAAAATTCTAAAAAAGCTTTTTTAATCATATTTTGTTGATATACCCCTTTACCTTTGTATTCTATTTTTTCTATAGTACGTAGCTTTTGTTTTTTCCTTAACATATAAGCTAACCATCTACCTGGTTTATTCACATTACAGAAAGTATTATGTTTAACATATTGTAAATTAGTTGCCACTTGGTCTGCCATCAGCATATTAAACTGCCCTCGCAACAAATTTATTGTTTCCTTTATTTTCTTATCTGTTGGATTCAATATAAGTGTCTGTTCTTTCTTTTTTATTTCCTTTTCTAAATCCGTCCGTTTCTTTTCTTGTCTATGTCTATATTTATTATTCAAATGTATTAAAATTCCTCTCATATATGCTTTACTTGCATTCCAAACCATTTCCATAGGTGTACCCTTGTGCATATTCATAACAAAAAATTCTTTCATTTGTTTTTTACATTCTTTCACATTTTCCTCATATCTAAACAAATTTTCATTTATCCTCCAAGACTTTCTAGCTTCCTTTTCCTGCTCCAATTCGATCCACACCGGGCTATAATCAGTTAAAGTTCTTGAACATATCTTTGTCTTATTCACCCTAGGAAAAAAATCATTAGTGATTAATATAAAATCAATCCTAGAAAAAGATTGATGTCTATCAGAAAAAAAAGTAAAGTCCTTTTCTTCGACATTTTGTTCTCGCCAGATATCTCTCAGCTCCATATCATCCATCATATCAAAAAAAAAGATTTAGGCAATCTAGCACGATTTTGGGTATTTTGAAATAATCCTTTTTTGTCCTTTTGAGTATCCAATACTCCATTCCAATCACCCATTAATATACACGATTTGTAATCCCATTGTATTATTTTGGTGTGCAAAAGCTTATAAAATTTTTCTGGCTGTTGATATACTCCAATTAAGAGTGTTTTCTTCCCTTCTATTAAAAGTTCAATTGCGATGTATCTTCCTCGAACATCTGCCTCAATTAGTTTGGCTGTTAAATCTGTCTTTAGGTATATAACTATACCGTTTTTCTTCTCTGGAGCAGATGCAACAAAATGTGTTCCCAATCTTGAATTTATCAAATATTTTTGATCTGTCACTCTAATATGTGTTTCTTGTAGACAAATTACATCATTTTTAAACTATTTCAAATAGTGAAATATTTTCTTCCTCTTTTGCGGTGAATTTAAGCCATTAACATTCCAGGTCAAAAATTTAATTGCCATTCTTGGCACCTTGAAGCTTCTGGAGTGCCAGCTGGAAATCCTCCTGCACCTTTCTCTTCAGCCTTGTTCCTCCCACTGCTTCTGTTCTTGTAGTTTCTTGAACTTTCATTTGGGTTTGCTGTATCTTTAGGTCTTGTTCTCTTCGTTTGGCTGCAGCTCGGGTCTGTCTTTGATCTTTTGGTTCTTCTCTTTTTTCTACTAATTCCAAAGGTTGAACAGTACCAAAAAGTTGCAATAAATCTTCTTCAATAAGCGAAATCTCTCCTTCAGCTTGTGGCTGTTTACCTTCCTTCTGTCCCTGTATTGCCAGCTCTTCTTTTCTTCTCCTCATTTCCGGAGATGATGGGCCTCCAGCCTTTAATACATTAGTATAAAAATCTTTTGCCTTCCAAATTGTATTAAGACGATACCTTTCTGCCAAGTAATTCACCACTAGTCCAGCTGGAACATCCCATCTAAACTGGATCTGTCGATTTCTAAGTTCATCCACCAAAAAAGCAAACTCTTTTCTGCTTCTCAACATTTTTGGAGGGATTTCTTTCAGTACTAAAACCTCTTGTCCTGCCAGTTGGAGTTTATTTTTATAGAAGGCTTGTAAAATTTCATTTCGGATCCTCCTCATTGTAAAATAAATCACAATATCTCTTAGCAATTGTTTCTGTCTGGCAAACCAGGAATTAACGCAATATACTTTGTCAATTTGCAATGAAAGATCTACTTGTTGCTCTCCAGTTATCTTTGCAAAAGCCTCTGCAAAGATCTCTCTCAAATTCTCTCGATTGTGCTCTCTCAAACCTGTTACTCTCAGGGCAAACTCCATCGTTCTATATTGTAACATCACTTCATCGTCTACCCTATCCATCTTGATCTGAACTTCATCCATTTTATTTTCCAAGTTCACATTAATTAATTTCTTCTACCCTTTCATCCAACAATTCAATGTGTTTTGCCAGACCCTGAAATGCCATTACAATATCTTCTCTTATTTCCTTATTCCAAATTTGGATAACCTCCTTAATTTCAGCCATCTCATCAGACACCCCCTTAATTTTTCCCTCTAAAACAGATGTTTGCTGCTTAAAGGCCTCCTGTAAAGACTCTTGTAGAGCTTCCAAAATCAATATTTGTGGATTTGGAGTAGACAAAAATTGTAGTTTAGATGGTTTTGCTGGTGATCCTCCAGCACTTTTAAAAGAGCCAGGTTTTGTTTGCTTAGAAGCCATTTTTAACTTTCAATTTATACTTCTTACAGCAACCAAATCAATAAGTCCAATTGTTTTTAAATCTTTTGTAAATATTGTAATTTACTTAAAGTCCATACTGTAATCTTTCCACTTTAAATCTTTCTTTCTTTAATATAGAATCCAATAATCTTGAACAGCCTTAAGAGCGCTAACGATGTTAACAATCACTTTCACTATAACTTTCACTTTTCCACGCCCTGTTACAGTTCAGGCACCATTTTTCCTTTCCTTTTTTTTAAATGATCTTAGAAGGAAGAAATATGGATACAGAGTTAAAGTTCAGTACTTGCAGTTACCAGGACTCCTGTTTTTGTTCTGCCTGCTTTGGGATTAATTTAAAACTGAATGTTGATTGCAGGGGTGGTTGCGACGTCTTGTTCTGCTTGGAAGCAGAAAAGTCCCAGATCCGGAGCTCTGTCAGGCTACCAGGGAGCTCTCACCCTTCAAGCCCCAGAATTATTCCTAGGGCTTTTGGGGAGCTCTACCTTCGTCCGGCTGCTCGCCTTCCCCTCTTCTCCCGAGGGGAAGGTTTCCAAACCGCTAGACAGCTGATTTGCATTATCATGGCGGTTTTTATGAGATCGCGGGGCTGACGATCCGAAAGGAACGTCTGCCAGCGCCTGCGGTGCCACCACCGAAATATCTTGAGAAATATTTTAAAAGGCAGAATATTATATTTCCCTAAAGGAGAAACATGTTTCTAAAGACAGAAACTCAGAGCTTCAGCTCTGTGCCCCCAGCATATATTTGGTGCCCATTGAGAAGGACTGGGCCAGTGTATCTACAAAACAAAAGACCTTCAGCTCCAGGGTGATGGGATTAAGACATGACCCCCCAGGACATAATAGGATTATCTATCAGCAGAGCTCACTGCATTGTAAAATCTCCTAAGGACATTGCATCACCCTCCAGGCTTCAGCCAAACTTCTGAGACAACCTTCAGGGTTACTATGACCCCTATGTAACCTTCAGGGTTACTATGACCCCTAGTAACCTTCAGGGTTACTATGACTCCTATGACCCCTATTCTATGACCCCTATTCTATGAGCCAATAGAATACATGTTCTTAAACAGGAACAGGAAGCTCTAACACAAAACCCAAAGAAGGTATAACCCCCCTCTCAACTCCAGTTTGTCAGCTGCCCAGAATCACATGTGGTTTTGCTTCATCATTAAACCATCTTTCCAACCAGCCTCCATGTTTCCACTGTCTTTCTCCCCGCTTGGAACTGAACGGGATGGATATTTCTTCCAACACAATGTACTCGCTTCTATTCTTTTTACTTTGAATTAAAAAGCTAAAGAGCTATAGGAAAAAAGGAATATCATTGTAAAAAATGCAAAATCCACATTTGGGAAATACATTTATCTAAGAAAAATATCCAAAAGTTGCATGTAAGTTTTTGAGTTTCCAAAATTGTTCTTTAGGAGTAGAAATTATAAATCATAGATGATTTGTATACATAATAAAATATCTGCTCCATTTTTTTACCTTAATTTCTTGCCCTATCTCTTGCCACCCATATTTTAGCCAATCCTGGGCAACTATATATTGTATACCATATAGTAGAGGGTAGAGCCGAGGATTTTGTTCAATATCTGTATGACAAAATCACTCAGATTCGGGAAGATCTGGACTCCGACTGGATAGTCTCAGGGGGAGGGACTGGGGCAGGTCTTGAGAATGTTATCTGGGATGAGTTTGATCCTGTGACCCCTGAGGACGTGGACAGGATTCTGGGTAGACTGAACGCGACCACTTGTTTATTGGACCCGTGTCCCTCCTGGTTAGTGCTGGCTTCTCGGGAGGTGACACGAGGCTGGTTCCAGGGGATTTTAAATGCTTCGTTGGGTGAGGGTGTCTTTCCTGCCGCCTTGAAAGAGGCGGTGGTGAGGCCTCTCCTCAAGAAGCCTTCCCTGGACCCGGCAATGTTGGTAAATTATCGTCCGGTCCCCAACCTTCGCTTTGTGGTGAAGGTTGTTGAGAGTGTGGTCGCGAAACAGCTCCCCCAGCACCTGGATGAAACGACGTATCTGGATCCATTCCAGTCAGGCTTCAGGCCCGGGTACAGCACGGAAACGGCATTGGTCGCGTTGGTTGATGATCTCTGGAGGGCTCAGGACAAGGGGTGCTCCTCTGTCCTGGTCCTGTTAGATCTCTCAGCGGCTTTTGATACCATCGACCATGGTATCATGCTGCACCGGTTGGAAGAGTTAGGGGTGGGAGGCACTGTGTTGCGGTGGTTCTCCTCCTTTCTCTCTGACCGGTCGCAGTCTGTGTTGACGGGGACAGAGGTCGACCCCGAGGCCCCTCATACGTGGGGTGCCGCAAGGGTCGGTCCTCTCGCCTCACCTGTTCAACATTTATGTGAAGCCACTGGGCGAGATCATCCGTGGTTTCGGGGTGGAGTACCATCAGTACGCTGACGACACCCAGCTGTACATCTCCACCCCGGATCACCCCAACGATGCCCTTGAAGTGATGTCCCGATTCCTGGAGGCCGTATGGATCTGGATGGGGAGGAACAGGCTCAGGCTCAACCCATCCAAGACTGAGTGGCTGTGGATTCCGACGTCCCGATATAGTCAGTTGACGCCATCTCTGACTATTGGGGGCGAATCACTGGCCCCCACGGAGAGGGCTCGCAACTTGGGCGTCTGGACTATTGTAATGCTCTCTACATGGGGCTCCCCTTGAGGAGCACCCGGAGGCTCCAACTGGCGCAGAGTGCGGCCGCGCGGGTGGTAATGGGAGCGTCATGGCGCTCCCATGTGACACCTCTCCTGCGCGAGCTGCACTGGCTCCCGTTGGTCTTCCGGGTGCGCTTCAAGGTTTTGGTTACCACCTTTAAAGCGCGCCATGGCTTAGGAGCTGGTTATCTACGGGACCGCCTACTACCACCAATAGCCTCCCACTGGCCAGTACGCTCTCATAGAGAGGGACTCCTCCGGGTGCCGTCAGCCAAACAATGTCGGCTGGCGACCCCTAGGGGGAGAGCCTTCTCTGTGGGGGCACCTACCGTCTGGAATGAGCTCCCCCAGAGATACGGAGGATCCTGGATCTGCGCACCTTCCGCCACGCTGTGAAGACTTTTTTATTCCATCAAGCAGGCTTGGCCTAATCTCCTCCCTCTTTTAATATGTAAATTTTAATCTGTTTTTAAATTTTTGGGGTGTTTTAATTTGTCTGGGCCAAAATGATTTAA
This sequence comes from Arizona elegans, assembly GCA_022577455.1. NCBI lineage: Eukaryota > Metazoa > Chordata > Lepidosauria > Squamata > Colubridae > Arizona > Arizona elegans. The sequence continues at coordinate 60,409,314 of JAKOOJ010000004.1, forward strand.
TTTTATTTTAACTGGTTTTTAAATTTTTTGTATTTATGTATTTTATTGTCTGGCTGTTCACCGCCCTGAGTCCTTTGGGAGTTGGGCGGTATACAAATCAAATAAACTAAACTAAACTAGTATGTATACCATATGCATTTTTTTCATCACAGAATAAATGTCAGTTCTACGTAACAAACCCAAAGCAAAACCCCGAGGCCTAGAGTTTCCTCAAAGTATGAATTTATTAGGAATGGCATATTGGCACAGCTGGTGAAAGCCTGACTCTGAAGGACCTGAGGTTTTCCCCACCCAAATCAAAACCCAAAGTTCTTGCCCCCACATTACACGTCTATCACATGGTCCAATCAGGTCACAGTCCCAACTCCGGCTGGCTTTTGTCCATGCCCCTCCAACACCTGGTAGGGCGTCCTTGGCTCCCATGGGAAAGAATGTTATTTTGGCTATACATACTCCAGGTATCTCTATCTCCCCCCTCACGTTCCCACAGCTCCAACAGGCCTTGCTGTGGCAGCCCTGAAGATGCTCCCAAAATGGCTTCAGGGCTGACAATAATAGTTACCTTTATTTGTTATTAGCACCTGAAATAATCTATGGAGAGACACATGGTATATGAATAATGTAAGAAGGAACCATCACAATCATGTACTTTTCTATACATATTTAATCTTCAATATTATTCACCTAACAATAGTATGAAAACTTTTTCAATGGAATTATTTTACTACTATTAGATATGTGAGAAGAGCATATCTATATGGCAAGTATTAATTGAAGAAAATTGTCTCAAAGTCTTGTATTTGTGTGCTCTCTGAGAGATGAAACAGAACAGAACATCATCTGAAGGGGAGAACAGAGTTTAAAAAAGAAGCATGGAAACTGGAGACATTAACAAAAATCTTCATATTGATAGTTCAACTGTACTGGGGGAAAAAACAGGTAGGGAGGAAACAAAAATTGAATCTAATTGTAGCAACTTTTTGTGAATAGTCCCAGATTTTGTAGTAACTGAATATGCAGAGTATTTTGCAACTCCACCTTACCAGCAGAATAGTAGTTCCTACATACAGTTCCGTGAAGAAATAGTAGCTCTGTGAAGGAACTCCTATCTGTTCCTAAGTGACCCATTTCTGTAATCAAATAAAAAATTGAACAAGCAGAAATAGGAGCACTACAAAATCTGACTCATAATTGAGTCATGGAAAAGGGGAACTGCAGAATAGGAAGTGCCTCTCCTCTCCTCCCCTCCCTTCCTGCCTGCCTCCTTTCCTTCTTAGAGATAGTAGAGGGACACTGCCAGCTAAAAAGAGGATATAGTATGGCACCCATACCTCTTCGTTATCCCTTTTCAGCAGTGACAGTTACTCTAGACCAGGGGTGAAATCCAACAGATTCTGACAGGTTCTTTAGAATTGGTAGCGGAAATTTTGAGCAGTTCAGAGAACCTGTAGTGGAAATTTTGAGCAGTTCAGAGAACTGCCAAATACCACCTCTGGCTGGCCCCAGAGTGGGGTGGGAATGGAGATTTTGCAGTATCCTTCCCCTGGAATGGGGTGGGAATGGAGATTTTGCAGTATTCTTCCCCTGCCACGCCCACCAAGCCACACCACACCACGCCCACCAAGCCACGCCCACAGAACCAGTAGTAAAAATATTTGGATTTCACCACTGCTCTAGGCCTCTCTGAAACATGGGACTCTTCAAAAGTAGATCCAATGGTAGGCGGCATTGTTAGGAATAAGAGTTAAGATCCCTCAAAACAATGTCCTAGGAGCAATAGGTAAGGCACCCAATTAGAAGACTTGAAAGACATTAGTACTGTTATCCGAGAGTAGCATTTTAAGTGAAAAATTCCAAGTGCCAATGATAATTTGCTAAAAGGAATAAAAGAAGGAGATGAATGTCTGTATAGAGTCAACAACAAAGGAAAAGGACATAAGTGTTAATTTGATGGTACCATCACTGCATGAGTATCATCTCATCTCATGGGAATTTTCTTGAATTTCTCTTCTGTGACTGATTAAACAACATTAAAACATTATATTGGAAAAACTGTACTAAACCTAAAAAAACATTCTTCAGTATTACTCATGTCTTACATAGAAACTGCATTGAATTCACTGTAGGCAATGTGTAACTAATATGTATTCACCATTTGTACCATAAATACATAAATAGAGCTAAGTTTTACATTATTATAAATAGTTTTTCATAAATTTTTTTTATTCTTATAGGATTTTGGGAAGGTAGAATGATTGCCAACGTGTATCTAATATATAAAATTAATAAATCAGATTTCTCTTTTAATTGTTAAAAAGCAGAGTAGAGGTCTACTGAGGGCATGTAATAGTTTTATATTATTACATAAAAATTTCTGAAAAATAATCACAATGGCCAACAGATATCTTTTTTTCGTTCCTTCCTAGATTGCTAGTTAAAAATTAATATTCCCCTTTTAGCACTAGTTCATAATTATCCTCTTTGGGACATTTTGTATTGCAAAACTGAACACATTTACTATAAACTCAAATATAATTTCCAATATAAATTGGAAATATTTGATAATTACTCTTTGATATTGAAACATGCTATGTAATAATTACCCTTTTTGCATTAAAAAATCATTTACAGGATTAGAAGTTAATGCAATATTTCTACAGGATTAGAAGTTAATGCAATATTTCTACTTGTAAAGCAATAAAATTTCATTACTTTCCTAATTTAAATTGACTTACCAATTTACAAACTTTTAAGAGTTGATGTTGAAAGCATCATCTTTTTTTCCAGACATAGTGTAAAACTTGAAAATAATGTACATAAGCAAAAGCAATCTTTCTTTATGAAGAATTTTTCAACTTCTGAAAAACTCCTAGTCAACAAATTTTTTTAAAAAAAAGTCCAAAGACACTTTTTTTCTTTTAGAAATAATTATTTGGCATTTTCCTCACAGGTTTCTTAAGTCTCTTAATTAAAGCCAGTGAACTTTATTATACAAATACAGTGCAATTTGTCAAAACACTTCAAAGTCGGTATTATCTTTTACTGCACATTTGACTTCTCAGCATATACAACAACCTGATAATTTCCAGACAGTAAATAAGTTGGGAAAGTTTCAGTTCTGCAGATTAGTGATAGTGATATCATAATTTAAGAGATATACTTAATTTGCGATAATTAACTTGCTCTTATATAGCATATAGAGCTGGATAGATTCTGAGCAACTTTGAAAATTGTGTCAGTGTACTGCAGCTGAGATAAAAGAGCAGCATATGAAAGAGAAACTTTGGCCATATGAGTCATATCTCGGGTAGCATGCTAGCTATGCCTTTGACATGATTCGCCATCAGTGCCACATCAATGTACCAAAATAATAGGAAAGGAGATTTAAAATGAATAGAAATGTTCCAAATTAAATCATACCAATATGGTTCAAAGGAATATTGTAGCATCTTGAGAAATAACTAACAGTGTGTAAAGACCATTTGATCTTATATATGATTTTGAAAATTATCCAATCTAGTCCGTAATGATCTGGATATAATTTGTAGCCTGAATCTGAAGTGAAATTTGACAAAACCTGTAATCAAGCATGACAGAAAACATGACATTTTGATTTCTCAGCATAATAAATCAGATTTTAGAAGGGAATAGAGTACACTAAATTTATAATGTTGGGGCAAAGGGATTAGGCTTAAGATAATTTCATTTTTGACAGCCTGAAATTTTGTTTTGTGATATAATGTGATTAAATGTGCAGCAATAATATGTTCCACAGGGAATATTCAATTCAAATGATTGAATAAATGATTAGGTAATAACTAAAAATAATTTTCATCAAAGCCAAATTAACTAGCTATGACAAATAAGAAAAGACAATCACATGGCTGTTTAAAATTAGAAGAAAGAACAATGGCCAGTAACTCAAAAATGGCACTTTGATCACTCTTGAATGGAGGACAGATATGTCCATCATTGATATCTAATTTTCCACTCCACTCCCTCCCCACTATTTTAACTTTACATATAAAGTAAAAAGTATTATTTTCTGCAGAACTTCACAAATGCATAACTCAATTAAACTGAGTTCCAGAATCAAAAGGAAATGCAACTAAATTGATCAGTTCAATACATAAGGCCTCTGATAGCATCAGGTCACTGGTAAATATTATAGTACTGTTTTCTGACAATAATAAAACAACTGAGGTGGCTTCACAAAATATGGAAAAATTGTACTATAATTGGTATAATACCATTTATTTATTTTTTTGGAATAATTATGATAAACCTGGTGCCAGGGTTCTGACTGATGCCCTAATAAAAGCAGGAGCCTCAAGCCAGTTTTTAAGAAAAATCCAGTTGTTTATTAGGAGCGCCATGTCACCATGGACCTAGTGAAGCCATCTCTGACCCCACTCAGTTTGTGCCTTGCCTCTAACCCTGTTTCCCCCTCCCCCAAGGTGTTTCATCCGTCACATTCCCCAAAGAAACAATTTCATGGGTCATAGGTCACTCCCTCCAGCCATTATTGCTTTCTGTGGAGATGGCCTTAACTTTGGCCAGCTAGGATATGCCTTGTTTTGTTTTGTTTTTTTGAATTTTTTTTTGAATTATTTAAAAAGTACAAACAAACATAAATACAACGTACAAAACCAATGAACATCAATCAAGTCTTATGACTTACTCTTAAAGTTGTCACATCGGTGGACTATTTTTCCGTATTTATCTATATATTTGTATATTTACATGTAAAGCATTCATATACGTTCCATCCTTAAAATTGTTACATTCCTTAATTGGTAATCAAAGTTTTGTCTTAAAGTTAACTTTATTCTTTAGTGTCCCTATGAATGTATTTCTAACTTTTTCTCCAACCAGTTATACCATTTTTGCCATGCTAAGTAGTACTCTGTATCATCTTTCACCTGTAATTCTTTTGTAAGTTTATCCATTTCTGTGCATTCTGTGATTTTAATGATTATTTTGTTTTCTGTCGGTATGTGTTCCTATTTCCAATTTTGGGCAAAGAGTATGCGGGCTGCAGTTAGGATATGGATAATTAAGTATTTTGTCTCTTTCTCATACTGTGCTGTGATTATTCTGAGTAGAAAGGTTTCCGGCTTCATTTCCAATTTCTGGTCTGTAATTTCTTCTATCATTTTCCTTATTTCATGCCAATATTGTTTCGCCTTTTGGCATGACCACCATAGATGGTAGTATGTTCCTTTATGTGCATTACACTTCCAGCAAATTGGCGAGGTGTTTGGGAACATTTTTGCTAGGCGCGCTGGTGGGAGGTGCCATCGGTAAAACATTTTGAATAGATTTTCCTTGTAGGGTATAGATATTGTCAGTTTATAATTTACAATCCATAATTTCTCCCATTTGTCCAATTCAATACTATACTCAAAAGTTTTTTGCCCAAATTATCATGTTTTCTTTAACCACTTCTTCCTCCAGTTTGTATCTTAATAAGTAATTGTATATTTTGGTTATCATTTTCTCATCCGTTCCTTGTAAAATTTTATCCAATTCATTTGGTTCATTTTGAAATCCGAATTATATCTGATCTGTTTTATATCTTGATTCCATTTGTAAATATGGCCACCAGTCAATGTCTATACCCTGTTCCTTCAATTCTTGTCTCGATTGTAATTCTCCTCTATTATTCAGTAGTTCTTTGTAGTTTCTCATTTTCTCCTTGTCCATAGCGTTAGGATAAATCAGCGCTTTCATAGTCGATAAACATCGCGGAATTTTATTGTAATGTGTTTTTCTGATCTCTTGCCATATTCTATGTAATGATCCTCTAATGATAAGTTGTTGGAAATATCGATGGTGGTTATCTCTTCCCTCCCACAAAAATGCATGCCAGCCTCGTTGTAGGTTGAATCCCTATAGAAGTAGTGTTCTCTTATTTTTAAGATCTATCCAGTCTCTAATCCAATTTAATGATGCTGCCTTATAGTACAGTTTCCAGTCCTGTAACCCTAATCCTCCTTTCTCCCAGGTATCTTGCAAGCATTTTATTTTAATTCTGGCCTTCTTCCCCTGCCAAATATACTTTGCTATCATTTTGTCGAAGTCTTTGAAAAAATCATTTCCTGGCGTAATCGGAGTTACTTGGAAGAGGTATAGCAGTCTGGGTAGTATATTCATTTTAAGAGATGCAATTTTCCTTAAGAATGACAATTGTAATTTGCTCCATGTTTCCAAATCTTTTTAAATCTGTTTTGTTAATTTAGTATAATTATCCTCTAATTGATGTTGCTTTATTGGTGAGCCAAATTCCCAAATACTTTACTTTCTTTACTATTTGTATTCCTAAATTATCCTCTAATTCTTTCTCCTGTGTCTTTGTTAAGTTCTTCGTTAATGCTTTTGTTTTTTGTTTATTCATTTTGAGACCGGCTACTCTTCCATATTCCTCTATTTTCCCTAACAATTTAGTTCCTGTTGTTTCTGGTTGTTCCACAATAAACACCACATCATCAGCGAAGGCTTGCAGTTTATATTCCTCTTTTTTAATTCTCAGACCTTTTATTTCTTTGTCTTTCCTAATTTCATTTAATAAAATTTCAAGGGATATTATAAACAGTAATGGGGATAGAGGGCATCCTTGCCTCACTCCCTTTGATATCTCAAATTTTTATGTCATATCCCCGTTGATCATAATTTTAGCCGTTTGGGAGGAATATATTTTCCTAATCATGTTTAAAAATTTATTGCCAAATTCCATCACCTCCAATTGTAGTATAAGAAAATTCCAATTTAAGTTATCGAATGCTTTCTGTGCGTCCAGGAAAATTAGGGCCAATTGTTTATCCAATTTTTTCTCATAGTAGTCAAGGACGTTAATGATTGTTCTCATATCTCAGACACAGGCTCAAAGCTCAACCCTTCCAAGACTGAGTGGCTGTGGTTCCTGGCATCCCGATATAGTCAGTTGACTCCATCACTGACTATTGGGGGCGAGTCTTTGGCCCCCTCGGAGAGGGCTCGCAATCTGGGAGTCCTCCTGGATACGCAGCTGTCCTTGGAGGAACATCTGACGGCTGTTGCCAGAGGGACTTTTGGTCAGGTTCTCCTGATCCGCCAGTTGCGGCCCTTTCTTGATCGGGATTCCCTGTGCACAGTCACTCATCCCCTCGTCACCTCTCGCCTGGACTATTGCAATGCTCTCTACATGGGGCTCCCCTTGAAGAGCACCCGGAGGCTCCAAATGGTCCAGAATGCGGCCGCACGGGTAGTCACGGGAGCTGCATGGCACTCCCATACAACACCTCTCCTGCGTGAGCTGCACTGCACTGGCTCCCAGTGGTCTTCCGGGTGCACTTCAAGGTGTTGGTTATCACCTTTTATCTAGTTATCTTTGAGACCGCCTGCTGCTACTGACGGCCTCCCATCGACCTGTGCGCTCCCATAGAGAGGGCCTCCTCGGGGTGCCATCAGCCAAACAATGTAGGCTGGTGACCCCCAAGGGGAGGGCATTGTCTGCCCTTGCACCTACCCTCTGGAATCAGCTGCCCCCAGAGATAAGGAGAATCCAAGACCTCGGTGCCTTCCACCATGCCCTTAAAACCTTCTTTTTCCAGCAAGCCGGGCTTGTATACAAGGGCGGTATACAAATTTAAAAATAAATAAATAAATAAAGAAAGAAAGAAAGAAAGAAAGAAAGAAAGAAAGAAAGAAAGAAAGAAAATATTATTTTTGATCTTTTTATAAATAATAATAACAATAATAATAATAATAAAAATAAAAATAGGATGTGCCTTGTTTTGACTGAGGTGCAACTTCCTCGATGCAGCTGTGAGGCTCAATTCCCCATCCCCCTGCATATGGCAACTCGGGAGCAGGTTAGGGAAGCTTCGTGAGTTGACACATGGATTTCCAACCATTTTTATTTCTTGGACAAGAATTATTATTATAATCCTTTTATTCAGAAAAAAAAAAAGCTTTGGAGAAACTTAGGTGACAGTAAGTCTGGGTGTACTGCCAAGAACCTTTAGCTATTACAATGTAATAAGGTTTAACCAAGAGGCAGTTTCTGTAAGTAGGGCAATAAATATTAGGCTAGAAACACCAGAATGTTTCCTTCCTGCCTTCCTTACAGGATTAGCCCTGTTAAGTGGGGAAAAAAAACAAAAGGAGATTTCTTTCAACAACCAGTGCTCAGAAAATTAACAAATGGTTCTCCTGAATAGGTGCGAACCGGCTGAATCCCACCACTGCTTTCAGATGCCTGTCTGCCTGTTGGCCCCTCAGCTACAGCTTAGAGCCTGAGCAGTCTCCTCTTCACTCTGAGTGTCCATAACAAGATTCCATCACAAAGTGAACAAACATTAGAGGGAAAGCCAGAAATTCTATTGCCGTGATGGTGAACCTATGGCATGTGTGCCACAGGTGGCATGCGTAGCCATATCAGTGGGCATGCGAGCTCAGCTCTGGCTTGCATGCACACCGGCCAGCTGATTTTCAGGGCTTGTGGGCTCACTGGAAGGAAACAAGCCGTTTCCTGCCTCTGGAGGGCCTTGGGGGCGGGGGTGATGGGGAAGGCCCATTTTTCGCTCTCCCCAAGCTCCTAGAAAGGCTCTGGAGGCTGGGGAAAGCAAAAAATGGGCCTTGTGGGCCCACCGGAAGTCAGCAAATGGGCCATTTTCAGCCTCTGGGGGGGGGGGGAGGCCGTTTTCATTATCTCCAAGCTCCTAGAAAGGCTCTGGAGCCTGGGGAAAGAGAAAAACGGGCCCACCGGGCCATCGCATGCCAGGAGCAGGGGGCAGGGGGTTGCACGCACATGCGCAGGGGTGGGACACATAGAATTATTGGTGTGGGCATGCCTGTGTGTGACCCCCCCTCACTCCCCCCGCTCCTGGCACACGATGGCAAAAAGGTTAGCCATCACTATTCTATTGCATTCTATTCAAATATCAGTTTTGCCTTGCCATCCTGCCTTTGGAGTATAACAATTAAAAAACATATCAACTTGTGATCCATCCTTTTAGTGGCAAAGTGGTGAAGACTGAATTAATATAAATGGCTGTATGAGATTAAATAATTATATTCCATTTGTCATTCTGATCTCATCTCCTGTGCTCATCTTTTTCATAATGTATACTAACTTCTGCACACAGCCTCCTTTGAACAAGGAGAGGCAATAACACATTTTGCATCTGGCATTAAGTTCTTAAAGGATATATATAGCCTGTAGAACCCTCCCACATTATTCTGTGACAGAAAGAAGGAAAAATGGCAATTCCTTTCCCAGCACAGGGAGAGACCTTCAGTTAAGTGCAGTCTGGAACAAGGAAAATATTAACCAAACTTAGATTTTTAAAATTACCAAGAGAAAAAAAACATAATACAGGTAGTCAATATTTAGTGATTGTTTGCAGTTACAACGGCACTGAAAAAAGTGCCATTGATCATTTTTCACACTTATGATTGTTGCAGCCTTCCCATAGTCATGTGATGTACATTCGGATCCTTGACAACTGACTCACATTGTCCCAGAGTCATGTGATCCCCTTTTGCAACTTTCTGACAAGCAAAGTAAATGGGAAAACCAGATTCACTTAACTATGTTATTAATTTAACAACTGCAGTGATTCACTTAACAAATGTGATGAGAAAAGTCATAAAATGGGGCAAAACTCACTTAACAAATTTTGGTCTCAATTGTGAGTTGAAGACTACCTGTACAGTAATCAAGTGTATATGCATGCATATGTTTACATACACACACACAAACACATCAAATTAAACTTTAATGTATGGAGTCATATTTCCAGTTTTTTTATTCCATTAATAAAATTATAAGGAGAAAAAACCAAACATAATGCAATAAGCAGATGGGTATGCATATGTATGTACATATATACATACACATATACATACTTATACGAATGCACACACACATAGAGAACAAATTAAAATCTTGACTGCATGGAATCATATTTCCAATTTTTCACTTCCATTGACCAAGAGCCTATTCTAAGGCTGAGAGTGCACACATTGCTTCAAGGCAACCTTTAACATCTTCTGTACAGGCTTAGGTACCTTTTCACACTCTTTTCCAGCAATCCAGGCCCAATGAGCAAGAAAGTTAGGACCGTAGATTGATTCTAAGTTTCTAAAAGGTAACCCACCCTTATAAATTTCATGAAGAAATTTCTCAATAATGGTCACCAGAGGCTGCTCATCTTCTTTAACTTTACAGGGAAGATTTAGTATGTCAAGCCTCTTCCTGAATAAATAATCCTGGAATTGAGTTCATTTAACAAATTCCTTAGGGTGCATTTTTCTATCATCTCTGCTTGAGTCCTATTTTGTGGTATTAAAACATTTTTCTATAGTATCAATTGTTCAATCAAATGTGTCAAATCCAGTAGCAATTTGGCAAGTTATTTGACAAGTATTTCAAAATTTCATAGTCTCCAATATGATGCATTTATTACAAGAAATGAGGAAATGAGCTGTATTACAGCAGCATGAAATCCCCATGTTACTAACTATGGGTAATGATAACCAAGCAGGTATACATGGTTATATTACAAAGTTGTACACAGATTCAAGTTTTAAGTATTACACAAACATACTTTTCAAAATAATATTTTTCTAAGATCATGGGGAGATAAAATGCCTGCTGATATGTACATCAGACACAAAACTGATAATATTGTGGTCCCTCATCGAGCAGGTTTCTCTTAATCATTATTTCACCAGAAACCACAGAGAAAAACTCTTTGTGGGCAATAGTTCTATCATATTTTATTCAAACAATTGTAAAACTGCAACCTGCATTCAGGCAAAAATGTATAATTTCAAAAAGCATGTCAGTATGAACTATTCACTTTCCTCTTTTAGATTTATGTTCCATAATTATCTTGTTATCAGGATTTGTTTTGCACTTATTTAACACTATCAGAACTGTCAGCTTCAGCTTCAGCCTTGTTTGCTAAATGCCAACCTGCCATAAATATGGGGGGAAGGAATTGTGGGAAGTGGGAAACTGAAACTACTCATCATGCCATCCTAGGACATCACCTCAGCATCCCAAGGCCGGAGGCCTGGGAGAGGAAGCACAATAACTCATCATCTAGCCCAGACATGTCAAACTCAAGGCTCACAGGCCAGATCTGGATCACAATGTGGTTAGATCTGGCCCACGGGAAATCTGGAGACAGCAAGGGATTGGCCCTGCCTCCTCAACCCTGGCCCACCCCTTAGCACTTGGCCACCAGCAGCCCTGATGCTCTCTCGCCATCACCTTACCCTCTCCTCCTGGCCTTCCCTGATGATCTCCCATTCTATAGCTGAGGATGCTTTGCTTCCAAAGTTAGGTTTCCTTCAATGGTGAGGGAGTGGGCCTCCCTCTGACTCATGCACTTTGCCCTCCCATACCCACCATGAGCAACCTGGCCAAGAGAGCAAGCACAGCAGTAGCAGACTTAGGTAAATGGAGGTAAGTACAGCCAGGGGCTCCCTCAGGGAAGCAGGGCTGGGCTGGACTGGCTGCAGGATCCCAGTGCCTCATGACCTTGAGGACCGGGCTGGGTGCTTGCCATCCACTGCCACTGGGCAATCCACACCCCCATATGGGGGTCTACCACGTGGCCTGAGAGGGACAGCGAGACCTCCAGATCCCCCCTCCCAGCCTTGCCAGGCCCCCCACAGGAGGCAGAGGAAGACGCTGCTGCATGTGGAAGTGTGGAGGAGAAAGTTTGCAGGAAAAAGTTTCCTCCAAGCCTAACTTCTGCCTTGATAGATCTCTGGAGAGGAGGGGTGGTGGTGGAGCTGCATGAGGGAAGGCTTTCCCAACAAGCCAGCATCCTTACCACACATGATTGGAAATGGGGATTCCCTTTCAAAAAGGTCCATCCTCCCTCATGCAGGACTGCTCCCCTGCCTCATCTTGCTCTCCAGAGATCTGTCCAGGCAGAAGTTGGACTTTGAGGGAACTGCTTCCTGCAAGCTTTGTCCTCCGGGCTTCCACAAGCAGCAGCAGCATCCTCCGCCTCCTGCTTTTCTGGGGTGGGAGGGCACCGGACAAGGAAATGCCAATGATGTCTGGGATTGAGAGAAGAATGTCTCCTTTGGCATGCTGTGCAAACACACACAAACACACACAGAGACGCACACATACATACCATTTCAACCTTGGAGACTTTTATCCACATCTGAGCTTGCAAACTGCCGTCATACCTGGGCTTGGGGAGAAGGTCCTCTCCTTCCTCTGGATAAAAGTCCCCAAACTTAGAATGCAGTGTGTGAATGTGCAGGTGCTTAGCTGCCAGCAATTTAGAGAGGTGAGGAGATTGTGGGGCACCAAATTGTCCCCATGCGAGGTTAGCCAGTGCAACTTGTTTTATTCTGATCCAACCGTCCTGAGTAAGCCACAACCAGTAAACAGTGTCAAGCCAGCCATGCCTACCCAGCCATGCCCACCTGTTATGTATGTAGATTTTGGGTGGGCAGTTTGAATTAACTGACCGTCAGCTGATTGGCTGACCACCACAGCTGCAAGGTATATAAAGGGAGCTGTTTCCCCATGTCAGTCGCTGGGTTCTCACCATACAATAAAGAGATGTTGTCACACATTGCCTGGCTTGCTGCGTCCTCATTCACCCAACTTAACATTGGCGATGAAGGTGGGATATTGAGGCCAGAAGCCACGGAAAGAGCTGAAGCCACGAGCTGACAGAGAGCTGCAAACCCGAATCCAGCCAGGCGAGCGAGCGGAGCACTGGGAGAATCTACCGAAGGTGTCTACATATGTGCCACCAGCACCTTTCAACCCTGCGGAAGAGAAGTGGGGATCCTACATGTCCCGCTTCGAATGCTTCCTCGTGGCCAGCGACCAGCAAGGGCTGCCCAATGTACGGAAGAAAGCCCTGTTCCTGAGCCACTGTGGAGCCAAGGTGTTCAATATGGCCGAGGCCCTGTCAGAACCGAATTCGGTCCACACTATCTTGTGGCAGACACTTCAGACATTGCTGAAGGACCATTATGCCCCAACGCCATTGAAGTACATCCAACGGTTCGACTTCCGGCAATGGCTGCAGCAGGAGGGAGAATCGATCAGCGAGTACGTCACTGCCCTGCGTAAGGCCACAAACCAGTGCGAGTACAGAGACCTTAATGAGATGCTACTAGAGCAACTAATCTGCGGAGTGAGAGATATTTGCTTGCAGAGGAGGTTGCTCGCAAAGACGAATCTCATGCTACACATTGCACTGGACGAGGCGAGGGCTCAAGAATCCTCATCCAAGGCAGCCAAGAGACTACAGGGGATGACGCAGAGCAGGACGGCACAGAAGTCAACCCCGGTTCACCAGGAAACCATAGGGACGGAGAGTGAGAGGGAGTCAGATGAAGAGGTCTACAGGACCGAACAGTACCGGCAGAACCGGCGAGGTCAGTGAGATGCCTGTGCGAGTTGTGGGGGACCCCATCTGTGTCAGACCTGCAAGTTCCGAGACGCCGTTTGCCGGCAATGCGAGTGGAAGGGGCACATCGCCAGAGTCTGCAGAGCCAAGCAAAACCACCACTGCAAGCCATGGAGCAACGCTAGCCAATCAGAGACGGTGCAGCGTACAAGAACCAATCAGAAGGGCGGCTACTGGAGAAGCACGAAATCTGAGGATCTTGAGGCCTGCACCATCCGAATCGGCTGGACCTGCACATCCCCCGGGGAGAAGACCTACACGACGGTCGACATCGAGGGGCAGAAGTGTGTAATGGAGATCGATACCGGATCCCCCATTACCATCATGTCCTGGGACAAGCTAAAGAAGGCCGTCCCCAGCATCCAGAAACGGCAACTACGGCACCAGCGGCTGGGACTGCGCAATTACCAAGAGAACCGCATCCCCGTGGAAGGAATCGGCGAGTTCCAGGTGGAGTACGGGGAATTCTAGGAGAAGCTTCCCCTCACCGTTGTCAGCGGAAAGCTCCCAAGCCTCCTGGGCATGGACTGGTTCAGAGTCCTGGGCATGGGATTCACCGGCGTCCGCAACGTGCGAAGCACCCTGAGGGACGACCTGATGCAAGACTTCCAGGACGTGTTCGACGAGCGGCTCGGCAAGTATGTGGGGACGGGATGACTGAGGCAGGTCTTGAGAGTGTTATCTGGGGGGGAGTTCGATCCTGTGGCTCCCGAGGACATGGACAGGGTCCTGGGACGGCTGAACGCGACCACATGTTTATTGGACCCGTGTCCCTCCTGGTTGGTACTGGCTTCTCGGGAGGTGACACGAGGCTGGCTCCAGAAGATTGTTAACGCTTCTTTGAGTGAGGGGGTCCTGCCGGCTGCTTTGAAAGAAGCGGTTGTGAGGCCCCTCCTCAAGAAGCCCTCTCTGGATCCGGCTGTTTTGGCTAACTATCGTCCAGTCTCCAACCTTCGCTTCGTTGCGAAGGTTGTTGAGAGTGTGGTAGCGCAACAGCTTCCCCGGTACCTGGATGAAGCTGTCTATCTAGACCCGCTCCAGTCCGGCTTCCGGCCTGGGCACAGCACGGAAACGGCATTGGTCGCGTTGGTGGATGATCTCTGGAGGGCTCGGGATAGGGGTTGTTCCTCTATCCTGGTCCTGTTAGACCTCTCAGCAGCTTTTGATACCATCGACCATGGTAACATGTTGCACCGGTTGGCGGGGTTGGGGGTAGGGGGCACCGTTCTGCGGTGGTTCTCCTCCTACCTCTCTGACCGGTTGCAATCTGTGTTGACGGGGGGGCAGCGGTCGACCCCGAGGCACCTTGCTTGTGGGGTGCCACAAGGGTCGGTCCTCTCACCCCTTCTGTTCAACATTTATGTAAAGCCGCTGGGTGAGATCATCCGTGGCTTCGGGGTGGAGTTCCATCAGAACGCTGATGACACCCAGCTGTACATCTCCACCCCAGGCCACCCCAACAATGCCCTTGAAGTGATGTCCCAGTGCCTGGAGGCCGTGCGGGTCTGGATGGGGAGAAACAGGCTCCGACTCAACCCCTCCAAGACCGAGTGGCTGTGGCTTCCAGCGTCCCGATATAGCCAGCTGACGCCATCGCTGGCTATTGGGGGCGAATCACTCGCCCCCACGGAGAGGGCTCGTAACTTGGGTGTCCTCCTGGACGCACGGCTGTCTTTAGAAGAACATTTGACAGCCGTGGCCAGGGGGGCTTTTTATCAGGTTCGCCTGATACGCCAGTTGCGTCCCTTTCTAGATTGGGACTCTCTACGCACAGTCACTCAGGCACTAGTCACTTCCCGCCTGGACTACTGCAACGCTCTCTACATGGGGCTCCCCCTGGGGTGCACCCGGAGGCTCCAGCTGGTCCAGAACGCAGCCGCGCGGGGGATTATGGGGGCGACGAGGCGCTCCCATGTGACACCTCTCCTGCGCAAGCTGCACTGGCTCCCGGTGGTCTTCCGGGTGCGCTTCAAGGTGTTGGTGACCACCTTTAAAGCGCTCCATGGCTTAGGGCCGGGGTACTTACGAGACCACCTTCTGCCACCAATAGCCTCCCACTGGCCAGTACGCTCGCACAGAGTGGGCCTCCTCAGGGTGCCGTCCGCCAGACAATGTCGGCTGGCGACCCCCAGGGGGAGAGCCTTCTCTGTGACGGCGCCCACCCTCTGGAACAACCTTCCCCCAGAGTTACGTACAATAACAGACCTCCGGATTTTTCGTCGGGCCCTGAAAACTTATTTATTTCAACTAGTTGGGCTGGCTTGACTTAAATTTTAAATTGTTTTAAATTGGGTTGTTTTAATTTATGGCCATAATATTCAAATTATTTTAATATTGTTTTTTAAATTTTGTATGCTCTGTTTTTACTCTGGCTGTGCACCGCCCTGAGTCCTATTTGGAGAAGGGCGGTATAGAAATTTAATTAAATAAATAAATAAATAAATATCTCATTCAACCTTGATCCCAACATTGGCCCTATCAGGCTGAAACCCAGGAGGGTACCTTTCGCTCTAAAGCCCAAAATCGACGTGGAGTTGGACAAATTGATAAAGCAGGGGGTGTTAGTGCCAGTCGATCATGCTCGGTGGGAGACCCCAATTGTGACCCCCGTTAAGCCGCACGGGTCTGTGCGCATCTGCGCTGACTACAAATGTACGATCAACAAGGCCCTGGAGCAAAGCACCTATCGTGTTCCGATCATACATCACCTTCTGCATTCCCTAGGGCCAGGCAAGATCTTTGCGAAACTCGATCTTGCGCAAGCATACCAGTAACTGCCGGTAGATGGCGCTACCGCAGAGGCACAAACTATAGTAACACATAGAGGTGCCTTCAAGTGTACCAGACTCCAATTCGGAGTCAGCATAGCTCCAGAAGTATTCCAGAGCACCATGGAGCGACTGCTACAGAGGATCCCCGGGGTGGTCCCATATTTCGATGACGTGCTCGTCACCGCAGAAGACGAACAGCAGCTAGGGGAGAGGCTGAGACAAGTCCTAGGGAAATTCAGAAGTGCAGGACTCAGGGTCAAACGCAACAAATGCATGATCGCAGTCCCTTCCGTGGAGTTCATGGCATACCGGGTAGATGGAACCGGCATACACCCCACCAAAAGCAAGGTTAGGGCAATCCGAGAGGCCCCCACCCCCAAAGATAAGGCGGAACTACAAGGGTTCCTGGGACTATTTAACTTTTATACAATTTTTCTAAGGGACAAGGCAACGGTAATGGAGCCCCTACACAGACTGTTGGCCAAAAAGTCCAAAAGGGTTTGGGGGAAGGCTGAAGCTACAGCGTTTGCTGCTGTAAAGAAACTCCTGTCGGCCGAGAGTTTCCTAATTCAATACAATTCTACGCTTCCCTTAGTGCTAGTCTGTGACGCATCCCCCTTCGGCGTGGGGGCCATCCTGAGCCATAGATTACTGAACGATCTAGAGGCACCCATCGTCTACTACTCCCGGACTCTTTCAAGCACCGAACGGAAC
Source organism: Arizona elegans (assembly GCA_022577455.1). NCBI lineage: Eukaryota > Metazoa > Chordata > Lepidosauria > Squamata > Colubridae > Arizona > Arizona elegans. The sequence goes on from JAKOOJ010000004.1 coordinate 60,426,241, forward strand.
TACAGTCAACTTGACAAAGAGGCCCTGGCAGCTGTCTCAGGAGTCAAGAAGTTACATGAATACCTGTTCGGCAGAGACTTCGAACTCATCACAGACCATTGCCCCCTCCGGGGTCTCATTGCAGGAGACCAATCCACCCCGGCAGCCCTATCTCCCAGGATGACACACTGGGCCATCTTCCTGGCAGCATACTCCTATCGCCTGGTACATCAACCAGGGGTGAGCATGGGCAACGCCGATGCCCTCAGCCGTTGCCCGTTACCAGACAGGACAGAGGACCCCACACCCAGGATTCCAGTCCTGCTAATTGACGTCTTGGACTCGGGACCCATCATTTCAGCAGAGGTAGTGAGAGCCTCAACCAGAGACCATGTGATTAGGAAAGTCACGAGTTGGGTCACGAGGGGGTGGCCAGAAAAGTCTGAGGGCGGGGAATTCAAACATTTCGCTAACAAAAAGGGCAAGCTGACAATCCAAGGGGGTTGTCTTTTGTGGGGCGATCGGGTTATTGTTCCCTTGTGCCTAAGGGAAAAAGTTTTAAAGCTATTGCATGAGGGGCACCCTGGGATTGTAAGGATGAAGGGGTTAGCTAGGAGCTACGTATGGTGGCCCCTAATGGATAAAGACATCACTGAGTGGGTGGGGAAGTGCCAACCCTGCCAAGAGTCTAGATCAGACCCCCCCACAGCACCAGTCAGGGAATGGGAACGGCCCCAGGGTCCCTGGTCTAGGATCCACATAGATTTCACTGGCCCATTCCATGGGCAGGTATTTATGGTCTCAAAGTGGTTGGAGATCAGACTCATGAAAACCACTACCACTGATGCTGTCATTAGGGAGCTAAGGCAGTTGTTCGCCACCCATGGCCTACCGGACACCTTAGTCTCAGATAACGGGCCCTAGTTCACAGCCACACAGTTTGAGGGGTACCTAACAGAGTTGGGGATCAGACACGTCCTCTCCACCCAGTTTCATCTGGCTAGTAATGGATTGGCGGAGAGATTTCTGAGAACGGCTAAGGAAGCCATCTCTCGCCTAGGCCCCGGGGACTGGCAGGAGAGGATAGATAAATTCTTAATGGCCCAACACGCCACACCATGTACCACCACAGGCAGGAACCCGGCGGAACTTCTAATGGGGAGAAAGCTCAGAGCAGTCCTAGACAGGCTACACCCCAGTTATTCCCCTGACAGCTTTAGAGGGACAGAGAAAAGACTTAGGGAGTTCACAGTAGGGATGCCAGTGTTCGCTAGAAATTACGGGAACGAGCCCCTCTGGGAAACTGGGACAATCACGGAGGTAACAGGGCCCAAGTCGTATAGGTAGACATGGGAGATGGGAGGATTTGGCACCGACACATTGACCAGCTGCGGAAGCGTTGGGCTGCCGACATAGAAGATGCATTCGACAAACCGCTCCCTAGCTACCAACAGGACTCTCAAACTAACTCAAACCCGAGTCTAGCGGAGGACTTAGCTGGTGGCCCCGAGATCCAGTGCAGCCCCATCGCGGAAGATCGACCAGCAGCAGAAGTCGCCACCCACAACGAATTCTCGGAGGTTCCATTGGTGGAGCAGGGAGAAACAGGGAGTTCCTCCGACCTGCTCGACGCCACACCTCTGACTGAACTGTGCAAGTCAACTAGGGTGCGGATACACCCTGGTCACCTGAGAGACTTTGTATGCTAATGTCCACCCCAAGTGACTTCTGGGAGGGGAGGAGTGTTATGTATGTAGATTTTGGGTGGGCAGTTTGAATTAACTGACCGTCAGCTGATTGGCTGACCACTACAGCTGCAAGGTATATAAAGGGAGCTGTTTCCCCTGGTCAGTTGCTGGGTTCTCACTATACAATAAAGAGATGTTGTCACACATTGCCTGGCTTACTGCGTCCTCATTCACCCAATTTAACACACCTAGTCACTGTGACCCAGATGTGACCACCTAGCCACACCCAACTGGCCATTGTGAATCGTCATAGTCTTACATGCAACTGGCCCTTTGAGGGCAACCATAATGCTGATGCAGCCATCAATGAAATTGAATTTGACACCCTGATCTAGCCCGCCAATTCAGGAACCATTAGCAAAACAAATCCCTTGAATATAACTGGAGAATAAAGAGATAATAGGGAGGGGAAGGAATGGGAAAGGGAAAATTAACAGGTAACCTTCATGCGTAAAATTTAGTTCTGGCTTTGCTATACTATACTGTAAGCACTGTACTAAATATACCTTTAGTAAAAGTATATATTTCGCACAAATGGAGTCGAGGATCCTTTTTCCCCAAGAAACCAAGGAGGGACAGGTGTGACACACACATTTTAATCCAGAGGTGGGCTGCTGCCAGATTGGACTGGTTCACCCAAACTGGTGGTGCCGATTTTGCACGGTTCAGAGAACCGGCAAATCGGACCACCGGCTGGCTCTTCCCCACCCATTTTTCGGGCTGTTTTCAGCTGTTTTTCAGGCCATTTACAGGCCATTTTCAGGCCATTCTTTCAGCCAAAATCAGCCCAAAAATGGGCTGAAACTGGCCCAAAAAAGCTGGCTGTGAGAGGAAGAGAAACTGGGTGAACCAGATCCAGATGTGTCCCAGGTTCCCTCATCCCAGGAGCAGCAACCTCACACTCTTCCTCTCTCTGCTAGCCCCCTTCTTTGCATTGGATTGCCCAGCAATGGAGATGGAAAGAGAGAAGGGGGCGACATTTCTGTGTGCTCCCGTTTCTGTGTGGCACTCTCCCCTCAATGCTAGCAGCTGCCGCTGCCCCTTTCTCTGTCTTTGCTGCTGGGTGATCCCGTGCGAAGAAGGGGGCTAGCAGAGAGGGGAGAGTGCAAGGTTGCTGCTTCTGGGATGAGGGGACCCAAGAAGCGTCTGGGTCCAGTTTACCCAGCTTCTCTTCCTCTCACAGCCAGCTTTCCCAGTCTAGCTTGATGCATTCTCTCTCTCTGTCACACACACACACACACACACACACACACACACACACACACAGAGAGAGAGAGAGAGAGAGAGAGAGAGAGAGGTTGGATATTTCTTTCCCTCCCCCCCCCCCACTGGAGACCCTTGGATTCCCTCCCCAACCCTGCCTGTCCCATACAGGTACACCTACACAACTTGGCCACGCCCATTCAGTCACATGTGAATCCACCCAGCCAGTCATTAGGGCAGAGAACTGGTTGTTAAAAAATTTGGAGCCCACCAATGTTTTAATCATATTTGTTCTCAACATATTGTAATATAAAAATATTTTTCTGCTAAAGAAGAACAAGAAAATGAGGATCTCACTTCTGCTTGGAAGCCCTTAAATGGGTTCTGGTCACTGTTACGTGATGATCAATGTACTTTCCTTCTCCACACCTTTCCTAAACTATTTTATAGTTGAATAAAAACAACACATTATATGAAAATGAAACTTACTTTCTTTGTTCTGAAATTCTTAAAAACCTGTTTTTCTTTGCATTTTTCATCATGCATTCTGTGAAATAATTTTTTCTTTCATTAATCTTAGATAGTTTAAGGTTGTTATATGTAATAATTATCATTTTTGCATTAATAGGTTACATTTCAAGCTAAGACATTAATGCAACATTTCTAATCCTAACTGTTTTGCTTCTTATCTCCATATCAGCACGCACACATATAAGTGCATGTGTGTTTATATGATCTTGAAAGTATAATTCTTTTGTTCAGGTGGAAAAAATGAAAAAATGCACATGAAGCAAGGAAGAATTGTTTCTATATGAGAGAATTTCTGCAAATTATTATGGGTCAAATTTAAAAATCTCACAATAAACTCCCTTAATAAATAATTCCATAGCATTCTCCATAAATTTCTTATATATGACAAGCACTTGTAGATAACCAAAACTCTGATATTTATTGTATAATATGAGTTATCAAAAAAAGTACTAGGTGGCTCAGTGTAGTACCCTAAGTGGCTTAGTGGCTAAGACACTGAGCTTGTCGATCAGCAAGGTTGATGGTTCGAATCCCTAGTATAGGTCTCCTGCGTGAGCATGGGGTTGGACTAGATCAGTGGTTCTCAACCTTCCTAATGCCGCGACCCTTTAATACAGTTCCTCATGTTGTGGTGACCCCCAACCAGGGGTGGGTTCTAAATTTTTTTACTACTGGTTCTGTGGGCGTGGCTTATTTTGTGGACATGGCTTGGAGGTCATGTGACTGGGTGGGCGTGGCTAGCTGATCATGGGACCGGGTGGGCATGGCTATGTGTATAGGGACTACTCAGAGGGCTGGAAAAAGTCATTTCTGACAGGTCCTCGGACTTTTGACTGGTCCTCACACTTATGACCATCCTCACATTTATGCCTGTGCAGCATTCTTAACAACCATGTCACTCATTTCACAACTGCTTCTCTTCAACATGGTATAAGATAGGGCTGAAAAAGGACTACCCAGAGGGCTAGGACTAAGACTACCCAGAGGGCTGAAAAAGTGATTTCTGACAGGTCCTTGCACTTTTGACCAGTCTTCACAGTTATGACTGGTCATCATTTATGCCCATTGTACCATTCTTAACAACCGTGTCACTCATTTCACAACTGCTTCTCTTCACCATGGTGACAAGATAGGGCAAAAACGTAAATTGTGAGGACAGTCGTAAGTTCGAGGACTGGTCAAAAGTGCGAGGACCAGTCAAAAATAACTTTTTCAGCCCTCTGAGTAGTCCATATGCATAAAAGGATATAGCAATAGAGAGGGATGAAGGAAGGGAAGGGAAATTAGAGTAGGAGTGAGGGTAAGAGAGGGAGGAAGAGAGGAGGAGAAGGAGAAAGAAAGAGGAATTAGGGAGAAGAAGAAGAGGGGGGGAGAGAAAGTAAGAAGGAAAAAAAGACAGAGGTGGTAGGTTTGAGGAGAAAGATTGCTGTACAATAAAAAAGATGAAAGGGAAGAAAGCCAATCCCAAACAAATATAAAGATATTAAGATAAAGAATGAATTGTTAAACTTTAAAGAATAAAAGAGAACAAATAGCAAAAAATAGCAATAATTAGAAACACACATACAAACATACAATGTATTTTCTTTGAACAGAGTATTTGGCCGGTTCACAAATTTAAACAGTTGTAGGAGGTTAGCATCCACCCCTTTCCTAGAAGAATGAAATATTTTGGGAAATATTAAAAAGGCAGAATATTATATTTTCCTGGATGAGAAATGGAGAAGCATATTTTACAGACAAAGCAGCTCCCACCTTCCTGCCCCCCACCCTTTGTTAATGGGCCAGAGGCAGAAAGTCAATCCTTTGTCAAAGGACATTTGCAACACAATAGCAACAGAAACTAACACAATGGGCCCCATCTAGCAACTGAAATTCACCACACGTGACCTGGGAAGCATGTGACCTGGGAAGCACATGTGACCATCAGCCAGCAAGGCTAGCTAAAACCCCCACCCCCTGGGAGTCGGACAACCAATCAGGATACTCTTTCGGGGCCCCAAGAAATGCAAAGCCAGAGAGAGCATAAAAAACAGAGGATTTACTGTATCTGCCCCTTTTCTGTTCAGGAACTCAAGCAATGTGATCCTGTCCACCATTAAACCATCTTTCCAAGCAGTCTCCATGTTTCCAGTGTCTTTTTCCCCACTTGGAGCAGAACCCAGAAGGATATTTCTTCCAACACAGTGTTTAGTCATTTCAATTAAATTTACAATTTCTATATTTCCTTTTTACCATATTTATTCCTCATCTATTTTTTTAAAAAAACCAATATTACCCTTCATCTTCATCTCTAATCTTAATCAAATTCAATTTATCCCTTCTCTTCTATATTATACCCCTTCGCATTGTCATCTATTTTTATATCCATCCTCACATTGGTTAATTATGTAATTATGTAATACAGTTGTTTAATACAAATTCAACATTTTAATATAAATCAATTAGTTATATAACTATCTTTTTTGTATGTTAATCAATATGAACATGAATATTCCAATTATTTCCATGCAATCCAATTTCTTACAAATCAATTAATTATATTTACCAATAATAATAAACCAAATAATTTCCCCCATATATTCCTCCAAACCACAACTTAACCATTTCTGCTTTCAACACAATATACAATTAATAGTATCTCAATTATTACAATTCCCTAGTTAAATAGAGCTTTTTTCTTTTGTGTTTTAAAATCTTGAACCTCCTCTTTTGCCCTAAATTTCCCATTGTTTGCAGTTTTGCACCTACCTTTTTTGGTGAGGAAAAAGAAAAAGAAATCTCTCTGCCTCATTTTGTCAGGTTGCAGCAAAGACCCTTCTTTACTTTCAATTTCGCTTTTTCAGCATAGTTAGGGGAAAAAAAATTTGCTCCAGGAATTTACCTCTTTGCAGCTAGCTCTTTGAAGCCCCGCAGCAAGAATTTAAAGGTTTTTTTTTCCCTCTAGCCATCAGCTGGGACTCCGGAGGCAGCAATAGATTGGGAGTGGGCGGGGTAAGCGAACGGCGACTGGGCGATCCAACAGAGGCAGAGGGTGAGGGTGAGTGAAGGCGTGGGGGGGGGCGAGAGAGGGCTTTGGCGACCCCTGTGAAATGGCCGTTCGACCCCCAGGTTGAGAACCGCTGGACTAGATGATCTCCAAGGTCCTTCCAACTCTGTTTCTGTTACTATCTTATCCTTTACTGCACATTTCCCTTACTCAAGATCTATTGCTATAGAATCTAAATTTCAGGTAGACAACAGATTAACTTTGAAGCTGGATTTGAATTTTTACAGTTGACACTGGTTTGCTATGCTGTTTCATTTTACACTGTTTAATTTTAACATTTAAAAGCACAACTTGGAGCTGAAATAATGCCTCATTAAAACTGCAGACTTAAAAAGAATGTTCAATAGGATGTGGTTTGTTTCTTTGCTAACTGATAAGAAATTAAGATATCACATTGGTATCCACATTGTAAACAAGGAATGCTAATTGAAATACCTTGGGTCTTAAAAAATATACTGTATTTAAAAATCAAAGAAGTTGTTGTAAAACAATTTTTAACTATTCCATGCAGGCCAAAAAGCAAACAAACCCAAGTCAGCTGCACTAAGGAGGAGAAAGGAGGAACAACATAGTGACAAAGGTTGCTAGAGTCAAGCCATGTTCAGTTTTAATGCTTTTAAGCACACCTACCACTGCAGCTGGTGGAGTAGTGGTGCTAGTACAGAAGTCATAATAAAATGGGTCAAAAAGCCTTTAAGAATTATTGGTAAGAAATGATATTTTCAAAAAGTGTTGTGGGTATATTTATGTGCATTTTGATGCTTTAATTTGTATATATAACATACTTCAATTTGAAACAAGTTATATTTCTGGCCCTACGCACAGGGGGGGAAACACACTGGACCTGGTTTTTGTCTCTGGACAGTGGTTGAGTGATCTTGAGATAGGGGACATAGTTATTGAGCCCTTGTCATGGTCGGATCACTCTCTCCTGCGCCTTGACCTTCGAACCGCGGTACACCGCCGCAGGGAGGCGGAACCGGTAAGATGGTACCGCCCCAGGCGCCTGATGGAACCTGAAAGGTTCCAGAGGGAGCTTGGGCCAATCCCCGAGGATCTTGCACACGCCTCGACTGGAGACCTAGTGGCCGCTTGGGATAGAGCGGCCGCTGGAGCTCTGGATCGAGTTGTGCCTTTGCGGGCTCTGACCCAGCGCCGTTCTCACCTGGCTCCTTGGTTCACTGAGGAGCTGAGGGAGATGAAGCGCCGGAAAAGACGCCTAGAGAGCAGTTGGAGGGCTAGTCTTTCTGAATCGGACCAGACACTGGTAAGATCTCATATTAAGAATTACCTAGTGGCGATAAAAGCAGCAAAATGTACTCATTGTGCTGCTCTTATTGCGTCATCAGATAATCACCCGGCCGCCCTGTTTAGGGTGACCCGCTCCCTGCTCCACCAGGAAGCGTGGGAGGACCCCTTGGAGGGAAGAGCCGAGGACTTCGTACAATATCTGCATGACAAAATCACTCAGATTCGGGAAGGACTGGACTCCGACTGGGTAGGTCCAGCGAGGGTGACGGGGGCAGGTCTTGAGAATATTATCTGGGACGAGTTTGATCCTGTGACCCCAGATGACGTGGACAGGATTCTGGGTAGGCTGAATGCAACCACATGTTTGTTGGCCCCGTGTCCCTCCTGGTTAGTACTGGCTCCCCGGGAGGTGACGCGAGGCTGGCTCCAGGGGATTATAAATGCTTCATTGGGTGAGGGTGCCTTCCCCGCTGCCTTGAAGGAGGCAGTGGTGAGGCCTCTCCTCAAGAAGCCTTCCCTGGACCCGGCAGTATTGGCTAATTATCGTCCAGTCTCCAACCTCCGCTTCGTTGCGAAGGTTGTTGAGAGTGTGGTTGCACGACAGCTTCCCCAGTACCTGGATGAATCGTCGTATCTAGATCCGTTCCAGTCGGGTTTCAGGCCTGGGTACAGCACGGAAACGGCATTGGTCGCGTTGGTTGATGATCTCTGGAGGGCTCGGGACAGGGGTTGCTCCTCTGTCTTGGTCCTGCCTGTTAGATCTCTCATCGGCTTTTGATACCATCGACCATGGTATCATGCTGCACCGGTTGGAAGAGTTGGGGGTGGGAGGCACCGTATTACGGTGGTTCTCCTCCTTTCTCTCCGACCGGTCGCAGTCTGTGTTGACAGGGGGGCAGAGATCGACCCCGAGGCCCCTCATATGTGGGGTGCCGCAGGGATCGGTCCTCTCGCCCCTTTTGTTCAACATTTATGTAAAGCCGCTGGGCGAGATCATCCGTGGTTTCGGGGTGAAGTACCACCAGTACGCTGACGACACCCAGCTGTACATCTCCACCCCGGACCACCCCAACAATGCCCTTGAAGTGATGTCCCGGTGCCTGGAGGCCGTACGGATCTGGATGGGGAGAAACAGGCTCAGGCTCAACCCATCCAAGACTGAGTGGCTGTGGTTTCCGACGTCCCGATATAGTCAGCTGGTGCCATTGCTGACTATTGGGGGCGAATCATTGGCCCCCACGGAAAGGGCCTGCAACTTGGGCGTCCTCCTGGACTCACGGCTGTCTCTAGAAGAGCACCTGACAGCCGTGGCCGGGAGGATTTTTCATCAGGTTCGCCTGATTCGCCAGTTGCGTCCCTTTCTAGATCGGGACTCTCTACACATGGTCACTCATGCCCTCGTCACCTCTTGTCTGGACTATTGTAACGCTCTCTACATAGGGCTCCCCTTGAGGTACACTCGGAGGCTCCAACTGGCGCAGAGTGCGGCCACGAGGGTGGTTATGGGAGCAACGTGGAGTTCCCATATAACACTTCTCCTGCGCGAGCTGCACTGGCTCCCGGTGGTCTTCCGAGTGCGCTTCAAGGTTTTGGTTACCACCTTTAAAGCGCTCCATGGCTTAGGACCTGGTTATCTACGGGACCGCCTACTACCACCAATAGCCTCCCACCGGCCAGTACGCTCCCATAGAGAGGGGCTCCTCCGGGTGCCGTCGGCCAAACAATGTCGACTGGCAGCCCCTAGGGGGAGAGCCTTCTCTGTGGGGGCACCTATGATCTGGAACAAGCTTCCCCCGGAGATACGGAGGATCCCGGATCTGCGCACCTTCCGCCGTGCGCTTAAAACGTTTTTATTCCATCAAGCTGGCCTGGCCTAAATCTTCTCCTTTTTAAAATTTTTAAATTTTAAATTTAAATTTTAAACATGAATTTGATATTATGGGATATTTTTAAAATTTAGCCAAATTGTTTAATCTGTTTTAACCTATTTTAAATTTTGTATTTTCTGTGTTTTTATCTTTTGGCTGTTCACCGCCCTGAGTCCTTCGGGAGAAGGGCGGTATAGAAATCTAATAAACCATAAAACAAAACATAAAACATATGGGGTTGAATAAAAACTGATGCTTCTATATCCATAACTTTAGTTTAAATAAAGATAGTCCTCATTTAATGACCATTTGTTTAAATGGCGCTGAGGGAATTACTGCCAGTCTTTATAGTTACTGTGTCCCCATGGTCATATTATTGTGATATGGTTGGTGCAGTGTGTGTGTGCTTGTCTAAAGAGTTCTTACACAACTTCTCTTGTGGGAGGTTCAGTTACTACTTTGGTAATGGAGCACTTGATTTGGTGTGGATGATTTTTTTGGTACATTTGTACTTCTAATTTGCCATCATAGTCTCTGCTGATCAGGATATCCAGGAAGGGTAGTAGATTGTTGTTTTCTTTTTCCCTGATGAATTGAATTCCTTTGAAGGTGTTCATGGTTGTGTGGGTGTTCTCTAATTACTCCTTTTTTATTTTGGTGGAGGTGTCATCTATATAGTGATCCATATTTTGGGTTGTATTTGTGGAAGTGCTATCAATTCCAGATGTTGAGTTATGACCTCTGCTATGAATCCTAAAAGTGGTGAACCCATACCTTTGATTTGTTGATAAGTTTATCAAATTGAATGTATGTAGTTAGGTAGACGCTGATAAGATCCATAAATCTGGGTGTTTCATGTATTTGGTTAATGTTTTGTTGTAGAGTAATGTCATAGATTCTTTGGCTAATTCCAGGTTTATGCCCGTGAAAAGGGCTGTTACATCAAATGAGGCTATAATTTCATCCTCATGTATTGTCATGTCTTTTATTCTTTGAAAGCACTGTAATGGGGAGTTGATGGAATGTTTGCTTTTTTTTGTGAGATGCCCAAGCTTTGTTGTTAATTCCTTTATGATGTTGTAGGTAGGGGTCAGAATTGGACAATTGGACAGAAAGATATGCCAGGCATATATATTCGGGGGCATTCATAGAAGCATGGGAGGATGGACCATTGCTTCTCATCTACCACTGTTCTTCTAGTTATTTGGCCTTTCTTGGTAAGATCACTGAGAGTTCTTTTAATACTGTTGTCTAGTTTCTGTATTTGGTTGATGTTACTGTAAGTTTCTTTGTCTTCTAATAATTCTTTCACTTTTTGTGTATATTGTAATCCATCCATAATAATTGTGGTATAGCCTTTGTTTGTAAGTAGCCCTATAGAAATAATATCAAGAATCTGGATGAAAACCATCACTACAAATCCCTGGGCATCATTAAACCTGACAACATCACGCACAATGAAATCAAGAAAAAAGTTAGACATGAATACATCAAGAGATTAAAAAAGACTTTGAAATCCAACTAAATGAAAAGAATACCATCAAGACAATTAGCACCTGGGCATGATCCATCATTAGATACACTGCTGGAATAGTGGATTGAACTCAAGCAGAACTAAGGGCCCTGGATAAGAAGACCAGAAAAATAATGACAATAAATCATACCAGTCATCCACACAGCGACATTGACAGACTCTAGGTACCAAGGAAAATGGGTGGGCATGGAATGTTGCAAGTACATCAGATGATTGAACAAGATAAAAAGATCTTTGGAAGAATATCTGAACATGAAAATGCACTGACGTTAGATACAAGGAAGGCTTACTGACGATTGGAGAGACCAAACTGGCCTACAAGAAAGATCAAATGAAGAGAAAGGCAGCATGGGAAGACAAAACATTATATGGCCAGTACATTTTTTTTAAAAAAAGGAAAATAGATAATAACAAGACCTGACAATGGTTAAAGGACAGTTGAAGACTGAGAGGCCAATTGTGGTTGCACAAAATCAAGTCTTAAGAACAAATGCATACAAAGCAAGAATTGAGAAAACAGTAACATATAGCAAATGTGTTTCTGCAAAGAAGTTGAGGAAACAATAGGCCACCTGATTAACTACTCAAGAAGATAATCCAGACTGACTAAAAGCAATGGCAGGACAAAATAGCAACAATGCTGCATTGGAAGATCTGCGAGAAATATTATTTGCCTGCAACCAAGAATTGGTGGGACCACAAAAAAGAGAAAGGCATAGCAAATGAAGAAGATAAATTGCTCTGGGACAGATAGACACCTGTCACATAACACCCCGGACTTTACAATTGCTAATAAGAAAAACAAAACAAAAAAGTCTGGTTAGTGGACATGGCAATACCTGGAGACAGCAGAAGAGAAGAAAAAGAACTGGAGAAAATAACAAAATACAAAGATCTGCAAATAGAAATAGAATGATTGTAGCAAAAGCAAGCAAAAATAATATCAATAGTAATAGGCATTTTAGGTGCAATCCCAAACAACTGGAGCACCATTTGAACACCATCAGCATTGATAAATTCCCCATCAGTCAATTGCAAAAGGGAAGTTTACTTGGAACAGCTTACATCCTGCAACAGTATCTGTAATACCATCCACATCTTCCTATCCCAGGTCCTTGGAAAGGACTCGATAGGTAGAGAAAAATGTCAAATCCAGTCTGAACATCTGGCTCATTGTACGATGAACAATCCAACATCATTATCATCATCATGATCAACAAAATTCACATTGAATACTATGACTCCTGGCTGTCCAGCAAAAAAATATGCTACAGGGCTCAACTCCCTCTGCTAGGCAACCAGGGCATGGAGTTGACAGGTGACTGGAAGACAAATGAAAAAAGTGAAAAATCTGGACTAAATAAGAAAATTACTCAATTATGGAAGCTTATTATCAATCTGAGCCAACACAATGTGGATTTCAAAAGCGCATGTTCAAGATTTGGAAGGAGAATCACTTGGATATGGAAATAAGTCTTATGGACCAGAGGTGTGTTATTTTGAACCACAAGCTCTTCACTAATGTAGGATGATGAGAGATTGCAACAAGAGCAGTGCAACATCAAGGCTCAAATATAACTGATAATAAAGATAATTTAGAAATGGAGCAACAAGTAATGGGAAAAAGGAAGGAAATCAGAGAAGCAGATGAGGAACAAGAAACAAGAGCTGGATTAGATCTTGAAGAATCAACAGCTAAAGCCGAGTTAGCTGAGAGTCAAACTCAGATGGAAGACATGGAAAGAATTTGATTGCCAAAACTGAATCATGTTAGTAAGAGAAGTTTAGCGAAATTATTGAAGAATGTGAATGAAGTTGTCAAGACTGTTCCAACAAAATCATTAGCTCAAACAAACCAACTAATATATGCAGCAGCTAACTACTCAAGAGTTGGGACTTCCGCTGGCACCGCCGGCGCCGCTGCAGCTCCTTTGCGAGCTGCTACTCCCGGGATCTGTAAAACCACCAAAACAGCGTAAATCAGCTGTTTTGGCAGCTGGAACTTCCCCCTCGGGCAAAGAGGGGGGGGTGAGTGCTCAGGTGTATAAGGTAGAGCCCCCCAAAACCTTCAGGATTAACCCTGGAGGCGCAGAGGGTGAGGGCTCCCCAAATGCCTGGAAAGCAGCTCCAGACTTGGGATTCTGACGAATTAAGGTGTCGCGACCATCCCTGTGAAACAAGTGATTTCAAGGATTGATTTTCACACAGGCAGAACAAAACAGGGGAGCTTCTCGCTTTAAAGAGATCCAAAATGGCTCTGATTAAGAACAGAAGCTTAAGAAGAAAGTGATGGTTAAAGCTTGTTTGCACTTGTTAAGGTCATTATAGCTGTCAGTACTTTGAAGCTTTGCTGAATGAAGTTTGCAGCGTAAGAAAAGATGGCAGAAGTAAAGATTTTTGAAGAGAAAGGATGTTTTTCAAACTATGAATAAACTGATGGGCTTGAAGGAGGTTAATCCGGAGATATGGAGAGAGATCTGTCCAGAGGTTTTGACGCAGATGAGAGGAAAAGTGCTGGGAGAAGCTTGGATTTTCAAGATATCAAGAAGGATTAGAAATGGAACATTACAATTTCTTTACAAAAATGGACTTTTAATCCTATTTAAAGAGGTGTGTTGCTTAAAAGGAATTACTTTGTGAGCTGTACAGGATTGGAAGATAAAATTACAGTTGAATACACAAAAGCTTGTAAAAATAAAAGATGGTGGAATAAAGCGGAAGAAGAAGGCTCGGAAAAAAACCAGAGGGAAATGGAAGTAGAAGAATTTTATTCCTCTTTGTTAGGCAGGATAACATGGTGAATGATTGTATTGGTATTCAAGATTTTTATTAAGGATATGATTTGTTTGGTTTTGAAAAAAAAATTCTTTACTTATGACTGGGTGTTTCAACTGTTATAAAAATGGATTTTTAAAAAAGAAATTTTCTTTTGGATGTTAAATGACTGGATGTTTCAACTGTTATATAAACGTGAACAAGGATATGATCTCTTTGGTTATGATTGGATGGATTATATCTAAAAGTTATTTTAAGTAATGGATTAAATGAGAAATTTCCTTTTGGATGTTAAATTCAAGGCTATAGATTTTTCAATATATTTTCAAGGTCTTTAAATTGTTTGTTTATTGTTGAATTAATTGGGATTAACTACCTTTAAGCAAGAAAAGTTATATTTTGTTTTGAACAAGGAGAATTAAAGTACAAGTGATAGATAAATCTATAGATAGTTAGTTTGTGGGGTTTTTCATTAAGGTTTGTTAAATGTTTTTACCCTGTACTTGTTCTGGGAAGTCCGGGGAGGGGGGTGGGGGTTGGGATGGGAGGGGGGAAGGGGTGTGTGTGTGTATGTATTGATTTTTTGTTTAAAATGTATGTTGACTATGAAATAAAAGTGTTTTTTTTTTTAAAAAAAAATGAGAGTTGGGCTGAAAATTGGAAAGAATAAAGCAATTAAGAAGAGAAAACCAAAGTGGAAAATCTGTCTTAAAATAAAAAATAAAGTTAATAATAAAGAAAATTCAATTGGATTTAAGTAATTTGAAGAATTTGAGGTAAGAAAAACTGAAGAATAAAAAAATCAGAATTAGCCTGACAGCAAGATTAGCGACCCAGCCGAATCTGGTTCTGGAAACACCAGAAAGTGAAAAATGGCCAACAACTGGAAGAACTTTTTTGACTCAGAAGGATGCAGAAAAGGGAAATGAACCTGAAAATTGCAAACCAATAACCTGCCAGCCAACAACATACAAGTTACTTTCAGGCATTATTGCAAACCAAATTTATGGACATCTGGAAAACAAGAATCTGCTGTCTGTAGAAAAGAAAGGGTGCTGCAAAAATTTAAGAGGAACCAAAGATCAATTGATGATTGATAAACTGGTTTTGAAGAATTCAAAGAAAAGACAAACAAATTTGTTCATACCTGGATTGATTATAAAAAAGCATTTGATTCTGATCCACACAACTGGATTGAGAAATGCTTAGACATTTTTGGAATTAGCAGCAGAGGTGGTTTTCAGCAGGTTCTGACCAGCTGGAGAGCCAGTAGCGAAAATTTGGAATAGTTCAGAGAACCAGTAAATACCACCTCTGACTAGCCCCGCCCCCTTCTATTCTCTGCCTCCTGAATCCCAGCTGATCAGAAGGAAATGGGGATTTTGCAGTAACTTTCCTCTGGAGTGGGAAGGGAATGGAGATCTTACAGTATCCTTCCCCTACCACGCCCACCAAGCCATGCCACACCCACAAAACCGGTAGTAAAAATTTTTGAATCCCACACTGATTAGCAGCAACAACCAGAAATTCCTGAAGACTTCCATGAATTGAGTTGCTGGTCTTGGAGAAGAACTTGGTGAAATTGAAATCAAACAAGGAATCTTCCAAGATGACTCATTGTTACCTCTGTTATTTGCACTTTTGATGGCTCCACTAACAAGCATGTTTAACAAGACAAACTGTGGCAATAATTGGCTAAAAAAGGCTTGAAAATTTCTCATTTGATCTACATGGATGATTTAAAATTAAAATTAAAACAAAAGCTGAATTGAGCTCACTGCTGAAAAGCACTGAGTAGATTAGCAGAGACATTGAAATGCAATTTGGCATTGACAAATGTGCAACAATTGCTGTTAAGGCAGAAAAAATGGTTGAAGATGATGAATTCAAATTTGATACTAAAGAGTTGATAAAAGCAATAACACCAGAAGAAAGGTACAAGTAATTAGGAGTTTTGGAAACTTCCGACCTTTGGAAACTTCTGACCTTCTGCACAACAAGTTAAGGAAGCTACTTCAACAAAATGCATAAAGTGAGTTTGGAAAATCTTGAGATCAAAGCTGAGGAAATATAATGGCAATTAATACCTGGATAGTGCCTGAAATATGATACTCAACTGGAATAATTGATTGAACTCAGCTAGAACTTGATAACTTGGATTGAAAGACAAGAAAGTTAATGACAATGCACCAAAAAAGTGATATTGCCAAGATATCAGGATGGCAGAGGACTCTTACAGGTGAAACAAATCGTGTAAGAGGAAAAATACGGCTTAAATGACTACATTTTAAAAAAAAGCAAAAGAGCCTTTGTTGAAGGAGGTGAACAAGGGAAATCTCTTGAAAACACAAGATTAAAAGCAGAATATCAAAACAAAACAATTGAGCATCGAGTTTTTAATTGGAAAAAGAAGGTTATGCACTGTCAATACCTGAAGGACATTGAAGGAAAGGCAGATACAAAGCCAGTAACAACAGTCACTTATGCAATGAGAAGGATGAAACAGTGAATCACCTTATCAGTGGCTGTAGCAAAATTTCACAGACTGATTATCTATAACATAGGAGACAAACTGGCAGCCTGTGGGCCGGATGCACAGGCCATGCCCACACCAGCTCCGCAAATGGGGAAAATATCATGAAACCTCACGTGATAACTACATGACGTGGTGAGTTTGACACCTGTGATCTACAACATCATAATCAAGTTGCCAAAATCATACCTTGGAAGCTTTGCAAAAATTTGGGTTCAAATGCAGTAAAAATCACTGAGAACACCACATTGACAAAGTTCTTGAAAATGACCAGGTCAAGATCCTGTAGAACTTTTGGATCCAAACAGACAGACATCTGGCCCACAACACGCCTGACATCACTACAGTGGAAAAGAAAAAAACATCTGGTTCATTGATATTGCAATATTAGGTGATGCCTAAATTGAAAAAAAAAGCTAGAAAAAATAACAAAATATTGTGATTAGAAAATTGAAGTTGAGCTATTGTGGAAGAAGAAATCAATAGTTGTACCAGTAGTAATAGGAGCCCTTGGAGCAATACCCAAATGGCTGCCTAGGTTTATGGAAATTTTGAACTTATTAGACCTGAATTGTCTAACTTTGCAAAAAACCATCTTACTTGGAACTGCCTATATACTATATATACTGCCTATATATATTGCCTATATACTCAGATGTTACCTTAACAGCTATTATGGTAGGCCCTTGGTTAGGACTTGAGTTGTTAAGTTTTTACCAGTCCCAGACTGAGAACCAAATTGAAAATTAAATCTATTTTTATTTTATTTATTTTATTTTATTTTATTATTTTATTCATTTTATTCATTAAACATGAAACTCAGTCAACTGAACATTTAAAGATGTATCACAAATATTATTGACTGGCACTGGCACTAGGATGCTGGCAGGTTGCTGCCAGCATCCTAGGTATTGATCAAGTACCTTCTTAAAATGTATGATGTTCCATGTAGCTCAGTTTTTTGCAGTTCCACTGGTGTTATTGCAGGAAGCGGTAATTTCTTGATATCTTTTGTAAAATTCTTGGACATGGTGCCAAGTGCCCCAATGACAGTGGGTATCACTGTCACATGTTTCATCGAGTAGTTTCAATGGCCAGGTTGCAATATTTCATGATTTTTTTCTAGTACTTTTTCTTCGACTCTGATATCTCTTGGTACAGCGATATCAATAAATTGTATGCTTCAGTTTTCAACAATTTGATATCTAGCATTTTGTGTTCTAAATGACAATCCCTCTGTATTCGAAAGTCCCACAAGATCTTCACCTTCTCATTTTCGACAACTTTTTCCACTTTGTGTTCCCATGACTTTTCAGATACAGGTAAATAGTATTTTTTACATAATGAGCAATGGATTAGTTTAGCAACTTGGTCGTGTCTAGCTTTGTAATCAGTTTGCGTGATTTTGCTGCATTCACATATTAAGTGTGAAACAATTTCAACTTTGTCATTGCAAAGTCGGCAGTTTGCATTGTCAGTGGATTTTTGTATCGTCGCTTTCATGGCATTAATTTGTAGTGCTTGTTCTTTTTTATTATTATTATTTTATTTATAATTTTTTCTTAAAATTACATAAAAACTCAATATCCACATGTACAGTGTGTTGACTGAGTGCCTTTTAAGAAGTACTAATAATAATGACAGTAATAATCATAACTAATTGTAATCACATATTAATAGTAATATTTGCTTCCCCATACTAATAAATTTTCATTGTTTAATTAATCATACTCTTAATCTTTTAGTTTCTAACTTTTGTTTCTATTATCTAGCCATTGATAAAATACATAAGGTCATCTTTCAACTTCTAATCTTTACATCTACATAATAATTATATAATGTTATATAAGAATATCCATAGTAATATTTTCCCCATTTCTAATTTCTACCTCTATACTAATTCTTAATAAAACAACTCCTGTATTAGGAAGTATTCTGTATCTATCCCTCATTTCTTGCCCATTTTCGTATTTCAACTCGTACTGACTTCTTGGCACATCTCCCATGCTCCTCCCTTGGGATCTTGTATCTTCTTACATCGTTCATATTTGATCTAAGTACAGTAGTGGCCAAAATTGTGGAAACCTTTTGGGAAAAGTGTATTTTTGAGTTTTGATGGCTAATAAGACCCCTTTTTTTTGGAATAGTACCATAAAATTATATATCAATGGAAAGATAATTTAATCAAGAATGTAATGCTTTTAAACCTTTGTTTGAGAGATAAAAGTGTTTTTTTTTCGTGGAATTCTAGATTTTAAGCCAAATGCCTGCAGTCTGCGCCAAACTGTCCCTGCACTCAGCTTCACATTGCATTGTGCCATTTCATCTTGTATACATTCAGATGATTTTCTTCTGTCATGTAGGCAAAGTCTCTTAATTCTTCTATCATCAGTTGCTGTTGTGCACCTTTTCCTGCCTTTACTGGTGTGGTTTTGTAGTGACTGAGTCTCCTTATACCTCTTCAAAAACTTAGAAATGCCACCTTTGGTTAAGTTTCCACCAATTTTTCTTCTAATTTCTTTATAACTGTAGCCTTGTTCACTTAATAATACTATTTTACATCACTTTCTGAGTGACCATTACTTTAATTTTATTAAGTTTTAGAAGCTCACTAAATGAAAGAACACAAAAAAACCCAACCAATTTGATTGTGATCACATAACACACTGATAAATGTCTTCCTCTCAACTTCAATACCTGACATCAATAATTGAATCCTACTGTGATCTGATTGGCTCATTGCCAAAACAAGATGACACCTGATTGGCTCTCTAAACACTCATGCTCATTGGCTACAATCAGATGAAGGAAAACTACCTGATATCAACCTAAGCAAGTTGTGCTTCCTTTTTTTTTTTTTTAATTTTGATTTATATGCCGCCCTTCTCCGGAGACTCAGGGTGGCTTACAATGCATTAAGCAATAGCCTTCATCCTTTTGTATATTTATACAAAGTCAGCTTATTGCCCCCACAAACCGGGTCCTCATTTCACCTACCTTAGAAAGGATGGAAGGCTGAGTCAACCTTGAGCCTTGGAGAGATTCGAACCAGCAGTAAATTGCAGGCAGCTGTGTTAATAACAGGGTGCGTAGACCACTGTACTATCAAGGCTCTTTTTCTGATTATTTGGCTATAACTTTTCATAGAATACAGATAATTGAACAAACTTTGTTGTATTACATTCTTGATTAAATTATCTTTCCATTGATATATAATCAAACAAGGAAAAATAGTGAAAACTGAAACAATCAAGATGCCCCACAAAAATAACATTAAGAGTCTGGATAAGAATGATTACTACAAATACCTGAATAACCTTGAAACTGAAAACATCAAGCACATTGAAGTCAAGAAAAAGATTAGAGGTGAATAGATCAAGAGAATGAAGAAGATCTTAAAGTCCAAACTCAATGGAGGAAATACAATCAAGGCAATCAACACCTGGGCAATACCAGTCATTAGATATACAGCTGGAATAGTGAGCTGGACTCAAGCAGAACTAAAAACTATGATTAGGAAGACCAGAAAAATAATGACAATGAATCATGCCCTTCATTCTCGCAGTGACATTGACAGACTCTATCTACTAACGCAAATAGGTGGGTGTGGAATATTGCAAGTACATCAGATGGCTGAAAAAGAAAAAAATGGCTTTGGAAGATTATCTGAAGGACAATGATGAAGATGCACTGAAGTTAGTATATTAGGAAGGCTTACTGACTACTGGAAAGACCAAACTGGCCTATAAGAAAGACCAAATGAAGATCAGAATGAAGACATGGGAAGACAAAGCAGTACGTGGCCAGTACATTTAAAAAATAGCAGGGAAAGCAGATAATAACAAGACCTGGCAATGGCTAAGAGAAGGAAAGTTGAAGAAGGAGACTGAGGGACTAATTCTGGCTGCACAAGATCACTCCTTAAGGACAAATGTATACAAAGCCAGAATTGAGAAGACAGCAATAGACAGTAAGTGTCGCTTATGCAAAGGGGTTGAGGAAACTGTGGACCACCTAGTAAGCTGCTGCAAGAAGATTACACAGACTGACTACAAACGGCGGCATGACAAAGTAGCAGCAATGCTGCACTGGAAAATCTGCAAGAATATCATTGCCTGCAAGCAAGAAGTGGTGGGACCATAAAATAGAGAAAGTCATAGAAAATGAGGAAGTTAAATTGCTCTGGGACTTTAGAATTCAAACAGACAGGCACCTGCCACAAAACACCCCAGACTTAACAATTGTTGATAAGAAAGACAAAAAAGTCTGGATAGTAGATGTGGCAATGCCTGGAGACAGCAGAATAGAAGAGAAAGAATTGGAGAAGATAACAAAATACAGAGACATATAAATAGAAATAGAACGACTGTGGCAAAGGCAAGTAAGGTTAGTACCAAAAGTAATACGCACCTTGGATGCAATTTCAAAACAACCAGAGCACCACTTGAACACCATTGGCATTGACAAATTCTCCATCAGTCAATTGCAGAAGGAGACTTTACTTGGAACAGCTTCCATCCTGCAACGATATCTGTAACATCATCAAACATCCAGATCTGCCTATCTCAGGTCTTTGATAAGGACTCAATAGGTACACAAAAATGCCAAACCCAGTCTGAACATCTGGCTGATTTATGATGATTAATAACAATGATACTGATAATAATAATATACTTACCTTAACAGCTCTTAAGTCCTTGGTTAGGACCTGAACTTTTAAGTTTTTACCAGTCCCAGACTGTGAATCGAATTGAAGCTTAGATAATAAGAATGAGAATGAGGAGGAGGACGAGATTGAGAAAGTGGTCACACTGCAGCTTCAAAGAGCTCTGGAGAATATAAAGTTTTTGAACACCCTCCAATCTTATTTCAGAGTTGGGCTATGGTCAAGAACTGCCTTTAGTATGCTTATAATACTATCAACCCTGTAAAATAGTCCAGATTTAACAATCATGCCACGGGGTATGAGTATAGACTACTTCCACAACGGTGTACTCTGTGGTGTACTCTGTGTGGTGTACTCAGAGTACAATGGTGTACTCTGTGTGGTCTTAACAGATCACACAGATCCAACAAAACCACTTCCAGGAATGCAGTTGCTCCCCACACCAAAAAAATATGGAGTCATTTGAATAGAATCAGGACAGGCTATGCCAGAACTTAAGCAAAGCTCTTTAAGTGAGGAATGGCCAAGAGCCAGAAATGCAACTATCGTGCACCAGAACAAATTATAATACATATAGTTCTAGAATGTCTCCTCAGGAAATTCCAAGGCACTTGGGATGATGTCACTACATCTATAGTATGGTGATTTTATTGTGGTTTTATCTTAATTTAATATATTATCGTGTGTGTGTGTGTGTGTGTGTGTGTGTGTGTGTGTAGTATGCCCATTCTTGCTCTTCTTGACTTCTCATCAACTTTTGAGACCATTGATCATAATGCATTGGATGTTGATTGAGAGCAGATATCTAGCCCAAAGTATTGGGTGCTGCTTCAGGACTCAAGGGGGCTCTCCCCACTTTTATTTAACATTTATTGAAACCACTGGGTGAGGTCATTTGCCAAAATGGGGTGAGATATCATCAATATGCTGATGATACTCTGTTTTATGTCTCTGTTCCTAGCCTACGAAGGGATGCATTGGAAGTTATGGTTCATTGTCTGGAAATTGTAATAGTCTGGGTAGGGAAGAACAGGCTTCAGCTCAACCCCCACTCATTTCTTAGTCACCTTCCAAATGGATTGTTGCTTTATATAGTGCTGCCCTTGAAGAGCATCCAAAAGCTACAGCTAGTGCAGAATGCAGTGACACAGGCAGTTATGAATGTGCCTTGGAATGCGTGTCATATCACTGCTCCACAAGCTGCATTGGTTGCTTATTTGCTTCTGGGGAAAATTCAAGTTTTGGTTGTTATATCTAAAACCTTTCATGGCATTGGGCCAGGTTATTTGCAAAACTACTTCTCCCTCATTGTTTCTACCAATCCTATTGTATTCATCAATATAGGCATACTGTAGGTCTCCTTGATGAAGGACCTGAGGAGTAGGTATTTTCAGTTGCTGCCTCTGCCATACAGTACTGCCAGTTTTTCAGAAGGCATCAAAGTATAGTTGTGTTCCCAAGCATGGATTTCAAAATCTTAGCAGAACCTGTGATGTGAGAATTCTGACTGTCAGAAGAATAATTTGGGGTTCCAACTTGAGGTGAGATTCCACAAGAACAAATGAAAATGAAATCCAGACAACTGTAAGGAAAGGAGATTTATTCATTCCCTAATCAAAGAGTTTTGCTTGCAGGGGTAACTACAGAGAAAATGAGGTACAAAAGAGTTTTATAGGGGAACACGTCATTGGTGTGGGCCTTGAGAGATGTGGATGTGTGTATGTGCTGGTTCTAGGGTGACACTTGAGGGACGTGGGTGTGTTGATCCTGGCCAAGGGATTGCTTAAATCAACTGATGTGGATGGAGTCCCTTTATTTAAACTGTTATAAATATATTTACATTGAGTTAAGTGTTTAATTAATTTTTATGTTTGCTGTGAGTTTAAAGGAATTCAAAGGCTGTTAATCAGTAACTTTGTTGGAGCCTGGATTAGTTAACATATTATTCCCTATACCAGTGATGGCTAACCTTTTTGCCATCACGTGCCAAAAGCAGGGAAGTGCAGGGGGGTCGTGCACGCACAACTCCCCCGCTTTTGGCACGTGATGGCACAGTGGGTCCAGTAGGCCCATTTCTTGCTCTCCAGAGCCTTTCTAGGAGCCTGGGGAGGGTGAAAATGGCCTTCCCCACCCCCACGGAGGCCCTCTGGAGGTTGGAAATGGCCCATTTGCTGACTTCCAGTGGGACCAGGCTAGTTTTTCGCTCTCCCCAGGCTCCAGAGCCTTTCTAGGAGCCTGGGGATGGCGAAAACGGTCATCTCATCCCACTATGTTCCCAGAAACTTTGGGCCTGTTTTTGTGCCCCATTGAGTCCTTGCAGGCCTTGGGCTTGCTTCCTGCTCCACCAGTCACAGACCTTCCTCCCCAACTCTTGTCAATGATCATTCATTTACCTTCTGTAGAACTTCAGACCTCCAGAGTTTGTGTTGGGGAAAACAGTCACTCTACTTCTCAGTATCCCTAGGTTTCATCCTTGAAGCAGGTGCCATTTTCAGAGCAGTTGCAATGAATTGTGGGTGCTCTGAAAATGGCGTCCACTTTCAGGATGGTACCATGCGACCTGCAGAGATGCTAAAGTGCTGGGGTGGCCTGCTTCCCTAATGGAAGCTCCAGAGATATACAGAAGACAATTGAGTGATTGGTGATTTGGGGTGGAGAGGGGAGGAGGAATGGGACCTAGAGGGGTGGGAATCACTCCCAAAGCCTGCAGAGACCACAAAGGACAGGCAATGGAGCACAGGGTCCCTTGTGGAAGGATTTGGGAGGCCTGGGGCAGGTGATCCCGAACCTGTAGGCCTCTCAGGACCTCTTTTACCCCAGAGGCACTCCCCCTCCCATAGGGAAGGGGAGGGAGGGAGGGAGGGAGGGAGGAAGGAAGGAAGGAAGGAAGCAAGGAAGGAAGGAAGGAAGGAAGGAAGGAAGGAAGGAAGGAAGGAAGGAAGGATTTTCTCCCATATGATCTCTCTACACCGTATGGATAATGATGCCATCTACTGTGCAGGGGATCTCTGGGATTTGATGGCTGAAGCATCCCTTAAAAAAATGAAATTGTTGGATGTCAATACTAATTTAGCTGCAAATTGGGTTACATGTTTACATTTATTTAGCTTAATCACTGAGCAAACATTTATATACTGTAAGGAAGAACACATTAATCACATTTCTATTTGGTATTCTTTTGTGCATTTGATTTTTTTCTAAGCTAAAAAGATCCAAATGTTACTAGTTTTCCTCAGTGAGTGTGCTTTTTGCAGCACAAAATATCCTTTTTGTATGTTGGATGTGTCTTTGACCAGAATTGTACAATATTGCAAATGTGAGTGTATTATTGATGTTCTCAGACCAAAGAAAATTCCAGAATAATTGTTGGGTAAATGGTAATGGAAGTCATTCTTAATAGAGAAGTATTTAATTCACATTACAGAATTTCAATCTGACTGAAACCTTATAAGTATTTTGGAGAATCCTAATTCCACTTAGAGTCTTCCCTGGCTCCTTGAAATAGTCTTCTAAAGTTGCACTGTTTTCCCCATTGGATGGAGAATCTTTTTTATGTCATGTTATAATGGAATGAGCTACCCCAATGTCCCATTTATGATCCATGAACCTATGAAATAAAAAAATTCAAGTATCCAGAATTTGAGCAAGCAATATTTAATGATTTAAAATTAATACAAAACCACCGTGTATAGCTCAATTTCTAACTTGTAGCTGTTTTCTTCCTAGGAAAGTATGGGCAGAATTGCAGCCTTGATGGACTTAGAGAAGAGGAAGTCTTACTTTTATAAAGAACTGGAGCATATTAAATGTCACTGAACTAACCTACATAGTCATTCATATTGTGTTAGAATTAGTAAACATATGTCCTGCTGCAAAAGATGCTTGAAACTTATCTCAAATGCAATCAACTACAATATGCTTTGCCCAAGAAAGGCTCTTTTCTCTTATTGCAAAGTGCCTTATTACATTTATAATTATTCAACTGATGTTATATGAACATTGATATATGGCTTGGTTTGTGAATTAACATAGCAAAACAAATCTTTATCCATACTTTTCAACATATCTTTTCACATCAAAATTGTATTGACTCCTTTGAAAGGAGTTTCTTAAATACAATACAGGTAGTCCTTGACTTACAACTGTTCATTTAGTGACACTTTTGAAGTTACAATGGCACTGAAAAAAGTGATTTATGACCATTTTTGACACTTATGACCATTGTGGCATCCCCATGATCACATGATCAAAATTCAGACACTTGGCAACTGATTCATATTTATGATGGTTCCAGTGTTCCTGGGTCATATGATCCCCCTTTGCCAACTTCTGACAAGTAAAGTCAATGGGAAAGATTCAATTAACCATTTACATGTAACAACTGCAGTGATTTACTTAATTGTGGCAAGGAAGGTTGTTAAATGGGGCAAAACTCACTTAATAAATGTCTCACCCAGCAATAGAAATGTTGGGCTCGGTTGTGGTCATAAGTTGAGGACTACCTGTACTACAGAAATCCATAAAAATGCACCAATAAAAAACACTCATTTTCCCCCTAAATATATGCTTTATAAGACTGCTGAAATGTCTTGCTCTCCAGTAGAATGAGAGTACGTGGAACTGGCCCGTTCCAGAGGTTCTCGGTATAGAAACATACAGTATTTTGAGAGATGGTGACCACCATGTTTTCGGAAAAAGGTAATAGTATATTTTCTAAATTTCTCACCAGCAAAAGCATAGATCACAGGATTGATACAGCAATGAGCTATTGCAAGTGTTTCGGTCACTTGAATTGCTATACCGATACCACTTAACTTGCTGCAGTTATCAAGGGATAAATCAGTTTGGAACAATTGGATCAGAAGAACAACATTGTATGGGGCCCAGAAAAGAAAGTAAACAATCATTATGATAAAAATAAGCCTGACTGCTTTGTTCTTCTTCTCATTTCTGCATCTCAGCAAAGTGTTTATGATGCATGCATAGCAGAAAGTCATAACCATCATTGGAAAAATCAAGCCTATGAAGTTCAGTTCCAGTGTAAAGAACATGTTCCATACAAAGTGACTTTGATGAGAAAAATGAAAAGAGCATGTTATCCTACCATTTTCTCTTTGTGCCGTATTAAAGATTATTCCTGGTGAACAGGCTAGAATTGCCAGGCCCCAGGTAATAATGCTTGTGATGATGCCATAGAATACAGTTCTGGCTTTTAATGCAAACACTGCATAGACTATTGCTAAATACCGATCAATAGTTAAGAGGATTATGAAAAAGCTTCCACTATAGAAGCTTAAATAATAGATTCCAGAAATAATTTTGCACATTGCATCTCCAAATACCCATTCATCTACTACATAATGAATCCGAAATGGGATTGAGAAAATGAAAAATAAATCAGAAATGGCTAAATTTAATAGATATATATCAGTCATACTTTTGAATTTCTTATATTTGATTAGAATCAGTACAACTAGCATGTTACCCAAAAGACCAACAATAAATACCAAAGAATAAAGGGTTGGCAGGATATTGGAACCAAATTTTTGGGCAGCCTTCGCTTGGCATGGTGTTACCATATCACTATAGTCATATTCAGTGGTAGTAGATACTTCATTTGTTCCATTTATTAGATTGTCCATCTTGTTCCCTGTTACTGAAAAAGACAGTGTTGTTTACTATTAAAGGGAGACAATGCAAAGCTTTTAAAAATATTGGAAACATATAATAGTAACAATACCATGTTGATTTCCATATATAAGAGAACACATTAAATGTTAACCAGGGAAAGAAAAGATCACCTTTCATCTTCATAAATCTTACCATATTTGAGATGAAAAAATGACTCACTGAAGATTTGCAGCTCCTAGCAGTTGATTAACCCATTGTGCCCATTGAAAAGAGTTTTATTTTTGGAGATACAACAAAATAGTGAAAGCTCTATATACACTAATTGAGCTGTAATATGGCTTTCACGCATGTAAATACATTAAATGGCAACTTCATCCAAATGGGGGTTAACTTTCCAAAATCTTGGATCCCTAGCATTGAATTCATTTAACAAAAAGTCAAATCAGATTTCACGGGATATTACTCACTGAGAAGATTTTCATATTTTTACATAAAATTTACATAAAATATCTTAAAAGAGTCCATTTTCAACTTATTAAATCCTTCTACTATTAAAGGAGCAACTTATATAGCCTTATGGCTGAAATGGAAAATAGCTGAGAAGAATGTGAATTGGAATGAAAACTTGTTTTCCTACAGGTTCCAATGGATTCTAATAGAAGCAGTGATGGGAGTAGTGTATTTGCTTGAACTACATACACGATTTTCTGACTCTCCATTTATTTATCTTAGGTTTTTATTGTGAAGTGAAACTTCATAATAATATCAGGGTTCCTATTTTGTACAACAATATTACAATTTTCATTCTACAAACATTCAGAAGAAAGTTGATGATTGATAGTGAGACCAGCTTCTTTTCCATCTTATCTGATTTAGAATTCTGAAGAACCAGAAATTTCACAGTCCTTTTTGTTTTGGCAAAGTTCTTGATTAACATAACTAATAATTCTGCATTTTTCCTTCACAGATTAGAATAGTTATTTTTAGTTGTTATCGTCACCTTAATTAATCAAAGGCCAGAATATAAATTAATAAAGGAATAAATTAATAAAAAGAAATGAAGGAACTATTAAATCATGTACTTTCATAAAACATATTTATGCTTCAAAGTTACTTACCTAACTTTTCCAATGGAACTTTTATCACTCTTAGACTTTCAAGAAGGACATATCCCCGTGGCAGGAGTTAATTGAAGAAAATAGTCACAAAGGCTTGCATGTACTTGTTCCCTGAGGAATGAAAGAGAACAACATCATCCGATGTTGGAGGGAGAACAGAGTTTTAAAACAGAATTAGGGAAACTGAGAACATTCAGAAATATCTCTACATTAATAGTAGAACTATACTATGTTCAGAGCCTTTAGGGATTCAGCAGTAATAATAATACTTCCATATTTTATTATTGTATGATAATAAAGTTGCAACTACAACAGAAAGATGAAGAAAAAAGAGCAGTAAAAGAATATCTGAAGGACACAGAAGATCCACTGAAGCTTGTATACTATGAAGGCTTACCAAGCTAAAGAAATCAAACTGGCCTATAAGCAAGATCAAAGGAAGAACAGAAAAAGACATGGCAATGCAAAGTAGTATATGGCCCTAAAGAAAATTGTAGGCAAAGCAGATACTAAGCCCTGACAATGGCTAAGAGCAGGAAAGTTGGAGAAAGAGACAGAGGTATAATTGTGGTTGCATAAGAAAAAGCTCTAAGAATAAATGAATACAAAGCCAGAACTGAGAAGACAGAAACAAACAGCAACTGCCACCTTTACAAAGAAGCTGAAGAAACAGTGAATCGCCTGTATACATGCTGCAAAACATTGCACAGACTACAAGCAGCGGCATAACAAAGTAGCAACAGTGGTTCATTGTTGCAAGGAATATCATTTGACTGTAAGAATTGGTAAGAACCCAAAATAGACAAAGTAATATAAAACAAAGAAGCTAAAGTGTTTTGGAATTTAAATAGAGCAATATCTGCCACGTAATACCCAAAACGTAATAATTGCTGATTAAAAAAGATAAAAACGTCTGGGTATTGGACATGGCAGTAGCTGAAGACAGCAGAATAGAAAAAGAACTGGAGAAAATCATAAAATATAAAAAACCTACAAATAGAAGTACAAAGACATGGCAAAAGAAGGTAGTAATAGTAATAGATGCCTTGGATGCAATTCCAAACCATCTGTCATACCATCTGAATACCATCAGCATTGACAAAATCACTGTCACTCAGTTGCATAAGGCAGTTTTATTTGGAACAGCTTACATCTTGCAATGATAAGTTTAATAATATCAAATAATATCCAGCTATCCCAGATCCTTGGGAAAGACTTGATATGTGTACAACGTATCAAATCCAGTCTAAATATCTGTCTAACTGCAACCAATCATAATAATAATAGTAATAATAATAGCAAGACCAAGAAAAGCAATTTATACCTGAGTTTAATTGTAGAAACATCATGTAAAGATCTCCAGTTAACAGGATATGCAGAGAATTATTCTGCAATTTCATCTGGTCATCAGAATTTAATTGCCTACATTTTAGCATGTGATCTAGTTGCTCTGTCTGTGGGCAAAACCATCCCACCTATTGGTTTCTGAGCAATCTATCTGTGCAATTGAACCACAAATTAAGAAGCAAAGAGGAGGAGCACTGCAAGGTCTGAATCATGACTGAGTCATGGGAAAATGAGACCTGGAGAAAAGGAAGTGCCTCTCCTCCCTCCCTCCCTCCCTCCCTTCCTTCCCTCCCTTCCTTCCCTTTCCTTTTGTCAAATTAAGAGGAGCTCTGCCAGTTGCAGCTATGAAGAAATAGGACAAAATATGACACAACATTTCTTTATTGCCATAGTTTTCAGCTAACACTGCTGGTAACTGCTCCTGTAGACTTCACTGCAATGTGGCATTCTGGGAAGCTAGAACCAATGTTAAGAACTGCTGAATTGCAGGAAATATTAGGGAACAAGATGCTTCAAGGGTATCGGGAATATTAAGCAACAGCAATGCATAAGAAGGGACATATATCAGCTTGTTTGATTCTTTTCTGGCTGCTAGAACTCCTTGAAAATCTCAATGTGTACCAAATAACTACACTACCTCCTGCTCTGAACTTGTGGTGGAAGCAATCCATCCCATAGCAACTGGGAGCCAGCTGAGGCCCACTAAGCCTGTTTACATTTAGCAGCAAGTGTGAAGGGCTGGAAAACAGCTGCAGCTAGAACTCCCCTTCTTGTCATACTGAGTTTTCAAGAGTGAAGTGTGCAAATACTTGTCATAAAGGAAATTCAGTACACTATCACTGTTTTGTCTGTTTACTGCAGCTGGTAAGGTGGGGAGAGGATATAGAAATTATTTGACATTTTCAGTAGAGAAAAGGCAAAAGGCTGAGTAAGGCTGAACAGTCCATTTCAAGGTATTTTTAATTAGAAATAGAGGGGGGGGACAATTTCAGGACAATTGTTCTGATACTTCAATTTCTACAAAATTACTGAAATTACAAAAAGAAATCAAAATGCTAATGAAAATACATTTACTTAAGTCACCATTTACCCAATAAGGCAGAGTATGTTAAGGAATATTGGCCATGATTGCATTTTTGTAGGCTCTTTATTGTTAGAATAATGATGCAAATTAATTAATACATTTCAATCCCTATTCTTTTATTTCCCTTCTTATTTTCCTTATTTATTTAAGTAAAATTATGTATCTAAGGGGTATGTTAAAAGCAAGAAGCAGATTCATCCCGTATTTAGAGAAATGCATGTTCCACTTTCCCATTTCCTACTAGGGCTGTCTGTGGGGAATAAGAGGGACTCATCTTTCCTATATGCAAAGGTCCCTGAGCTGGAATGCCATCCCATGTTTTTCCTCCCATTTCTAGAGCTAGGTCAGGAGCAGCCCTCCCTTCAAGCAGTGTGGTCTGAGTGGAGTACTGAATGGAGAGCGATGTCAGAGGTAAAACTATTCTTTACTAGAAGGATTATTATTGTCTATGGAATTTGGACTCATTTGAGTGGCTATCCTTGCAAGGTGTCTTCTGAAGTGAGACATTTATTGACAGTACATCATTACAAAGGGAATAGCCAAAAATGAACTGAGAAGGAATACCCAGGCTTTGATCAGGACACTCCTATACTTGGATTATTTGCCAGTCAGAAAGAAGCTCCAGCGTACTATGAGCACTGGGAAAATGAGTCCATGTAATTCTAGTTCAGCTGCAATGTAGTTGAAAGTATTGTTTATTGCCGTCAGAAGTTGTGGATACTTCTGAAGGTTGAAGGTTTTTAAGAAGAGACTGGACAGTCACTTGTCTGAAATGGTATATAGAAGGGCTGTCAAACTCCCGGCCTGCAGGCCAGATGCATCACATGCTGACCATGGCCACACCTGGTTTAGCGAAGGAGGAAAAGGTCCCGATATGTCATGTGACACTGCCGTGACAACGTGAGTTTGACACCCCTGGTATAGGGTCTCCTGCTTGAGCAGGGGATTAGACTAGAAGATCTCCAAGGTCCCTTCCAGCTCTATTCTGATTGATTGATTGATTGATTGAGGGTTTTGCTTTGTTTTAATTTTTCAGTTTCAGTTTATTTAGATTTATATACCGCCCTACTCCTGAAGGACTCAGGGCGGTGAACAGCCAAGATAAAACACATACAGTATAAAATTTAAAAAACAATTTAAAACGTATTAAATAAATTTGATCCATACTAATTAAAACACCTCTGTTTTTAAGAACAAATTAAATTAAACAATTAAAAAGAGTTAAGCCATTCAGATGGAATGGCTTTGTGTTTCCTTTGAAAAGAATCTTCCCTTACTTCTTTTCCCAGCTCCTGAATGCCACATAGGTACTGTATGCAAACAACAAACAAACAAAAATCTAACTACAGGGGTCACATGCAACTTGCCAGCACTGATTTCTCATTTCTGCAGTTCCATCCAGTGGAGCCTTTATTGCATTTGGGGAGTATTGGAAAATATAAAAGCCTCTTTTGCGTTAAGGAGGGGAGGAAAATTGGGGTACCTAAGGAAAAATAGATGCTTTGAGCTTTCAGATGTATAAGGTACCCATTTGAACTTATCTCCCGAAGCACTTGGTCCCCTGTGCTTTTAGAATGAAGTTGTTGATCATTCATTCATTCATTCATTCATTCATTCATTCATTTATTATGTTTCTATGTATACACAAAATGAGGTCTCAGTGAACAAGTAAGCAACTCAATAGTACATCCTATATAAATGTTTGCTGGCTTCTCAACCCACTGGAACCATGCCAGATAAAAGTCTCTGCTAAACAAGTCCATTTTAACAGCCTTCCTAAAGGACAACTGGAAAAATCACTAGACAATATGTCCCAAAAAGTCTGGTGTGGGCCTTATGTGGTCAGTAGTCCAGTGGTAGGTTGCCCCCAGTTCGCACTGGTTCTATAGAACCGGTAATAAAATCGGCAGGAGGCTCTGCCCACTGACCCTGATGTCATGAAAATGCTTCTGCGCATGCGCAGAAGAGCACGTGCACACAGCCCCATTGCGAACCGGTAGTAAAGATAAGTAGAACCCATCCCTGCAGTAGTCATACAACTCTGTTAAGAGTAATGCTAAGGAGGAAAGCAATGAAGAAATCTGTTTTGAAGGGCAAAATAATTTGAAGCATATTTCTCCTGGAACTGAGCAGTTTCCTCCACAACTGTTGCATAACTCTTGATGAAAAGATACATTTGGTTTAATGTTCAAACAGGGGCCACTTATGGACCCATGATTTGCCCTTTGAATCTACATCATTGCACTACTATCTGCCAGCTTCCCAACTGTGCTTTTTCCATTTAGTAACCCAAACAAAGTGAATGCAGAGAAATTGGTGAGAGCTTTGCCAGTTTCCATCTTCTCTCTATTCATAGGAAAAGAGAGCCTGGATACTGTTTCTTTTCTTTTTATGGATCACCTTTAATTTGCTTTTAAAAGTTTGGGGAGTGAAAAGAACGGGAATGTGGAGCTGCCCTAAAATGATATTCCTGGCTTTTACTTGCATTGGAAAACGGTTTTGAAAGGTAAAAGCAAGGAAGGAAGGAAGAATAAGAAGAAAACTGCAAAGGTTCCCACCCAAATTAAAAACATATTCAAAGACCAAGTGATGCAATCATTTTTAAACTCATAACTTCAAAACAAATTAACTCTGAAGATGATTCAGTGATTTTACAATTTAAAGATAGAGACTCTGAGGTCTTTCAGATGCTTTTGAACTAAGACTCCAGCATAGCTCACTACTGAACATACACTTTGTCATCCAGGTTTTACAGTTCAGCAACAGCTGCATCTATTTTAGTTGGGGCCCCTGTGAGTTTTCTGATGTAGAACTCACATTCTCAACCACTGCATAAATTGAAAAAGAATCAGTCCCTGCATTACAAAGAATCTGAAGATGCAGCTAATCAGATACGGCTAAATTATTGCTGTCTGGGTGGGTGAGTGGGACATTTAACCTCATCAAATACTTTCTATAAGCATCATTGTCTTCCTTTAATTTTTTCCATACAAATAGTTTCATTCCGATGGGAAACCAGTATTATTTAGTATGCCTATATGTACCAAATGCATAAATATAAACTTAAGCCTGTAGAAGACTTCTTGGTGTACAAGTAGCATTTATTTGGCAGAAGTAGGCAACAATTTTGGGCTGGTAGACAAATTGGAATTTTGGAATATGTTGTAGGGATAAGCACAAAATGGATGCCATGGGTGGGGCTCATCTATTAACAGATTATCATAGCAAAATAGAAGCCAATCAGAAAACCATCATTTATTGAAAAGGACCTGATGAAATTATTCTGTATTATTTTTGTTGCTTCTAATAATTTGTCTTTTCTATAAAAATTTTTAAACAACACACTAAACTACTACTTTGTGAGTTTGAATGGCATCCTTATAAAAATGGTTTTAAGGATTGTATATCTTTGGGTTCCTACTTATTTATTAAATTAAATTAAATTACACCATTACAGTTACAAGAAAGCCTGGAAGATAGCATAAAACTGTTTTCAGACACCCATTGGCAGTATGTTTGATAGACCAGTAATAATTTATTTTATTCCCATTTCTCTGAAACTATTAAAAATATCCCCTTATGTGTATATATATTCACACATGTATATATTACAAGGCTGGAACTGCTCCGAGTTTTATTCCAACATCATCTTGAAAAAAGCCTGCACCAAACCTAAGAAAACTATTCTACTTTCCACATAGAAACCAGCTTTATCTCACAGCATAACCTTCTAATTTAAATTACTATAAGCAGGTTATTATCCAGTATATGTACATATTTCTACTATAAACTCATGAACAGACTCAAATTTTACAACATTACAAAAAAATATTTTTCATACGGGTAAATTAATGTTTTTTCTCAAATTTCAGTAATTTGAATGACTGTTATGTAGAACTGATATAGCTGAACTATCAGTTAGTTGTCCAGGAAACACAGAGCAGAGAACTACTGTACAAAGACAAGTCACTTATATTCAGTCAAACTTCTGAATTGCAAACATCGTACTAGCCAAAGATGTAAACATTTAAAAAGCATGGCATGAAGAAATGTTGTTTTTGAAACTCAACATTTCCCTTCAAGCTTTATCTTCTATCATGCTTTTAGCAGGGTTTGTGATTGCAGATGTGAACATATTTTATTCATATTTGTTCTCTAAATTTCTGTGCTATAATAAAATAAATTGACTTACCAGTTTAAAAACTTTTAAAAGGTGATCTTGACAGGATCATTTTCTTTTTGTCAGGTACATTACAAATTAAAGAAAAAAGTTACATGTAAGGCAAAAAATAAAATACTATCTCTCTGTAGGAACTAAGGATTGTTCAAATTCTGCAAACTGTTAGCCAAGAAAGTGTATCTTCTTTTAAAAAATTAAGAATCAGTTCCTTTCTTCTAAAAATAATACCTTGGCTGATTGGCACTTTCCACATCTGTTTCTTCTATATTTATTTATATCCCAGCTTTGTTAGACTTACATATAACTTAAAGCAGAACATAGATTCAATATATCTTCCTTTTATTTTCTCCACAGCAACAATCCTGTGAGATGAGTTGGACTGAGAGAGTGTGACAGATCACCCAGCTATCTTTCTTGCCTAAAGTGGATTAAAACTCAATTGTTTCACACTTTCACCCAGGTCTGTAAATTTCATTACACAATTATAACGCAAATTGTCAAAACACACCCCCAAACTCTTGCCACCTCCACACATACATACACATACATCACTAATTTTCAGATAAGAAATGTTTTATTGTTTTTTCCGGTTGTATAGATTAGTATCTATGATATCAGTATCAGAATATTGCCTGCATATGATGCACTAGAGACTAGAAGGGGTTAAGTCTTTACAGATCTCACATGTGACTATATCAGCCAATGAACTCTTTTATTGGACTCTTACCCAGAAACCACTTGGACATCTTCCCTGTTTTTTCTCTCTCTCTCATCTATCTCTCAGCAAGACAACATGTGAACTTATCTCTCCTCTCAACATCTGAGTCATACAGTTAGGGTAAAAGGAGCAACAGGACACCCTGTTCATTATTATATGCATGTATATATTTTGTAAATAATAAAACAACTTTTGAACCTGAAGCTGTATTGACCAAATAACTTCCTCATAGAACCAAATGAGCACGACCATCAATATATATCTGACAAATGGTAGCAGACGATGAAAAATTATTGCTCAGATCTTGTTCTGTCCCCGTCTCACACACGCACACAAACAGATATCCAGGGGTTAAATAAAAC
Source organism: Arizona elegans (assembly GCA_022577455.1). Classification (NCBI taxonomy): domain Eukaryota; kingdom Metazoa; phylum Chordata; class Lepidosauria; order Squamata; family Colubridae; genus Arizona; species Arizona elegans. Next base: position 60,461,818 of record JAKOOJ010000004.1, read on the forward strand.
TGGCAGACAACAAATTCTTTTGATAAGAGGATTGGCAGCAACCCAGTAGCTGCTTGCCAAGAACTTTATTCATAAAGGGAGGGGTTGTTCCTCCGACAGATTAAGCCAAACAAGATACACACAGTTCAAGAATTGTCAAGTCCAGTCCGTATTAATTCCAAGGCAGATATCGTTGTTGCAAAGATACAATGTGACTCGCTAGTAGTTAGTTTTGTTCGTCACAGAGTCTGAATGGCCACCTCACCCCCTTATATCCCCTGTGGGGTGTGGTCCAGTGACTCAGCTTAATCTCTGGCACGCCTCCTTTTCTGCTGTGTGCGCTTGTCTCTCGACACTGGCGTGGATCCAGCCAAGACTTATCTCCATCACTGTCCGATTGTGAGGAGATACCTGGCTCCTGGCCAATCTCTCCTCCCTCGGGAGACATCTGAGGCATTGCCAGAGAGGAAGGTCCTGGAGAGGGAGGCCTGGCCAACTCCTTCATGTTTGGAGCCTTCTCCCTCCGATAAGTCAGCCTCGGGGGTCAGAGTCACAACACTATCCCCCACCGCAGGGCCCTTCCCCCGAGTCTGATGGTCGGGATGTGGTCGGGACGTGAACTGGTCGTGAAAGGCCTGTACCAAGTCAGGGGCCTGAACCGAAGAAGCATCCACCCAGGAGAAATCCTCGGGCCCGTATCCCTTCCAAGTGATGAGATATTGAAAATTCCCCTTCAACCAACGGGAGTCCCAGATGCTATCCATCTCATATGTCGTGGAGTCGTCCTCGTTGACTGTGGCTGGGGGGGGCAGGCGTCAGGCATCGGAGATGGCACGATGGGGCCTCAGGGACCAGGAGGGACCGATGGAAAACAGGGTGGAGCCACATGGAGCATGGTAGAGTCAACCGGTAAGCCACTGGGCTGATGACCGCCTTGACGGAGAAGGGACCGATAAAGCGGTGGTCCAGTTTCTTCACTGGCCGGTCCGTGGGGAGGTGTTTCGTGGACAGCCATACCTGATCTCCAACTTCCAGCGGTGGCATTGTCTGTTGAGAGCGGTCGGCGACCCATTTATAGTCCTCTTTCACCCAGATCAGCTGCCGACGCACCAGTTGCTGCACTGCCTGCAGTTCTGAGAGGAAGTCCTGGGTCTCGGGAACAGGGGAATCCGGGATCGACAAAGGGAAAAGCTGTGGATGGTATTCTATGTTGGCATGGAACGGGGTCATCTGGATGGAGGTGTGTTGGGAGTTGTTTAAGGCGAACTCCGCCAGGGAAAGGTACTCGGCCCAGTTGTCCTTCTGCTGGTTTACGAAACAGCGGAGGTACTGTTCTAGGATGCCGATGACCTTCTCCATTCCCCTGTCAATCTCCGGATGATGCGCCGACGACAGGCACACCTGCACCTCCAACGTGGCCATCAGGCTTTTCCAGAAGCGGGCCGTGAATTGGGCCCTGCAGTCCGAAACCACCCTGTCCGGCAGGCCGTGGAGGCGGAAGATGTGTTGCAGGAACAGACGGGCTGTGGTGCGGGCCGATGGCAGTCCACGGCACGGGATAAAATGTGCCATTTTGTGAGCATATCCACCACCACGAGGACGGTCGTAAACATAGCGGACGGTGACAGGTCTGTCAGGAAGTGCATGGAGATGGCTCCCCATGGTCTCTCCAGTGTCGGCAGCGGCTGGAGGAGTCCAGGAGGTGGGCTGGATGTAGCTTTGGCCTGTCGGCACATCACACATGACGTCACGTATGTGTGCACGTCTTGCCGTACCCGAGGCCACCAAAAAGTCCGTGTCACTAGGTTTAGGGTTTCAAAGAAATCGAAGTGTCCCGCCGCGCGGTTGTCATGGCACTGGTTCATGACAAGGGCTCGGAGTGGACTCGTAGGCACATACAACCAGCCCCAGTGCTTCAGCAAGCCCTCCTCCAAAGTCCATGGGGACGCGGGGACGACTTCCGCTTTCTGTTGCTGCGACCAGTCATCCCGGCACTGCGCTTCCAGCACCTGAGCCCGCAAGTCCGCCGGTTCCTGGACCGCAGCCAAGGATTCTGCTGGCAGCACCGTCCATGGGGGAAGGGAGTCCTTAGGGCAAACGTACTCCGGCTTGCGAGATAGAGCATCTGCTCTCTGGTTGTGGCTACTCGGAATGTAGGTGACGTGGAAGTTGAACCGAAAAACAACGACCACCAGATCTGCCGCTGGTTCAACTTCCTGGCTGTCATGAGGTGCTCCAGGTTCTGATGGTCCGTCCGCACCTCCACCTGGTGTCGGGCCCCCTCAAGGTGATGCCGCCAAGCCTCAAACACGGCCTTGATGGCCAGCAACTCTTTTTCCCAGATGATGTAGTTGCGCTCGGAAGGATTGAGTTTCCGTGAGTAGTAAGCGCAGAGAAAAAGAGTGCCGCCATCAACTGGGGCCTGTAGCAGCACCACCCCAATTGCCCCATTGGACGCATCTGTCTCGACCACGAATGGATGATGTGGATTGGGATGCCTCAGGACAGGCTCCGTGATGAAGGCTCGCTTGAGAATCTCGAATGCCTGCTGCTGCGGGGGCCCCCACTGGAATGGGACCTTCTTGCGAAGGAGTTGAGTCAGCAGCAAGGTCAGGGTAGCGAAGCCCGGGATGAAGGTCCAGTAGTAGTTGGCGAACCCCAGCAGACGCTGGACGTCCTTCACCCGATGAGGGGATTCCCAACTACACAAGGCCTCTACCTTGCGCGGGTCCATAGCGATGCCTTCGAGGGAGATGATGTGCCCAAGGAACTCTATGGAAGTCTGGAAGAAGAAACATTTCTCCAACTTCGCATAGAGTTGGTGTTCTCGCAGGCTCCCGCAGGCTGCAGGACCTGGCGGACATGCTGGAGGTGGCTTTCCTGGGACGGGGAATAAATCAAAATATCGTCCAGGTATATAACCACAAACCGGTCCAACATGTCCCAGAACACGTCATTCATCAGGTGCTGGAAGACTGCGGGGGCGTTGGTCAACCTGGACGCCATGACGGTGTACTCGAAGTGGCTGTATCGGGTGCCAAACGCCGTCTTCCACTCATCCCCCTCTCGCATGCGCACCAGGTTGTAGGCCCCTTGGAGATCGAGCTTGGTGAAGATCGAGGCCTCCCGCAACCTCTCCATCAGCTCCGGGATGAGCGGCAGGGAGTAGCGATTCCGTACCGTGATGGCATTCAAGCACCGGTAATCACCGCACAGGCGTAAGTCCCCTGTCTTCTTCTTCTTCTTCTTCACAAAGAGGACCGGGGCCAAGAGAAGGGAGGACAAAGGCCGGATGAACCCTCGGGCCAGGTTCTTGTCCAAAAAGTCCCTTAGGGTGGCCAACTCGGGCTCCGACATGGAATACAGGCATCCCACGGGCAGTGGCGCATTGGGGAGCAGGTCCACTGGGCAGTCGTAGGGTCGATGCGGGGGTAATCGGTCCGCCTCCTTTTTGCTGAACACATCGGCAAAGGGCGTCAGCTCAGGAGGCAAGGAGATGGCCGGGGTGGAGACACCTGGCCGGCACAGGTCTGGCAGAGGTGGTCGACGCACTGCAGGCTCAGGAACGAGATGGCGTTTCTCGACCATGCCACTTGAGGATCGTGGGCCCGAAGCCAGGCCATCCCCAGGACTAATGGGAAATGAAGGTCTGCCATCACGTAAAACTGGATCGCCTCCTTGTGTGTCCCAATGGCGAGGCGCAAGGGCTGGGTAGCGAATTTGATGGGCCCCGCCATGAGTCCCCGCCCATCGATAGTCTCGACCCTCAATGGAGGGTCCACCGGAACCAAGGGGACCTTAAATTGGGCCACAAAGGCCTGGTCCATGAAGTTCGTCATGGCCGCCGAGTCCACCAGCGCATGCACTTGAAGCCCCTCCGATCAGTTGGCCAACAAAACCCGGGTGTCCAGAATCAGGTGTCGAGGGGCTCACAGTCCACATCCGCTAAGTCTGGCGGGACATTGACACGCACCCAGCCTAGAGTTTACCCTAGATCGGGCCTGCCCTGTTTCCTGGCTGGTCATGCCAAGATTCCGAAACAGGCTTGAGCGCCCCACTTCGCTTCCTGGGACACGAGGTGGCAAAATGTCCAGCCTCTCCGCAATAGAGGCACAATCCCCCTTGGCATCTCCGCATCCGCTCCTGGGCTGTCAGGTGAGGTCTGGCTGCTCTGAGCTCCATGGGCTCCTCAGCCATCGCCACAAAATGCGGGGTGGCCCGGGGCGCTATCGGTGCGGGACGCGGGGGGTGCAGAAGCTGCTGGTGGTTCCTGAAGGGGTCGACGAGGTCATCGCCATTGGAGGCGGGCGTCGATACGCAGGCATTGGGTCACCAGAGCGTCGAGGGTCTGAGGCACCTCCACCCGAACCAGTTCGTCCTGCAGCTCATCTGAGAGGCCATCCTGGAAGGCGTCCATCAGCGCCGCCTCATTCCAAGCAGAGTCCTGGCCTAGAAGTTGAAATTCAGTGATATAGTCTTGCAGGGGTGCTTCCCTTGATGGAGGTCCTTAATGCACCTAGCTGCTGTCTGAATCCGAAGTGGGTCCTCATACATAACGCGCAGGTGTTGCAAAAAGCCCTGATAATCCAAGAGCAATGGGCTATTTTGAAGCAACAGGGGCGTGGCCCATCGGGTGGCAGAGCCAGAAAGGAAGCTGATCACGAATGCCACCCAAGCCTGGTCATCCGGAAAATTCTCTGGTCTCATGATCATGAATAATTGGCTAAAAGATAGGTTAAATTTCAGGTGACGGACAAGATGTTCTGTCCCCGTCTCACACATGCACACAAACAGATATCCAGGGGTTAAATAAAACTGGCAGACAACAAATTCTTTTGATAAGAGGATTGGCAGCAACCCAGTAGCTGCTTGCCAAGAACTTTATCCATATATGGAGGGGTTGTTCCTCTGACAGATTAAGCCAAACAAGATACACACAGTTCAAGAATTGTCGGAATTCCGGTGCAGGAGTCAAGGCGAAAGGCGTTAGCTCTGCAGGAACGAGCAATTTTCCAGACCTCCATGGCGGTTTTTTTGCCGTTCTCAGCCCCGGAGAGGTTGGGAGAGCTGAGGGGCTTTTTTCGGAGGCAAGGAAGGGGATTGTGACCCCTTGCCGCAACGAAGCGTGATCTCCGAGGATCCGGAGGACAGGAAGAAGGCCACGAAACAGCAGCCCTGAAGCCAATGACACTGCGGTTTTGACCGGCTCGGGGAGACAAGACAAGATGGAACGGAATAGAGAAAGGAGAAGAAGGAGAGGGATTTGAAGATCAAAGGGACTGTGCAGTGACTGGAGAAGATAGCGGCAGCCTAAACTAAAAGTGAAAGAAGCGTTTACTTATTAACTTTGCGATCATCTTGCTGCTGTGGAATCAGAAAGAAATGGAAGTAAGATTAATTGGACTACTGAACTATAGTGGACAAAAGAATAATAAGCTTGGATCTACTAACTACAAGAAGTGGGGGATGATTAGGGAGTAAAGCTCCTCCCGATCCCCCCCCTCCCAGAAGCTTTAACAGTGAGCCCTTTCTGGTTTAATTTAATTATCCTGATGCACTGTATTAATTAATTTGATACTGGCGATTAATACCCTCCTGAAGAGTCAATTGACAATTTATATATGCTTGTTTAATATCTTTAATATTTATTAACTGTTTACAATGATTGTGGATTAATTGATTGACTACATAATTACTTACTCTTCCCTTTTTTTTCTTTTGATTTACTACTTAGCATAACTTAGTGTATTAATATATATATATTTATGCTTAGATTGTATTTAATTGTAGATAGATAAGACAAATTAGATTTGATTTATAATTATATAGGATTGAGATTGAACAATAGTAAGAGATTAATCAAAGGGGGGTATTAAGTTAAGCAGACGAAATAATATTTGTGTATGATAAGTTGGAAAAATCTCTTTTGCTTAGTCAATATGTCCACCACAGTCACATCTACAAAAGTGATGAAGAAACATATAGCTTCTACAGTGGCATCCTCCCCGATAACTACTCCTCCAGGGTTAAGAAAATCATCCAAAAATTTACCAACAACAGAGAAGTCAATTACGATGCAAAGTATGCAGGCGATGTTTCAAAATATCCAAGAAATTATGGAAAAAAACCAAGAATCAATTGCTAAAAGTTTTGATGATCTGAAAACCGAGATGAGTGGGTTAAGAGGAGAAATTATACAAATAAAAGAGACTTTGGGAGAAATGAAAACAACCATCCTGGAACACGAAGAGCGATTGATAGAGGTGGAAAAACCTTCCGAAAGAGTTTAAATCCAGATTGATAAATGTGAAAAATCCGCCTTTTTCCTTCGTCTCCAAAATGTGGTTGAGGACAAAGAGGAACAGCTGGATGAAATTGTGGGAGAAATAATTGCAGAAGTAGTGGGGAGGAAAAAAGAGGAAATATGTGGCGATATAGATGAAGCATATCGTGTATACACTAACTATGCGAGACGTCACAATCTGCCTAGAGAAATACACGTGAGGTTAACTAAAAAGGCGTTAAGAAATGAAACTCTCCACAAGGCCAGGGATCAGAGTGTTACATATAAAGGACGGCAGATTACAATTCTAAAACAGATCCCTAGAAGAGTGAGAGAGCAGAGACATAATTATCAATTCATAAACTCACAATTGAGAAAACACAATGCACCGTATCAATGGTTATTACCTGAAGGACTCTTACTGACATGGCAAGAGCGGAAAATTAAAATTGAGAGCATATACGACGCAAAAGACTTTTGTGAGAATCACTTTGGACATGGGGAAAGTGAAAGAGACAAAGAAGTAGTCAAAGAGAGTCAGAGAGATCAGAACGAGAAGTGGAGAGAGGAGAGAGGAGCACAAGTAGATTATGGAAAGGGGAAAAGAAATGGGAGGAGGGGAAAGAAGGAGGAATAGAAGAATACGGGGTAGAGACTCGCTAAGCAGCTAAGACTAAAGGGGCTAACAGATAGAAATGAATCAAGGAGTGAGATTACTGACGGTAAATGTTAACGGTCTCAATGCCTTGACAAAAAGAAGATGCATTTTATCCAAAATAGTCAAAGCCAAAACGGATATAACATGTTTACAAGAGACTCACATCAAATTGTCACAAACAAATTTATTGAAATGCCCCAAGGCAGGGAAACTATTTGTAGCGGCTTCAGAGGAGAGGAAAAGAGGAAATATTTATATTTGTATATATATTTGTAAAAGAACATCTCTCGCTGAAACAATTGTTTGCAGACAAAGAGGGAAGAATACTAATATTAGAGGTGGAACTATTACAAAATAAGGTACTATTGATTGGAATCTACGCCCCTAACACTAAACAAATCTCATTCTTCCGAAGAATAGGAAGAGAAATCCGAGAACTGGAATACGAGCAGGTATGTCTTATAGGTGACTTTAATGCAATTATTAACAGGACACAAGATTATAAAACAGAGGAAAATACTAAAAAAGGAAATAAAGGACAAGATAAGAGGATTTTACCAGCCATTTGCAAGGAAATGAGAGACGAATTAGGACTGAAAGACACCTGGCGTGATCACAATCAGACTATGGAGCAATTTACTTATTACCCTTCCAGACATAAATCGTGGTCCATATTGGACATGATTTGGATGTCACAGGAACTCAACCCCCAAATAGCAGAAATTAGAATTCTACTGAATGATTGGGCGGATCATAATCCAGTTTTGGCAATGTTAAAGGAAGAGGGGAAAAATAGAAGGAGATGGATGATGAGAACAGAGATTCTAAACGAAAGCGAATTTACACAAAAACTGAAGACCCTTTTCTTTCAAGAAAATAAGACACCAGGAATGCCACTACAAATAATTTGGGATACTGCTAAGACTTTCATAAGAGGTCTTATTATAAAACATGGCCATCAAACATAAAGAAGAGCAAGAAAGGGGTGGAATATTAAACAAAATAACAAAAGTTGAGGAACAGCTACAAGATAATCCATTATCCAGGGAAGCGAAAGAACAGATAATATTGCTAAAACACCGGCTTAATCTCCTAGAGCTGCACAAATTGAAAGATAAGATAAAAGTAGCAAAGCAAAAACACTTTGAATCAGCTAATAAATTAGGAAGATGGCTCACTTATAGACTTAAAAAAGAAAAACAAAATAGACGAATTGACCAGTTAGAAGATAAGGAGGGAAATTTAATAAAAGATAAAGGAGGAAAGGAAAAAATTGCAGTGGACTTTTATAAAGAATTATACAAAGAAGAAGAGACTTTAGTAGGTGCAATAAAAAATTATATAGAGAATTCGGATTTACCTAAAATACCTAATTTAACGAAAGAAATATTAGAAGAGGAAATTACCTTAACGGAAATTAAAAGAGCAGTGAAGAAACAAGGGAATCTGAAAACTCCTGGCACAGATGGACTCCCGGCGGAGCTATATAAAACAATATTTGAGGTAATGGGAGAACATATGAAAGATTTATTTAATGAAGTTCTGGGAAAAGCAGAAATTCCCCATTCATGGAGGGAGGCCAATATTAGCTTAATTCCAAAAGAAGACCCCCCCCCTCGACAGACATAAAAAATTACAGACCAATATCTCTTCTGAATTCCGATTATAACATTTTCACAACAATTTTGGCAAATAGATTAAAAAGCTTCCTGAATGAATTTATACATACTGACCAGAATGGGTTTTTACCATCACGTCAAATGCGAGATAATTTGAGAGTCATGTTAAACATATTGGAATATTATGAAGAGCATCCAGGCAAACAAGTTGCACTGGTTTTTATAGACGCCCAGAAGGCTTTCAATAGGGTTAACTGGGAGTTTATATTAGTACAGCTAGAACATATGGGTTTTGGACAGAGATTTATAAATGCAATCAAAGCTATTTATTCTAAACAAATGGCCAGATTACTGATAAATGGGGATTTAACAGAAGAGTTTTCTATTAACAAAGGCACAAGACAGGGCTGCCCACTCTCCCCCTTACTTTTTATTTTATCATTAGAAACTTTACTATGAAAAATAAGGAATGAGGGAAAAATAAAAGGCCTTAGAATAGGACAACAGGTATATAAAACCCAGGCCTTTGCAGATGACATGGTTTTCATCCTGGAAGAGCCGATAAAATCCTGCACATACCTATTAGAGATGATTGAGGAATTTGGGGCAGTAGCAGGATTATTGATTAATAAAAAGAAAACAAATTTATTAACAAGGAATATTTCAGAGGAAGATAAAAAAGACCTACAGGAAGTGACTGGGTTGAAAATAGTTAAAAAAAATTAAATACCTGGGAATTTGGTTATCTGGTAGATGTTCGAGTATACAAGAAGATAATTACAACAAATTATTAACTCAAACAAGGAAAGATTTAGACAAATGGAGTAAAATACAACTCTCACTTCTGGGACGAGTAACAACAGTCAAATCTTACATCTTACCAAAATTTAACTGTCTATTTCAAACTGCCCCAGCGAATTTATCAAAAAAAATTTTTAGGGAATTAAATCAAATAATAACTAAATTTATTTGGCAGGGGAAAAAGCCACGGATTAAGAAAAAGATGATGCAGGAGATAAAAGAAAGAGGAGGCCTAGGACTTCCATGCTGGGAGAACTATTACTCAGCAGCTCTGTTAGTGTGGGTAAAAGAATGGATTACCTTGGGTAATAATCGTCTTCTTAAATTAGAAGGTTACGACCTACAACAGGGCTGGCATATGGCACTTTGGCGAAATGGCACACCACAAAGTAAATGGTTTACTAGACATTACATAAGAAACATTTTAATTCGAAACTGGGAAAAGGTCAGCAAAAAATACTACATTAAAACACCGTGTTGGATATCACCTGTGAAATCATTGATATATCCCAAACTTTATAACCCAACAAAGAAATTAACATACAAAGACCTACTGAATGTACAGGGAAAATTAAAATCTAAACAGGAATTGAACGCATTAGGAATACAAGTAGATTGGTGGATTTATTTACAGATCCAATCCAAATTTTAAAAAGACAGAGATGGGAAAGGCATATATGTGGATTTACAAGAATTAGATAAAATCTTCATGGGCCAAGAAAAAGGCATCACTTCAAAAAGCTATAAATTATTAATGAGATTAGAGATAGGTGATGAGATAATTAAAGATACAATGATCGCCTGGGGGAAAAATTTTGGGTACTCAATCCACTTAGACAAATGGCAAGGGATATGGTGGGAGAATATGAAATTAGTAGTTTCTACGGCATACAAAGAAAACATTTACAAGATGATATATAGGTGGCACCTCTCCCCTGATAGGCTAAAATGTTTACTGGACAATCGGCTGATTGTTAGAAGTGTGGGCTAGAAAGAGGCACTTACTATCATCAATGGTGGACATGCCCGGAAGCAGAAAAACTTTGGGGAAAAATAAAAAAATGGCTGAATGAGATTTTAAATCAAAAAATCGAATGGTCACCAGAGACATGCCTGCTCGGCTCCAAACCGGATAAGATTAAGAAAGATTGATGGTATTTAGCCCTTCACATTATCACAGCGACGAGATTGACATACGCTCAACTTTGGAAAAATCAAAATATCTCATCAGAGGAAGCAATTATAAAAAAGATTTTGGACTGTGCGGAAGCAGATAAATTGACTAAAAAATTAAAAGATAGAGACCAAACACAAACATGTTTATCCTGGGAAAAACTATATACTTGGCTAGAGAAGAGAAAATCATAACCCAAACAAAAAGAGGAAAGGTTGTTATGGAGAAAACTATATTATACAAGGAAAGTGAGGTCGGTTAGACCTAATTGATATATAAAGAAATACGAGTTGTTCTATCTCCCCTAGAATGTAATACTATATTGAATATTTAGTTGCTAAGGTGCTATCTGCATCTATCACTTGTTTGTTATTTGTAATGTTTTTGTGTTGTATGTTTATTTATATGGTGTGTTGTTATTTTTTGTTTGTTTTTAATGGAAAATGTAAATAAAGATTATTTTTTTAAAAAAATTGTCAAGTCCAGTCCGTATTAATTCCAAGGCAGATATCTTTGTTGCAAAGATACAATATGACTCGCTAGTAGTTAGTTTTGTCCATCACAGAGTCTGAATGGCCACCTCACCCCCTTATAGCCCCTGTGGGGTGTGGTCCAGTGACTCAGCTTAATCTCTGGCATGCCTCCTTTTCTGCTGCGTGCGCTTGTCTCTCCGACACTGGTGTGGATCCAGCCAAGACTTATCTCCATCACTGTCTGACTGTGAGGAGATACCTGGCTCCTGGCGAATCTCTCCTCCCTCGGGAGACACCTGAGGCATTGCCAGAGAGGAGGGTCCTGGAGAGGGAGGCCTGGCCAACTCCTCTCCTTCATGTTTGGAGCCTTCTCCCTCCGATAAGTCGGCCTCGGGGGTCGGAGTCACAACAGGTCTATGATTTTTTTTGTAAATTTTAAAATCATAGAATGATTTTTCCTAACATGGAATCCTTGAACCTGAACGAATTATCTTTACAAGAGATTGATGCATTAACCGTATCCTTAACAAAACAGCACCAATCATTATCCAAAAGACTAAAAAAACTTTCTATTGAAGCTACGCAGCAAGTACAAACCTCTTTACGAAAGGAGCCATTTTTTTTTCTCCTCTTCACCTGAACACTGAAAGAACAGAACCACATTTACAACACCCTTGCTTCGATCTCAATTCTACTCCACCTCATGATTATCATCAAGGATTTCAACCTTCTGAATCCCTTGTCTGTTCCAACCCTATAACTTCAGACCAACTTTTATTTTCTCAAGCTTCTCCAAAACAGCATTTATATCAAGCTTTACATGTGACAGGCCTGCTAAATGCAGGCTGGACTCCTCAAAGAACTCTTGAACTGTTGAAGCCCCTTTCAACCTCACCAGACCTGGTAAGCAACAATTTTTTGTTTCAACCCATAGATTCCTAGACTGACCTTTTAAACACCCATTTTATTAAAAATCCTCCCTCCTCACCTATTGACTTTATTGCTCCCAATATGGCTTCCACCTTCCCCGAAAGCATGGCTTCAAAAATGGCCAACAAAATGACTGCCCCCACACTCCACCATGCGGTCCACAAAATGGCAGACAATTTATATGACCACACTTTATACAAAATGATATCTACCACTTCAGACCACAAGGTCTCATTACCCCCATACATCCTACTACCCACCCCACAACTGGAGATATTCAGACTGATTGCCTACCTTCTTCATCCAGAGCATTGAGTTCGAATCCTCCCAATTTTTAAAAAAATTTTCAGAAGTTTTCTATTTTTGCCACCACTGCAGACCTCCCCATCTATACCGCTGCAGCTGCAGCAGCTGCCTATATTTCTACTGATACCAATATTGTTTCCAATGTAAAAAGATCTTTTTCAGTCTTTGCAGCCGCCACCTCACTCCCCCCTTATCGCCAAAGATGCCGCCTCCAACTTCCAACCTCCAACCTTGCCGCTACCGCCTCCAACACTACAGATGCCCCATCCAAACAACAAATTCACACAATTTTTGCAGCCTTTGCATCAAAAGCCAACCTACCTTCTACAGCAGCTGACGCCGTCGCAGCAGCTATTCCGAATCAAACTACAACCACCACCTCCGTTATTCCTCCTATCATTGAATCACCTGCAACATCTTCTCTCACACCAAATGACTCCAATCAACAATCTGACGTTCAATTACCTATCTCTGCTGACAGTAACTCATTTCAGCCTTCTATTACTGTAAACTGTAATGATTTAAATATTGAAACTAATCATTCTTTATCTACTAATGTAAATTTATCTTTAGAAATTGAAACCATTTTGCAACATTTTAAACAACATGGCCCATTACCTTTATCACCAAACTTCAAAAAATTACAAACCTCAGGTAATAATTTCCCTACTTGGGAACAAGAAACTCATTTACATCTTTTAAGAGAAGGCACATTTCTTATAATTGAATCTCCCCCTACTAAACCTTGGTCATCTGATGTAACTTTTAACTGATTAAACACCCCTCTCAATATCAAAATAATTTTAATTATTGTAACTATAGAGGACATCATCATACCTACAACTCCCATCCTCCACATGGTGACAACACCACCCACACTCATGATACATGGGGATACACCCCTACAGACAAGACTAACAAAAGAAATCATACTATCAAAGAACATACTGAACCTAAAAGATCCATGGCCACTGAATTTTACATTAGAAAGGGTCCCACACACAAAGATTATAAAAACAGAAGGGGACAACATATTGAACAATCTATATATTCTAACTCCGATTCCCAAACATTCGGCATCTTTCCCAACACCCAACAATACCTGTGTGACACCACGCATCTATGGGTCATCGATTCTGGAAGCATACACCATACCACCAATGACAAATCCATATTATATGATATTCACCCAACCAATATTTCAATTACAGCAGCAAATGGTACTTCCAATACAGTTGAATATGAAGGATCTATCTTTATACCCGGTATAGGGGAAATTAGTCACGTGCTCTATACACCTACCTTTGGCCACAATATTTTGAGTACTTCAAAATTAGGTAAAATCGGTTTTAAAGTATCTCTTGATGATCAACACGGTTTTATAAAATCCAAACATGATAACACTATTATTGCTAATATTTCTGTCATTAATGATTTACCTTTTCTTATTCCAGATTCCTTTACATCATCCTCACCCACGACTCAACTACCTCAATCCTCATCAAGACCTGACCCTGACAATCATCCCGACCATATCCCTGACACCCACCACGAAGGTACCACACCTCACCATACCAATACACATGACACTTCCGAATCACATAATGACCAACATACCACACCACACCTCTCTCCAACTTCACCCACATCACAAAACCAACGAACCTCAAAAACAAAAATTCAAATTCATATAGATGAACCTTTACACGATAATTGTGCCCATTTATTACACAGACGTTTAGCACATGCCAATATTGTTGCTGTAGACAATACTCAAAATTTTTCCCAAGACATATACACTAAGGATTGCCCTATCCAACTTGACTATGAGATTTGTAAAGCTGCAAAATCAAAGGCAGCCCCAATTCCCCACAGAAGCACCAGATGATCAAAACACATATACGAATCGGTACACGTTAACATTGTAGGCCCTTTTCCACTTTCTTTGGGCAAACGCAAATATTTTTTGAACTTAGTCGATGATTTCAGTCGTTTCGGACATACCTATACCCTTACTGAAAAATCTCAAGCATTCCAAAAAATAAAAAAATTTTACACTCTCATGCAAAACCAACACAACATCAAATTAAAGAAAATTCAAACAGATTGTGGAGCCGAATTCACATCTGTACAATTTCAAAACTGGATTGACTCCAAAGGCATTATACACTACAAAACATCTCCTTTTACCCCCCAGCAGAATGGGATTTGTGAAAAAAAATGAAATATTACAGACCATGATGCGCAGCGTCATGTTAGATGCTGATGTACCCCCTAGCTATTCGGCAGAAGCCCTTGCATATGTCAATTACACTTTTAACCGCACATGGAATTAGGTTATTAACCAAACGCCCTACTTTCTTGTATATGGCACTCAACCACACCTCACACATCTTTGTGTTTTTGGCTGCTATGCATACATCAATATCCCCAAACCACTCAGACGGAAGGGGAATGAGGTGTCCAAAAAATTACGTTTCATAGGATATGCACCAGGTTCAAAAGCATATTGATTCATAAAAACAACAACACAGTAATAATTTCCCGTTCAGCCACATTCATAGAAAACCACAACTGGACCAAAATACACTCAAATGACTCATACGTATTAACCCAAGAAACAAATACATTAGATACACCACAGAGAATTCAACATGTACAAACAACAACACCAAAAGTTACACCACGAACAAACAACACAGATACACAACTACCAATCAGAAAATCCAAACGAATTACACAAGACATCCCACCTAAAAGATTTGACATGAACAATGTGACACAGACAAACCAAATACCCATCACTCCAAAAAATTTTAAACAAATGCTCCAATTACCAGAATCAGAACAATTAAAATGGTGGGACGCTATGTCCAAAGAAATGGACTGTTTAATAAATTTAAAAGTATTCACAAAAACAACACCTCCACAACACAAACACCCGATTGGCACTCGATGGGTTTAGAAAATTAAAACACTCCCTGACAACACATATCTATACAAAGCACACCTCGTAGCCCAAGGTTTTGCCCAACGCTTTCCCAAAGATTGTGATGAAATTTACTCCCCCACAGTAAAATCAGAAAGCGTAAAAACGGCACTGACTTCAGCCATTGTCTCAAATCAAGAAGTCTACCAATTTGACGTCCAAACCGCATACCTCCATGCATCATTAGAGGAGGAAATTTATGCCAATGGGGCACCAGGATTCCAAGTTGAATTTGGCAAAACATGGAGGCTACACAAAGGGTTATACATCTTAAAACAATCAGGCAAACTCTGGTTTGACTGTCTTACCAAAATTTTAAAATCAATGGGGTATAATCAAATTCGATCAGACCAGTGCGTAATGACAAAACCTTATGAAGGGGGAAAAGAAATTATTTTAATCTATGTTGATGATTTGATTTATATCGGGCCCAACATACAATCCAGCAAACAATTTGCAAACAAATTAAGAGAACATGTTAATTTAAAGACCTTAGGTCATATAGACCAATATCTGGGCGTACAAATTTTTAAAACTGATAGAGGTTTTTGCTTCTCACAAAAGGATAAGATTGAAGACCTGTTACAAAGATGTGGCATGGAAGAGTGCAATCCCACAGATACACCCATGCACACTGACTATAATAAAATTGCTTATCTAGACGGTAACAAGCATCATGATAAAACTCAATATCAATCCATCATAGGATCACTCCTTTATATCAGCAGATGGAGTAGACCCGATATATCATTAAGTACAAATCTCTTATCTAGACAAGTAGATGATCACATGCCGATTGGGCAGGGGATGAAAAATCAAGAAAAAGCACATCAGGCTTTATATACTTCCTAAATGGTTGTCCCATAGACTGGTGCATTTGTCGCCAAAACTTCATTACTAATTCCACGGCCGAAGCTGAATATGCCAGTGCTTCTGACGCTTGCACACTTCTCACATGGATATACGAATTAGTTTCAGATATTTGGACACAACCTTCACTACCTATCACTCTCCACGAGGACAATGAGTCCGTCATAGCCTCTTCGGTCAGGGATGATGTCAGCTTCAGATCTCGCCATATTGATAAACGTTATAAAAATGTGAGAGACCTAGTTAAAAAGGTTTTTGTTGAATTTGTTCATTGCGATACCAAGGATCAAATTGCCGATTTCTTAACTAAACCTGTACCTTGTGAAACACATTGGAACCACTGCAAATCAGTTGGACTGTACTTATAATTTATTTTTTCTTATACTTGTGTTTATTATTATCTTTGAACACTGTTCCATCACATTTGGCAATAGAAGGGGTCTGTCAGAATATTGCCTGCATGTGATGCACCAGAGACTAGAAGGGGTTAAGTCTTTACAGACATCACATGTGACTATATCAGCCAATGAACTCTTTTATTGGACTCTTACCCAGAAACCACTTGGACATCTTCCCTGTTTTTTCTCTCTCTCTCATCTATCTCTCAGCAAGATAACACCTGAACTTATCTCTCCTCTCAACATCTGAGTCATACAGTTAGGGTAAAAGGTGCAACAGGACACCCTGTTCATTATTGTATGCATGTATATATTTTGTAAATAATAAAACAACTTTTGAACCTGAAGCTGTATTGACCAAATAACTTCCTCATAGAACCAAATGAGCACGACCATCAATATATATCTGACAATCAGAAGTTAAGATTTTACTCAATTTGCTTTTCAGAATACACAAGTGTATTCTAGTACAAGGCAGGTTTGAAAAATGGGTCAGTGTGCTGATGGTCAGATAAAGCCAGACCTATATGAGAGACTAATGAATAATTACTCATATTTAGTCCTGTCTCTGATAGCAAAATTCCAGGTCAATGCTAGATAGGTCTGAATATCAAAATAGATTCTAATTATCTCTTGAATTATTGCTTTCCTTTCTGGTTGGTGGAGAATCAAATGAAATGTTTCAATATGAATCCCATGCATATGGTTCAAAGGTATTCTGTACACTTTGAGAACAAATTAAAATATGCAGAGAGCCATCTGAAGTTTAAAACATGGCTCAATTACATCTGTGTTGATCGGGATCCGGCAAGCTGGATCTGAAGTGAAATTTTCCATTTATATAATCAAGCAGAGGAAAAGCACAGATGCAATACAACTGGCTTTTCCACATAACAGAGTGAAATATCCCAAAAAGCTAGGCTGTTAGAAGGACACATAAAATACTATGTTCATAAATATTGGTACAAAGGGGTTAGGTTTAAAAATATTTTTAAAGCCTGAACTATTTTGTTTTAGGAATAATATTTTGAAAGTTATTGTAGCAATAGTAGCATGTTCTGTAGGAATGATTCATTTTAATGATTGAACAGAGACAAATTATTAAAGAATGAATAAAATAACCAGCCTCAGGACCAGACAATGGATCAGGAAAGATAGGCACACAACTGTTCAAAATAAAAACAAATAACAATGAGGTGGAACTAAATGAAGCAAATATTCAAATTGTCCACACTACATTCCAAACAGCTCTCAGTCATTGAAATTAAATATTCCTCCTCTCATTGCCATGGTGGCAAGGATGTAGTAAGTATAATATAGTATGCTATGATACTATACTATAATGCTATTATCTCTTGCATAGATTCCATAGATGCATACTGATCTCTAGAATCAGAATGGTGATGATTTAGAGAAGTCTGTCCCACGTTGCATACCTGCAGCTTTAATATAAACAACTTTACTTCTGTTTAGGGTCCAGGGATCAAATGAATTATATGCATATCCCTAGAACTAGTAATACAAAAGGAGTTTTCATGCCACTGAATTACATCTGTAAATGGACTCTCATAGGATGAAGAAACAGAAAGATAAAGCAGAAGGTTGATAACAAATATAAGGAAGGAAGACTGAATCCTACTGAAGAAGATCTGACCCTGTAACATCCAAGGATTTTCAGATTTTTTTTTCCTGGTATCATAATTTCAATATTATTTAAGAGGACAAAGACATAGAGATAGGGAGAAAGAAAGAGCAGTATGCAATATAAAGAATGAGTATTAGGTACAAAAGGCAAAAAGGAAAATAAAAGGCTAGTCCAATCATTAAATGTTTAGAGACTATATTGTAGATGAAGACTTCACTGGGATAATAAGAGGACTTGAATCTTGGACCTTTGAAGACAAGATGAGAAATTGCTATTGAAGTGACATATTTGATGGGGGAATCAATCAATTATCTTCCTAGAGTTTTAAAATAATATTAGCTGAAGTCACTCAAGCTGTAACCACTTAGTCTGGTTTTTAGATTATTTTATGATGTCTTGGTGCATATATAAAGAAAGGCTACCATATTTTGATCTAGGATGTATTTTGAATGTAATCTGGGTATGGTATTTACTGTGCATTATTCCGCAGCCTATTTTACCCTGCTCTGCTGTTTTTATTGCTTTAAATCTTTTTTAAATATTGTAAATGATCCAAATAATGTTTGTTTCAATCCTTTCTCTTTATATAGTCTGATGATTCAAAAACCAATTTATTCATTAATATTAATATAATATAATATAAACTCCTTTTCTCCTTTCCAACCAATAATACATTTTATTCCAGATTTTATAGCATTCTGTCTCATTCTTGTTTTTGAGTTCTAGTGTCAGCCTGTCCATTTCTGCACATGTCAAAATCTTCCTTCCTTCCTTCTTCCAGGGGGATTTCTTCCTTTTTCCAGTATTGTGCATAAACCAACCTTGCTGCTGTTGTCACATGAAGCATTAAGTATATTGATTCTTTACTATAGTTCCTTTTATGATTCCTTGTAGGAGTAATTCTGGTTTTAGGTCTATGTTTTGTTCTAATATCTCCTCCAGCCATGCCTTAATTTGGTGCCAGAACACCCTGGCCTTTTTACATAATCACCACATGTGTTAGAAAGATCCTGGCACTAAGTTGCATTTCCAACATTGTGGTAATAGGTTCTTATTCATTTTCGCTAATCTTGTGGGTGGCAGGTGCCACCTGTAAAACATTTTATACAGATTTTCTTTGTACACAGTGCCCATCATTTGTTTACTGTTTCTCTTCCATAGATCCTGGCAATCATCTATATTGATACTATAACGAAAAGTTTGAGCCCACCTTACCATGGTTTTCTTCACTTGTTCTTCCGTCATTTTATATTCCAATAGATATTGATAAATTTTCTTTATCGCCTTTTCATCCATTACCAATAAGATTTTATCTAACGCTGTCAATTCTTTTTTAATACCCCATTCCTTTTTATCCTTCCTATAGCGTGATTTAATCTGTAGATATGCCCACCATTCCAGTTCTATCCCTTCATCTTATAATTCTTTTCATTTACAATCTCCTTGTATGTGACTACTTTTCCCAGGTTGACAAAATTTGGATGTACTAGCACCTCTAATGTAGAGAGCCAGACAGGAATTTCCAAATAATTCTGTTTTATTTTTGTCCACACTTCAAGAATAGCTCATCTGATTTGATGCCTTTGGAAGTACTGGTGTGTTTTTTGTCTTCCAACCCATAAGAATGCCATTCTATTTGCATATCATATCCTTCCAATGTTAATAACCTCCTATTCTTTAAATTTATCCAATCTTTCGCCCATGTGAGTGTGGTCCTGTGGTGGGTTGCTCCCGGTTTGCACCAGTTCGCAAGAACCGGTAGTAAAAATTTGGAGTAGTTCGGAGAACCGGTAATAACATTGGCTGGCCATGCCCCCGAACCGGTCCCCAGCTTGGTCGCCACTCGTTTACTCCGCCCACCTCATCAGAGGCTTTTTAAAAAAAAACTTAAAAGCATTTTTTCTACAACCTCTTCGGCCAAAAAAATGCTTTTAAAAGTAAAAAAAAGCCTCTGATGATCGCGCCGCTCAGCTGGGATAGTCAGGGGCTTTTAAAAGCATTTTTTCTACAACCTCTTCAACTGAAGAGTTTGTAGGAAAAAAATGCCTTTAAAAGCCTCTGGCGATCCCAGCTGAGTTGCCTGATCTTCAGAGGCTTCTAAAAGCATTTTTTTCTGCAACCTCTTAAGGTTGTAGAAGAAATGCTTTTAAAAGTAAAAAAAAAAAAAGTTGGCCATGCCCACCCAGTCACATTACCCCCCACCAAGCCACACCCACAAAATAAGCCACAACCACAGAACCAGTAGTAAAAATTTTTAGAACCCACCCCTGGTGTGGTCGCTTGATAATATCTTTCCCAATCTAGTAATCCAAATCCTCCTCCTTTCTTTGGCTTCTTGTAATAATTTTAGTTTGATTCTGGGCCTTTTCCCCTGCCAAATAAACTTAGACATTGTTTTATCCAGATTTCTAAAGTATTCTTTATCTAATTTTATGGATATGTTCTGAAATAAAAACAATATTTTTGGCAAGATGTTCATTTTTACTGTTGCAATTCTCCCCATAAGGCAGCTTTCCCCATCTTTCCAAATCTGCCTTAATTTGATCATTTAGTTTATTGTAATTGTCCTTTTTAATTATTATACATCTTGCCATTAGTAATATTCCTAAATATTTTACTTTTTTCATTATTTGGAGATTTATTTTCTCTGTCAGTTCCTTTTTCTGTGTTTTAGTCATCTTTTAAACTATCATTTTGGTTTTTTCCTAATTTACTTTCAATCCAGCTACTTCCCCATATTTGCCCAGTACTTCCATAAGCCGCCAACCAGATTGTAATGGCTCTTCTAGAATAAATACAAGATCATTTGCAAATGCTTGCAGTTTGTACACTTCCTTCTTAATTTCCAGTCCCTTAATTTGTTTGCCTTTCCTAATTATTCTTGTTAATACCTCTAAAGTTAATATAAATAATAGTGGAGATAACAGACATCCTTGCCTTGCACCTTTCTGAATCTTAAATTTTTGTGTTACTTCCCCATTTATTATGACTCTTGCCTCTTGATTGATGTATATTCCTTTAAACACATATATAAAGTTTTCGCCAAATTCCATATATTTTAACTGTTTCAATATAAAATCCCAATTCACATTATTAAAAGCTTTTTGTGTGTCTAGAAATATCAATGCCACTTGTGTCTCACAATGCACTTCATAGTATTCTAACATATCCAGTATTGTCCTTATATTATTTCTTATTTGCCTTTTTGGCAAAAAAACATTTTGGTCAGCGTGTATAAAGTTATTCAGATATCTTTTTAGTCTTCCAGCCATTATTGCCATGAATATTTTGTAGTCCAAATTCAGCAGTGATATAGGTCTATAGTTTTGGATTAGTGTTAAGCCAGTGCTTGGAATCAAAGTAATATTTGCCTCTGCCCATGAGGCTGGTGCCTTTGCTTCTTTTAATACTGCATTATATACCTCAATTAATATTGCTCCTAAGGACTTGTATTTCTTTATATAGTTCCAATTGCATCTCGTTGGGACCTGGCGTTTTATTATTTTTCTGTTTTTTAATTGCCTCTATTAATTTGGACATTCTCATATCTTCATTCAGCATGTTTTTTATTTCCTCTGGGACTTTGTGTATTTCAGCTTTCTTGAAACATTGTTGCATTTTTTCTTCTGTACTACCACCATCATTCTTATATAGTTTTTTATAGAAATCATGGATTATATTTTTCTTTTCTTCATTTTGGTAATATATACTTCCCTCTTCATTTTGTAATTTACTAATCCACCTTTTTTCTTTCTGTTTTTTCAGTTTATATGCTAGCCATCTCCTTGGCTTATTTGCATTTTCGAAAAAGCTTTGCTTACTCTGCTTTATTTGTTGTGCTAGTTCTTCTTTTTTGAAAATATTCAATTTATGTTTAATCAATTCCATTTGTTGTTTAAATTCTCCTCTTTGAGGTTCCTTTTGTCTCTGGTTTTCTATATTCCTCCTCTAAATTTCCATCTCTTTGTTTCTTCTTTTTATTTTCTTTGGCCATATATGCAATTGCAATGCCTCTCATAAATGCCTTCCCAGTGTCCCATACGTTTTTTATACTTGTGTCTTCTTTTTTATTCTCTTGAAGGAACAAACACATTTGTTCTTCCATCTTCAACCTAAATTCTTCATGTTTTAGAATTGATCTCTTTAGGGTCCATCTAGTCATTTTCTTTTGTCCTTTCCACCTAATTCCTATTGGGTTATGGTCTGCCCAAAAGTTAGTCTCTATTTCCACTTCCTCCACCTCCGCATTTAATTCTGTTGACATCCAAGCCATAGCGATTCTGGACCACGATTTGTTTGACACAGTATTTCTGTTGCTACAATGTAGGATGGAATCTCCTTTTTTTTGGCAGTTGTATCACACTTTAGACTTGTTTAATTTATGATCCACCAAGATATCCAGATCCTTTTTGCAAGTACTCCTCCCAGAATAATCTTCCCTATTTATATCATGCCTTTGATTTTGCTTATCCAAAAGAATACTTTTGCATTTGTCTCTATTAAAATTCATCTTGGTAGTTTATGTCCATTGCTCTGGCTTGTCAAGATTTTGTTGAATCTTGATACCATCCTTGAAAGTATTTGCTATCCTATCTATGTTTTATTCAGGGGTGAAATTCAGCAAGTTCTGACAGGTTCTGGAGAACCAGTAGCGGAAATTTTGAGTAGTTTGGAGAATTGGCAAATACCACCTCTGGTTGGTCCCAGAGTGGGGTGGGAATGGGGATTTTACAGTATCCTTCTCCTGGAGTGGGGTAGGAATGGAGATTTTGCAGTATCCTTCCCCTACCACATCCACCAAGCCACGCTCAGCAAGCCACACCACATCCACCAAGCCACACCCACAGAACTGGTAGTAAAAACATTTGATTTTCACCACTGGTTTTATTCACAGATTTCTGTCTCTCATGCAAGTAATTTTCTATGTTGAAGAACACAGGGAAATTTTGCAAAATCAACACATTATATCAATCACATTCCAAAGGTCAACAAGCTTTTTCTTATAAAGGAAATATAAAGGTTGGCTTGCCATGATAAACCCATGATTACTATTGCCAAACAATGCACTCTTCTCTAAATGCTTGTAGATATTTACAAACTGATTGGTTTATTCTTCCCAAACTTTTGCTCAGTATTTGTGCCCTATGATCAGTCTATAATTAGTGCTGTCTGTCATGGTTTCAAGTAATGAACTCCAGGAAGTCTACTTCTGAAGCTTGACTCAGGTTCAAGAATCCCTTTATTGAGTACATCATATCAGCACTTAGAAAGATGAAGCTAGCTCTAAATTATCTCCACGCATAGGGATAGTTAAAAGAATAGGATTTCCCCATCCTACTAGGTCTTTCAGGTCACATGGGCCAATCTATCCAGTCATAGGTTCTTGCCCGGCTCCGACAGGTGTCCGATGACTTTGGTTCACACACTGGCTGGTAGATATTATGATTAGCCAGATGAGGCACCACATTCCTAAATTCCCCCCTCCCCTCCCTTGAATAAATAAAACAGAATTAAGCATGGTTTCAGTTGAAGTTGTTTTGCAGTTTGACAGGCAGATCCCCCTCACAAAGTGAGGACCCCCTGTAAAATAAGAGGAATAGGTGTAGAGTGAATCTCTCTTTGGCTAACCTCCCCTTTCCCTGGAATCATCCTTGTGCTTTTGGGGATTCTGCTCATGAAACTTATTAACTAATATTTCAGCCCTCAAATCCCGACTCTTTACCGATAGGGGTTAACTCTTCCACTGAACTAAGTACTGCAGCCTACTTTTGTATAATCTAGAGTCCAGGATTTGCTTGATTTTGTAATGAGTTTCCCCTTCTATTACCATGGGACCAGGCACGTCCCAGTCTATTGGCCTCAACTCTGAGCTTCAGGCTGGCTTTACCAAACTGCTGTAGAATATGGGGTGGATTTTTCCTAGCAGAGGGGGAAGCTTCAATTCCACCATAACTAGGTTGATTATTTTTACTATGGGAAATGGGCGTATGAATTTAGGGCCTAATTTTCTGGAAGGGAGTCTCAATCTAAGATACTTTGTGGAGAGGAAAACTTTCTCCCCCACATGGAACGGTCTCTGGGGGGCACATTTCTTATCAGCTTGGGTTTTCTGTGTCTCCGCTGCCTTAGTCAGGACTCGCTTCACATTTCCCATGCTACCTGCAGTGTATCCACCCACTCGGTTAGACTGACCAAGGAGAGGGGCTCTTGAGGGTTCTCTGGGATCGGGATGCAGTTCACTCCATTTACCATCTTAAAGGTAGTAATCCCTGTACTCCTGTGCATTGTATTATTATGTGCCCCTTCAGCAAAAGGCAGGAGATCAGCCCAATTAGTCTGCTGATAGTTGACATAGCATATTAAATATTGTTCCACCAATGAGTTAGTCCATTCCACTTACCATCGGGTCACTCTCCCCATTGTCCTTGCTGTCGTAAGGGGCCAATGCAGGCTCCCGATCAGCTAGAGTTCCGTCATCCTCCGAGCTGCGGGAAGGGATCTCCTGGCGAGCGACTTTGGACTTCTCACATGTCTTTCTGAGTGGCTTCCTTGGTTTACCGGGGCCTGGTGGGCAGGTCTTCAGCTTGGGGCTGGATGATGGGCACTTGGCGGAATGGTGGCCTGGGTGGACACACCGAAAGCACTGGAATGGGGCCCGAGCAACTCTCTCAGGGAACCTCATTGTTCCGTTGACAGCTGAGACATTAACGAGGCGAGAGTGGCATGAACGAGAAAGGTTTATTTACTTTAACACAGCAATGACAGGAACAGAACAGAACAGCTTCTGGTGACTGACAGCTCTTTTATACGCTGAGCTGTCAACGAGCTAGCCAATAGGAATCCAGTAAAACTCCCGCACGCGTTAGCCACTCCCTTCTGGCCAATCCACTGGCAGGGTCCCTGTTGCTGGGCCGCCGCGATCTCAACATTCCTTCATCCCCAGCTGTAACATACGTAGTCTTTTAAGTATTCTGGGCGCTTGTGCACTCGGGTCGAGCATCTTAGTGCAGGCGCCGTTTCAATGTCAGTTGGTTCAGCTCCCAGAGGTAATGCTGCTGGTAGCTCCTCCTGCTCGTCGGTGGGTGTGACGGCAACTGGAAAGTCCCGTTTCAATTCTTGAGTTTCCGGCGTGGATGGTGGCGGATGTATTTGGAACAGGCAGGAGGGTAGGCTCTGCTCGGGGAGTTGTCCGAGGGGCCTCCTTGTCCTGAATGTTCGGGGACGTTGTCAGTCGCTTCCGTAGTTGGTCCACATTTTGACACCACAGTCGGCCGTCATTCAAAAGTACCCTGTAAGAGCAGGGACCGGTTACAGCGCTCACTAGTCCTGGTAGCCAGCATGGCTCCCCCCCCCCGAAAATCCATGCAAAAACCATATCCCCTTCTATGAACCCCCTAGATTCCCCCTCAAGACTCTGGTGACCCTCTGGGGCATAAGTGGGGTGTAAACGGTCTAGGACTGTTTGCAACCGTCGTCCCATCAACACTTCGGCGGGACTTCTGTGGGTAGTCGGGCAAGGTGTCATGTGCTGGGCGGTTAAGTAGACGGCCACCTTCTCCTGCCAGTTCGCAGGGGATAGCCGGGCGAGGGTCTCTTTGGCTGATCGGACGGCCCGTTCAGCCAATCCATTTGCCGCCAGGTGGTAAGGGGCAACCTGGGTGTGGCGAATTCCCAAACTGCAAGGAAACACTGGAATGTGGTGGACGTTAACTGTGAGCCGTTATCAGTCACGACCACATCCGGAACACCATGGGTTGCGAATAGGCGGCGCAAGACCTGGATGGTCGCCTTGGAGGTCGTAGAACCCATTAGTTCCAACTTGACCCATTTGGACAGGGTGTCTACCACGATCAAGAAGGTCCGGCCCATATAGGGGCCGGTGAAATCTAGATGAATCCTTGTCCAGGGCCCCCTAGGGGTTTCCCATTCCCGGGGAGGGGTGGAAGGTGGCGCCGGCCTCACCCTCTGATAGTTAGGACATCCCGCAACCCATTCAGAGACATCCCTTTCCAACGCAGGCCACCATACATAACTACGGCTCAACTCCTTCATTCGGATGATGCTGGGGTGGCCCACGTGTAAAGATTCTAGCACCTTAACTCATAGATCGGGGGGTACCACCACCCTATTGCCCCACAGGAGTCACCCTAATTGCATGGAGAGCTCGTGCTGCCGGGCTCGGAATGGGTCAAATTGACTGGGCACCCATTCCAACGGCCAACCCCTACCCACCCAGTCAAGGACCTGGTACAGGACCCTATCACAGCGGGAGTGGGCAGCGATGTTGGTGGTGGTCACCGGCAAGGTGACCTCGTCCACCAGAAGTACAGGAAGGGCAGGTGTGGGATCTAACACTGGCGCCGGCAAGGGGCAGTGACTCAGGGCATCCACATGGAGAATCAGTTTTTCTGGGCGGTAATTCAAAGTGTAGCTATATGCGGCCAGGAAAACCGCCCACCAGGCCATATGGTGGGAGAGAACTTGAGGCGTTTGGCGGTGACCTGCTAGAAGCCCCAGTAGGGGCTTCTGGTCTGTCACCAGCTCAAATGGCCTACCATACAGGTATTCGTGAAACCTCTTCACAGAGGCTACAATGGCCAAAGCCTCCTGGTCAAGCTGGCTGTACCTACGTTCTACAGAAGACAAAGTCCTAGAATAAAACGCTATAGGCGCCTCTACCCCGTTGGGGAACCGATGGCTTAACACAGCCCCAATCCCATAAGGGGAGGCGTCAACTGTCAGCGTGAGCAGTAGGGTTGAGCTATATAGGACTAAAACCGCAGTTGAGGAAAGCAATTCTTTTACATTTAGAAATGCACAGTTGTGTTCACGGTTCCAGGACTACGGGGTGTCCTTAGACAGCAACCTATGAAGAGGTTCGGCCATGGAGGCCTTGTGGGGCAAGAACACATTATAAAAATTTAATAGCCCCAGAAAAGACTGTAGTTCCACGCGACATGTGAGCGTAGCAGTGTGTTTAATTGCTGTCACTTTGGAAGGGTTGGGATGGATCCCCCTAGCGTCTACCAGATAACCCAGAAACTCAATTTTGGGAACCCCAATGACACATTTGAATCTTTTTAATTTGAGGCCGCAGGAACGAAAACGGAGAAGGACAGCCCTAACTCTTTCGATGAGCTCACCCTGACAAGAAGCGGAATGAGCACATCGTCAAAGTAGGGCACTACTCCCAGCAGGCCATGGAGCAGCCGCTCCATGAGGTTTTGAAAAAGACCAGAGGCAACGCTGATCCCAAATTGCAGGCGGCGACACTTAAACGTCATCCCTGGTGGGTGATGATGGTTTGAGCCTCGGCCGAGGCATCATCCACTGGGAGCTGCTGGTACGCCTGGGCCAAATCTAATTTAGCAAAAATGGACCCTGGCCCCAGGGAATGCAGCAGATGTTGGACTACAGGGACAGGGTAGGGGTTTGCCTGCAAGGCCCTATTTTGTGGACATTTAAAGTCTCTGCAGATTCGCATGGAGCCATCAGACTTTATGGGGACCACTATGGGCGTCTCCCACTTGGAGTGGTCAGTTGGTTCCAGGACCCCTTGGGCAATTAGTTTGTCCAATTCCGCATCCACCTTAGGCCTGAGAGCAAGAGGGACTCTGCGCGGCTTGAGCCATATTGGCGCTACATTCGGATCTAGGTTCAAGGAAATGGGAGAACCCACGTACTTTCCTAAAGTGCCCTCAAACACGTCAGCAAACTCAGTGAAAAGGCCATCAACCCCAGCCACCGACGTAGAGTGTATCCCTGAGATTTTCAACCCTAACGTCCTGAACTAATCCATGCCTAACAGACTAGGCAGGAACCCTTTGACTACAATCAAAGGAAAATGCCCCACAAATCCCTCTGACTCAACTAGGAACTGACCCTGCCCTAGGATTGGAATAAAATTTCCCTGATAGTCCTGAAGGTTGATTGGGCACTGCTGTAGCTATCTGTTTGTAATTGTGGGAATCAGTTTTTTCAATACCCCCCAGGATACTATGGATTTAGCAAACTCTGTGTCCAATTCCATCTGACAGGAGGCGCCTTCTATTTTTACTGTCATCGAAAGTTTGATGCTATTCGGTTTAAAAGGGCGTGCGGTCACCTCAGCAACGCTGCGTTCGCGGAAGATGGAAAAACAGCTCTCCTTGCTGGGGTGGTGAGGCTTTGGAATGGCAGGTGACTTAGCCAATGAACAGCAGACTCTGGCAATATGCCCTTGTTTACCGCAACAGCGGCAAACAGCTGACCTGAAACAACAGGTCGCTCTTGGGTGCTCTTCCTCACAGCTGAGGCAGCCGGCTTGAGGCCCTGACTTCACTCGCAAACCACTCTGCCGGGGTTTGGATGCCCGTAAACGGCTGATGTCTGTCTCCTCCTCATCCATGGTGTTGTCTGGGGCGATGTCCTGCAGGTTTACTGAGGCAGCCGCCTGAGATGATGGAGGGAAAGACTTCCTGATATCTGTGGTGGATTTCTCTGACATCTCTGCTGCCTGGGCTTCTTCAAGAGCGGTCTGCAGGTCCAGATTTTTCTTGGCTAACAGCCGCCGCTGAAGCCGGATGTCCCTAACCCCGCACACCAGCTGCTCCACTAGCGCATCGTCTAAATCTCTGTACTCGCAATCTAGGGCAGCCGTTCTCAAACGAGCCATGTAATGATTTACTCACTCCCCCTCCTCCTGTACGACTTGCCGCAACTTAAAATGACGGGCTATTTTTGATGGGGCCGGGGAGTAATGGTTCTTCAGCTTTTCATGTAATGAATCCCATGGGGCAGTGTGCACAGGGGCGGGTGGGAACAATGCTCGGATGGTAGCGAACACTTCAGGGCTGCAAGAATTCAAGAAGTGTGCCCTTTTTCTGCTGCTGGAGAGATCAGTGAAATCATTTGCTTCCAGAAAGCATTCGAATCTCTCCATGTAGGCATCCCATGACTCTGCGAGCGTGTCATAAGGAGCAAACGTTGGTGGTGCCATTTCTGCCTACCTATAGTGTCTCAGCAGGTGCACATGCGGCTATCCCACCTTCTTCACCAGTGTTCCATTGACAGCTGAGACATTAATGAGGTGAGA
Source organism: Arizona elegans (assembly GCA_022577455.1). Lineage (NCBI taxonomy): Eukaryota > Metazoa > Chordata > Lepidosauria > Squamata > Colubridae > Arizona > Arizona elegans. The sequence goes on from JAKOOJ010000004.1 coordinate 60,491,017, forward strand.
GTGGCATGAACGAGAAAGGTTTATTTACTTTAACACAGCAATGACAGGAACGGAACAGAACAGCTTCTGGTGACTGACAGCTCTTTTATACTCTGAGCTGTCAATGAGCTAGCCAATAGGAACCCAGTAAAACTCCCGTGCGCGTTAGCCACTCCCTTCTGGCCAATCCGCTGGCAGCGTCCCTGTTGCCAGGCTGCTGCGATCACAACACTCATCACAGCAGCTGGGTTTGGTTGCTTCTCAGTGGGTGGCTTCTCCAGAGCCCTTCATGGTTTCAGGCTTCCCCTTTGGCATGCATTCCTTCAGCTCCACATCCAATTTGGTGACTGCCTGGTACCAATTGTTGAGTTCGTTGGGCAATCCCCAGTAGGCGTATGCCTGCCATAGTTCATGGTTGAGGCCAGCTTTGAAGTAATGGACAAGCAGTTGCTCCAGCCAGTGCCTCATGTTCCTCATGATTCAGCAGAAATCGCAGATGTATGCTTATACAGACCAGCCCCTCTTTTCACAGTTTACAGCTCTGCCTCCGCTTGCTGGGCACACATGACATCCTCAAAACAGTTTCTCAGTTCTTCCAGGAACATGCCAACATTCCCCAACTCCTGAGCATTCTCCTCGTGGAGGTTGGTTGCTCACATGGTGGCCTCCCCTTTCAGACCCACCACCACAGCATTGACCATTGCCCTCTGGTTGGGATAGTCATGGGCATAGCACTCTAAGTATGCAACTGTTTGCCTCAGGAAAAACACCAACTAGTTCAGGTCTCCATTGAACATGGCTCTGAACAGGGTGGGCTGGGGTTTCCATTATCTGTAGTGGCTGCCAATGGAGGAGCTGCCATTCAGGGGCCCCTCAAGGTTGCTGGGCCTGACATGGTCTGGGAATTCCAAGGGGGGCTGCAACGGCTGCACCATTGGGCTAGCTGGCCACTGCCAGTGCCATTGGACTGGGATAGGGACTGATCTCCCTCCTTATGGTCCTCTCACACCAGCTGGGGCCTCTACTCTGCCTCCCTGCTTTCCATTCTTGATCCCCTCTCCACCTGAGGCTTTGGGGCTAGGCTCAAAGCAACCTCCAGGTGAAACTTCGAGCTGGCCAGTCGGAATCAGCTGGCAGGACTTTGGCTTCCCCAGTCAGCGTATGGCTCCACCAGGCAGCAGGGTGCCTGCCTCCGACCTCCCATCCCAGCCATGATCTGCCATCCTGGAAGCTCATTCTGTTGAGCCTCTCTCTGAGCTGCTCAAGCTCTTGGCCAACTGGAATGGTTGAGTAACTCCAGTCCTCCCCCTCGTCCTCTTCAGTCACCCTCCGATCTCTCCACTTCATCGTGATCCAGAGATCTCCAGCACCCACACTGGGGCTTTGGTTCCAAGGGTTGTTGCTGCTGCCTGCCACCATCCCTCATCCTTCGGTCAGCCGAGGGCTCTCCGCAGCCACTGGCTCTTCCCGGTCTACCAGCACCTTGGCTTCCTCCACATGAACTTTTGGGTGACATCCAGCTGCTAGGCTTATCCCATGGCTGGCACAGTCACTAAGGCCATCACCAGGATCACCTAGGACTCACTCACCTTGACTCCCTTCAACGTCCCCTCTGCCATCTCTCCCCAAGGTTCTCTGCCTCTTCTGTTCCATCAGGGGCGGTCAGCCAGATCTTGGGGCTCCTGGGCGGATTTTGGTATGTTGAAGAGAGTTAGCTTGATGTCATGGTTCCAAGTAACGAAATCCAGGAAGTCAGTCATAGGTTCCCGCTCGGCTCCATCAGGTGTCCGATGACATGACCTTAGTTCATACGTCGGCTGGTAGATGTTATGACTAGCCAGCTGAGGCACCACATTCCTAAATTCCCTCCCCCCCTCTTGAATGGCAACTAAGAAACAAAGCAGAATTAAGCATAGTTTCAGTTGAAGTTGTTTTGCAGGTTGACACTGTCATTGCTACCCATTGTAAAGACAGAATAACATTTGCTTTCTTTAATTCCTTGGCATTATGCCTTCCTTCATGATTGTCATAAAATAACAAAAAGATATTTGAAATGACATCCAAAAAACTTCTTTTAAGACTCTGTAATTGGTCTGACCCTGGATATTTCATTCAAGCATTTGATAACCAAATGCTTACAACTACCTCCTTATGTCAGTTATGTTTAGATCCTTTTGAACGTCGCCAACATTGGTCAACTCTGAACATACCCAACATGAGTCTGCCAGGACTCATTGTTTAAGTAAGGTTTTGTCTCTTCCCCTCAGTGTGACTCTGGTGCTCCTCGATAAAATATCTACCACATTGTGTCTGAATGTCGATCAAGAGCTTACACCGGCCCACTGTCTGATTTTTTCAACGTAGACCGTCCTGTCTTTGAATGGCTGGGTGGAATGGACATTAACATTTGAACTGCTATAAGTCCATGTATTTGCTATATGCTTAAAAAAAATATCCTATCATCTCCTTATGCAAATGCACCTGTTCCTCTTTCTTCCTTTAATTACTGAACTAACCCCAACCCATTTTTGTTCCTTTTAGTTTCTATTGCAAGCTTAAGTTCCTTTTTTGCTTTTTGCTTTAGTCTCTCTGAGTTTCTTTTTGTCAACAATAGCTTCCTGATGGTATACTACCTTGATCACATTCAATTTCCTAAACATATCTTTCTTAATTATTATTTAATTTGAAAGTTTTCTCATAAACATTTCCGAAGGTGCTCGCATACTTTATTCTGATTGAAACAGTGTGTGACTGTACTTGTATCTGACTTTGGAGAAGTTTCCAATTTTTGATCTTCTGTTCATGGAATCCCACCTAACATTTCTCTCTTTTTTTTAAATTTAGTTCCAAAAACTATTGGTTTACAACAGTGGTGGGTTTCCAATTTTTTTACTACTACATGTGACTGGGTGGGAGTGGCTTGGCAGTCATGTGACTGGGTGGGAGCAGCTTGGCAGTCATGTGACTGGGTGGGAGTGGCTTGGTGGTCATGTGACTGGGACATCGACTGGCCAAGTCGATGTCACTGAATTCTTTGCCCCAATGAATGACCTAAAAAAGAAGATATACAAAAAGGAAGTTTATTATTTCATGCACTTACTACTTAAATAAGAATAAAAAAGTACACAAAACAATAAAAGAGGTACACAAGTACTTACACAAGAAGAATAAAGTGTTGTGTGTCTTCAATGTCACTGACTTTTTTGCTCTAATGAATGACTTGAAAAAAGAAGATATACAAAAAGGAGGTTTTTAATTCCATGCACTTACTACTTAAATAAGAAAACAATAAAAGAGGTACACAAGTACTTACATAAAAGTGTTATTTGTCTTTAGCTTTAGGATGTTTCCACATCGTTCTTTAATTGCCGCTCTCCTCACTTGTACTTTTCTTAATCTTGACTCTTGGATCATCGGCTGTGTGATGATGTGCCCTTAACCATTGTCTGACGGTGGGAATAGGGCCCCATTCTTGTAGAGGTAAGCCAATCACACTAATGGTCATCAGGCTGCTTATGTTGGAAACAGCATTGAGGCTTCATCAATGATCAAACACACTTTCAGAGTCTGTGCAATTATGCTGGTAAACATTTCGGTATTAATTTCTTTTGCAATGAAATCAACTATTTTCACTGCAGTTTTCCATGAATCTATCCTACTCCCAGATCTACTTCAATTGTAGTTAGCAATTCTACCTCTCCTTCTATGTCTGAAAATGGTTTACATCTTTATGCCAGACTGTAAACTGTAAGAAATACTTTACAAGAAGTAGATAAATGTTTTTTAGTTGACCTATCTACTGATTTTGTTATAGCATCCTGCTCCTGTTGTTTTATGTTGTCTCTGCAAATGATGTGCAATTTTGATGTGAAATGTTCTTTCATTTTTTTCCTAAGAGATGCTTGCTGTACCTATTTACTTGTTCCTGCTGCCTCAATCTTGAAATGTTTCCATTCTCTGGAAACATGAACGCCTTTATTTAATGAGAACTCGTGTTGCGCACAGTACTTACAACCTAATTTTTTGTTTGAAGGTTCCAGTCCCTCATACTTTTCTTGGAACAGTGGTGGGTTGCTCCCGGTTCGCACCGGTTCACAAGAACTGGTAGTAAAAAATTTGTAGTAGTTCAGAGAACCGGTAATAACATTGGCTGGCCACACCCCCGAACCGGTCCCCGGTCTGGTCACCGCTCGCTTACCCGCCCCCCTCATCAGAGGCTTTTTTTTTTTACTTTCAAAAGCATTTTTTCTACAACCTCTTCGGCCGAAAAAAATGCTTTTAAAAGTTAAAAAAAAAGGGCTCTGATGATCACGCGGCTCAGCTGGGATCGTCAGAGCCTTTTAAAAGCATTTTTTCTGCAACCTCTTAAGGTTGTAGAAAAAATGCTTTTAAAAGTAAAAAAAAAAAAAAAGTTGGCCACGACCACCCAGTCACAGAGCAATACTGAATTCTTTTTCATGAAATTTATTCCTCAGTTCAAAAAATAGGAATATATGAATTAGATTGTCTATTTAGTACAAGTCAAGTAGCTATTCCAGAATTAGTGGTGTAATCATAGTTAGAAACAATGGTAAATCAAGATATGGGCTTAAAACCGGAAATATTTTGTTGGGTATTTTAAAGGGAATACATATTTAATTTTACACATGTTAACAGCTGCTAGATTTGTGTTTGCACAATAGTGGAAAAACAAAGAAATGAAAATGAATAAAAACAATATTAGAATGTGCAGAAATGAATAAATTAACAATTTAAATCAAGGAGAAGCTTGGAATACTTTTTAACGTGGGATTTATTTTATCAATGACTAACTAACAGAAACAGAAGTTAGAAATCTAAAAGTATGAAAGAAAACACCAATTATATAAAGAAAGTTCAGATTCAACCGAAAGCGTTGCGGTGAGACAGACAGGGAATAGTGGGCTCTGATGAGCCATGCAAAATCCCGGGATGACAAACTGCTATCAAGAGGTCTTCGGACCAGATCTGTCCTGTAGGGACAGAGAAGAAGGAGAGGCACCTCAGATGACCAAGAGGAACAGGCAAGTTCCTCGGAGGTTGGAGGAAACTTTTTGACTCAGCAGCGGCGGCGGTGGTGGTCATTACGGCCGTCATAAAACTGGGGCAACCGGACCAGATTTTGAGCAGGAGCGGTGATTTGAATGGAATACTGATGCCGGGTGAGTGACTACCAGCTCATAGGCAAAAAAGAAATATTTTTAAATTGTTAAAAGGTGCCCCAGCAAAATAACAGCAGCTAATGGGCATGGGGGAAATGAAGGAAGAAGAATAAAGCAGAAATTCAAAGTGGCAAAGCCCGAAATAAGACTTGATTTCTGGATTAAAATCTGTGGAGATAATTAAAAAATTAGAAGAAAAAAACCCATTATGGTGTGAAGAGGATTGGAAAGAATTTGAAAAGTTTTTTTTTTTGACTGTTGAAGAAAGGAAAACTTAAAATTAAAGCCCTGTAATAGAAGATTTTTTTAAAAAAAAAATGGATTTGGAATTTGGATTTGGTTCCTAAATTGATTTGGGAAAATAATAAAATTAAGAAGAAAAAGTTAAAAATTGTTGGTAATGTCAATTTTAAACAAAATGGATACTTTCTTACTGTTGATTGGAATTGTGGATTGGAGAGAGACATCTACAGGTGAAAAAAGAACACCACAACATTGAACTTTTATTGTGAAAAAAACACCCTTTTAAAGTGATAAGAGCAGTGGGAACTTTTAAGGAGGATCTCTTTGTCTGCAAGCCATGTGATCTTGGCAATTAAAGAAGGTGGATTATAACAAAACTTAAAATTGGAATAATAACAACCCAGAAATAACAAAATGGAACAGGAACTAATTGAAATGATTGAAAGGATGCTTATATCACTGAAAACAGAACTAAATGATATGATTATAATGATGCATGGAAAACCTAAACCTGATGAACCAGAAACTATGTTAAAATATATTCAAGTGGAAAAAGAAACTATGAATGGGAAGCAAGAAAATGATATTGAAGACAAAGACAAAGATAAAGTTATTGATTATGAAAAATTAAATGATTATGTGGGAAGTAATAATGAAAAGGAGAGGAGAACTGGGAGAAAAGGGATACGTTTAATAATAAAGGTGAACTTTAATGATTACATTGGGATTAACAATGATAAAAATAGAGAGGGTGGAAAGAGACAAGGAGAGAAAAAAGGGGAGAATAGAAAAACATAAAAAATCTAAATGATTACACTGGGATTAACAATGGGAAAATAAAAAAGAGGAAAAGGGGATGGATAGTAATTGGGAATACAGGGCAAAGTAGAAGAGTTTTAAGGATTTTAAAATGGAGAAAAAAAGGGGGGAAAGAAGAAAATAAAAAAATGGGAGAAAGGGACATTTAGAACTAAAAATGAATCGAAGTAAGATTTATAGATATAAATGAATTTTAGAAAACTCAATAGTTGAGATTGTAATACTTGGAATGTTTTTAATTGTAATAATGAATAAGTAAAACATTTGAAATTAAGCTGAAAACTATTTCTGTTTAAACTACGTACAAAGAAATGAATAATTATTTTGAGTTATAAATGAATTGAAATAAGATTTATAAATACAAATAATTTCAGTACATGAGTTTGTAATATTTGAAATATTTTTAATTGTAACTATGGAATTTAACAAAAACATCGGAAACTATATTATATTATGATAATTAATTTGGTTTATTGTTTAATAAAGAAGAGATTAAGATAAAGTTGAAGAGGTATAGAAAATATATATATTTGAAAAAGCATGAAGTAAGATTTATAGATATAAATGAATTCTTAGAAATTAAGTTGAAAATTAATTCTGTTTAAATTGAAATAAGATTTATAAATACAAATAAGTTCAATAAATGAGATTGTAATATTTGGAATATTTTTAATTGTAACTATGGAATTTAACCAAAAAATTGCAAAGTGCAAAGTGCAAAGTAATTTGGTTTATCGCTTAATAAGAAGAGATTACATATATATTTGAAAAAGCAATGGAAAAGAAATGAATGATTGTAATGTTATAAATTTAAGTGACTATTAGTATATTGGATTGTAATATTTGGATAAATTGAAAAAGAAAAATATTTGTGATTGGAATAAGGGAAGTTAGGGAAATACTGGAAATTATATTATGTTGTGAGAAGGATTTCAAATCTAAAGGTTTTAACTTGGAGAAAGTATGGGGAAAAAATTAAATTTAATTAAGATTAGAGATTAGGGTAAATAGTAATATTAGTTATTAGAAGAAACAAGGAAAAATTAGAGAGAATTAGAGAGAAAGATTATTATGGCAAAAAGTGTTGGAGATAACTAAAAATTGTATAAATTTATAACTCGGCCAATACTCTGTTCAGAAAAAATGCATTGTCTGTTTGTGTAAAAAATAAAAAAAACTTTTACAAAAAAAAAGGAAAGTTCATTAAAATGGATAAGCAAATATTATTAGTATTTGATTATGATTAATGTGTAGATAACTGTGGGACCATACACCCCTGGGCCCCCCAAAACTAGGTCAGTGCCAGGAAAACACTGAAAGAATAACAGCAAAAGACTGCAGATAAAACCAATATTTTCCCTAACCCTAAGGACAGGAAAGACAAAGCCACTGGAATAAAAACCATCATCGAGGCATTGTGGTAAATATAGTATACCCCAAAAGGACAGTGCCAGAAACCTCACAGCACCAGAAACCTCAGAAAACAGTGCCAAGAAATTCAAGCCAGCCCTTTCCCCTTTAAGAAAATCCCAGGCAAAAGCACCAGTTGAAAGGAACATAAGTACAGCCATTAAGATAAGGGGAATCAGGCTAAAAATAACTCACCTGGAACTCCCCATTTCCCCTTTCCTGACAGAATTAACCCCCAGGATAGAAAAGACAAAAGACCTGGGACCAAGATTAACCCAGGAAAATGAAACCCAGGGCAATCAGAAACACATCAAAATCCATCAAGCTGCAGGAGCTCACAAACCTTGCACAAAGCTGCACATATAAAAGCAAGTTATTGAGTCATATAAAATGTGGTTGCTGCAAGAAGCAAGCACCTCACAAAAATTACACAACCTCAAAAACCAGTTATCACACTTACACACAGAATCTCACAAAGCTTGCACAAATCTCTAAATGCTATCTATTGAGTCACGTAAAATGTGACCACGTATATACCATAGCTTGCTTTTATATGTGCAGCTTTGTGCAAGCTATGTGAGATTGTGTGTTTCTGTAGTGAGTGTGGATCGCTACACAAACGCACACAATCTCACAAAGCTTGCACAAATCTGAACATATAAAAGCAGCTAAAATTTCCTAAATTTTATGTGACCCTATTTCCTAAAGAAATACCTTTCCTAAAAACAATATTTCCAAAAACAAAATACATTTCCTAAAAACAGTAACATTTAAAAGAAATGATTTCCTAAAATCAGTAACATTTAAAAAAAAAATACATTTCCTAAAAACAATAACATTTCCTAAAAACAATAAAAATTCCTAAAAATAACATTATGACAATCATTTTTTAAAAGCATAAATAAAGGAAAAAAACCCAGCCACTTACAAGGCAGGCAGATTCAGTTGCTCGCTGATGAGATGGATGCAGCCATGCGATGTCTTCCACTTCCAGCCAGCCAGGCGGGCAACCAGACCAACCACTCTGGATTCGGCTCCTGAACCTGAAGGTAAGCTGGAGACTGGGGGGAGGGATGGTGGGTTAGTTAGCCTAGGGGCCCGCCTGGGATGCCGAGGTGGCTCCATGACCCATGGACGACAGGTGGGCAGCAGGCAAGGCCACAGGTGACTGCTGTGGGTTCTGCGAGCTCCGCAAGTCTGGGGATTAGGGGCGGGCAACAGGCAAGGCCGCAGGTGACTGGTGGCAGGCTCTGTGCACCCGGGGACTGGGGGCAGCAAGCAAGGCCTCAGCCGAGCATCGCAGGCTTCACAACCTATGCGAACCTGATGGTGGGGTAAGCTAGTCCTTACCTGTAGGCGGGAGGAGGCAGCTCCATTGGGGTGCAGACACCACGGAGGGCAAATTCAGGAAGCCACAGAGCAATCTATGCATGCGCAAGTGAGTCCTGCCAGGGAGGTCAACTTCTTTGTCTATAACTGAAAGAGAGATTGTTTGAATTTTTTATTTTTCAGATGTACTTGATTTCCAAAGTTAAAAGGGGCCTTCCTGCAACCATTAAAGGAAGCGGTTGTAAGGCCCCTCCTCAAGAAGCCTTCCCTGGATCCAGCAGAATTAAAGAACTTTCATCCAGTCTCCAACCTACCCTTTGTGAGAAAGGTTGTAGAGAAAGTGGTGGCACTTCAACTCCTGAGGTCATTGAAGGAACCGGATTATCTAGACCCTTTTCAGTCTGGCTTCAGGCCTGGCTACAGCACAGAAACTGCTTTGGTCGCACTGATGGATGATCTCTGGTGAGCCCGAGATGGGGGTCATTCCTCCATCTTGGTGCTACTTGATCTCTCAGCGGCTTTCAATACCATTGACCATAGTATCCTTCTGGGACGACTAAAGGAGCTGGAGTGGGAGGCACTGTGTTACAGTGGTTCTCCTCCTATCTCTCTGGTCGGTCACAGTCGATGTTGGTAGGAGGACAGAGGTTGACCCCTAGGCCCCTCATTTGCGGGGTGCCTCAGGGCTCGGTCCTCTTTCCCCTCCTATTTAACATCTACATGAAGCCGCTGGGTGAGATCATCCAACAACACAGGGTGAGGTATCAGCAATACGCGGATGATACCCAGCTGTATATCTCTACCCCGCGTCAATTCAGTGATGTGGTGGATGTGATGTGCCAGTGCCTGGAGGCTGTGAGGGTCTGGATGGGAGTCAACAGGCTCAGACTTAACCCAGACAAGACCGAGTGGCTGTGGGTATTGCCTCCTAAAGACTATGTTGATTGTCCATTCTTGGTTCTGGGGGGGGGGAGAAATTGTCCCCCTCAGAACGGGCTCGCAATTTGGGTGTCCTCCTAGACTCACAGCTAAGATTAGAGCAACATCTGACAGCTGTGGCTAGGGGACCTTTGCACAGGTTCACCTGGTGCACCAATTGCGACCCTTCTTGGATCAGGAGGCTCTCCTCACAGTCACTCATGCCCTTGTCACCTCACGGTTAGATCATTGCAATGCGCTCTACTTGGGGCTACCCTTGAAAAGTGTTCAGAGACTACAGTTGGTCCAGAACGCAGCTACGTGAGCTGTCGTGGGTGCACCTGGATACACCCACAGCTGCACTGGCTCTCTATTGGTCTCCGGTCACAATTCAAGGTGTTGATTATTACCTTTAAAGCCCTATATGGCTCAGAGCCAGGTTATCTTCGAGACCACCTTCTGCCGCATAGCTCCCAGCGACCGATAAGATCTCACAGAGTTGGTCTCCTCTGGGTCCTGTCAGCTAAACAATGCCGGCTGGCGGGCCCACGGGTGTTGTGGCCCCGCCCTCTGAGCCTGTCCCATCGGAGGAAGAAAGCTCTGAGCATGAGGAAGAGGAGTCAGCCAGGCCTCCCTCTCCAGGCCCCTCCCCTCTGGCATTGTCTCAGGTGCCGGCCAAGGGAGAGGAGATCAGCAGGGAGACAGCTGGTTCGGATCAGAGTGACGATGAAACATCATTCCTGGACGCACGCCTCCGAAGGCATGATAAACGATTGCAGCAGCTTAGGAGGCGTGCTAGGGATTAGAACTGAGTCACTGGACCAGAGCCCAGAGACTATATAATAGAGGGTAGTGGTCAGGGATCCTTGTGACGAACAAAAGCAAACCTTGGATAGTCACTAAAGCCTCGTCCGGAACTGCTGAGAGAAAGCTTTATAGTGTCGGACATTTGGACTCTTGAGTATTTATCTTTCTGTTTTACTGAGAAAATAAAGTCACTTGGCAGATGGTGTGTCTATCGCTGCCAAGTGGGAGATAAGACCTGGGTGCGTTCCAAAGTGTTTCCTTAACCCTCGGCTGGCTGTGTTTGTGTGTGTGTGGGGACGGGGACAGATCAACGGGGGACGGCCTTCTTTGTGGCTGCCCCAGCTCTCTGGAACCAGTTACCTCCTGAGGTCTGGACCATCCCCACCCTATTGGCCTTCCGAAAAGCAGTGAAGACCTGGCTTTTCCAGCAGGCCTGGGGCTGTTGATCTCACTCTTGTGATCTGGTGAGATCTGGCCATGAATAGCGTGAATGAGTTTTTAATGTTTTTAATTTTTAAATGTTTTTTTTATAATGATTTTTTAAAATGTATTGTGAGCCGCCCTGAGTCTTCAGAGAGAGGCGGCATATAAATTAAATTAAATTAAATTAAAAATTAAATTAAATTAAAAATTAAATTAAATTAAATTAAATTAAATTAAATTAAATTAAATTAAATTAAATTAAATTAAATTAAATTAAATTAAATTAAATTAAATTAATTAAATTAAATGTTGAACCATCGTTTCAAATATATTTCTTCACCAGATTCCTCAATGCCTTCAGCAATGGCAGAGATTTTAATGTATTTGAAGAATTTAGAGAAACATTCAGAGATGTATCTACCTTAGCACCAAAACTGATCCTGAAAATATTTCATGACATTTTGTTATTTCATAAAATACTATAATAATTTTTATATCATAAAATTTGCCAAATTTCAATTCTCTAGGAGTGACAAGTCCTGGATTTTGGATACAGTATGTATGTTAGCCTATTTGAAATAACTAATAAAATAAATTATTTTGAAATAAAATATATAAAAGTTTTGCTATCATGCATCATATATATTACTTTCACCGCCCGCCCCCCTCCCAGGGTTAGGATTAGGGTTAAGGAGTTAGTGTTAATGTTCTGATAAGGATCAGTATAACTAGCATGTTGTCAGCAGGCCAACAATGAACACTAAACAGTAAAGTGTTGGTACAGTCTGGGTAACAAAATTTCCAATGACTTCATAATAAATTGGTTCAGGAAGATACTATGCTAATAGTTAGGTTTATTCCATATTCTGTTCCAAAAACATTGTCCATCTTCCTTTTCCCTAGGAATAAGAAATGTGATTATTCGGGATACAGTAATACAGTAAAATTAAAAAACTATATGGGAACTTAACATTAGTAAAAATTATTAATAAAGAAATATTTAACGGACAACAATTTATCATTCAATAGGCAACTACTGACAATAATGCATTAAAGCAGTGGGGTTTTTTCGATAAATGACTGTTTAGGTAATGTCATTTTCTCGTCAATGTTGCTACACATAGAAGCATTGGCGTTTCAGGGACAAGCTGAGAAGTACTGGTCATAGTTCCAAAATGGACGAAGATCATTATGAGAAGGCTTCTGCTAAGTGAAGCTCCAGAAAGTACTACACCCATTGTTTGTTTTGAGCAGGCTCTGGATATCAGCAGATTGAAAAATGAAGTTGGCAATGTTTGAATAAATTTTCCTGAATTCGTTCCCAGCTAGGAAGCAGTCACCAATGCTGAGAAGAAATGACACAGAAGCGAGCTGCCAGAGAATTGGGTTCTTTAATTCAGGAAGGCAAGAAAGGTAGTGACACAGCTCAAGTGTTTCTGTCTTGCAAGCCGCTTGGGAGTGTGAATCTGAACCTTTTATCCTCAGTTCCCCTTTGAAACTCCTGCAGCTTGATCTGTTTATTTGTGTGCCTCTAGTTAAAGTGATTGCCCTGGATCCTGTCTTCCTGCCTTAATGGGTTAATCCTGCCCCAGGACCTTTGTCTTTCCTATCCTGGGGGTTAATCTTGTCAGGGGGCAGGAAAAAGGGAGTTCTGGTTTTGGAGTTATTTTTAGCCTAATTCTCCTTATCTTAATGGCTCTACTTAAGTGTTTCTATTGTCAGCTCTGTTAGCAGGGCTGCCCTGAATTTTTCTTTCAGTTGGTGCTTCTTGGTTTTCTTAAAGGGGGAAGGGCTGGCTTGAGTTTCTTGGCACTGTTTTCTGAGGTTTCTGGTGCTGTGAGGTTTCTGGCACTGTCCTTTTGGGGTGTACTTTCCACAGCAGGAATATCTGTTGGCAGATTTTTTTTCTCCCACAGCATCTATTTTTTATTCTAAAATACACAATTGTTGATTCCTCTAGTGCAGTGATGGCTAACCTTTTTGCTGTTGCATGCCAAAAGTCGGGGGAGCAAGGGAGTGCGCACATGCATGCCCACACCCATAATTCAATGCGGGGGCCCCCATGCATGCGCACACAACCCCCCCGCATGGTCACTTCACTTTTGGCATGTGATGGCACGGTGGGACAGGAAGGCCCGTTTTTCATCCTCCCCAGGCTCTAGAAAAGAGACCACACCAGCTCTTTGTCGAAGGGAAAGGTTTATTGTGCAAGGTTCAGCAGTGATAGCTCAAGCAAAGTCTGAACCCCAAAAGGCTGTTATACACAGGCTTACATACTTTTTCAACCTGGATATACAATTGGGATATTAGCTATGCATGATTACCATATAAGAATATAACATACCAGTTTCCTTGTTCCTGCCTGGGTGGACTGGATATGGTGATCTGTCTTATGCCACATTGTATTGTGCCTTCTTGACATTGTTCTACTTTATTCCCCCCTTTGAAACTCTTCTAACTTTTCAAGAGGAGTTTCGTAATCATCTGTGTCCGCAATTCTCTCATATTCCCACATGGCCATCACTTGAGCTACCATCTCCCTCTTTGCCAGCAGAGACAAACGGTTTGATATTGTTTGTATAAAAATAGGTAATACACAGAGAAAGATCACACATCCAGCAGCGATTAGACCTATGAGTGCCACTATCGCTTGCAACCCCGGGAATTTAGGGAACCAGCCCGAGAAGACGTCTGCTAAATTGAACCCTTTCCAAGTTTGGACTGGGACATGGGCTATTTTTACCATTTTATCAGTTATTTCCTTAATGACCTTTCCACTATCATCTATTTCAATACAGCAATTGGACAAATTGAATTTACCACACACCCCTCCTTCCTTGGCTAGTAGGTAATCTAAGGCTAAATGATTTTGCATAATATAGGTTTGGGACTTCACACTTTCAGCGGCTAATTTGGTTAGGTCTTTCATAGTTTCATTTGTTATGATTTCTACTACAGCTTGCAACCTTATTAACCTGTTTAACAGGTAAATGGGGATACGATATCCGTAGGTACCATCCTCTGTCCAGGTGGCGGGTCCGCACTTAAGATGACACTCCCCCTCACTTATGCACTTACTCCCATACTTACGACGACAAGAAGCTCTCATTCAGGAGTATAGTAAGATCCTGTTAAATTCTTCTCTACCCATTCATGGCTACATTCCTGATCTCTTAAGATGCCGATTAAAGTCAAGAAACCCACCACTCTTGACAGTGCTTAAGCTGCTGGCCAATCATCAGAACACCACACAAAAATGGATGGAAGCATGGAGTAGCTATTCCCCCCAAGATATTTCTGAGCATATTAATCCTAATAATATACCTCCAGGATTTAATTTACCCCAACACATATGGGTGACATACAATAGAATTAGAACAACTCATGGGGTATGTGCTGACTCCTTGTATAAATGGGGAAAGACACCTTCAGCACAATGCGATTGCGGGGCCCCCACGACAGACTATCCAACATATAGTGAGGGAATGCTCTAACAGAAGGTATCCAGGAAATTTTAGGGACTTCCTCTGTGTAACAACGACAGCTACTGACTGGATCTCCAAACTCGACATTAAACTCTGAAATGTTGTTTCTGTTTTCCTCTTAGGTTTTCTTACTGCTCTTTTTAAAATTGTTTTAATTATTTTAACCTGTAAAAATGAAGTGTTTTAATATTGTGTGTGACCAGCCATACGCTAAATAAATAAATCTGGTGGCCATTCATCATCCTTCCAATGGCCTACTTTTACCTTTTCTATTAATGAAGTGTCAACAGCCGCCCTCCTGGTTCAGATATTTCCTACTTCATCATACACCGGTACCCCTAACACCTGTCACTGATGGAGGGGCAAACAGGAAGAATCCGGGTCGTATTATCCCCAAAACGCACGCACCACACTAATTGGCTGGGAGTTGACTATAGGCATACTTTCTGCATATCCAATACATACTATCGGAGGCTAGCCAAATGTGAGAGGTGTTTTTTTTTTTTTATTGCAAAAGTTTTACAGTTACATTTTCACCCCCTTTTTTTCCCCCCCCACTACCCCCCCCAGACTTCCCAACCTCCCCAGCCCACCCTAACCCTCCCCTCCCCCCAGACTTCCTAGTATGCTCATGTCAGATAAAAGGAAAAAACCCTCCTTTGTATATAAAACTTGAACCCCTCCCTCCCCCTTACAAATTTTCATCTTCATTACATTAACCTATTTCTATCTTGGTATAACATTTTCAGATAAATTTTCATCCTGATTACCTTAAAAATATTTCTATCATAATATAACATTTTCTAACAAATTTTCATCCTCAACCTTAAAATATTTCTATCTTAATATAACATTTTCTAGCAAGTTTTTATCCTCAACCCTAAAATGTTTCTATCTTGATATAACATTTTTATATAAAGGCTATTTGATACTTCCTAGTTTGATATTTGTGCTGAACATAATTTATCCACTTCTTCCATTCCCATTCATAGGTCTCTTGAGAACAGTCTTTTAGATATGCTGAAATCTTCGCCATCTCTGCAAAACTGGCCATCTTCAAAATCCATTCCTCAATCGTAGGCAGCGCTTCATTTTTCCAGTATTTACCTATCAACAATCTTGCTGCAGTTATCATGTACAATATCAATTTTGTTTCCCCCAATGTAAAACCCTTAACTATACCCAATAAAAACAGTTGTGGAGAAAATTGAATTTTTTTCTTCAAAACATTCTGCATGACCCACCAGATTTTTATCCAAAAAGCCTTAACTTTCTTACAGGTCCACCAAACATGATAATATGTAGCGTCTAAGCAATCACATCTCCAACATTTAGGCTGGACATTAGGGTACATACACGACAATTTTTTAGGATCTAAATGCCATCTATAAAACATTTTATAGAAATTTTCCCGCAGATTCTGCGACTGTGTAAATTTAACATTCTGAACCCAAATTTTTTCCCATGTTTCCAACATCACTGGTTCCTCAAAATTTTGTGCCCACTTAACCATGCAGTCTTTAACTAGTTCAGTTTCTGAATCCCTTTCTAACAAGACATTATAAAGTCTTTTAATATGCATTGGGCCTTTCTCTTTTATATGTCTAACCAATTCTTCCTCATGCAACATAATACCAGTTTTTTGGTCCTCTTTCCATCTCAATTGCAGTTGATTATATTGTAACCAAGTTAAATTAATCCCTTCAGCCAACAATGTCTGTAATGTCTTCAGCTGCCATCTGCCCGCATCTGTAAAAAGAACCTCTTTATATAAAAACCCCCCGAGTGACATTATATTTGTATTCCACAAGGTATGACCAAGATCCAGCCATAGCGGTATTTTATAATTCCAATTGTTTCGGTGCTTCTTCCAAACTCTCAGCAAAGAATCTCTAAGTATATGGCTTTTAAATACTTTATCCACTTTGCTGTCATAAAATAAGTAAGCGTGCCATCCAAATTCCAGATCAAAACTTTCTGCATTCAATATTCCAGTCTTTTTTCCTCCAAACCAATCACTTACTAAAGTCAAAGCTGTTGCATCATAATATAATTGTAGGTTTGGAAGTTTGAGACCTCTCCTTTCTGGAATGTCTTGCATAATTTTCATTTTTACTCTTGGTTTTTTCTCGTTCCAGACAAATTTGTTGACACCAGTTTGCCATACTTTTAGTTGTTTATCATTTTTGAGCACCGGAATCATTTGAAACAAAAAAAGAAATCTTGGCAAAATGTTCATCTTAACTGCTGCTATTCCAAGTAAAGACAGCTGCAGTTTTTTCCAAGTCTCCATATCTTTTTGCACCTCTCGCCACAACACCTCATAGTTATTTTGAAACAATTTCATATTTGATTCTGCAACCTGAACTCCTAGATATTTTACCTTTGGTACAATCTCAAAACCTGCCCTCCTTTCTAACTCCAATTTACGATCTTGTGTCATATTTTTAACTACCATCTTAGTTTTTCTCTGATTCAATCTGAAACCTGAAACTTTACCAAAGTCTTGTATAATGTCCTTCATCTGGATTATCGATTCCATTGGTTGTGTTAGGGTAACAACCAGATCGTCTGCAAATGCCTTTATTCTGTAATCCTCTTGCCTTATCATTATACCTTTCAAAGTGTTAGAATCCCTTATTGTATTTAACAAGACTTCTAGTGTTAAAATGAACAACAATGGGGACAGTGGACATCCCTGTCTTGTTCCTTTTTCAATTTTAAACTCTGTTGTCAAACTTCCATTGATAATGATCTGTGCCTTTTGCTCTTGATAAATTGCTGAGACCGCCTGTATATATTGGTCCCCAAAGTCCATCTTTTTTAAGGTCTTTAATAGAAAATTCCAATCCACTCTATCAAAGGCCTTCTCTGCATCCAGAAAGACCAGCACTGCAGGGATCTGTTTATTCTTCTCAAGATATTCCAATAAGTCTATTACTTGCCTTACATTGTCCTTCATGTACCTACCCTCAATAAATCCCGCTTGGTCATCATGAATCACCTTTTGAATTACTGGCATCAGTCTGTTGGCTAATACTTTTGCGTAAATTTTATAATCCGTATTCAAAAGAGATATTGGTCTGTAATTCTCCGGTTTTTTGGGACCTGCTTGCTCTTTTAGTATCAAAGAAATATAAGCTGTAGTCCACGATGGAGGTACTTTTCCCCCTTGTTGTATGTTGCAAAATAAGTCTCTGAGTTGTTCCACCATTTCTGCCTGTAAAGTTTTATAATACACTGCTGTCAGACCATCCGTTCCAGGAGCTTTGGCTGTTTTTAATTGTTTTATTGCTGCTATTATCTCCTCCTCTGTTATGGGATAATCCATTCTTTCCTTTTGTTGCTCAGTGATTTTTGTAACTCTTTTATTGTCCAAATATTTTTCTATAAGTCCATTCTGCACCTCCTCTCTGGCATATAGTTTAGTGTAATATTGAAGAAAAGCTTCTTTTATTAAATTCTGTTGAAAAACTTCTTTCCCCCCAATATCAACACTATCAATAGTCTGTATGCTTTGTTTCTTCCTTAATGTGTAGGCCAACCACCTGCCTGGTTTATTAGCGTTGCAGAATGTATTATGCTTCGCATATTGTAAGTTTGTTGCAACTTGTTCCGCTATAAGCATTTGAAATTGGTCTTTCAGAAGTTTTATAACACTAAGTATTCTTTCATCTGTTGGATTTTTAATAAGTAACTGTTCTTTGTCCTTTATCTCTGCTTCCAATTCAAGTCTTTTCTTTTGTCGAATCAGCTTATGTTTAGAGTTCATATATATAAGCACCCCTCTCATATAAGCTTTGCTTGCGTCCCACACAATTTCCATTGGGGTGCCTTTATTCAAGTTCATTTCAAAAAACTCTTTCAGATGCTTTTTAAGTTCTATTATATTTTTCTCATATCTGAACAAGTTTTCATTTAATCTCCAAGAGCGTCTCTCATTCTTACATGTCTCGATTTCTATCCAGACTGGGCTATGATCAGTCAAAGTTCTTGGCAGAATCTTTGTTCTTTTTGTCCTAACAAGTAAATCATCAGACAACAAAATAAAATCAATCCTGGAAAAGGATCTATGTCTGTCAGAGAAGAAAGTATAGTCCAGTTCTTTTGGGTTATATATTCTCCAAATATCTTTTAATTCCAGGTCTTCTTTCATATCAAAAAAAGTCTGTGGTAATCTAATTCTTGATTTTGCCAAAGTCTTTTTATCTAATTTAGAGTCAATTACTCCATTCCAGTCTCCCATAATTAAAATAGATCTATAATCCCATTGAAGTATTTTAGTATGCAGCATTTTATAAAAATAGTCCTGTTGTTGATTAGGAGCATAAATTCCTATCAAAAGAATTTGATTATTAGCAGAAAGTAGTTCAATTGCTACAAACCTACCATCTTGATCAGCTTCTATAAGTTTGGCTGTTAATTTTTTGTTTACATAAATAACCACACCATTCTTTTTTTGGTTAGTTGAAGATATAAAATGTGTTCCTAATTTGGAATTTTTCAAATAGTTTTGATCTTGAGCTGTAATATGCGTTTCTTGTAGACAAATTATATCATTATTATGTTGTTTTAGATATGCAAATACTTTCTTCCTTTTTTGTGTTACGTTCAACCCATTCACATTCCAAGATAAACATTTAATCATCATTATTCTCCTTCTGGAGCGAAGCGCAGAACCTTAGGATTTCATCTGAGATCCTCTGTCCTGCATTCCCCACAGCCCCAGCCTTGTCTTGTCTCTCCTGCTGTAACTTTTCTTTAAGTTCCTTGGCTTTAGCTCGAGTTATGCGCTGATCCTTAACTTCAGCCGCCCAAGCCAGCTCCAAGATTGGAGAAGGTTCCAGCAAAGGCTCATCCAGAAAACCTCCTTCAGCACCCTTCAACTCTGCTAATTCCTGCTTAGATTGTTGTTGCCATTCTTGAGGTTGCTTCTTGTCACTCTCTTTAATCTCCAAAACTGTAGATGTGCGTGGGGATGGAGTTCTTTCTTTAAAGATGTCATTATAAAATTGCTCCGCCTTCTCCACAGTGTTCAGACGGTGTTTCTCTCCCTTATATCTCAAAATTATGCCAGTTGGGGCATCCCAACGAAATGGGATTTGATTACTCTGCAATTCTTTAACAAGAAAACCATACTCTTTTCTAGATTTCAACATCTTAGGTGGGAGCTCCTTGTAGACTGTAATCTTGGATCCGCTCACTTGCACAGAAGTGAGAAAAGATTTTTGCAAAATGTCATTTCTTATTGCTCTGTCTGTAAAATATATGACCACATCTCTAGGCAGTTGTCTTTGTCTGGCCACCCACGAGTTAACTCTATAGATTTTATCTATTTTGCAAAAAACCATCTCAGGTTCAACTTTTAAAATCACAGCTAGGGCTTCGGCACAGATCTGTCTCAAATCTTGTCTCTCCTCTTCTCTAATTCCTCGAAGCCGTATAGCAAATTCCATTGCACGAAATTGCATCATAACAATATCATTCTCAACTCTCTGCATCTTGTCATCAACATCAAGAAATTTATGATCATTATTTTTCATCTTAGCATTAACTTCTAATTTAAATTCATCCACTTTTGTCTCAACTTTCATAATAAATCCTGCCAGACCAGACGCCACATCCGTTATTTTTTTGGTCACCATCTTTTGGCTCTGCTGCATTTCCTGCATAATTTCCTGTTGTGACTTTTGAATTTTTTCATCTATTTTATTTATTTTATCATCCATGTCTTGAAATTTCTCATCCAAAATATTTGAGATGAATTCTTTTAATTCTCCCATATCCAAATCTTTTTTTTGGGCTTGTGACTGCGTATCCTGCTTACGTGGGGGGGATCCCCCCCCTGTTTTGCCTTCCTGCTTTTTTGAGGCCATCCTGCCACGTAAGCTAGCTTTCTTAAAAAGGGAGGGTCCGCCTCTTCTGCCACCTCCACAGTACCTTCTAAGAAAGTCCCCCAGAATTGCTCAAGGCAAAGCTATAATGCAGCAAAGACAAGTAAAAGGGAGAGATTTTCCTCTTATTTCTGTTGCAGCCGGAGCAACTCTGTAACAACTCTTTAACTTTGTAACAATACAAGATAACTTCACCAATCCACACCCACTAATTCATTTGCTGAGCGCCATATTTTTTCAATCACTTTCACTCATTCCGAGACTTTCACTTCAGTAAAAAAGTTCAGCAAAGGACTAATACTTGCAGTTCAAAATTTCAGGGTTCAGGTGGATTGCGGATGTTTATTTGAGTTATTTCCTCGCTCTTTAAAGGTTTCCTGAGGTCGGCTTGTTCTGCAAAAGCAGAAGACGTCCCACGCCGCCCGGAGTCTCAGCAGGTTGTAAGGGAGCCGCGCCTGCTTCCTCCCCAGAAACAGTTCCCTGGGGGGGTTGCGGGGGCTCTACCTGTGCCCTGCTGCCTCTTCTTCTTTAATCCTGAGGATTTTGAAGATTTCAAGCCGCTTCGCAATCAGGAAGCGGCTCTACAAGCGGCGGGGGTGGCGGTGCTAAAAGAAAGCACCGTCGCCGCCGAAGACGAGGAAACCGGAAGTCCGTGAGAGGTGTTTTGAGGCTGGGAAATGTAGGGGCTCAGGAGCGTAACATTCATTAAGGCCTTTGCTTCTGGCATGGGCTGCTTTCCCTTCCCTGACTACCATTTGCCATTTTTCCAGGTGGATAAACACATTAGTGCTCCTACCTGATGGCACCCCGTGGTACGGTTTCGGGCATAACAGACTGATCCCACAAGGTTTGAAGCCAAGACCCAGTTACCATCCTTCCCTGGTGTTGCTGTTAGGTTTCCCATTTGTTCCATCTCCAATACCACAATGTAATTTAATTCTTGTGCCTCCCACAGCCATTTTTCTCCCATATTTGTTCCACCACACACAAAACAGTTGCTAACATTCAAAGTGGCTGCTACATCCCCGGCTAGCTGTATAAAGGTGTTGATAGCCTTGGAGGGCAATTCCTGAATATTCAATTTCTCTATTTCTTGATGATAGGATCAGAATAGGGATTTTTGCTGAGATTGTTTTGTTTTGCTTATAATCTGTATTTCTATTTCTGATAGTGGGTCATATCCTTTTCCATCGATCCCTATTCCAAACATCCACCGTTTGTTTTTCCATTTAGTCTGTTGTAAGTACCAACTACCATTTGTTATAGTCAAATTGACTAAGTTACATGTGTTTGTTCCACAGTTAGTCACATCTGTAGGTATCTTTTCAATTTTGATTTTTGAATATTCCTTCGGGACTTCAGTATTCCATTTTACACAAGACCACCACTTGCAGCGTATTGTTGATACGGTACATTCATCTGGGGGACATAAATATTTATGATCAGATGCATAGGTCTGAATCCAACCAATTCCCCCACAATTGTCTATCACCGCCCAATGGTTGGCAGCCTGGCACACATCAAATCTTACACTAAAACCCATGTTTAGTGTAGATTTCCAAGCGGACGTTCCTAATATTATCTAGTCCCGCCCAGTTCCGTCAGACTTGTGGGATTTAATCTGCAAAGCCCAACTCGTTGGATTCAATGTTGGGTCATAACGTAGTACCCCCCTTAGTCCCATTATATGAAGTACCATTTGCCTTACATGATGTTGAATTAAATTGGTTACAGGAGAAAGGCTTATGTGTGTGATGTACAAGAGTTTTGCCAACTGTTCCTCCTGTTATAGTGGTATGTATGCATTGGTGACATTGCTCCTCACCCAAAGCTGCCTGCTGTTGGCGAGGGGTCTCTATGCTCGTTAAGTCTGCCTTATAACAATATGTAATATATATGTCCTTCCTCTGAGCATGTCTTATATATTTGAGAATCATGAAGGCATTTACTCTCCTCTTGGCACACTGTGGGTGATATTGGATTATATATAAATGCTGATCCCTTCATATACTCTTTACATCTGGAAACAGTCCTCTTCCCTCTAACGTCATTCTTCTTTAATATGTCTCTTTTAAGGGATACACGACAGGTTCCTGGCCATCCCAGTCGAAGAGTGTTCAAGTCCGCAGCCTTCCATTCTTGAAGAATGGGCAGGCCACAATTCAATTGAATATTTTGATACAGACTCTTGTCTCGGAGGGATTCAGATTCGGTTTCCTGGTGTTCCCTCACACATCCCTCGTCTTAAAACCACTCCCAGGTATTCACACACAAAAATTTGGTCCCCTGTTACCAATTTTCCTATGCAGTCCTGGGTTATAGCCCTATCGAATATCTGGGGAAGGGTGTCTCACAGGGATGCGGCCCCGAAGGGTCTGACATCCACGTCCCTGGGTGAATAGCTATATCCCTTTTCCCGCAATCGGGAGGAGTTCCTACCCTGTACCTATATATTATGGCAGACTCTTGGTCACCAGCACTACCCCACTGGCCATAGTTAGTTACACACATCTCCATTCTCCCAATATTTTCACTTGGTATCATGATTTCCCGGCACCTACGGACCCCGTGAGGGTTTTGATACAAGGCGAGGGCTATCAAGGATGGGTGTAATTGGACCTTGCATAACCCTGCCCAGCCCCTTTTTAACTGGTAGGGGCTTATTGTTCACCCAATTACAAAGAAGGGGGGTGACCCGCTGTCCAATGCCAACAGGGGCAATCCAGTAGATGTCAAAAGATGGCCACACATCCCAACTCTTAACCATCTCCCTATGTATCAGCATACTTCTGAGTTTCTGGACCCATTCTCCATACACATTATGGAAACATGTAAATTGAATCCTGAGGGGTCATCACAGGGTTGGGGCCATCTATCCTCCCAGTAGGCTGGGTCTAGTCTGAGTACACTGTTGGCCTCACAATTTGTTCTTCCTAACGGATCGCTGAAAATAATGCTCCGTTTGGGGCCCCACTTGCCTAAATTCTCAACACACACCCCACCACACCCCACTTGTATTCTACACCCAAGTACTATAATCATTAGTATAAGTTCCAACTCCTTTCTTCTGCTGTGCATAGAGGATCAGCTTCCGGGGTGATATTCCGATTTATATTATGTACAAACTCAGGACCATTTTCAGATGAGATTATAGAGGGGCATCCAAATCTAGATATAATAACTTTCGAAAAGGTTCAAGCAACCTCTCTAGCCTGCTTTGTTCAGGTAGGGAAGGCTTCGGGCCATCCCGAGAAGGTATCTACTATTACTAACATTGCCCGATATTGGCCATTGCGAGGCATGCCAGTGAAGTCAACAATGTCCATAGGGGAGTACTCAATTGGTTGAATTCCTGGGAGTAAAATTGGGCCTTGTCGGGGGTTTGTCTGGACACAAGTAGTGCATTGAAGAGAAGCTTTTGTCGACAGGGCATGTACTCCATCCAGATAATATTCTCTTAATATGGCTTTGGCTAGGGCGGTTTTCCCTAGATGGAGAGCACGATGGGCGTGGTCCACCAAAGTCCAGGCTAAACGCTGGGGGACATACGGTCTCTCATCCGGAAGGATAAACCAGCCATTTTTCTTGGAGGCTTTTAGGTCATGTATGGCTTTTGTTGTCTCCTTTTCTGTGTAAGAAGGGATGAGTTCCAATGGTGCCATCCCTTTCTCAAGCACCACACAGATGCTTAAATCCAGAGTGGGTTCATCTCGCAACGCCGCCTGGTGAGCCTCTATATCAGCCTTTCGATTTCCAGCTGCAACTGGGTCTAGATCCTTTTGATGTCCCTTGCAGTGTATCACTGCTATTTTGGCAGGCTTCATGATGGCCTGGATCAACCTCTACACAATGCACCCATGTTGGATTAACTTCCCACTGGAATCCCTATATTCTCTTTCCTTATAAAGGGCCGCGTGGGCATGTAGCGTGAGGAAAGTATACTTGCTATCAGTCCATACATTTAAGGTCTGTCCTTCTGCCAATTCCAAGGCTCGGAGTAATGCCCATAATTCTGCCAATTGGACACTATGGCCAGTTCCCAACAGTCCACTCTCTATAACCTTATCCTGATCTACAATGGCATACCCTGAGACTCTTGTGCCATTCTGGATATAACTGGACCCATCTGTGAACCAATTGAAAGTTACATCAGGAATCGGTTGATCCTTGAGATCAGCTCGACACGGATATTTAGATTCCAACACATGCAAACAGTCATGGACCATAGGCTCTTTATCTATTGGCAATAGTGTTGCCGGGTTTAAGCAGGTTGATATGACCAGGTGGACTTGGGGGTTTTCAATCAACATGGCTTGATATTTAAAGAGTCTTTGGTTGCTAATCCACAAGTGTCCTTTATTCTCTAGTATGGATTGGAGTGCATGAGGGATATGCACATTTACAGGACATGAGAAAGTTAGCTTATTGGATTCCTGTAGTAGGAGGGCCACTCCACAGGACCTTAAGACATTGGGACCACCCCTGAGCTGGCCCATCAAGCTGTTTAGATAAGTACGTCATCGGGTGCTGCCAAGACCCAACTGTTTGGGTTAGGACTCCTACTGTTATGTTGGCTCGTACATCTGCATACAAATTGAAGGGTTTGTTAAGATCTGGGAGTCCTAGGGCTGGGGCCCGTACAAGTGCATCCTTGAGGTCTTTAAATGCCCTTTCTTGCTCTTCCTCCCAGACAAACAGTTTTTTTTCTCCTCCCCTAGTTGACTTGTAGAGAGAAGCGGCCAGTATGGCAAAGTTAGGGATCCGCAGGCGACAGAATCCCGCAACTCCCAAAAAACCTCTAAGGATCCTGCAGTTAATAAGTGGAACCATTTGAGTGACCGCGGCTTTACACTCTTCACCTAATGACCTCTGGCCCTGGGAGATATAGAACCCCAGATATTTAACTTTCTCCCATACTATTTGGGCTTTTGTCTTGGAGACTCTATAATCTGAGTCTAACAGTAATTCTAACAGGGCTTTAGTATTATCCCAGCAATCATCTTCAGTAGTTCCAGAAACTAGGACATCGTCCACATATTGTAATAAGACATCTCCCTTTCTTCGGGGTGTGTGTGAAGTATTGGAGATCTTGACTCAAGGCCATACCAAAAAGTGTTGGGGAGTTCTTGAATCCCTGAGGCAGCCTTGTCCACATATACTGAGTTCGCCTATTCATCTGCGGGTCTTCCCATACAAAGGCAAATAATGGCTGGCTATTGAAGTGGACAGGGATTGTAAAAAATGCATCTTTCAAGTCCAGAACAGAGAACCATTTTGCGTTTGCCGGTATCATACTGAGCAAAATGTATGGATTTGGCACGACTGGGTATAAGGTTACCGTAGCCTGATTCACAAGGTGCAAATCTTGAACCAGGCAAAACATACCATCTGGTTTCTTTACAGGCAAAATAGGAGTATTCCATGGTGATTGTATTGGGCGTAGGATACGGGCTTTCAGGTACTTAGTGATAAGGTTCTGTATGGACTCAATAGCTGCTGGGGCATAGTACCTTTGTTTAACCCATACAGGGCAGGCACCAGGTTTTACTTCAACCATTACAGGAGGTTGAAACCTCGCATATCCCAGAGGGTTATCTTCTGTCCATACCCCGGGAACATCAAATTCTTGCCATTTATCAAGTTCCTGTGGTTCTCGCGCAACCATCAGACGCCATGTATGGTTAGGATGATGATTTAAGGTTAGCTTATTGCCGTAGGGCGTGCCTTCAATTTAGTCAGTATGTCTCTTCTCAATAGCGGTATTGGGCATTCAGGCATGTATAAAAATTGATGGCTAAGGGTAGTATTCCCCAATTGACACAGGGTAGGTTGCAGAATAGGCCTCCCTAATACTGCCCCTGACACCCCTTGGACTCATACTTGGTGTTCCGAGGGAGGAGCTACCGGTTTATTAATTACCAAACAACTCACCTCTGTGTCCAACAAAAAGGTTGTGTCTGTTTTTCCCACCTTTATTGAAACCAAGGAGGTGGGTCCTCTAAGCCCGGTCCCCGTCATTCTGTTCAGTTCATCTCTGCCAGTCCAATCAGTTACCCTGTACCAGGGGAACGCCTTCCTTGTCCTCTTAACCCATAACTTTCTCTTCCTCTTAATCCTCTTCCTCTTAAGGCCGGAAAGGGTAATGCCCTACCCTGTCCTTTTCCTCATCCCCGGGATCCCAGTCGCCACGGGCATTCCTTCTGCCAGTGTCCCTCTTCCTTACACAGGGCACACTGTTTGGGCCTGAGTGACACTCCTCCCAATGCGGCAGCTAACAACTCCGCCTTTCTTTGCATTCTTCCCTCTCTCTCTTTCTTCTCTACCTTATCTCTGTTTGCAAACCCTCTCCTAGCAATTTCTATTAACTGACTGGTATTCATTCCCAACGCCCCTTCCATTTTTTTGCAACTTCCGCCTAATATCCTCTGCACTCTGAGCAATAAACTTTTCATTTAACATGGCCAAATTCTGGGGGTCCCTTATGTCAATTTGGGCATACTGCTCAAATGCCTGTCAACCATTCCAAAAAACTTTCTGGGCTTTTATTGGGTTTCTGAAGTACAGTTGCGGGCGTTGAAAAATTAATGGGAGGCTTTCCCGCTCAGCGTAGTGCATCAATGGTCAATGTGTGGAACTCCACCATCAGGGTTCTGTGATGGGCATTGTTGGGGTCCCATTGTGGGTCTTCTTCCGCTGCCCTAATTCTTCTTTCATTCACTTGATTGTTTTCAGGGAATCTTTCTTTCAGGATTTTGTCTCTGGCCGCCCTCCATTTCTCTCTATCTTCTGGGCTTAGGAGGGTCCCTAACAATTGATGAATGTCATTCCACGTGGGGAGGTGGGTTTGCATAATCATCTGAACCAAATCCACAACCTCCCTTGGCTTTTGGCTAAATGGTCCATAATGCTGTTTCCAATTTAATAGATCAGTGGTGGTAAAAGGGGTGTATTGAAACATAGAGACAATTTGTGGCTGGCCTTGCCCATCGACAACTTGCTGGTCAGTCTGTCTCAGGGAGGCTACCAGAGTGACTTTTTCCCCCTTACTTTTGATTCTTTGAGCCACAGAGATCCCAGTATCTGAATCCGACTCTGTCACCAATTCTTTTTCTTCCATTTTAAGGTTATCTCTTAATTTAGAACATACTGACCAATTTTCTGGCTGGACTGCCGCTGCCTCCACCCGAATGGGGTGAAGAAGAGGGGGGTATTGTGGCACATATTGAGGGGGCCGGGTATCTTCCTCCACTCCCTCGATCAATACAGGTTTTGTTTTCTCCAACATTTGACATGGGGGTTGCTTCTTTCGGGTATTTTCCAACGTTCGGCTTACATAGACCCGCATCCACTCTGCTCTACACTTTCTTAACCAATCTGGATTTTCCTGTATGACTATCTGCCACTGGTCTATATATGGATGTTGATCTGGATGTCCATGATCAGGGTCAGTAACTATCTGATGCACCAGTCTAATAATCCAGAGATCTAAGGTTCCTGTAGGGGGCCACCCTACGCCGAAGGTGGGCCATTCACTTTCACAGAACTTCCGCAAGGAGTTCTTATCAGCCCTCGGGTCCCCATAATCTCTGCTAAAAGCCTTCTGAAAATTGTTTGACATACACTGAAGTGGCGTCGTAGGGATGCTACTTTTTCCTCCCATTCCTAACACACTGCCACTGATCTACAGTGCTGGACGTTCCAATGATCGCCAATAGAAACTGCAATGGCTTAACCTCCCACACAACCTAACACAGACTTCTTTAGGAACGATGTCCCGAGTTCAGGGTGATGATCAGGCATCCTCTTCTATCCTCAAATGGGATACGTACACACTATTTTTACCATATACTCACCTGCCGGCAGGTCTTCTCCACTCATCCTGGCCATGGTTCGTTCAGACTCTTCCCTTTCCCTTTTCTCACAAAGGGTCCTTGGACTGACTGGGTGTGCCCCTCATTGGCAGATGGTCTCCCTTCCCCATTCCTCCGAAGCAAATAGCCTCGTGGCACCTGAGATACCCGGGGCTTGGATCCCTCCGCCGGTGCAGGGTCCTGGTTGTCTTGAGCGAAAATTGTCTGGCAGTCCCTTCGTGGTCGCCAGAAAATGTTACAGAAAAGAGACCATGATTATCTTTGTTGGGAAGAATAGCAGCAATAAAAATGAATGTTTTACCCAGGTTTTTATTTTTGTTCCAAATGATACCAATACTCAAGGAAGATGTAAATTTGAGGGAATGGCAGAAGGGTATTAATAATTTTGTTTGGGCAGGGAAAAAAATCGAGAATAAATTTAAAAATAATGCAAGATATACGTGAAAGAGGAGGTATTAAAATGCCTAATCTAAGATTATACTATGAAGCAGCTGTCCTAACAATAATTAGTGATTGGGGGACTTCTGGTTTGTCTGCTTCCGACGAAAGATGGTCCCTTTTTAAGGACCGCCAGCCCCGCCACCTGTAGAGCCGCTTCGATTCCAAGAAGCAGCTTGAAAACTCCGAAATCTGAAGGATTGGAGGAGCAGAGCAAGCAAGGTGCAGGTTGAGCCCCTGTGAGCCCCCAGAAAATCGCTACTGGGGAGGACACAGGCCCACTCCCTTTCAACTTGCTGAGACTCCGGACGGCGTGGGACGACTCTGCTTTCTGCAGAGCAAGTTGGCTGCAGCAACCATCCAAACTAATCGAAATTAACTTCAATAATTAGCGCAAACAACAACTTGAACCCTCAAATCTGGAAATTGCAAGTATTACCGCTTTTGTGACTTTCTATCTTAACTAAAAGTATGAGCGAGTGAAAGTGGCTTGAAAAAATGGCGCCCGGCTTCAGCGTTAACAAGCTGAGAGTGAGAGTGGATTTGTAAAAGTTTTTTTTAACCAGCTACAAAGTTGCGCTGTCTGTAACAAGGAGGAACAGGAGAAAAGGAAAAAATCTTTTTAAAATAAGCTTGAGCTTGCCTCAGTCTAATTCCATCCCCAATTTGATTAAACCTGGGGGATTTTTTTAGAGGACTTTGTGGTGGTGGAAAAGGAAAAAGGATTTCCTTTTTCAGAAAAGCTAATCTACGTGCTAGAATGGCTTCTAAGAAACAGGAAGGAAAGGCAGTGGGGGGGGGTGAAATCCCCCACACATAAACCTGAACAGCAGATTCCTCCTGGTCAGCAGAGTCAGAAAAAAGATTTTGATATTGAAAGTTTAAAAGAATTTATTACTCAGGCTCTGGATGATAAATTTCAAAAATCTCAACAGGAAATTAAGCAAGAAATTAATGAAATTAAAAATGTGGTGAAAGAGAATTATGGCAAGGTGACTAATAAAATATTGAATGTAGTGTCTGGCCTGTCAGAAATTATTATTAAAGTGGATTCCAAACTGGAAGAATTTAAATCAGAAGTCAATGTTAAAATAAAGGATACTGACTATAAAATTTCTGATGTTGATAATAAAATGCAGAGAGTTGAAAACGAAATTATGATGATGCAATTCAGGTCCATGGAATTCGCTATAAGGCTTAGAGGTATTAAAGAGAATGACAGACAAGACTTGAGACAGATTTGTGCTGATGCTCTGGCTGTGTTGTTAAAAATTAATCCTGAAGAGATTTTTTACAAAATAGACAAAATTTACAGAGTGAACTCGTGGGTGGCCAGATAAAGACAACTGCCTAGAGATGTGGTGATATATTTTACTGATAGAAGAATAAGAAATGATATTTTGCAAAAATCTTTTCTTTCCTCTGTGCAAGTGAAGGGATCTCAAATTGGAATCTATAAAGAACTACCACCTAAGATGTTAAAAGATAGAAAAGACTTTGGTTTTTTAGTGAATGAATTGAAAAAACAACAAATACCATTTTGGTGGGATGCCCCAACTGGCATAATTCTGAAGTACAATGGAGAAAGATATCGCTTGAATACTGTTGAGAAGGCGGAACACTTCTTGTCAGCCTCAGCTTTTCCTGCTTCAGCTGCCATAAGAAACGGGGGAGGGATTAGTTATGAAGCTAGGGGGGGGGAAGGAACAGGAGAGGGTTTTTTTTTTCTTTTCTGGTAGGATGTGTCTTCATGAGAAAACGAAACTGAATCTTCAAACGGAGACGGCTGACCAACTGCCCTACATTCCTGATGAATGACGCTGCCAGACGTGTTGCCACCTGACCTTTGGAAGACCTTTGGATTGGCTGATGATTTGTGAACAGGAGGGGGGGAGAAGCTTAGTAGATGCATTTCGCGCATTTTGCTCAGTTCCAGCTTTTCCTGGGTTGTTATAATTTCATATTCAGTAAAAGTACCAAATTCTTCAAAATGCTTGAGTTTGGGGTTTTCTTTCCTGGATACTGAAGGAAGCATACCTGACATTAAGCTGGAACTCACAACCAGTCAACCCGGACAAAAACCGAGGGGACTGTAAATCCAGAATATGTCAGATTGGGGGAGTGATGGAGAAGAGAAGATGGGGGCAGCCAGTTCAACTGCCCTCCAGTCGGAAAAGGAGACTGCAGAATGGTTGGAAAAACTCCGTTTGGAGACAGAAGAGGCTAGATGGTCAAAAGGAGTGGGAAGACTGCTAGACTGGGGAGAGGAACCCCGGGGAATGACAACTTCCAGACCCCGGAAAAAGGAGGCAGTGTGGATGCAAGAACAAAAAGAACGTCTCATGATAGACCAAGCCTTGCAGCTTATCCGTGATGTAGAGGAAAGCAGAAGAAATCGTGAGTCTTTTGAAATTCCGGGGGAGAAGGGGAGAGAAAGCCCCAGAAGGGAGCCAGGAGAAACAGCCTGTGGGGGAGAGGAAGAGTTTGAAGAGGGAACATCCCAAACTTCGGCAGCTCGTGGGAGAGATGCAGCCGGCCAGAAAACCCCAGCCTTGCAGGCCCCCCCCCCGCAGACGTAAAAAGCCAAACCCCCCCTTCCTGGGAAGTTTGATGGGAATCCTAAAGCCTTGGGATTTTTCCTGACCCAAGTGTGGAACCACATGCAGGACTGGGGGGAGGACTACGAGACAGAGGCGGTGAAAGTCAGAAGTGTCGCGAATGCCCTAGAGGGAATAGCTGCTGAGTGGATGGTGGTTCTCCACAATAACAACTCCCCCTTGCTGAGAAATTACAACCAGTTCATGAGGGCCCTTAGAAGACGGTTTGAAGACCATTTAGCTGAACGAAAGGCGAGACTCAGAATGAAGAGCATTCAGCAGGGCCGGAGGCCGGTGGCAGAGTATATCCAAGAGTTTCGTGAACTGGCACCCTATATGACAGGCTGGTCAGAGATGGCTCTTTTGGAGAGTTTCAAAGATGGATTGAATGAAGAGATATATCGAGACTGTAGGAGCATGGGGGTCCCCGATGATTTGGATAGATGGTACATAGTAGCTGAGGATGTGGAGATCGAGCTGAAACGGAGCGAACTCCGAGGAAGGTGGATAGGGGACCAGTCATTCTCTTCCTACCGTAAGGGGGCGCCCAAGATGACTGGCGGGAAGACCGAAATCAAACCCAAGTCAAAGCCCTTCACCTGTTTCAAATGTGGGAAGGAGGGTCACCGAGCGGCCGAGTGTTTCTCCAAACCACTGCCAAAAGCCACTGGGCCCGGCCAAAAGAAAGGCGATAAGATACCCGCCAAAGCCCACGGCACCGCCCTGAAAGGAGAAGTCGTTGAGTTCGCTCCCCGGAACCCGGGTGAGCTGGGAACTCCGACCAACGATGACGACAGCGAGACGGACTCCGACTCCGACACCGACGAACGGGTGAGTCACACGGAAGAACCCTTACTCATCCCCGTAGAAGTAAGGGTGCCCTCCACAGGAACTCACGCACAATTGTTAGCCCTGTTGGACTCAGGATGCACTAGATGCATAATTAGCCCCAAGGTAGTGGAGGAAATGGGACTGAGACTGAAAACTTTAAAAAGACCCATTGCATTTTGTCAATTAGACGGGTCGATTGCAGGAGGGGGCCCAGCTAGTTTTATGACCGAACCCCTTGAACTGCAGTTGGGGAATCATATAGAGAAGCTCAGCTTTATTGTAGCCCCTGGAATGGAAAGACCCCTCATTTTAGGACAGCCCTGGCTTCGTAAATGGAATCCACGAGTAAATTGGAAGACAGGGGTCCTGCACATCTGTACGGCAGAACCGACTCCAGAAAAGGAAGCCCCCCCCAAGGGACAACATAAGGCCGGAAAGGGTGGCAGTAGCCATTAATTATATTGAGGGAGAAGAAAAAATTCCTAAAGAATATTGGGACCTCAAGGAAGTGTTTAGCGAAAAGGCATCAGATGCCCTGCCTCCCCACAGAGCCACTGACTGCACCATTGAAATTCTCCCTGGGGTGAAGCTTCCCAAACCAAAAATTTACCCCATGACACCTCGGGAATTGGGGGAATTGCGGAATTTCATCGATAAAAACTTAGAACGTGGATTCATCGAACGAGCCAAACCCAAGGTGGCAGCGCCAGTGATGTTCCGCGAAAAGAAAGATGGCTCCTTCAGATTAGTAGTTGATTATAGAAACATGAACGCCATTTGTGTAGAAAATATCTACCCCCTCCCACTCATGAAGGACATGTTAGCCCATTTAGGGAAGGGAAATTTTTTTACCAAACTTGATTTAAGAGAGGCATACTACCGAGTGAGAATAAAAGAGGGAGATGAATGGAAGACAGCATTTAATTGCCCACTGGGATGTTTCCAGTTTAGAGTACTCCCTTTTGGACTACAAGGAGCCCTGGCTATATTCATGCAGTTGATCAACAAAGTGTTGCATGAGCACCTATATAAGGGGGTTTTGGTCTATTTGGACGATATTCTAATTTATTCTGACAACATGGCCGACCATGTACGACTGGTTCAAGCGGTCTTGAATAAATTCAGAGCAGCTGAACTCTATGCCAAACTTTCTAAATGTGAGTTCCACCAAGACAAAATCGACTATCTTGGATATCGTATATCGCATGAAGGAATAGAGATGGACCCGGAAAAGGTCCGGGCCGTGATGGAATGGGCCGCACCACGCACCCGTAAACAATTACAGAGTTTCTTAGGGTTTGCAAATTTTTATAGACAATTTATCCCCTCTTTCGCAAAAATCGCACTGCCAATTACAGACTTTTTTTTTTTAATTTGATTTATATGCCGCCCTTCTCCGGAGACTCAGGGCGGCTTACAATGCGTTAAGCAATAGCCTTCATTCTTTTGTATATTTTATACAAAGTCAGCTTATTGCCCCCACAAATTGGGTCCTCATTTCACCTACCTTATAAAGGATGGAAGGCTGAGTCGATCTTGAGCCTTGGAGAGATTCGAACCAGCAGAAATTGCAGGCAGCTGTGTTAATGACAGGGTGCACCAAACCACTGTACTATCAAGGCTCTTTGCTAAAAACCAAAGGGGAAGTAAAACCCAAACCCTCGAAACCACTAGAATGGACTATGGAATGTCAAGCTGCTTTCGAGAAACTGAAACGACTGTTTGCAGCTGAACCAGTGCTCAAACACCCCGACATGGAACAACCTTTTGTAGTACAAGCTGATGCTAGCGACGTCGCTGTAGGAGCAATACTCTTGCAAAAGAATGAGAATGGGATATTACAACCCTGTGCTTACACATCCCGTGAACTATCAGACACGGAAAGGAGATGGGCCATATGGGAGAAAGAAGCGTTTGCAGTTAGATGGGCGCTGTTAACATGGAGACAATTTTTAGAAGGGGTGAAACACCCTTTTGAGGTGTGGACTGATCATAAGAATCTAGAAGCACTGAAAACACCATGCAAACTATCACCAAAACAGGCTCGCTGGGCCCAACACTTCAAGCGGTTCAATTTTACTCTACGTTACCTTCCTGGTGGGAAAAATTTCATGGCGGACGCACTTTCCAGAGTGCCACAGTACAACAGCATCAAGAAGGAATTGGTTCAACCAATGATCCCATTGACACAGTTAGTGACACCTGTCACTACCAGAGCTCAGAGTAAAACCGAACCAGAACTCTCGGGAGATTTACTTGAAAAATTGCGAGAAGCTCTAAAAACCGACGAGTGGTTTAAGAATCACTCGAATGAATGCACACTTCGTGACGGACTAGCTTGGGTGGGATCAAAGTTGTATGTTCCAGCCACTTTAAGAATAATTGTATTAACATATGCTCATGATGCTAAGGCTGCAGGACACTTTGCGTTTGTCAAGACTCTGCATCTTGTTAAGAGACAGTTTTGGTGGCCTGCACTTAAAAAGGACATAGAGGCAGCTAGCTGTCCAGTCTGTGCCTCGGCTAAAAGACCTCCAGGGAAACCCCCTGGATTGTTGCAAGGTGTGGCTAGACCGAACGCCCCATGGAAGGAAATATCTATGGATTTTATTGTAGATTTACCAAATAGTGAGGGCTGCACTGTTATTTGGGTAGTGACTGATTTGTTTTCCAAACAAGTACATTTCATCCCTTGCTCGAAGATCCCTTCAGCAAAAACTCTCGCAAAATTGTTCATTCGGCAAATTTACCAACTACATGGATCTCCGAAAAGAATAATTTCTGACAGGGGGTGCAATTTACTTCCAGTTTCTGGAAGGAGTTTTTGAAATTGATAGGTTCAGCACAGGGGTTAAGCTCCAGTCACCACCCTCAGACAAATGGGGCCTGTGAAAGAACCAATGGGGTACTCGAGCAATACCTGAGGTGTTACATAAATTACCAACAAGACAATTGGGTAGACTTGTTGCCATTTGCAGAAGTGACATATAACAATTCTGTACACAGCAGCACCGGATTCACCCCTTTTAAGGTCGCATCGGGCCAGGATTTTGTACCCATTCCCGAGTTACCACAAGATGATCCTCAAAATCCTTCCTTGATGGATTGGATCGAACAGCTAAAGAGCACATGGGCGGTGACTCGGAAGGCATTAGATGAGGCACACCGGGCTCATAAGGCTCAAGCCGATAAGAAAAGGTCCCCAGCTCACAAGTATAAAGTGGGTGATAAAGTCTATTTGTCGACCAAATACCTACAGACTACCCAAAAGTCCAAAAAGCTGGGGCCTAAGTATGTGGGACCATTTCAGGTGATTCGGTTGATTAATCCAGTAACAGTTGAATTGGAATTGCCAAAAACCTTGAGACGAATACATCCTGTATTTCATGTTAGTTTATTGAAACCTGAACACTCATCTCTTTTAAGGGCTGATCAAAGCACCCCTCCAGTTCCCATTCTCATAGAAGGGGAGCAACATTTTGAAGTTAAAGAAATTTTGGACTCGAGAAAACACCATGGTAAAATCCAATATCTGATTGCCTGGAAACATTTTCCTTTATCGCAGGCTGAATGGGTGAATAAACAAGATGTCCGAGCTCCCAAGAAAATACAGCAGTTCTATACCAAATACCCAGATAAACCATAATTATTGTATATATTCTGTTTCTCTCTCTTTTCTTTCCCTTTACTTAGGAATAACATCTCTTCTGCAAGGGGGGCCGAATGTCAGCCTCAGCTTTTCCTGCTTCAGCTGCCATAAGAAACCGGGGAGGGATTAGTTATGAAGCTAGGGGGGGGGGGGGGAAGGAACAGGAGAGGGTTTTTTTTTTCTTTTCTGGTAGGATGTGTCTTCATGAGAAAACGAAACTGAATCTTCAAACGGAGATGGCTGACCAACTGCCCTACATTCCTGATGAATGACGCTGCCAGACGTGTTGCCACCTGACCTTTGGAAGACCTTTGGATTGGCTGATGATTTATGAACAGGAGGGGGGGAGAAGCTTAGTAGATGCATTTCGCGCATTTTGCTCAGTTCCAGCTTTTCCTGGGTTGTTATAATTTCATATTCAGTAAAAGTACCAAATTCTTCAAAATGCTTGAGTTTGGGGTTTTCTTTCCTGGATACTGAAGGAAGCATACCTGACACTTCTACTCTACTGTTCTTAAAGAGAGATCACCATCCCCACGTACATCTACAGTGTTGGAGATAAAGGAGAGTGATAAGGAGAAGCAACTTCAGCAAGAGATGGGAGAGCAGTTTAAGTAGGTGGAGCCAGTGGAAATGCAGGGTGCTACAGGAGGTTTTCTGGAGGAGCCCCTGTTAGAACCTTCTCCAATTTTGCCCATAAGAGATGAGGCTTTGGACCTGGCTCGGATGGCTGAAGCCAAAGACCAGCGTATAACTCATGCAATTTCTAAGCAACTTAAAGAAAAGCAACAACAGGAAAGACAATACAAAAAGGGAGCTAAGAGTACTACACAAGGAAGCGAAGCCATGGGGGGAGCAAAATCAAAGATTTCGGAAGATATTCAGCAATTCTGCTCGTCGCTTCAAAAAGATGCAGATGACAATTAAGTTTTTATCTTGGAATGTGAATGGACTGAATTCACCACAGAAAAGGAAGAAGTTATTTACATATTTGAGACAATTTAATAATGATATAATTTGTCTACAAGAAACTCATGTCAGAACACAAGATCAAAAATATTTGATAAATTCAAAATTAGGAACACATTTTATAGCTTCATCTTCGGAAAAAAAGAATGGTGTGGTCATTTATGTAAATAAAAGACTGTCAGCTAAAATTATAGAAGCAGATGAAGGCGGCAGGTTTATAGCAATTGAACTGCATACAGTAAACGGCCAAATTCTTTTGATTGGAATTTATGCTCCTAACCAACAACAGGATCATTTTATAAAACTTTGCACACTAAAATATTGCAATGGGATTATAGATCTATTTTAATTATGGGGGATTGGAATGGAGTAATTGATTCCAAATTAGATAAAAAGAGCCTGGCGAAGTCAAGGATTAGACTACCACAGACTTTTTTCGACATGAAAGAAGATTTGGAATTAAAAGATATCTGGAGAATACATAATCCAAAAGAATTGGACTATACTTTTTTCTCTGATAGACATAGTTCTTTCTCTAGGATTGATTTTATTTTATTATCAGATGATTTACTTGTTAAGACAAAAAGAACAAAGATTTTTCCAAGAACTTTAACCGACCATAGTTCAGTATGGATAGAAATTGAGACTGAAAAGACTGAGAGAAGATCATGGAGATTAAATGAAAACTTGTTTAGATATGAAAAAAATATAATAGAACTTAAAAAGCAGATGAAAGGATTTTTTGAAATAAACTTGAATAAGGGTACCCCAATTGAAATTGTGTGGGATGCGAGTAAAGCGTATATGAGAGGGGTACTCATTTATATGAATTCTAAACATCAACTGAATCGACAAAAGAAAAGATCTGAACTGGAAGTAAAAATAAAGAAAAAAGAACAGTTACTTATTAAAAATCCAACAGATGAAAGAATACGTGGTGCTATAAAACTTTTGAAAGATCAATTCCAAATGCTTATAGCGGAACAAGCTGCAACAAATTTACAATATGCAAAGCATAATACATTTTGTAATGCCAATAAACCAGGCAGATGGTTGGCCTATACATTAAGGAAGAAGCAGAGTATGCGGACTATTGATAGTATCGATATTGGAGGGAAAGAAATTTCTCAACAAAAATTAATTAAAGAAGTCTTTGTAGATTATTGTACCAAATTATACGCTAAAGATGATACACAGAATGGACTTATAGAAAAATATTTAGAAAATAAAAGAGTCATAAAAATTACCAAACAACAAAAGGAAAGAATGAATCATCCTATAACAGTAGAGGAGATAATTGCAGCAATTAAACAATTGAAAACAGCTAAAGCTCCTGGAACTGATGGCTTGACTGCAGTGTATTATAAAACTTTGCAAGCAGAAATGGTGGAACAACTTAGAGATTTATTTTGTAATATACAACAAGGGGGTAAAATACCCCCATCATGGAAAACAGCTTATATTTCTTTGATACCAAAAGAACAAGTAGGTCCTAAAAAACCGGAGAACTATAGACCAATATCTCTTCTGAATAATGATTATAAAATTTATGCAAAAGTACTAGCCAACAGGTTGATGCCAGTAATTCAAGAAGTGATTCATGATGATCAAGCGGGATTTATAGAGGGCAGATATATAAAGGACAATGTAAGGCAAGTTATAGATTTATTGGAATATCTTGAGAAGAATAAACACATCCTTGCAGTGCTGGTTTTCTTGGATGCGGAGAAGGCCTTTGATAGAGTGGACTGGAATTTTCTATTAAAGACTTTAAAAAAGATGGACTTTGGGGATCAATTTATACAGGCGGTTTCAGCAATTTACCAAGAGCAAAAGGCACAGATTATTATTAATGGAAGTTTGACAACAGACTTTAATATTGAAAAAGGAACAAGACAGGGTTGTCCGTTATCCCCATTGTTATTTATTTTAACACTAGAAGTCTTGTTGAATACAATACGGGATTCGAATATCTTGAAAGGTATAGTGATAAGGCAAGAGGACTACAGAATAAGGGCATTTGCAGATGATCTGGTTGTTACCCTGACACAGCCGATGGAATCAATAATCCAGATGAAAGACATTATAAAAGACTATGGTACAGTATCAGGATTTAGACTGAACCAGAAAAAAACTAAGATGATAGTTAAAAATATGACACAAGATCGAAAACACGAACTTGAAAGGAGGGCAGGTTTTGAGATTGTACCAAAGGTTAAATATCTAGGAGTTCAGGTTGCAAAATCAAATATGTAACTGTTTCAAAATAATTATGAGGTGTTGTGGCGAGATGTAAAGAAAGATATGGAGACTTGGAAAAAACTGCAGCTGTCTTTACTTGGAAGAATAGCAGCAGTTAAGATGAACATTTTGCCAAGATTTCTTTTTTTGTTTCAAATGATTCCGGTGCTTAAAAGTGATAAACAACTGAAAGAATGGCAAAGTGGAGTGAATAAGTTTGTCTGGAACGAGAAAAAACCGAGAGTGAAATTGAAAATTATGCAAGATGTTCCAGAAAGGGGAGGTCTTAAACTTCCAAACCTACAGTTATATTATGAAGCAGCAGCTTTGACTCAAGCAAGCGATTGGTTTGGAAGGAAAAAGACTGGAATATTGAATATAGAAAGTTTTGATCTTGAATTTGGATGGCATGCTTATTAATTTTATGAAAACAAAGTGGATAAAGTATTTAAAAGCCATATACTTAGAGACTCTTTGATGAGAGTTGGAAGAAGCACCAATTCAAATGGGATTATAAAATACCGCTATGGCTGGATCTTGGTCATATCATGTGGAATACAAATATAATGTCACTCGGGGGGGGGGGTTATATAAAGAAGTTCTTTCTACAGATGCGGGCAGATGGCAACTGAAGACATTAGAGACACTGTTGGATGAAGGGATTAATTTAACTTGGTTACAGTATAATCAACTTCAACTGAGATGGAAAGAGGACCAAAAAACTGGTATTATGTTGCATGAGGAAGAATTGGTTAGACATATAAAAGAGAAAGGTCCAATGCATATTAAAAGGCTTTATAATGTTTTGTTAGAAAGGGATTCAGAAACTGAATTGGTTAAAGATTGTATGATTAAGTGGGCACAAAATTTTGCAGAACCAGTGATGTTGGAAACATGGGAAAAAATTTGGGTTCAGAATGTTAAATTCACACAGTCGCAGAATTTGAGGGAAAATTTTTATAAAATGTTTTACAGATGGCATTTAGATCCTAAGAAATTGTCGTGTATGTATCCTAATGTTCAGCCAAAATGTTGGAGATGTGATTGCTTAGATGCTACATATTATCATGTTTGGTGGACTTGCAAGAAAGTTAAGGCTTTTTGGATAAAAATTTGGTGGGTCATGCAGAATGTTTTGAGGAAAAAAATTCAATTTTCTCCACAATTGTTTTTATTGGGTATAGTTAAGGGTTTTACATTGGGTGAAACTAAGTTGATATTGTATATGATAACAGCAGCGAGATTATTGATAGGTAAACTCTGGAAAAATGAAGCTTTGCCCACTATTGAAGAATGGACTTTGAAGATGGCCAGTTTCGCAGAGATGGCGAAGATATCAGCATATTTAAAAGATCGCTCACAAGAGACTTATGAATGGGAATGGAAAAAGTGGATAGATTATGTGCAGAACAAATATCAAACTAGGAAG
Organism: Arizona elegans; assembly: GCA_022577455.1. Lineage (NCBI taxonomy): Eukaryota > Metazoa > Chordata > Lepidosauria > Squamata > Colubridae > Arizona > Arizona elegans. The sequence continues at coordinate 60,531,529 of JAKOOJ010000004.1, forward strand.
TATCAAATAGCTTTTAACTGAAAATGTTATATTAAGAAAGAAATATTTCAATTTTGTGAAGATGAAAAATTATATGGGGGATGGAGGGGTTCAAGTTTCATATAAAGGGTTTTTTTTTTTGATGGGAGTATATTTTGTGGAAGTCCGGGGGGGAGGGGAGGGTTAGGGGGGGTTAGGGAGGGTTAGGTTGGGGACTTTGGGGTGGGTTGGGGGGGGAAATGGGGTGAAAATGTAATTGTAAAATTTTTGCAATAAAAAAATAATAATTAGTGATTGGATTAACTCAACAGAAGAAAGAATATTGAACATTGAAGGATATGATTTGTTATATGGCTGGCATGCTTACTTATTATATGATAAAAAGGTGGATAAGACCTTTAAAAGCCATATATTAAGGAATGCCTTGTTACGAGTTTGGAAAAAGAATCAATATAACTTAAATTATAAGATACCTATATGGGCAATACCCAGACATGCGATAGAGAATATAAGCGTAGAACAAAAGCAAGAGGTGATTACTTATAAAGAGCTTCTCAAAATGGAAGGGGGTGTATTGCAGTTAAAATCTTTAAATGCACTAAAAGAAGAAAGAATAATTCAAACTTGGTTTCAGTATGGTCAGTTGCAAGCTAGATGGAAAGAAGATCAGAGAATTGGTATCATGCAGAACAAGGGAAATTTGGTAAAACAAATTAGAGACCAAGGTCAAATGCATATAAAATGATTATATAATGTATTGATAGAAATAGATTCAGAAACGGAATTAGTTAAGGATTGTATGATAAAATGGGCACAAAACATTCAGGAACCAATAATGATGGAAACTTGGGAAAAAATATGGGTTAGAAATGTAAAATTTACACAAGCACAAAATTTAAGAGAAAATTGTTATAAAATGTTCTATAGATGGCATTTAGATCCTAAAAAGTTGGCTTGTATGTATCCGAATTTACAATCTAAGTGTTGGAGATGTGATTGTGATGATGCCACTTATTATCATATATGGTGGACTTGTAAAAAAGTTAAAGCATTTTGGATTAAAATATGGTGGATTATCCAAAATATTCTTAAAAAGAAGATAAAGTTTACTCCACAATTGTTTTTGCTGGGTATAATTACAGACTGTACGGTTATAGAGACTAAATTGATTTTAAATTTAATAACTGCAGCTAGACTTTTGGTGGCGCAATATTGGAAGAAGGAAGATTTGCCTACTATTGAAGAATGGACATTAAAAGTAGCGAATCTGGCAGAAATGGCAAAGATTTCAGCATTTTTGAAAGGTCACTCACAAGAAAGATATATATCAGAATGGAGAAGATGGATTGATTATATTCAAAACAAATATCAGACTAAAAAGTATCAAATAGCTTATGAATGAATAGAAAAATTAAGAGTATTTATATTTTGTTAAGTAAAAGGGGAGTTAAAGTGTGAAGGGGGGGATAGGAATCTTTAGTTAATTAGCTTAGTTTAGCATATGATTGTTAATTGTTATACCCTGTATTTTGTTCTGGGAAGTTCGAGGGGGTGGGGGGGTAAGGAAGGGAAGGGGGGGATGGGGAAATAAATAAATTGTAATTTTTTTTCTTTTTGTAAAACTCTTTAATAAATAAAAAAGAAAGAAAGAAAAGAGACCACACCAGCTCTTTGTTGAAGGGAAAGGTTTATTGCGCAAGGTTCAGCAGCGATAGCTCAAGCAAAGTCTGAACCCCAAAGGGCTGTTATACACAGGTTTACATACTTTTTCAACCCGGATATACAATCGGGATATTAGCTATGCATGATTACCATATAAGAATATAACATACCAGTTTCCTGCCTGGGTGGACCGGATATAGTGATCTGTCTTATGCTACATTGTATTGTGCCTTCTTGACATCGTTCTATTTTACCAGAGGCTTTCTAGGAGCTTGGGGAGGGAAAAATGGTCTTCCCCCGCCCCTGGAGGACCTCTGGAGGCTGGAAACGGCCCGTTCCCATGGCCCGGAAGGCCTGTTTTTCACCCTCCCCAGGCTCCACAGCCTTTATAGGAGCCTGGGGAGGGTGAAAATGGCCCTCCGGAGGCTGGAAACTGCCCGTTTCCCAACTTCTGGTGGGCCCGGAAGGCCTGAAAATCAGCTGGCTGGTGTGTGCATGTGTGCTGGAGCTGAGCTAGGACAACGCTTGCGTTCCCACAAATATGGCTCCATGTGCCACCTGTGGCACGTGTGCCATAGGTTCACCATCATGGCTCTAGTGTTTGTTTCAATTTTTTTTTAGACGTTTTATTACATTTTTCTTTTACATACATATTTTATGAACAGAGTTTTGATTGAGTCACATCTTTTACAACTTATGACATAATTATATGTTGATTTTTATGATCTATTCCAATCTTTTTTGTCTTTTCCAAGTACAATTTACATATTTCATTTTCTGCCATGATATTCTTTTTCTCTACTTTTTAATCTTATCTTAATCTTTTCTTAATACATAATATATAAACAGTATCACCATCTGCCCTTCAAATCCTAATTTCTTAGCATTGCTTCAATTAATTATCTTATTTCTCCATTTATAAAGTATATTTCTTATAATTCAAATTTTTTGATTATAAACAGTAAACTTCATCTTATTCAATTCTTATATTGCAACCCTTTAACTTGACTGATATTCCACATCTTAGCCCTTAATTCCTGATTTCTATTATAGCATCAATTATTTTGTTCCATCATTTATAACATATTATTTCAAAATCCCCATCACACTTTTTTTTGTATCTTAATTTCAATTATTTTCATAATTAAACCTAATTACCACTTCATATTTCATCTGCTGTTCCATTTACAATTTACAATATACTTCATCATATTTACTTTTTACATTCACAATTGCTAATATTAATACAGTTCCCTTAGATCTATTAATATATACCTTATTTCCTTTCCTCCTTTCTGCTATTCTTCCCCTTTTAACCATTTTCTCCTGGTCTCTCCAGAATTCCACTTCTTAATGATTTGCTCTTTTCATCCCATTTTCTTATCTTCTTCTTTTTTTATTTTTATATTTATTGTATCTTTTGTCCTGAATCCTTTCTCTAACTTTTGAGTCCAACAGTCGCATAATTTGACCCCCCCGCTATTACCTAATCTTTTTCCATTTCCTTTTCTTCCCTTAGATTGCTTTTTTAAAGAAAATATTCCCCCATCTATTCTTTTTTTGCCACTGTAAATCCCAGTGTAATCATCTAACATTTTGCCTTCAATTCTTTTTCCTTCAATATTATTCTCTTGTTTCTCATTTATATTCTCTTTTTCCTGTTTTATGTGCTCTAACGTTTATTTTTATTGCCCTTTGATTCACACACATTTTTAAACATCTCACTTAATTCCTCACACATCCAAGACTCCATATTATTAATTTAAAAAATTATTAGTATTTCCACTTATATTTAAGATTTTAGTCCATATAGTCTCTTTTTTATTTCCAAATAATATCCAGTACAGATGTTTGTCCAATCCACTCCAATTTAAAGCTTTATTATTGTCCACCACCTTTAGAAGTCGAGACCAAGCAGTTTAAGACAAAACAAATAATCCTTAAGATTTCCCACAGTTCTTATGGTGACCAAGGTCACTGTTGCAATTTCCTTGAATTCTCAGGTCAATTGTTGTAGTGCTCTTTTTCCACCAGCAGATGTCTCTCTCCAATCCACAATTCTCAGAACAACAAAGTATCCAGTTTATAAAAGTATTTTAAATTCACATAGAAAATACTTTCTCTCAAATTGCTTTTATCCTTCTATTGTTTTTAATTTATCCAAAGTCAATTTTAAATCCAATTGTAAAATTTCCTTTCTTGGGCTTTAATATTTTAACCTCCTCTTTGTTCTTCCTTCATACTTCAAAACTGTCAAAATTCTTTCAAATCATCATTAAAAAATACCTTCCCTCGGGTTTCCTTTTCTTATATTAGTTTTAGTTTCTCCAAATCCAATTTTAAATCCGAATATAAAGTTGTCTTTTCTGGGCTTCAGTACTTTAACTTCCTTTTTGTTCTTCTCCCTCCATTAAAATTCCCAAGTGCCAATTAGCCACTCATTTCCTCCCTGGGATCTTTTGGGGTTTTTTTAAAAGAAAATTTCCTTTTTTACCTGTGAGTTGACCAATCACTCACCCAGTACCAGTACTCTGTTCAAACACTGCTCCTGCACAAAATCTTATTCCTGTTGCCCCAGCTTCAAAGCGGTCATTTTTCATGGCCGCTGACTGCGCCGTCAGATTGAAGAGCTGCCTCTAAACCTACGAGGAACTTGCCTGTTCCTCTTGGTCATCCAAGGCACCTCTCCTTCACCATCCCTACAAGACTGTTCCAGTCCGATGATCCCCCAACAGCGGTTTGTCTGGCTGGATTTTTGCCAGGCTCATTGGAGCCTGCTAATTTCCAGCCAGTCTCACCATGACATTTCTGGTTTCTCCGTGTCAATGTTCTTAAGGAATATATTAGTAAATCAATATAATCACAATCACTCTTTAGCATACTCTCCAATCTGCTTCAGAGATTGCCTGATATTAAGGAACTCTAAGGATTAAAGTAGCATTAAACTAGCAACTTGAAGGATTAAGCTCTAAGGATCAGGAATCAGGTGGTCAGGACATGCAAATAAGCCCATAATTGGTTGTGCTGATTAATGACTGTTTACCCTGAAGAAGGCAATTATCACAACTAAATTCCATAGCTTCTGAGTAGCAGTATTAAAGAAAAGTAGTTATTTTGAACTATTTTCATAGTAGGTTTGCAGAACAGTTATAATATATGGTTACAGACAAAGGAATAATGACTTACTGGAATGTATTCTTACTGACTTCTGGTGATTTTTAGTACTAACCTCAGTATCCCTCTTGATCACATGTTAAAGCCCTGCATAGTTTGGATGAATGCTATTTGGAGAATGATTCTTTTTATATTACCTCCAGCTCATTAAGACTCAATAAGTTTTTTGATAGAACTTATAGAATAAACTTCTGGTGGGCAAAGCAAAGGCAATTGCCTAGAGATGTGGTGATCTATTTTACAGATAAAGAAATTAGGAATAATATTGTGCAGAACTCTTTTAATTCCAATTTGCAATTTCATGGAAGAAAGATTTGGATTTTCAAGGAGCTCACGCCCAAGATGTTAATGGAGAGGAAGAAATTTGGCTTTTTAGTGACTGAATTAAAAAAAAGAAATATCCTATTCAGGTGGGACATCCCAGTTGGTTTAATATTGAGATATCAAGGCGTAAGATATCAATTGCACACTGTTGAAAAAGCGGAAGATTTTTATCAAAAAATTCTAAAAATGAATTTAACACCTTTAGGCATAATACAGGATAAGCAAAAGGAGTTGGAAATAAAAGGAAAACATCAAATTACAGAGGCTGTGATGGATAAATTGTCTTTGGACTCCCTGGAGACCCCAGCTGGACTGTTTATAAATAAGAGAGCAGTGTCATCCGAACCCAAGGTGATGAATCATCAAGTCACAGACAAGTGCGCAAATCAATCAGTTGATATACAAGTGACGGAGAAGAAAGATGAGATGATAAAATTAACCCAACAAGAACAATCCACAAAGCAGAATGAAAATCAACCAGCAGATATACAATTGGTAGGCAAGAAAAGAGGATGGAAATTCAACCCGAAAAAGAAAAAGAAAAGAAACAGATCTTATAGAAACAGCAATTTCTAAACTAAGCAACAGTGAAGCCAGGCGCTTTAAAAAATGAATGAATATTAGAAAAGATAGTGGCGGCGAACAATTGTCTGATACTATCCTGAGGATTGTGGCAGATCTCTGCAAGGCCATGATTTTGGGATGTGGAAAGAGCCTCACTTTGTTGGATTTGAATCATCTAATTTTTTCTTATTTACCTTTTTTTTCTCTTGGAAATATATTATAACTACTTTGAGTTATAAGGCAGGAGAGTTTTGCCGGGGCATGCAGAAGATCTGGATGTTACTCAGTAGGATGATGGGAATTAACAATCCTGATGAATACCACAACTATAACTATACGGATATATTCATAATTATAATGTCACTCGGGTGGTTGTTTTTACTTTTATACAGGTGTGAGGATATCTACTACTGATGGGGGCAGAAGATGAGTGAAGATTTTGAATAAACTGTTGCACCAGCATGTTACTTTACCCTATTATGGGTGATGGATTTAACAATCTAGTGGAAAGACATCAAAGAAGATATTATATGGATCATAAACTTAAAGTTATTGTCTTTTCTCTTTTTACATAATGAAATGCATATATAGATATGTGTATATCTTAGTAATGTGGGCAGTTGATTATATTTAGAATTGTACTGCATGATTTTGTAGGAATTGAAGGGTTGAAATAGGTTAGTTTACTGATTGTTATAAAATGGGATGCATATATAGAAATGTGTATATTTTAGTAAAGTGGGTAGTGGATTATATTTAGAATTGTATTGTCTGATTTCAAGTCATATATTTAGAGGAGTGGAGGAAGTGGACAGAATTGAATAAATTTGGTTGCAGGGAGAAGGCCGATTTAAAATGTTATATTAATATATATAAAAGATTAAAGGTTAATTTGTAATAATACTCAATAAGTTTAGGGGAGGAGAAAAAGGGCAGATTACCGTAAAAATGGGAGTTATAAGATTAACAAGTTAAGGGTCAGTATTCCGAGAAGGGATTAAGGGAAAGGGAAGATATTATGTATGTAACTAGTTATGAAATAGCCTATTGTTGTGAAGAAGTCACAGGGGGGGTTGGGTGGAAAGGGTGGGTTAGGGAAGAGGGGGGGGGGAAAAAGGGGGAAAAACTTGTATTTGAAAACTTTTTCAATAAAAAAAAAAGACTCAATAAGTTTTTGCTAAACTTTTTTTTTTTTACTTCAAATTTATATACCGCCCTTCTCCCTAGGGACTCAGGGCGATGTACAGCCAAGTAAAAACACATAAATACATAATACATAATACATAGATTAAGAACAGATTAAAAGGAAATATCTCAATTTGGCCCAAAATTTAAAAAGACAAACGAATTTAAAATCATTTAAAATCATTTAAAAGGATTTGTTAGGCCAGCCCGGCTTGTTGAAAAAGGAAAGTTTTAAGGGAACGGCGGAAGGCATGAAGGTCTTGGATTCTCCTTATCTCTGGGGGCAGTTGATTCCAGAGGGTGGGAGCCTCCACAGAGAAGGCCCTCCCCCTGGGGGTCACCAGCCTGCACCCCGAGGAGGCCCTCTCTGTGGGAGCGCACGGGTCGATGGAAGGTCGTTGGTGGCAGAAGGCAGTCTCAAAGATAACTAGGTCCTATGCCATGGAGCGCTTTAAAGGTGGTAACCAACACCTTGAATCGCACCTGGAAGACCACTGGGAGCCAGTGCAGCTCGCGCAGAAGCGGTGTTATGCGGGAGCGCCATGCAGCTCCCGTAATTACCTGCGCGGCTGCATTCTGGACCAGTTGGAGCCTCCGGGTGCTCCTGAAGGGGAGCCCCATGTAGAGAGCATTGCAGTAGTCCAGGCGAGAGGTGACGAGGGCATGAGTAACTGTGCACACGGAATCCCGATCAAGAAAGGGGTGCAACTGACGAATCAGGCGAACCTGACAAAAGGTCCCCCTGGCTACAAAGTCTCCAAAAACTCGCCCCCGATAGTCAGCGATGGAGTCAGCTGACTATATCGGGATGCCGGGAACCACAGCCACTCGGTCTTGGAAGGGTTGATCTTGAGCCTGTTCTTCCCCAACTTGCCATTAGTTTTCTTGTAACTTACTGTTGAACCTTCTCTATAGCCATTCCATTTGTCAGAATATTGCCTAGATATGATGTACCAGAGACTAGAAGGGGTTAAGTCTTTACAGACATCACATGTGACTATATCAGCCAATGAACTCTTTTATTGGACTCTTACCCAGAAACCACTTGGACATCTTCCCTGTATTTTCTCTCTCTCTCTCATCTATCTCTCAGCAAGACAACACGTGAATTTATCTCTCCTCTCAACATCTGAGTCATACAGTTAGGGTGCAACAGGACACCCTGTTCATTATTGTATGCATGTATATATTTTGTAGATAATAAAACAACTTTTTGAACCTGAAGCTGTATTGACCAAATAACTTCCTCATAGAACCAAATGAGCACGACCATCAATATATATCTGACAAATGGTAGCAGACGATGAAAAATTATTTATTATTATTATTATTTATTTATTTATTTATTAATCAAATTTCTATACCGCCCTACTCCCGAAGGACTCAGGGCGGTGAACAGCCAAGATAAAATACAGATAATACAAATATTAAAAATCCCTTAAAATTATTAAATATTTCGGCCGAAACACAGATTAAAACACCCAATTTATAAAATCACTAATTAAAAAATTTAAAAATTTAAAAGAGGGGAGTTAGGGTTAGGGGAGTTAGGCCAGGCCAGCTTGCTGAAATAGAAAAGTTTTGAGAGCACGGCGAAACGTGCGCTGGTCCGGTCGGGTCTATGAATTTTTTTTGTAAATTTTAAAATCATAGAACGATTTTTCCTAACATGGAATCCTTGAACCTGAACGAATTATCTTTACAAGAGATTGATGCATTAACCATATCCTTAACAAAACAGCACCAATCATTATCCAAAAGAGCCTTGATGGTACAGTGGTTTAATGCACCCTGTTATTAACACAGCTGCCTGCAATTTCTGCTGGTTCGAATCTCTCCAAGGCTCAAGGTTGACTCAGCCTTCCATCCTTTCTAAGGTAGGTGAAATGAGGACCCAGTTTGTGGGGGCAATAAGCTGACTTTGTATAAAATATACAAAAGAATGAAGGCTATTGCTTAACGCATTGTAAGCCGCCCTGAGTCTCCGGAGAAGGGCGGCATATAAATCAAATAAAAAAACAAAACAAAAAACTGTCTATTGAAGCTACGCAGCAAGTACAAGCCTCTTTACGAAAGGACCCAATTTTTTTTTTCTCCTCTTCACCCGAACACTGAAAGAACAGAACCACATTTACAACACCCTTGCTTCGATCTCAATTCTACGCCACCTCATGACTATCATCAAGGACTTCAACCTTCTGAATCCCTTGTCTGTTCCAACCCTATAACTTCAGACCAACTTTTATTTTCTCAAGCTTCTCCAAAACAGCATTTATTTTCTCAAGCTTCTCCAAAACAGCATTTATATCAAGCTATACACGCAACAGGCCTGCTAAATGCAGGCTGGACTCCTCAAAGAACTCTTGAACTGTTGAACCCCCTTTCAACCTCACCAGACCTGGTAAGCAACAATTCAACCCATAGATTCCCAGGCTGACCTTTTAAACACCCATTTTATTAAAAATCCTCCCTCCCCACCTATTGACTTTATTGCTTCCAATATGGCTTCCACCTTCCCTGAAAGCATGGCTTCAAAAATGGCCGACAAAATGGCTGCCCCCACACTCCACCATGTGGTCCACAAAATGGCCGACAATTTATATGACCACACTTTAAACAAAATGACATCTACCACTTCAGACCACAAGGTCTCATCCAACCCCCTTACCCCCATACATCCTACTACCCACTCCACTACTGGAGATATTCAGACTGATTCCCTACCTTCTTCATCCAGAGCACCGAGTTTGAATCCTCCCAATTTTTTTTAAAATTTTCAGAATTTTTCTATTTTTGCCGCCGCTGCAGACCTCCCCATCTATACTGCTGCAGCTGCAGCAGTTGCATATATTTCTACTGATACCAATATTGTTTCCAATGTAAAAAGATCCTTTTCAGTCTTTGCAGCCGCCGCCTCACTTCCCCCCCTTATCGCCGAAGATGCCGCCGCTGCCGCCTCCAACACTACAGATGCCCCGTCCAAACAACAAATTCACACGATTTTTGCAGCTTTTGCATCAAAAGCCAGCCTACCTTCTACAGCAGCCGACGCCATCACAGCAGCTCTTCTGAATCAAACTACAACCACCATCTCCATTATTCCTCCTATTGTTGAATCATCTGCAACATCTTCTCTTACACCAAATGACTCCAATCAACAATCCGACGTTCAATTACCTATCTCTGCTGACAGTAACTCATTTCATCCTTCTATTACTGTAGACTGTAATGATTTAAATATTGAAACTAATCATTCTTTGTCTTTATCTACTAATGTAAATTTATCTTTAGAAATTGAAACTGTTTTGCAACATTTTAAACAATATGGCCCATTACCTTTATCACCAAACTTCAAAAAATTACAAACCTCAGGTAATAATTTCCCTACTTGGAACAAGAAACTCATTTACATCTTTTAAGAGAAGGCACATTTCTTATAATTGAATCTCCCCCTACTAAACCTTGGTCATCTGATTTAACTTTTCTTCACAATAGTGTTTATGCCACTCTTATGTCAACTTTAGAAAGTGATATTGTTCATTCTATACCTACAGGTTTTACTGCACAAGAAGTATGGCAATACTTACCAAACCATTACAACAAACCCTCGCCTGCAACTATCGCTACTCTTGCCGGTGACTTTTATAGCACCATATATAAGCCTGGCACATCTATGGCCAAACATCTTTTCCACCTCGAATCCATGCTAAAACAACTGATTCAACACAATCATCCTGTACCTGAAACTGCCATGATTGGTATCATTTTCAATTCTATTAAACACATTCCTGGTTGGTCAGGATTCATTAATAGTCTCCACTCCTTACCCCCCCACATGTACACTGTCGCTGAAATCAAATCCAAATTAATAGACGAAAATAGAAGACTCTATCATACTGATACACACCCTACTTCTTTTGACCACCCTTTTTACCCTAAACATGATTCCCATCCTTCACATTCTTCACACAAACCATTCTACCAAAACTGGCAGAAACACCCCTCTCAATATCAAAATAATTTTAATTATTGTAACTATAAAGGACATCATCATACCTACAACTCCCATCCTCCACATGGTGACAACACCACCCACACACATGATACAAGGGGATACACCCCTACAGACAAGACTAACAAAAGAAATCATACTATCAAAGAACATACTGAACCTAAAAGATCCATGGCCACTGAATTTTACATTAGAAAGGGTCCCACACACAAAGATTATAAAGACAGAAGGGGACAACATACTGAACAATCTATATATTCTAACTCCGATTCCCAAACATTCGGCATCTTTCCCAACACTCAACAATACCTGTGTGACACCACGCACCTATGGGTCATCGATTCTGGAAGCATACACCATACCACCAATGACAAATCCATATTATATGATATTCACCCAACCAATATTTCAATTACAGCAGCAAATGGTACTTCCAATACAGTTGAATATGAAGGATCTATCTTTATACCCGATATAGGGGAAATTAGTCAAGTGCTCTATACACCTATCTTTGGCCACAATATTTTGAGTACTTCAAAATTAGGTAAAATCAGTTTTAAAGTATCTCTTGATGATCAACATGGTTTTATAAAATCCAAACATGATAACACTATTATTGCTAATATTTCTGTCATTAATGATTTACTTTTCTTATTCCAGATTCATTTACATCATCCTCACCACGACTCAACTACCTCAATCCTCATCGAGACCTGACCCTGACAATCATCCCAACCGTACCCCTGACACCCACCACGAAGGTACCACACCTCACCATACCAATACACATGACACTTCTGAGTCACATAATGACCAACACACCACACCACACCTCTCTCCAACTTCACTCACATCACAAAACCAACGAACCTCAAAAACAAAAATTCAAACTCATATAGGTGAACCTTTACATGATAATTGTGCCCATTTATTACACAGACGTTTAGCACATGCCAATACTGTTGCTGTAGACAATACTCAATTTTTTTCCCAAGGCATATACACTAAGGATTGCCCTATCCAACTTGACTGTGAAATTTGTAAAGCTGCAAAATCAAAGGCAGCCCCAATTCCCCACAGAAGCACCAGACGATCAAAACACATATACGAATTGGTACACGTTGACATTGTAGGCCCTTTTCCACTTTCTTTGGGCAAACGCAAATACTTTTTGAACTTAGTCGATGATTTCAGTCATTTCAGAATATCTATACCCTTACTGAAAAATCTCAAGCATTCCAAAAAATAAAAATTTTTTACACTGTCATACAAAACCAACACAACATCAAATTAAAGAAAATTCAAACAGATTGTGGAGCCGAATTCACATCTGTACAATTTCAAAACTGGATTGACTCCAAAGGCATTATACACTACAAAACATCTCCTTTTACCCCCCAGCAGAATGGGATTTGTGAAAAAAAATGAAATATTACAGACCATGATGCGCAGCGTCATGTTAGATGCTGATGTACCCCTTAGCTATTGGGCAGAAGCCCTTGCATATGTCAATTACACTTCTAACCGCACATGGAATAAGGTTATTAACCAAACGCCCTACTTTCTTGTATATGGCACTCAACCACACCTCACACATCTTTGTGTTTTTGGCTGCTATGCATACATCAATATCCCCAAACCACTCAGACGGAAGGGGAATGAGGTGTCCAAAAAATTACGTTTCATAGGATATGCACCAGGTTCAAAAGCATATTGATTCATAAAAAACAACAACACAGTAATAATTTCCCGTTCAGCCACATTCATAGAAAACCACAACTGGACCAAAATACACTCAAATGACTCATACGTATTAACCCAAGAAACAAATACATTAGATACACCACAGAGAATTCAACATGTACAAACAACAACACCAAAAGTTACACCACGAACAAACAACACAGATACACAACTACCAATCAGAAAATCCAAACGAATTACACAAGACATCCCACCTAAAAGATTTGACGTGAACAATGTGACACAGACAAACCAAATACCCATCACTCCAAAAAATTTTAAACAAATGCTCCAATTACCGGAATCAGAACAATTAAAATGGTGGGATGCTATGTCCAAAGAAATGGACTGTTTAATAAATTTAAAAGTATTCACAAAAACAACACCTCCACAACACAAACACCCAATTGGCACTTGATGGGTTTACAAAATTAAAACATTCCCTGACAACACATATCTATATAAAGCACGCCTCGTAGCCCAAGGTTTTGCCCAACGTTTTCCCGAAGATTATGATGAAATTTACTCCCCCAGAGTAAAACCAGAAAGGGTAAAAACGGCACTGACTTCAGCCATTGTCTCAAATCAAGAAGTCTACCAATTTGGACTTCCGGTTGGTGACTTGCGGCGATATGGTGTCGAGTGAGTGATCGCTACTTCCCGACACCCTTTATCACCCGTTTTGGGGACCCCTTTGGGGGCGCAGGTCCCGGAGAGCCCTGCGGACAAAAGAGAGAGCCAGGCGAACGAGAGTGTGGGGCGCAAACACCTCTCGCAAGACCGGGTGGTTCTGTCGATCCAACGTGGTGAGCTGGTCATCTGATGGCGGGCCTGAAGCCGCAATAGCCAGCAAAAGGATGGGAGCTAAGTAGAAGATCTGGTCGCCGTGCTAGATCTGACATCGCATTTTCCATACCTTGGGGCGATTTGGCGTTGAGAGAGGAGGTCGGCAGAGTCGGGAGAGGACTGCTGTGCGAGGCGGTGACGGAGAGCGCAGAGCAGAGCGGATCGTAGTGGCGGAGACCCGACAGGTTGACTTGAGATATGCAGGGAGCAGATCGCTTCTATAAAGAACTCTGGAGAGCGTAGTGAGAGGGAGAAGGAAACAAGTATTGATGTGACTGGTGCTGTGATTGATAAGTGAGGAGGAAAGTGAGCAAGAGATTGATCTACTGAACTTCTTTTTTGAGTGCTTCAGTGGAACAGGAAGAGTGGCCATTATTGAACTGAAGGAGTGAGACAGCAGAGGATTGACAAGAAGACAATCTAGCAGTGAGATTTACCATAGAGAAGTGTCAGAACTTGTCGGAACATATTAGGAGCGGAGAGAAGAAGGCTTACGATCTTGCAGTCACTATTATTTACCCATAACTAAAGGAAAAGTAAGAAGAAAAAAGAAAAGAAAAAAGAAAAAAGAAGAAGAAGAAGATCTTTATACTTTTACTATATACATTATATTATATACACAAATTGTGATACTCTGATCTTCATTCTCCCCTTTATTCTTTTGAGTAATTGGGTTTTCAATATTTGAATTTTGGTTCTTTGGTTAAATAATAATAATATTAATAAGAACTACAAATTGTTAAGGAAGATAGGGAATATAGAATATAGAAATTAATTATTGATCTTATTTTGCTGTCATTAGATATATTTATATATAAGGATCCAGATTCATAATTAATCAATTAATTAATTAATTTATAGCATTGATTATATTTTTACATATTTATCTAGTTATATGTATCTATTTTAGTATATTTATTCTAAATATACTAAATATAATATTTAATAACTTATTTATATCAATTCCATATACTAAGGCTTGAACTTAGCTATATAAGAATTATAGGTAGTGTTTATTAACTTATTTATAATAATTTTTTATATTGAGGTTTGAATATAGCTATATCGAATTCATAATACTTACTGGGAGATATAGGTATAAAACTCTTGGCTTATATGTGAGAATTGATTTGGAATTTGGCAGTGTGATTTAACTCATAGGTCTTAAACAATCAAGGAAGTTTGAGAATTTTGTTGTGTTATAAAGATTTGATTTGAGAAAGATAGTTTGATGAATTGATCTTGTCTAGTGAAGATAGCAAACCTCTTGAATAGGTTTAAGAAGAGGAATTAATAGAGGAAATAGGGGCAAAACCAACACGCTTCCGGCATGTTCCAAGATGGTGGCGGTCGGCTGAGCTCCGCAGAGGAGATGGAGAGGTCGCTGGTGTCGGGGGTCTTCGGGAGCCGCTTTAACTATCTGTGGCTCCAGTCCCAATGAGGGGAATGCCCGCCCTGCCTGCTGAGGGCTTTTTCGCCCTCCGGAATATCAGGGCAGGGCAGGACGCGCTGTTTGAAGCTGCCGCGGGAGATGGGCGGCGGCCTGCTGAAAACAACTGTTTTCCAGCTTGTCAGCGCCGGGAGGAGTGGAAGCCGGAGCGTTCGGCGGCGGTCAGCGTTGCTATGCGGTGGCGGCGGCTTGGACGTGCCCTTCATCCCCTCGCCCCTCACGGATCTCTGGGACGCTCTCCGGATGTTTTTCGGGGGTCCTGGAGGCGCCATGGGGAGCCCAGGGTGCCAGTTGCAAGCCGGCGGCGGCGGTGGTGGCGGCGGCAGCGGCGGCGGAAGGCAATGGCAGCCACGGATCATCCGGCTGAGGAAAGAATTTGCAGCAGGTGGATGGGGGAATACGGACAGCCTTGCCTTGCCCTCAGGATTACCATCTGCTCTTCTTTGAGCCTTGACCCCTGTTATCCGGGGTTTGTTTGTCATCAGAGCTGAGACTGGGGATTTGGGGTGTCTTGGGACAGGAGAGGCGGGAGGCTGACCAGGGCTTTATTGGTCGCCTCAGGTGGCTTCTCCTCCCCCCCTTCTTCCCCCAGGTATGTGTGGGTGTTGGCCTTTGATGGCCACCCACCCTTGGACTTGGACTGGGTTTTTTGTCTGCTATCCCTACTTACGCCCCAGGGAAGAACTTGTGCCTGTGGGATTATCATCATTGTCTTTAATAACTTTACAAATTGCTGGCTTCTTGTGCGACCCCAAACTGGAGGAGAACTGGGCAAAATGGTGTGCAGGTGCTGAGGGGGCTGTTTGTCATCCACCAGATGAAAGGATGGACTATTGTGACTTTATTGTTGGTGTCATCTGCCCCAGTCACTGTGAGAGGGTGACTGGGATAATTATCCTCCAGACGTGGGGGGATGTCACTGGCCCCTTTCACTGTCGTGAGAGGGCAGTGAACCAGCTCCTGATATGAAGATCTACTTTGACCCAGTATTATTGGACGATCTGGCGAAGCCCTGACCAGTTGACTCTCCATCTCTGTTTTGTGCAATGTTTACGGCTGCTGACCTGCTTGCGCTGTGAGACTCCCCCCTCTCGCAGGTTTGGCCCTCCTCACTATCGAGGGCCTACCTTGATGACGGATTTTGGAATCCCGAGAGGTGGCATGCGGCGAGGAGGGGGTTGTGGGGTTTTTTGGAGAAATTTTTAGATAAGGTTTTAAAGGTTTATGGGAGGGGGGTGGGCTCGGTGGGTTTGAGGGAGAACCTGTCGGGGAGGGGGCCAGAGCCGGCTGAAGAGCACAGCACTAGAGATGCGGGAACCGGGGTCAAGGAGGGGGTTAGAGTTTGTGTTATGGATGGTCATTACATCAGTACTGTGGGTGGGAGGGGCAGATATGGCGGGAGCAGGGGGCCACATCAGGTTGTGGGAGCGTGCGCCCACTGGCTCCAAGCGGTGGCGCGCTCTGGCCTCCAATGCTCCCCTCGTTCCCCAGGTTGCACAGACCCTTAGGCCCTGGGCCTTCGGCTGATGCTGTGCAACGCCCGGTCCGTGATAAAGAAAGCCCCCCTCATTTGTGATCTTGTTCAGGAGGGGGGAGCGGACCTGGTGGGTATTACAGAGACCTGGTTGGGCTAGGAGGGGGGGTCCCCCTCGTTGAGATGTGCCCACCCGGTTTCCACACATTCCATCAGCCGAGGACACAGGGGAGGGGCGGGGGGGTGGCGGTTGTCATTAGAGAAGGTCTTGGTCCGAGGGAGGTCACTATTCCTCTGACGGCTGGTTGTGAGTCCCTCCTTGTGAAGTGGGGTCATGGGGTGCAGATGGGTGTGCTGGTTACATACCTGGCTCCCTGCCACGTGACGGCAGCCCTGCCCGAGCTGCTCAATGTTATAGCCGCGGTGGCGGTTGACACCCCCAGGCTTATGGTCATGGGGGATTTTAACCTGCCATCTGTCGGTGAGGCGTCTGAGGTGGCTCGGGAGTTCATGGCTTCCATGACGGCCATGGACCTGACCCAGTTAGTTCATGGCCCTACTCACACAGGGGGAAACACGCTAGACCTGTTTTTTGTCTCTGGTCAGTGGTTGAGTGATCTTGAGATAGGGGATATAGTGATCGAGCCCTTGTCATAGTCAGATCACTCCCTCCTTCACTTTGACCTTCGAACCGCCGCACCCCGCCACAGGGAGGCGGAACCATTGAGGTGGTACCGCCCCAGGTGCCTGATGGATCCTGATAGGTTCCAGACGGAGCTTGGGCCATTTCCTGAGGCTCTGGCACACGGCTCAACTGAGGAGCTGGTGGCCGCCTGGGATAGGGCGGCCGCTGGACTTTGGATCGGGTCGTGCCTTTGCGGCCTCTGACCCAGCGTCGATCTTGTCTGGCTCCTTGGTTCACCGAGGAGCTGAGGGAGATGAAGCGCCGGAAAAGACGCCTGGAGAGTGGTTGGAGGGCCAGCCATTCTGAATCTGACCGAACACTGGTAAGGTCTCATATTAAGACCTACCTGGTGGCGATAAAAGTGGCGAAGTATAACTATTTTGCCACTCTTATTGCGTCATCAGATAATCGCCCGGCTGCCCTGTTTAGGGTGACCCGCTCCCTGCTCCACCAGGAAGCGCGGGAGGACCCCTTGGAGGGTAGAGCCGAGGATTTTGTACAGTATCTGTATGATAAAATCGCTCAGATTCGGGAAGACCTGGACTCTGACTGGGTAGATTCAGAGGGGAGGACAGAGGCAGGTCTTGTGAGTATTATCTGGGAAGAGTTTGATTCTGTGACGCCCGAAGACGTGGACAGGATACTGGGCAGACTGAGCGCAGCCACATGTTTATTGGACCCGTGTCCCTCCTGGTTGGTGCTGGCCTCTCGGGAGATTACACGAGGCTGGCTCCAGGGGATTATAAATGCTTCCTTGAGTGAGGGTGTCTTCCCTGCCACCTTGAAAGAGGCGGTGGTGAGGCCTCTCCTCAAGAAGTCTTCCCTGGACCCGGCAGTGTTGGCAAATTATCGTCCAGTCTCCAACCTTCGCTTCGTTGCGAAGGTTGTTGAGAGTGTGGTAGCGCGACAGCTCCCCCAGTACCTGGATGAATCGTCGTATCTGGATCCGTTCCAGTCGGGCTTCAGGCCTGGGTACAGCACGGAAACGGCATTGGTCGCGTTGGTTGATGATCTCTGGAGGGCTCGGGACAGGGGTTGCTCCTCTGTCCTGGTCCTATTAGACCTCTCAGCGGCTTTTGATACCATCGACCATGGTATCATGCTGCACCAGCTAGAGGAGTTGGGGTGGGGGGCACCGTTCTACGGTGGTTCTCCTCCTTTCTCTCTGACCGGTCGCAGTCTGTGTTGACAGGGGGGCAGAGGTTGACCCCAAGGCCCCTTGTATGTGGGGTGCCACAGGGGTCGGTCCTCTCGCCCCTTCTGTTCAACATTTATGTGAAGCCGCTGGGTGAGATCATCCGTGATTTCGGGGTGAAGTACCACCAGTACGCTGATGATACTCAGCTGTACATCTCCACCCCGGACCACCCCAATGATGCCCTTGAAGTGATGTCCCGGTGCCTGAAGGCCGTGCGGATCTGGATGGGGAGAAACAGACTCAGGCTCAACCCATCCAAGACCGAGTTGCTGTGGTTTCCGACATCCCGATATAGTCAGTTAGTGCCATCACTGACTATTGGGGGCGAGTCATTGGCCCCCACGGAGAGGGTTCGCAACTTGGGTGTCCTCCCGGACTCACGGCTGTCTTTAGAAGAGCACATGACGGCTGTGGCCAGGGGGACTTTTTATCAGGTCTGCCTGATCCACCAGTTGCGTCCCTTTCTGGATCGGGACTCGTTAAACACGGTCACTCATGCTCTCGTTACTTCCCGCTTGGACTACTGCAATGCTCTCTACATGGGGCTCCCCTTGAGGAGCACCCAGAGGCTCCAGCTGGTCCAGAATACAGCCATGCGGGTGGTTATGGGAGCGACGTGGCGCTCCCATGTGACCCCCTCCTGCGCGAGCTGCACTGGCTCCCGGTGGTCTTCCGGGTGCGCTTCAAGGTTTTGGTTACCACCTTTAGAGCACTCCATGGCATCGGACCGGGGTATCTACGAGACTGCCTTCTGCTACCAATAGCCTCTCACCGACCAGTACGCTCCCATAGAGAGGGGCTCCTCAGGGTGCCGTTGGCCAAACAGTGTCGACTGGTGGCCCCCAGGGGGAGAGCCTTCTCTGTGGGGGCACCTACCATCTGGAACGAGCTCCCCCCAGAGATACGGAGGATCCCGGACCTGCGCACGTTTCGCCGTGCTCTCAAAACTTTTCTATTTCAGCAAGCTGGCCTGGCCTAACTCCCCTCTTTTAAATTTTTAAATTTTTTAATTCGTGATTTTATAAATTGGGTGTTTTAATCTGTGTTTCGGCCGAAATATTTAATAATTTTAAGGGATTTTTAATATTTGTATTATCTGTATTTTATCTTGGCTGTTCACCGCCCTGAGTCCTTCGGGAGTAGGGCGGTATAGAAATTTGATTAATAAATAATAAATAATAAATTTGGAAAAATATTGAGAAAATTATAAGAGAACAAAAGTTAACCCTGAAAGAAATGGCAACAATTACATCGATAATCTTAAAATCTGGCAAAAAAGCTCCATCTAATCCTACTCTAACAATACTATCTCCGGTAATCCAGAAACCCTTAGAAGGCATACAGAAGTCAGACAAGCCACCAACAACTCCAACTCTTCAAACAGTACAATCTTCTTTACTGCTGATTCAAGAGACCACGTTAGCAATGCAGGGGAAATTGTTAAATAGTCATTCCGAATTAAAAATGGATATCCACGTTTTGGACTCAAAAATGACCGAGATCCAAGCCTCTATTGCGAATAATGAGAGAAGAATTCAAAATGTAGAACAAAGGATGGAACAAAGTGAGAAAAAAATAGATATGGTGGATCAGACATTCGTGATACAAAACAAAGGAATCGAAGAGTCCCTGATACAATTGGAAATGGACAAGGCTTCATACTACCTCCGCTTTCAAAATATTTGCGAAGAAAAGGAAGAGGATTTAGGCGATAAAATAGCTGAGTTGATAGCTGATGCCCTTCAACAGGATAAACAAGATATCATTAAAGAACTTGACGAGGTTTACAGGGTTCAAACAAACTACGTGAGAAGAAATAGGCTCCCCAGGGAGGTTCACGTGAGGTTCACCAGAAAGAAAGTGAGGGATATTCTATTTAACATAGCGAGAGAAGAACAGATTGTATTTAAAGGAAAGGAGGTGAATATTCTGAAACAAATACCGAGAAGAGTGAGGGAAGTGAGGAAAAACTACAGGTTTCTGGCAAGCCAACTGAATAGAAGAAATATTATATTTAGATGGATTCTGCCAGAGGGGATGTTAGTATCATGGCAAGGAAGAAAAGTTAAAATTGATAGCTTAGCCGTAGCACAAGATTTTTTAGATCAACTAAGAGGAGGGGAAGAAGAACAAATTAGCAAAGAAGAGATTGATACGGTAAACATGGAAGAAGAAACCTCACAAGAGCAAAGTACAAAGGAAGATATAGAGGAGGAGAATGTCACAGCGTTTTTTTATTTCCCAGCTGAGCTTCATTATTTTTGGACTAATAGACTTACTGTAGTTTGCCAAGTTCCTTATCAGTACTTTACTACGCATGTCCGCATTCCTTCACTTGCTTCACACTTTTTTCCTTTGTTCTCTTGCCAGAGGTCCGGCTGGACCGGCAGGAGATCTCGCTTGCCAAAATGTAACAATTACTTTTCTTAGTTAGTGAGGTGTTTTATTTTCTTTATAACAAATAAATGAGTTTTATTAGAAACTTTCCTTCGCGTTTTTCTTTATCAGAATATTGCAACTTGGAATAAGCCACGATCCATCTCCTCTAAACCAGGATCATTAGTCCCAGAGCCAAACATGGGATTAATCGAAGCCCTGACATCTGGTAGCACTCGGACGGTTGATTTATGGCTTTTTTCCTTGTTTTGTTATTTCTGATAAGAGCGCATAGGCAATTAGTTTTTAGCTACTGAGGTACGCTAATTATTTTGCTAAGATGCCGAAACAAAAAAAAAAAGGCAAAATGAAACTAAGACCACTCTTCGTAAATGATTTGATTGATTTTTCCAACGAAGAGGTGGCAGACAGGAGATTTTCAGATTTCCAGCCCCTTGCTAAAGCCACACGCCTGGAACAAGAAAAAGCCGTGGGAACAGAAATGGAGGGAGATAACACAGAAGCTGTTTTTGAAGGCGAAGCACTACGACTGAGGTCAGTAACTCCCCCTTCTAATTATGCCAGCTCTCAACCTGTCTCCCCAGAACCTTCTGAATTTGTAACGCTCGGTGCAAGGCTAAAGCAAACTGCTGAGCAAAATTCCTCCCACGCAAAGAGAGAAACAATTCAGTATTCTCCTCGAAGCTCTAAGCTCACCCTGGATGAGCTGGCTATGAAAGCCTATCGTGACCGTATAAAACTCTATGAACAGCAGCTATCCCAGGCAAAAATGGCTATATCTATGTTTGAGCAAGATAAGGGAGACAACTTAAGATTTTCAAAAAGCGCCATATTGCCTTCTTCTCCGGAGCCAAAGACACTCCCCCTGGTGGATTCTGTGTCAGGCCAATTAAGACAGAGGGCACTGCATACGTCACATGAAAGTCTCCCTGATCAAGTTACATATAAACCTGCCACGTAATCATTCCTTGTAAGTGCAAAGCTGCCCGAAGCTAAAGGTGCAGCACCATCTGCTGGCAAAAGTAATTTACTACAGGAAGCTGAAATGCCACAAGTGTTTCCACAGGCCCAAACTCAAAC
Organism: Arizona elegans; assembly: GCA_022577455.1. Lineage (NCBI taxonomy): Eukaryota > Metazoa > Chordata > Lepidosauria > Squamata > Colubridae > Arizona > Arizona elegans. The sequence goes on from JAKOOJ010000004.1 coordinate 60,553,302, forward strand.
ACCCCCTGGCGGTGATGGTGCCTTTTTAGATGGAACACAGGCACGCTTTATGAAGCAAAGGCAAATGACTGCATCTCCAGCAGGTCATGCCAATATTGCAGATCAAGCACAAATGGCAACTGGAATACAGCAGATTCCAGTGCATCAGCCACAGCAGCTACATATGCCTGCATATGTGCCCCAGCCACAAGTGCAAATAGGGCCACCTCCTGGCCCACCTCCAATGGCACAACCAAGACCATTTTTAGGTCCACAACAGGCACAGCAAATACCACAGGCATTTCTGCCAGCACAGCCAGCATACCAAGTGCAGGCTCCTTACCAGGCATTTTCTGTCTCTCCACTAACTGGTGAGTCAAAACTAAAAATGTCAGGACACAATTACAAAGCCTGGGTCAGTGAGATTACACTATTGCTTCTTAGAGAAGGCACGCACTGTATGGTATTTAACCCTCCTGCACAACCATGGGATTTTGCAATACGAGATTTAGAGATAAGGGCTCGCACAACATTATTGATGTCCATGGATACTGAACTGCAGGTCACTTTTCCACCAAATACAACAGCCCGTCAAATTTGGGCTGAATTGGAAAATTGCTACAGGCCTATCTCAATTGAATCTTCATGTTTACTCATGTCTGAACTCCACGGTTCGAGATTGAAACCCGGTGAACAAATTGGAGGACATTTGACCAAACTGAAAGGTCTCAGAACAGAATTGAGAGAAAGAGGCCACAACATTGAAGATATTCAAATGATCAGCATCATTATTAACTCTTTGAACTATGAATGGAAAGATGCTGTTACAAAAATTAACCAAGTCCCAATTGCTCAACGCACAGTGGACAATGTCTGTAGACTTTTAATTGAAGAAGAGGCATTCATGTTGGCCACGCCACATTTGAGAGGACCACCCGCATCAAGAGCTCCAGCTAGGCGCCCCTTCCGAGGAAGGACCTACGCTCCAAGGATGCCAAGATGCAACACCTGCAATCACGTGGGACATGCCACCCGGGATTGTCCCCAACGAGTTCCAGCTCCCGTCATGTACCAGCCCAGAGGAACAGATTCCAGAGGCAGAAGCAGAGGCGGAAGACAAGGTCGTCGTGGTCCCCGGCGTGATCCACAAACTCCACTCGCCACATTGGCTTTAACCAATGATCCACAACCTCAACCAGAGTACGACAGACGACTCCTGTGGACTTTGGACAGTGGTGCAGCATTGCATGTTACCTACAGAAAGGAACTTTTCACAGAGATGCACGAACCTGAACCTGAACTACGTGAACTTTATTCTTTTTCCAATCATCCTTGTCAGGTCAAAGGAAAAGGAACTGTTTATGTTGAAGAGCTCGATGCATTCATTCCTGATGTTTATTACATACCAACAGCAACCAGTAATTTGCTTAGTCAGTATCACTTGTCTAGAATGTTAAAGTTCCAAGTTCACCACCTTGAAAAAGCAAGTTACATAGTTAAAGATGGAGATATTGTTGCTGAAACCATATTAATTGGTGGTGTTTATTACTTAAAGCCAAAGCCTAAACCACAAACACAGGCAAGTATGCAAACTCCAAAAAGGGAGAGCGCAGGCCCAGAGAGAGATCCTGTTGCTATTCCTAAGGCTCCTAAAGCCAACAAAAATAGAATTGGTAAACAGGTTGCTCAGAGCAAGCCTGAGGTTCCGCATAAAAATGTTAATGTTGAGAATTCACTAACAGGTAAACCTTTGCATTCCAGGTGTATCCACAAATGGCATAGAAGATTGGGGCATGCCAGTTTCTGTGTTCTTAGGAAGATGCCGGAGTTCGCAAAAGGTTTGGATCTAAAGGGGTGTAAGGTGTTTCTGGATTGTGCTGTATGCAAAAAGGCCAAATCCAAAGCAGCAGCCATTCCCAAACGCGCTACACGCCTGTCAACACGCATTTTTGATTTGGTTCACATTGACATAGTTGGTCCTTTCCCGCCATCATTTGGTGGTAGAAAATATTTTCTAACAATTGTTGATAATTACTCTAGATATGGATATGTATATCCTATGAAAGAAAAATCAGAGACCTTTCAGATCTTTAAAGACTTTGCAACCCTTGTTTCTACCCAACACCAAGTTCGCATCGCCAGAATCCAGAGTGATCGTGGTGCCGAGTTCATGTCTCAGCGTTTCCAGGACTGGATGCGTAAGAATAGAGTTATTCATCAGACTTCACCCCCTGACACATCGGCTCACAACGGAGAGGTACTGCAAACCATGATGCGTTGTCTCCTAGAGGACGCCAACCTTGATATGATATACTGGGGTGAAGCTATCAAATACGTAAATTACATTGTCAACCGTACTTGGAGCAGTGTAACAAACCAGACTCCTTTCTTCATGTTGTATGGCTACAAGCCTGATCTTAAAAACATCCATATTTTTGGTTCATATGCTATGGTGAACATTCCCTTAGCTCAAAGAAGAAAAGGAAGTCCAGCAGCAAAGAGACTGAGATTTATGGGTATTGATGATAACTCAAAATGGAGCAGATTTATTGACTCTAAACATGCAATTGTGATTTCCCAATCTGCTAATTTTGAAGAAGATATTGACTGGTCCAGGATTCATTCCAATGATCCTGGAGTTTATTTTCCCAGAGATGATACTGCTGATGCCACGCAGATTGATGATCAAGATTCCACTGATTCTCCTCAACCCGATGTTCCGTCTTCGCAAGCCGCGGATGCTGACGCTAGCGACGAAAGTGAGGACGAGGACGAAGAAGAAGAAGATTGGACAGTTGTTCCGAGACGTTCCAAGAGGGCCACAAAAGGAATCCCTCCACAACGATATTCTTGGCAACTGACAAAAGCACCCTTGCCTTTGATTTGCAATGTTACACTTCCACCTGATAATTTCACACAAATCAAGCAGCTCCCTGATTCAGAGCAAGACAAATGGTATGAAGCAATGCAGGTTGAAATGGACAGTCTGAAGAAACTTAAAGTATTTACACCTGCAAAACCTCCAGCAAACAAAAAGGTCATTGGCACTCGATGGGTCTACAGAATCAAAAAGAAACCAAATGGTGAGTCATTGTACAAAGCCAGACTTGTAGCTCAGGGTTTCACTCAACGTTATCCTGAGGACTACACAAATACTTACTCACCGACTGTCAGAACTGAGAGTGTAAAAATTGCTTTAGCAACTGCAACTATCCTTGGTTTAGAAGTTTTCCAGTTTGATGTTGACACGGCTTATCTACATGCAGACCTAGATGAAGAGATCTACGTGAGAAGTCCTCCAGGATTCCGACAGCAAGAAGGGGATACCTGGTTCCTAAATAAAAGTCTTTATGGTCTGAAACAATCTGGTTTAATGTGGTACTTATGTCTTACTGACAAACTAAATTCAATGGGCTTTATTAAGTCCGAAACTGATGAGTGCGTGTTCACAAAAAGATCTAACAATGCATATGAGATAGTTCTTGTTTATGTTGATGATATTGTTTATATTGGTCCAAATAAACAAATGAGTGAAATTTTTGCCAAAGCTTTGCAGAGATACTTCACATTGAAATCATTAGGTCACATTAGCACTTATTTAGGTGTTCAGATTGAAAAAACACAGAAGGGGTTTAGTCTTTCACAAGAAGATAAAATTGAACAAATTTTGCATCATTGCAACATGAAAGATGCTAACACAACAAAGACACCCATGCAAACAGATTTTCACAACTTGACACAAGAAGAAAGTCCTGAGTTCGAGGATCAAACACTTTATCGTTCAGTCATTGGGTCACTGTTATACATTAGTAGTTGGACCAGACCCGACATTGCACTTAGTGTTAATCTCTTATCACGACACGTAGGTAAGGCAAAACAGTTTCATTGGACATGCATTAAGAAATTATTGAGATACCTAAAATACACTAAACACATGAAATTATTGTTAGAACCAACACATACTGATTATGCAGAATTATGTTGTTATGCAGATTCTGATTGGGCAAGTGATAAGAAATCACGTAAAAGTACTTCAGGTTATATGATGTTCTTAAATGGATGTCCTGTTTATTGGCAAGTACGTAAACAGAATTTTGTTTCTTGTTCATCTACTGAAGCTGAATATGCTTGTGTTTCAGATGCATGTAATTCCCTAACTTGGTTTGATGCTTTAGTCACAGATATCTGGACACACCCGATCCGACCGATCACCGTGATGGAAGACAATGAATCGGTGGTTTATATTTCTGAATCACATTTTACAGGTTCTAGGTCCAGACACATTGACATTCGTTATCAAAATATAAAACATTTAGTGAAAAAAGGTTTTGTCAAAATGCAATATGTATCTACACATGATCAAATTGCTGATATGCTCAACAAACCACTCCCAGCAGCTCAACATGAGTATCTGTGTGAGAAGATGTGCCTTATTTGATGATGTACTGATATTCGCTCAACTGGCAAAGAAGGGGAATGTCACAGCGTTTTTTTATTTCCCAGCTGAGCTTCATTATTTTTGGACTAATAGACTTACTGTAGTTTGCCAAGTTCCTTATCAGTACTTTACTACGCATGTCCGCATTCCTTCACTTGCTTCACACTTTTTTCCTTTGTTCTCTTGCCAGAGGTCCGGCTGGACCGGCAGGAGATCTCGCTTGCCAAAATGTAACAATTACTTTTCTTAGTTAGTGAGGTGTTTTATTTTCTTTATAACAAATAAATGAGTTTTATTAGAAACTTTCCTTCGCGTTTTTCTTTATCAGAATATTGCAACTTGGAATAAGCCATGATCCATCTCCTCTAAACCAGGATCATTAGTCCCAGAGCCAAACATGGGATTAATCGAAGCCCTGACAGAGAAGAAAAAAGAAGAAGCGGAAGGACAAGGAAAGAAGATTAGACCAGTAAGATCAGTAACGTTAAAGACAAACAAGAACTAGAATTTGGACACAATACAAGAAATGGATGGCTTAAAATTTTTATCCTTAAATGTTAACGGCTTAAATAATCATAAAAAAAGAAAGATAATTTTATCAAAACTAGTAAAACAGAACCAGACATAATTGGCTTACAGGAGGTTCATATAAAAAAAGATGAGGTAAATTGTCTAGAATTCATTAAATTTGGCAAACTATTTGTGTCACTAGGAGAGAAAAAGAAAAGGGGAGTGGCGATGTATGTGAAAAAAGGAATCGAGGCAGAAGTAAAGTACAAAAATACTAAAGGGAGAATTCTAATGGTAGAAATTAAGAAAGGTAATGCAAAAATGATGTTGGTGGGAGTATATGCCCCGAATAAGAAACAGGGACAATTTTACAAAAAATTACACGAACAATTAGGGAGTTGGGCCCATGCTGAAATATGTATGTTAGGCGACTTTAATGGTATTGTTAACCCAGAGAAAGATTATAAAAGTGGGGAGAGAAAAAGAAATAAAAGATTACCTTTGCCAAAAAGCTTCTTTGATCTGGTGGATGAAATCAACTTAATTGATATGTGGCATACTTTACACCCGTATGACTCCCAATACACCTTTTACTCAACTCCACAGAACTCTTGGTCCAGAATTGACATGGCATGGACTACTAGAAAATTAGGTCTAGAAATTAAGAAAGTGGATATAAATACAAATACTTGGACAGATCATAACTTCTTGAAGTAAACTGGCATTATACTAACAAGAGAAGGCAACAGAGATGGAGTCTAAGGACTAACCTCTTGAATGAAAAAGAGTTTATAATAAAACTAAATGAAGAAATTAAGCGCTTCTTTATCAAGAATGGCAAGCAAGGCACAGCGAAGGAAATTGTATGGGATACCATGAAAGCGTATTTGAGAGGAGTAGCGATATTGTACATGGCGTTCAAAAATAAGGAAGAAAGGAAAGATAGAGAGGATTATAATAGGAAACTAGAAGAAGCGGATAGTAAATTACAACAAAACCCGGGAGACGAGACGGCCAAACAAAAGTGGATGATGGCAAGGCATAATCTTAACATTCTGGATCAGGAAGAGTTGGCGCAAAAAATCAAGAGAATAAAACACTACCACTTTGAGAACGCCAACAAGTCGGGAAGGTGGCTGGCGTACAGATTAAAAAAAGAAGAGGAAAAAAATCAAATTCTTATACTAGAAGACTCCAATGGCGATATTTTGACAAAAGAAGAGGATAAGTTAGAAAGAGCGAGAGAATTTTACGAAGTCTTATATAAAGAGGAAGCGATTGACCCAGACAAAACTGTACAATATCTGATGGAAGCTAACTTACCACAGATAACGGAAGAAGAGAGAGAAATGTTAAACAACAAAATCACAATGGAAGAACTCAAATTGGCTCTTACCAAAATAAAAAAAAATAAAACACCAGGCCCAGATGGTCTCCCGGGGGAAATCTATGCAAAATTTGAGGAAGAACTACAATTAGAACTGTTAGAAATATTTAATGAGGTTTTAGTTGGTACAAGAATCCCAGATTCTTGGAAAGAAACTTATATTACACTCATATTGAAAGAAGGTGCTGACCCAAAACAGATAGCAAATTATAGGCCTATTTCTTTGTTAAACTCAGATTACAAATTATTTACAAGTATAATTGCGGAAAGACTAAAAAAAATTCTAAATGGCTGGATTCATAATGATCAGAAAGGATTCCTCCCAGGGAAGCAAATTTATTATTTATTTATTTTAATTTGATTTATATGCCGCCCTTCTCCGAAGACTCAGGGTGGCTTACAATGTGCTCAGCAATAGCCTTCATCCTTTTGTATATTTATACAAAGTCAGCTTATTGCCCCCACAACTGGGTCCTCAATTTACCTACCTTAGAAAGGATGGAAGGCTGAGTCAACCTTGAGCCTTGGCGAGATTCGAACCCTGCAGTAATTGCAGGCAGCTGGTCTTAATAACCAGCTTAATAACAGGGTGCCTTAAACCCCTGTACTACCAAGACTCTTATGAGGGATAATGTGAGGACTGTAATAAATGTTATAGAATATTATGAGCAGCACCTGGAAAAACAGCTGGCATTAGTGTTTTTGGACGCCCAAAAGGCGTTCGACAACTTGAACTGGAAATTTATGGTCAACCAAATTGATTTAATGGGATTTGGGACAAATTTTAGAAAGATGATTGAAAATATTTACCATAAACAGAGGGCAAGCATTTTAATAAACGGGGATAAGATGCGGATATTTTGGATACAAAAGAGAGTTAGACAGAGATACCCCCTGTCTCCTCTACTTTTTATAATGGCGCTGGAAATCCTACTTAGAAAGTTCAGAGATAACAAAGAAATCAAAGGACTACAAATTAAGAAAGAAATCTTTAAAACACAAGCCTTTGCAAATGACGTGGCCTTAATAATGGAAGATCCCTTGAAATCTAGCCCCAAATTACTCCAGGAAGTACAACAGTATGGAGAAGTCGCCGGCTTCAAGCTTAATAAAATCAAAACTAAAATTTTAGCAAGAAATATGACAGAGGCAAATAAGAAAGAGCTAGAAAAGTCCTTAGACCTTCAGATAGTGAAGAAAATAAAGTATTTGGAATATGGATTACTTCAAGATATTCCTCTTTAAAGGAGGATAACTACATTCCATTATTACAAAAAATAAATCAGGATATAGACAGATGGAAGAAGTTAAAATTGTCTTTTACAGGTAAGATCTCAGCAATTAAAATGAACATTCTCCCCAAGATTATATTTTTATTTCAAACTATACCAGTGAATATTGATAAAAAATATTTCCTAGATCTGGAAAAGAAGGTGCGCGAATTTTTATGGGAAGGGAAGAAGGCAAGGATTGCATATAAAACACTGCAAGGGAAAAGAAACATGGGTGGCTTTGGATTACCCGATTGGGAAGTATATCAGAAGGCAGCTAAATTAGTATGGATCAAAGAATAGGTTACATTACAAAACAAGAGAATCTTGATGTTAGAAGGCCACGATCTACAGGCAGGCTGGCACGCCTATTTATGGGACTTAAAGAACAAAAAGAACTCATATTTCCACAAACACAAATTAAGGGAGACCTTTATTCAAACATGGGAAGAAATTAGGCAAAGATTTTACACGAAAGTACCAATCTGGCTCTCAATTATGGAGGCTCTGACTGCTTCTAATAAAAGAGATATCTTGAAATTTGGCACGTATAAAGATATATTAGATGATAATGGTATTCTTAAATCATGAGAAATATTAAGTAATCAAGGCTTTAATTTAGATTGGTGGAGCTACCTACAGATAAGCTCAAGATATCAAAAAGATAAGGATCAATTCGGTATAGAGACGAAGTACAACAATTTGGACAAAATTATGTTGGGGATTGAAAAGAAAATGCTAGCGAGATTTTATAACTTTTTATTAGGTGAGGACAGAGCAGAAGTAATAGCCAGAAATCAACTAAACATTTGGGAAAAAATATTGGTTATACGTTAAATTTTAATAACTGGGAGGAGGCCTGGAATAGAAATTATAATTTGACTAAATCAGCAACTTATAGGGAGAATCACTATAAAATATTTCATAGATGGTATCTAGCCCCAGATAGATTAGCAAAAATATTTCCCAGTGCTTCAGCAATATGTTGGAAGTGTGGAAAGGAGGTTGGCACCTTCTTTCATATGTGGTGGTCCTGCCCTGAGACAAAAAAGTTTTGGACAAAAATACGAATTTGGCTATGAGAAATAGTGGAAGAAGATATAGAATTTTCCCCTGAAATCTTCTTATTGGGAATGATGGGAGATGGACTCTCTAAAGATAAGATACATTTAATTATACATATCATAACAGCGGCCAGGTTAACCTTCGCAAAATACTGGAAGGACAAACAAATCCCTCCAGAGGTGACAATAATAAATAAAATCCTAGAATGTGCAGAAATGGCAAAATTAACAAGTGCTCTTAAAGACGATGAGAATTCAAAATTCAAGGCAGTATGGGAAAGGTGATACAAATGGTGGAATAATAGAATGAGATTGTAAGGATATGTTTATTTTCAATAATGGTAGATTCGAAGATATTTGATATGTATATAATGTAAATATGTAATTGCACGACACCTCAGATGTTAACAGAGATTTGATGTTTTATTTTTAAAAAAAATTTTTAAAATCAATAAAGTATTATTAAAAAAAAAAGAAGTCTACCAATTTGACATCCAAACCACATACCTCCATGCATCATTAGAGGAGGAAATTTATGTCAATGGGGCACCAGGATTCCAAGTTGAATTTGGCAAAACATGGAGGCTACACAAAGGGTTATACAGCTTAAAACAATCAGGCAAACTCTGGTTTGACTGCCTTACCAAAATTTTAAAATCAATGGGGTATAATCAAATTCGATCAGACCAGTGCGTAATGACAAAACCTTATGAAGGGGGAAAAGAAATTATTTTAATCTATGTTGATGATTTGATTTATATCAGGCCCAACATACAATCCAGCGAACAATTTGCAAACAAATTAAGAGAACATGTTAATTTAAAGACCTTAGGTCATATAGACCAATATCTGGGCGTACAAATTTTTAAAACTGATAAGAGGTTTTTGCTTCTCACAAAAGGATAAGATTGAAGACCTGTTACAAAGATGTGGCATGGAAGACTGCAATCCCACAGATATACCCATGCGCACTGACTATAATAAAATTGCTTATCTAGACGGTAACAAGCATCACGATAAAACTGAATATCAATCCATCATAGGATCACTCCTTTATATCAGCAGATGGAGTAGACCTGATATATCATTAAGTACAAATCTCCTATCTAGACAAGTAGATGAGCCTAAAGAACAACATTGGGTTGCTATGAAAAGGTTACTCAGATATTTGCATAATACAAAAGATATGGTCTTATTATTAGAACCTGGTGAAGGGGTCACCCCAGAATTTATCTGTTATTCGCATGCCGATTGGGCAGGGGATGAAAAATCAAGAAAAAGCACATCAGGCTTTATATACTTCCTAAATGGTTGTCCCATAGACTGGCGTGTTTGTCGCCAAAACTTCATTGCTAATTCCACAGCCGAAGCTGAATATGCCAGTGCTTCTGACGCTTGCACACTTCTCACATGGATATATGAATTAGTTTCAGATATTTGGATACAACCTTCACTACCTATCACTCTCCACGAGGACAATGAGTCCGTCATAGCCTCTTCAGTCAGGGATGATGTCAGCTTCAGATCTCGCCATATTGATATACATTATAAAAATGTTATAATGTAAAATGTTATAAAAACCCTAATTAAAAAGGGTTTTGTTGAATTTGTTCATTGCGATACCAAGGATCAAATTGCCGATTTCTTAACTAAACCTGTACTTTGTGAAATACATTGGAACCACTGCAAATCAGTTGGACTGTACTTATAATTTATTTTTTCTTATACTTGTGTTTATTATTATCTTTGAACACTGTTCCATCACACTTGGCAATAGAAGGGCTCTGTCAGAATATTGCCTGCATATGATGCACCAGAGACTAGAAGGGGTTAAGTCTTTACAGACATCACATGTGACTATATCAGCCAATGAACTCTTTTATTGGACTCTTACCCAGAAACCACTTGGACATCTTCCCTGTATTTCTCTCTCTCTCTCATCTATCTCTCAGCAAGACAACACGTGAACTTATCTCTCCTCTCAACATCTGAGTCATACAGTTAGGGTAAAAGGTGCAACAGGACACCCTGTTCATTATTGTATGCATGTATATATTTTGTAAATAATAAAACAACTTTTTGAACCTGAAGCTGTATTGACCAAATAACTTCCTCATAGAACCAAATGAGCATGACCATCAATATATATCTGACACCACTATTTTGAAATGTGCTATCCTGAGTGGAGGGTCTTAATCACTTTGTTCACACACACAATACAGATTTTAAAGCAGAGCTTTGTTGATTTATTTTTTTTAAATTATTTTTATTGAACATATTTCATCATTTTATATTACATTTACAACCTTTACAGCATTCGAGCATCAATAATACTTATATATGAGCTTTGTTTATTTAAATTACTGTAGTATTTTTCATTGTTTTTCTGGTTTCTGATTTTAATGTTGATTTTATATTTTGTTGTAAATCACCAATCTGCCAATTAATTTGACACTTGATTGAAATGCTGATTAAAACATGTCAGCTACATATTTAATTGGTGGCAACACAGGTGGGCCAGCTTTCTTCCTTCCTTCTGCGGTTGCCGGAGCATGTTTGCAGCAGCTCCTCTTGGTTTTATTTTATTTTATCAATTTTTAGTTGGAGCCTTTTTATTTAAATAATATTTCTCAGAGATGATAACAGCATAGACCACAACACAGACAAAGTTTTGGCTGATGAGGACTAATAAGGCATGGGGAAAAGAAAGAAGTGCCATGGCACCAGCCCGGGAGCTCTCCCACCAATGAAGAATGCAAAACAACCAAAAATTGACGAGCACTTTGCTGACAAGACATTTGTAAGTAAAAATATCCCCCCCTCTATTTCCAACAATCTGGAGAGGTTAGAATGGGACTTGGAAAGAGATTTGACAAAACAGCAGATATTAGACTTTCCTGATCTGGAGGGAGGGGAACAAAATGACAGCCAGCTGTTTTTATAAACAATGAGTTCAGCTACAGCCTGTATGGAGACTGAGATAAAGTCTAAAAAGTTTAACAACAAACTAATCCAGAGTGTGGAGAGCTTACCGTGGGAGAATACAACAGAGTTTATGGCAAAGCAATGCCTTCTTACAGCACAAACGGTGGTTTCAATATTTGAGCAACTAATAACCATCCAAGATGATGTAGACACTGAAAAAAGATATAGCTGTTTTTCTGCAAGCACAACATCAGGCTATAGACACCCCCACTAAAGTCCGTACAGCAGACTTGGGTAAATCCCAAACTCAGGATAAGGAAGAGGAAAAAGAGCAAAGACCCAGGGAAACAGTTAAAGAGCCTGCCAAAAAGTGGCAGCCTACTCGGAAAAACAGTCCTTCTCCAGACAAGGCATCAAGAGGAGGAGATATTAATAGAGGTATTAATAAAGAAGTTTCATTGGAAGACAGCAAAGCATCTCCCCTACAATTACAACAATCACATCGCTCACTACAAACACATCAGGTTGCGCTTAGAATCCATATGAACAGAATCATGGACGCTGGATTACCAAGAGTGTTATACTAAATTCCTTAAGGCAGCTTCTTCACTGTCACTGGGGGCAGATTGATCTCCGTGCTGCAGAGTGGCTTCCTGAGGCCTCAAATTGGAAGCGAATTCTTCTGTCTTTCAAACAGCCAACCATACCACTGATGCTATTCAAGATGAAGGCACATTTGGCCTCCTTTCCAATCTTTCCCGTCAGAGTTTTCTGTGAGGAAAGGGTTAAACCCTTAATTGTTAACATGCGAGCTCCCAAAGTTGCTGTCTCTTCTGCATTCTCAATCTTGGAAAAGAGAGAGGAAGAAAGTGGGAGTAAGATAAATACTCTACAGCAGCAATAATTATTGGGGAGACTTAAACGCTAGGATGGGCCCAAACGATTAAGCATTATTTAATCAATTTAAGATCCATTTTGATGAGGATGTACCAGGAGAACCTCTGCATTCCAGACAATTTAAAAGACACTAAGGCAAATCGGGTAGGTCTGTGTGTAAAACAGATGACTGTACACTTGGACCTTTGTATACTGAATGGTTCCACTTGGGGTGACAACCCAGCAGACTACACTTATCAAGGAGCAGGAAGAAAATCCACAGTTGATTACTGGATAATATCATACTGTAAGGTCCCAAAATACACTTGAGTTACCAGAATGCCAAAGAGAGAGACTCAAGACGAGGTTTGTAAAAAACCCAGATTTTATTTATGGTCAAAAACAAAATACTGGGTGGGACTATATCCAGAACATATAGATACAATGCATGCGAGGAGATAGCCACATCTTGGCGAAGGTATGACATCCTTTTATACCCTCAGAGACGTCAGTTTAGTACCCAATTCTGGCCTCCTAATTTAGGTTTGTGTATTCCTTGTTGCCCTGCAAGGGAATAAAAACTTCCCAATTAGTCTTATCTCGTCCTTGAGCATTCCTTTGTTTCTCAATTGGCCATTTGGACCCCTTATGAATAAGAAAATTAGTCCCAAATATTGAACCATTGCATTAAATCAATCCATTCTATATCTTCAGGGATTATGATATCACTATCTCCTAGGACTACTGTGTTCAAGTCAGGTTGAACTGATTCAACGCCTCAATTATCCAGTGTAGGATAGATATATACATAGGAATAGAGTTTCTATGTGGAGCAATCCCTTGCACATTTACACAAGCACAGTGTCCCATTATTCCCCACAGGTGTGTATAAGTTCACAATTACAACAAGAATAACAACAACATTCAGTGATACAGTTACAATAATGGACCAACACAATCTAGAGAGTGTGAAGTTGCACAGCTTTTGTTGGGATCTTCAGATGGAATAAGAGAGGCCACCACTCAGGCTAGAAAGACCAAAAAGTTGCTACTCCTGCAATAAGAAAAATCACAAACAAAACCCATTCATACCACAATGACCACACCAGCTTTTGGAAAAGTTTATTCTCAGCAGATCTTCTTCAGGAATCACTTGCCATTCTTTAAGTTCTTCCACTGGTCCTTTTACACGGGTGTAGTGGTCCACCCTTTGTCTTTAGGTTGGTAGGACCTGTCCCAGGCTTGGCTAAGTTTGTCCTCACATCAGGTTTTATCAGGACCCAATCACCAGGCTGGAACTTATGAATGGCAAAATCGAGAGGTAGGGTTTGAGCTAGGAGTCCTTTGTTTCTGAAGTAAGATAAAGAAGAGGAGAGGCCAAGTATACAGTTCTTTACAAACATGTCTTTAGTTTCCTAGTGTGAAATTTCCCCCATTCTGTCCAAGTGTGGTAATTGAAACATCATTTCAGAAGGCAAGGTCAAGGGTAAAGATTTGGTTCATGGCAGAAACGATTTTGATTTCCATGGAACATGACATCACAGCATCCAGAAACTTCCAAAATAAACAAATCACATCAGACCTTAGCCCCCAATGACTACCCTGATGTCTAAAATCAACAATTGCTTATCATCAGGTACTACTCGCTGCCCTCCCCACTTTCTTCTGCTCACATTTTCTTTGACTAGTTCTCACCTAATATTAAACATTCAGTTCTTTCTGCAGCTGCCACTGATTGAACACAATCTGGCAATCCTTAATAGACGGGATCTAACATTTTAGACAAAAATGCCACTGACTCTCCCTTTCTACTGTACATATTGTAATTTCTAACACATCTCTGTAACAATTCCTAAAAGGGCAGCAATTTGTGCTGCTAACAATCAAACAATCAAACAAACGAACAAATAAATAAACAAACAAACGTGCCATAGGATAGAGCACCTTGTCTGCTAAGTATGCAAAATGCACGCAGACATAAAGACATAAAAGAGTAAGAAAAACAGCTTCCAAAATAAAACAAACAATCTAAATGAGGTATTTTGAGTCAATACTTTGAAATATAATTGGGTATGTAAGTATTTGAAACCTCAAAAATTTACAGAAGGAAAAAGAAAATCAAAATTGTATTCAGAGCCAAACACAGTGCAACTGTAAAGGCAGGTATCAGATACCACCCTTTACCCCGCCTTTCTCAGGCTGGTTCAGCAGAGAGGGAAAAAAATGGTGAAAAGAACAAAAACCTGCAGCCCCCCTTTTGCCTGCTTCTCTCGCTCCTCCAAGGGAGGGGGGGATCCTTGTGTAAAAGAATGATGGGGGAGGGGAAATTACAGGGAGAAAAAATGTTTAAACTACATAGAATTCTCACCTCCTTTCGCCTTCTGCATTTCTCTCTAGCCTCAACAACTCACAGATATTTTCCACAGATTTATCTCCCACATCTTCAACACACAGGCATTCACAGGTCTCAGGATCTCTTCGCCTTATCACTCCTTATGAGCTTCGGGACATCTCACACACACACATTCACATTTGTACTGCAATCAAACTTTTTGTATAAACCAATTTCACATACAAAAATTTCATTTAATGCTTTCTCCATGCAAACCAATCATAATTATTTCAGAGAGCTTTTTCACAAGCCAATGAGCTCCATTTTCTAAATAACTTTTTGTATACTGTTGTTAGAGGGTCTCATCCTTCCTGCAGGTTTGGAAATGATTACATACATACACATACACACACATACCATCAAACATTTCCAGACCTGTGGAGGTTGTTGGTTTTCTTTTAATTTCATTTCCTTGGGCAACCTATAGCTTATTCTTAAAGCAGTGGGAAAACTCAGAGAGCAGTTTAAATCATAAATATGATTGTGGGCCCTAACTACTTTCCGTTTCCCACAGCTCCAAGCCGAGATGTTTACTTAATTTGCAGGCTGACCAGACATATCACAATCAATTCTACATGCTATTATTATAGATTTCATTTCATTTCATTTATTGGATTTATATATCGCCCTACTCCCGAAGGACTCAGGGCCGTGAACAGCGACAGAATAAACACATAAATACAAAATTTAAAAACAGAATAAAACTGAATTAAACAATTTGGCCGAGACAAATTTAAAACATCCAATAATAATTTAAAAAACAAATTAAAATTTACATTTTAAAGGGGAAAGATTTAGGCCAGGCCAGCTTGATGAAATAAAAAGTCTTGAGAGCGCGACGGAAGGTGCGCAGATCCGGGATCCTCCGTATCTCTGGGGGGAGCTCATTCCAGATAGTAGGTGCCCCCACAGAGAAGGCTCTCCCCCTGGGGGCCGCCAGTCGACATTGTTTGGCCGACGGCACCCGGAGGAGCCCCTCTCTATGAGAGTGTACCGGCCGGTGGAAGGCTATTGGTGGTAGCAGGCAGTCCTATAAATAACCAGGTCCTAAGCCATGGAGCGCTCTAAAGGTGATAACCAAAACCTTGAAGCACACCCGGAAGATCACCAAGAGCCAGTGCAGCTCGTGCAGGAGAGGTATTACATGGGAACGCCATGTCACTCCCATAACCACCAGCGCAGCCACACTCTGCGCCAGTTGGAGCCTCCAAGTGCTTCTCAAGGGGAGCCCCATGTAGAGAACATTGCAATAGTCCAGGCGGGAGGTGACGAAGGCATGAGTGACTGTGCGTAAGGCGTCCCAATCTAGAAAGGGACGCAACTGGCGAATCAGGCGGACCTGATGAAAAATCCTCCTGGTCACGGCCGTCAAATGCTCTTCTAAAGACAGTTGTGAATCCAGGAGGATGCCCAAGTTGCGAGCCTTCTCCGTGGGGGCCAGTGATTCATCCCCAATAGTCAGTGATGGTGCCAACTGACTATATCAGGACATCAGAAACCACAGCCACTCGGTCTTGGATGGGTTGAGCCTGAGCCTGTTTCTCCCCATCCAGATCCGCATGGCCTCCAGGCACCAGGACATCACTTCAAGGGCATCGTTGGGGTGGTCCGGGGTGGAGATGTACAGCTGAGTGTCGTCAGCGTACTGGTGGTACTTCACCCCGAAACCACGGATGATCTCACCCAGCGGCTTTACATAAATGTTGAACAAAAGGGGCGAGAGGACCGACCCTTGTGGCACCCCACATATCACAGGCCTCGGGGTTGACCTCTGCCCCCCTGCCAACACAGACTGCAACCGGTCGGAGAGAAAGAAGGAGAACCACCGTAGTATGGTGCCTCTCACCCCCAACTCTTCCAACCGGTGCAGCATGATACCATGGTCGATGGTATCAAAAGCTGCTGAGAGATCTAATAGGACCAGGACAGAGGAGCAACTCCTGTCCCGAGCCCTCCAGAGATCATCAACCAACGCGACCAATGCCATTTCCATGCTGTACCCAGGCCTGAAGCCCGACTGGAACGGATCCAGATATATCGTTTCATCCAGGTGCTGGGGGAGCTGTCACGCAACCACACTCTCAACAACCTTTGCCATGAAGTGAAGGTTGGAGACCGGATGATAATTAGCCAATACAGCCGGATCCAGGGAAGGCTTCTTGAGGAGAGGCCTCACCACCACCTCTTTCAGGGCGGCGGGGAAGACACCATCGCCCAATGAAGCATTTATAATCCCCTGGAGCCAGCCTCGCGTCACCTCCCGGGAAGCCAGCACTAACCAGGAGGGACACGGGTCCAACAAACATGTGGTCATGTTCAGCCTGCCCAGAATCCTGTCCAGGTCATCAGGAGTCACAGGATCAAACACATCCCAGATAACATTCTCAAGACCTGCCTCAGTCATCTCCCTGGATCTACCCAGTCGGAGTCCAGATCTTCCCGAATCTGAGTGATTTTGTCATGCAGATACTGAACAAAATCCTCGGCTCTTCCCTCCAAGGGGTCCTCCCGCACTCCCTGGTGGAGCAGGGAGTGGGTCACCCTAAACAGGGCGGCCGGGCAATTATCTGATGATGCAATAAGAGCAACAAAATAAGTACACTTTGCTGCTTTAATCGCCACTAGGTAATTCTTAATGTGAGATCTTACCAGTGTCCGGTCAGATTCAGGAAGACTGGCCCTCCAACTACTCTCTAGGCATCTTTTCCAGTGCTTCATCTCCCTTAGTTCCGCGGTGAACCAAGGAGCCAGGTGAGATCAGCGCCGGGTCAGAGGCCGCAAAGGCACGACTCGATCCAGAGCTCCAGCAGCTGCCCTGTCCCAGGCGGCCACTAGGTCTCCAGTCGAGGCGTGAGCCAGAACCTCAGGGATTGGCCCAAGCTCCATCTGGAACCTATCGGGCTCCATCAGGCACCTGGGGCAGTACCATCTTGTTGGTTCCGCCTCCCTGCGGCGGGGTGCAGCAGTTTGAAGGTCAAGGCGAAGGAGAGAGTGATCCGACCATGACAAGAGCTCGATGACTATATCCCCTATCTCGAGATCACTCAGCCACTGTCCAGAGACAAAAACCAAGTCCAGCGTGTTTCCCCCCATGTGAGTAGGGCCATGAATTAGCTGGGTCAGGTCCATAGCCGTCATGGAAGCCATGAACTCCCAAGCCACCTCAGACGCCTCACCCATGGTCGGCAGGTTAAAATCCCCCATCTGGGGGAGTCTGGGGGTGTCAAACGCCACCCCGGCAATAACGTTGAGTAGCTTGGGCAGGGCTGCTGTCACATGGCAGAGAGCCAGGTACGTGATCAGCAAACCCGTCTGAACCCTATGACTCCACTTCACAAGGAGGGACTCACAGCTGGCCGTCTGAGGAACAGTGGCCTCCCTCGGCCTTTGGCCTTCTCTAATAATAACCACTACTCCCCCGGCCCTCCTCTGTGACCTCGGCTGATGGAATGCGTGGAAGCCTGATGGGCACATTTCTACAAGAGGGACCCCTCCCTCTGGGCCCACCCTGGTCTCCATAATACCTGCCAGGTCCGCTCCCCCCTCCTGAACAAGATCACAGATGAGGAGGGCTTTATTTACTACAGACCTGGCGTTGCACAACATCAGCCGAAGGCCCGGGCCCTGAGGGTCTGTGCAACCTGGAGAACGAGTGGAGCCTTGGGGGCCGGAGTGCACCACTGCTCATAGACAGCGGGCGCATACTCCCTTAACATGATATGGCCCCTGCTCCCACCATATCTACCCCTCCCACTCACAGTACTGATGGAAGAAACACAATCTGGACAAGCTCAATCCCCCCTTGACCCCAGGTCCCTCACCCCCCCGCTGCACATCATGGCCAGACCTGGCCCTCCCCTTGGTGGGTTATCCCCCATACCCACTACATTACTCTAATTCCAATCTTACCTTCCCCCCTCCGGGACCCCTTAAAAGTTTAACCAAAAATTTAGATAAAAAGCCCCTCAACCCCCTCTTTGCAACATGCCACCTCTCTGGGTTCCAGAACCCATCATCGAGGTAGGCCCTCAAAAGTGGAGGGCCAGGCCTGCAAGAGGGGGGATTCTCGCAATGTAAGAAGGTTGGCTGCCGTATACATCCAATAAGCATGGAAGGGAAGTAAGATCTGGCCAGGGGTTCGACAAGTAGTCTAAAAGTACTGGAGCAAAATAGATCTCAATGCCAGTAGGCTGGACTCCACTGCCCTCTCACGGAGTCCTGTGACATTTCGCCACAATCGGAGGGTAAGTATCCAAGCCACCCTCTCACAGTGGCTGGCCCAGCTGGAAATGGCGATGGAAATCAGATGGTCCTCCGATGGTGAATGGCAGCAGCTCGCTCAGCTCCCGCGTAACAATTGCCCAGTCTCCATCCGGCTGGGGGCTTAGATGAAAAGACAAGCCGGTCCATAGAGGCAGAATGATAATGGTCCCGAGGAAGGGGAGATGTCCAAAGAAAAGGGGATAACATGCCGCTAGACACAATCTGGAGGCGGATGGATGTGCAGGCCAAAACCGAGCCACAACGGGGTGGGGGGGAGAGACCACCTGAGGCAGCCAGATGACCAGTCCTTGGCCGTCCTCCAGCCTCTCCAAACTCCCAGAACTTCACAAATCCCATCAGTCACGCTTCCAGCCCCCAGATGACAGTGGGGGTCTCTGAGTCCCTGCAGTTCCAGATGGTAGAGCCAGCGGATGAAGCCGGCCATATCTCCCCCTCCGCCATGCTGCTAGGCACCAGCCACCACCGCCATTAACCTTCACCATTGAGCTGCGGCCGCCATTGCCACCGCAGCCGTCTTCGTCAATGCCATCAGCAACCAAGCTCCCCAACATATCCCAGAAGCCATCCCAAAGGTGTCCAGGGCTTGGAGGGGGGCCCGCTCCGATACTGCCACCGCCGCATGACCGCCACCGCTGTCGCTCTGGCCTCCGCCTCCTCCGGTGCTGGAAAAAGCTGCCGCAACCAGGCCACTGCCGCCATCCTCCCACGGCGCCTACAAACGTCAGCTCCGACCCAGCCATGGTGTTCTGGAGGGCGAAAAAGCCCTCAGCAGGCTGGGCAGAGACTCCCCTAGCCGGGGCTGGAGCCAAAGATGATCAAATCGGCTCCCAAAGACCCCGAATGGCCAGAAACCGTCCCATCATTGGACGCGTTTCACACAGACACTGCCATCTTGGAGCATGTGCAAAGAGAATACTCTGATGCATATCCAGGGATTTTTAAACAGAAATCACACCAAATTGATCAAGTCAAATTATATGAGTCTTCCCATTTAGACAGGCTTTACATTTTTTATTACCTGCTAAAGCCCGGGTGGGAAGATCAATAAACAATATCTTCTTTATTCTTAGTTCTGCCAGACTTCTCTGGCCCTTTTGAGAATGGTAAATTATCAAGATCTTTATAACACTGCAATATTTCTTTGCCACCCATAGATCTCTCTTTAGGCACTAGATTGGTACTACATGTCTCTGCCCTGGGGGTGTTCTGTGTGTTCTCATTCTAACTTGGATCTCCCAGCAGGCACTGGCTTATTTTTAAAGATCAAACTCTCCCCTATCTATCTTAGACCTCCCAGCAATCTTAGACCTCCCAGCCCATTTTAAAGATCAAGATGTATAAGAGGTATAGAGACCTAAGTTCACACATATTTGCATTTAGTCAGGGCTCTCATGAGCAAGTTTGAACTCCACTTTTCTTTTTACAGACAACTTTTACTGCCACAACATTTTTTATTTTTTTTATACTCTTTCTTTTTCTTCCCACAACTTGTTTGTAACGTGTTCCAGTGGGCTAACATAGCCAAATGGAGAACATGGCCCAATTCTTGTTACTAGGTTATTTGTTCCAAACAGGCTACCAGCATGGTTGCCCATTTTTCCCAGGGGATTCCTTTCCATCAGCTCAAAGCCTGACTAGACTCTCTGTCTTCCTGAGGAGATTTCCCACACTTTTTTGTCGGTGCAAAGCCTAACCAAACCCTCCCTTTTTCCCTAAGAGATTTCCCAGGCCTCCCCTGCGGGTCCGAAGTTTGGTCAAAGCCCTCTCCTGCACTACAGATTCTTATTCCAACAGTCACACCCCTTTCAAAATGTAGGCAAACCTCTATTAGGTATTTCCCACATTGCAGTCACACACACACACACACAAGGCAACACTCCCCTTCCCAAGAGAAAAAAAAATTCTACTCACCCAGAAGAGCTCAGTTCCATAACCCCCCATAGTGCAAGCCTCTTTGTTAAGCATTCAGGACAGGCAGAATCAGAGCCTGCCAGCAAATGACCAGAACAAAGTCACTGGATAAATTTTTCCAGGAGCGCTCTTGACTTTGGTATTGGTCCAAGCTGGTTTCTTCCATCTGCCTTTAATGAAGGCCACCAAGCCTCAAAGTGGCTCAGTTTGTGGGAAGCTGAATGCAGCCACCTTGAAGAAACTTTGCCTTCAAGCCCTACATTGGGGTGCCAGAAATGTAAGGTCCCAAAAGATACTTGAGTCACCAGAATGCCAAAGAGAGAGACTCAAGACAAGGCTTGCAAAAAAACCAGACTTTATTTATGGCCAAAAACAAAATACTGGGTGGGACTATATCCAGAACATATAGATACAATGCATGCGAGGAGATAGCCACATCTTGGCGAAGGTATGACATCCTTTTATACCCTCAGAGACGTCAGCTTAGTACCCAATTCTGGCCTCCTAATTTAGGTTTGTGTATTCCTTGTTGCCCTGCAAGGGAATAAAAACTTCCCAATTAGTCTTATCTCGTCCTTGAGCATTCCTTTGTTTCTCAATTGGCCATTTGGACCCCTGGTTCTGCAAGGCAGGAGCTTATCCAGATCAAACATAAATGAGGGCTGAGGTGTAAATTATCCCTTGGAGATACGTACCATGCTCTTAGATGGCACAAGAAAAACAGGAAGAAGATTGATATGGATTCAGGTCAAATGGCAGGGACATATGTTTGACAAATACCAGATACATTACAGAGGCCTAATAACAGAATATGTTTGTTACAAGAGATACAAATATAAAGGCATAATATATGTGACACAAATACAAAGGCATATATGTATTACAGGAACCTAATGGTTACAGAATCTAGTATACCAGTATATCATATTCTAGTATTATTTATTATATCCTTATTATTGTTTCCCTTCAATACGAACTCCTGAGGTTCTTGCAGAAGATGGAGGTAGACTCGCGTCTAGAAAGCGATCACGATTAACTTTCCTTACTCTTACATTACACCAGAAAGTACTAAGGTTGGCTCAATCTACCTACCCAGATTAGAGAGCCAAAATACCCAGGTAAAAATTAAATGGACTGAGAAAAATGCAAAGGAAGTTACTAAATGGATGTTAGTTCCAGAAACCATAGAATTACATACATCTCTACTAAGAAATAAGTTTGAAGGTCCATACTTAGAGGAATTTGAAAGTTTAATTTCACCATTACCATCGTCAGATCTTCCTCCCTGTCTTCAGCTACATTTTGGAAACGCAGATAAAATGCCGCTTTTTCCATTTCCAATTGCGCCACGGTATTCTCAAGTTCCTTATTTAATCCCGTCATTTTTTTATCCAGTGCTTCCAATTTTTCTTCTGTCAATTCGATGGTAATGGCGGAGATGATAGCAGAGGCACTCCAAAGAGAAAAGGATGAAATAATAAATGAATTAGATGAAGTCTACCGGGTTCATACAAATTACGCCCGACAAAACAAACTTCCCTGGGAGGTACATATAAGATTTGTAAGAAAGAAGGTGAGGGATATTGTATACAAGATAACAAAGGATGAACCTATGTTCTATAAGAACAAAGAAATAATTACTTTAAAGCAAATACCCAAAAGAATAAGAGACTTGCGAAAAGACTATTGGTTTCTGGCCACGTTACTAAACAAAAGATATATACCCTTTAAATGGACAATGCCGGAAGGAATGTTGGTAACGTGGCAGGGAAAGAAAATAAAGGTAGAGTTGCAGAGTAAAGCAAGGGAACTATATGATCAAATGACGGGCATCGAGACAACAAGTGGCAGTAAAGAAGAGGGAGGACGGAACACCAAAGGAAAAAGCGACAAGAACGTGAAAGAACCCCACAACAAGGAGGAAAAGAAGACGAAGGAGAGATTCAGGAAGAAGAAGGAGTGCAAACAAGAGGCAAAAAAAAGGAACAGGAAGAAACAAAGAAGAAAGAACAGGAAAGTCAGTAAGAAATGGAACAAACCCTAAAAATTCTATCGGTGAATGTTAATGGCCTCAACTCACCATCCAAACGACACCAAATTTACAAAAAAAAATTGAAACAAAAATCAGATATTGTGTGCCTCCAGGAGGTACACATAAGAAAACAAGATATAAAATATATACAATATAAGAAATTAGGTAAAGAATATTCATCATTGGCAGAAGAAAAAAAAAGAGGAGTAGTGGTATATAAAAGGAAGGAATAGATAGCAATATAAGATATGTGGATACAGAAGGTAGAATAGTGATGATAGAGCTAAAACTTGATTTCAAAAATATATTATTGGTAGTAATATATGCTCCAAACAGTCAACAATTAGAATTCTATAAAAAAAGTGCATGAGAAAATTATAGATCAAAAAATGGAAAATGTATGTCTGATTGGAGACTTCAATGCTATTCTAGATGTAAGAAAAGATTATAAATGTGGTCAGCAAAATAAAAATAAGAAAAATGTATTGCCCAGAACTTTTACAGATATGGTGGAAGAGTTAAATATGGTAGATAGCTGGAGATTCTATAACCCCAAAATTAAAAACTTTACATATTATTCAAATCCACACAAGTCCTGGTCTAAGTTGGATATGGCTTGGGTAACCAATATGTTAATGATGGAAATTGAAGTGGTAGAAATTTTATCAAATAATTGGGCTGATCACAATCCAATAATGATGACGTGGAAGGGGCAGCAGAGAAAGAAAAATAGATGGACAATGAATACACAGCTATTAAAAGAAAAAGAATATAAGACATATATGGAAAAGAAGTTAGAATTGTTTTATAAGGAAAATACAAAACAACACACCTCCCTACTTATGGGATACAACTAAGGCATATGTAAGAGGCCTCACAATAGCTTATAATGCAAAACGGAGAAAAGAGAGAGAAAAAGAATATAATAAATTACGAGAAGAAATTCAAAATTGGGAATGTAAATTGCAAGGAAACTCAGGGGATGAAAAAATAAGGGTAAATTGGATAGCAGCAAAACACAAGCTGAAAATATTAGAACAAGGGAAATATGCAATGACTTTGAAATATATAAGGCAGAATTACTTTGAACATGCAAATAAACCAGGGAGGTGGTTGGCATATAGGCTGAGGAAGGAAAGGGAAAAAAGAACAATTCAGAAGCTACAAGACGATGAGGGAAGGATCCAACAGGGCTTAGAGAAGAAAAAGGAGATAATAGTTCAATATTACCAAAAACTTTATGAGAAGGACATAGTAACAGCGGAGGAAATTGAACATTACTTAAAAGGGGAGGGATTGCAAACACTAACAGAGGAAGAAAAAGAATTATTAGATAAAGAGATTACGATAGGGGAACCAAAAGAAGCACTGAAGAGACAAAAAAATAATAAAACTCCGGGGACTGATGGTCTACCAACGGAGTTTTATAAAACATTTGGAGAATCATTAAATGGAATATTATTAGAAATATATAATGAAGTTTTGATGGAGGCAAAATTACCATATACATGGAAGGAAGCATATATTTCCCTAATACCCAAAGAGGGGGCAGATATCATATTAGTAAAAAACTATAGGCTGATTTCTTTATTGAATACTGATACAAAGTCTTCATGAGTATAATTGCCAATAGGGTGAAAAAATTATTACATAACAAAATACATCAGGATCAAAACTTTTTTTGCCCACAAGACAAATAAAAAATAATCTAAGGATGGTAATGGATGTTTTAGAATATTACGAGGTGCATCCAGAGAGACAGGTAGCTCTGATCTTACTGGATGCACAAAAAGTGTTTGACCAAGTAAACTGGCAATTCATGAAACAGCAAATTAAAAGTATGAATTTTGGAAAGAGATTCACAAAAATGATAACATCAATATATCAGAACCAAAAAGCATGCATTTTGGTGAATGGGGATCCAACAAAATTTTTTGGAATAAATAAAGGAGTAAGGCAGGGATGCTCGCTGTCACTCCTACTTTTTATTTTAACTTTGGAAAACCTGTTAATTAGAATTAGGGCAAACAAAGAAATACAAGGATTAAAGATTAAGAGAGAGGATTACAAGGTCCAAGCTTTGCGGATGACCTTGTTTTCTTCATAGAAGATCCAATAGAAACAACCCCGAAATTAATAAAAGAGATTGAAAAATTTGGAAAGGTAGCAGGCCTAAAAATTAATAAAGAAAAGACAAAAATGATAACAAAAAATATGACAACAAAACAAATAGAGAAATTAGTAAAAAATTCAGGATTACAGGCAGTTAAAAAAGTAAAATATCTAGGGATAAATTTGACAGGTAGAACTGCAACAATAAAAGAAGATAATTAAAAAGGATATATAATAAGGAATACAGAAGAAGTAAAAATGATCCTTCTGAGGATCACACTCACTTATTAAAACAGTTGAAAGCGCAATATAAGACCCTCCTAAAAGAAAAGAAAAGTGTGGCTCTGAAGGAGTCTTGGCAGAGATTAATTACATCAGTCAGGACAAAAAATACATCCCTTTTTTAGTACATCACCAGAGGATTGGGGAACCCCCCACCCCACCCCCAACTAATCAGGTACCGATGCAGGCCTGGGAAGAATATTTTAGAGATTTATATACAGACCCTGACTATGTAACAAAGCAGAGCCAAATTAGTTTGGACCAAACTGCTTACTGGCCCCCTGTTACACTAGAAGAGATATCCCAGTTGATTGGAACCCTTTAGGCTAATAAGGCACCTGGTGCTGATAATGTCCTCCCAGAAATAATAAAAAAGAACATCAGTTGGTGGGCCCCACTTTTAGCACCGCTGTTTACATTTATAGGTAAAACAGGCCGTATGGCAAGAGATTGGGGATTAGCAATTATTATACCAATCTATAAAAAGGGTAATAGAAATGATCCAGGAAATTATAGACCTATTAGTATTTTGAGTGTTATTAGTAAATTGTATGCTAAACACCTAAACTATAAACTCCAGGATTGGCTAATTTCAGGGGGGATAATCAAGGATGAACAAGCCGGTTTTAGAGAAGGAAGATCTATGGTAGATCAATCCTGATACTTCACCATCTGGTGCAAAAATATACGTACAAAAAAAAATCCTCTCTCTAAGTGGCCTTCCTTGATTTTAAGCAGGCCTTTGATTCAATATTCAGGAACACCCTATGGGAGAAATTAAAATGCATTACAATCGATAAACACCTCCTTTTCCTCATACAAAAATTGTATGCCAATTCCACCTTGAAAGTGACATGTAATCCTCAAGGGACTTTAACTGGTCCAGTAAGGGTTCAAAAAGAGGTACAGCAGGGCTGCATCCTGTGCCCCTCCCTTTTTAACTTCTATATTAACCCCCTGATTGATCTCTTACAGAACCCTGATCTACATCCTGCTAACCTAGCACAACGCAAAATCCAGATTCTCCTATATGCCGACGATGCTGCTATTATTTCACAAACACCCATAGGACTGAAGAGAGCAATTAGGGCAACACTTGGCTTCTGTAGACAGAAGTTGATCATTAACATTGATAAATCAAAAATTTTAGTTTTTGCTAAAAGACCCAGACAATACTCCTGGAAAATTGAAGGACACAGATTGGAACAGGTTAGGACATTTAGATATCTTAGGGTGGTCTTCCACTTGCAAGGGACACGGAAGGCACACCTGGAGAAAACATTGCAAGCAGTCAATAGGTCCTCAAATGCAATTAAACACTTCTTTTATACAGGCGGAGGTCAATTAGTACCTGCTGCCTTAAAACTTTTTGAGGTCAAAACATTGGCGCAAATTTTTTATGGGGCACAAACAGGAATCCTGGCAAAGAAAAACTTGCTAGAAACTATACAAACCAAATTCCTGCGAGCCATCTTAGCTGCATCCAAAGGAACTCCAAATGCCCAGTTAAGAATTGAGACAGATATGCCTCAAATTCAGGTAAGAGCTTGGAAGATGATGATCATTTATTGGCTAAAAATTCATTTTTTCAGAGGGACTGTCCCTGCTAGTGCTGACTGACAACTTCCCCTCCCCCTGGAAACAGGCAATAGATCACAAGCTGGGCTCTTATGGGCTCTTATCGGTATTCTTAATGTCCCTCGGCTTTGACAAAACAAAGCAAGTGGTAATTGATAGAATGAAGGACATGGAGTTCCAAGAAGAACTAGGTTGCCTCTCCATAGTAGGGACAGAATTAAGCAGGATATCTAAATGATCTGATCTTCCCAAAACAAAGAATAGCTTTTTTTCAGAGCCAGATTTAATATTCTCCCCTCAGCACTTCTCCAGGGTAGGTATAAGAGAACTCCAATAGTAGAATGGGTATGCATATGTGGAAAGGGAGAGGTCGAAGATATCTCACATGTTTTATTGTACTGTGAGTTATACAGAGTATGTAGGTCAATATACATTCTCCTCTTACTAGAGAGATTGCCAGGGAGGACACATGACTTTTATGTAGGCTTTCTCCTCCAAGACTCTAATCCGGCTACCACGTGTGCAGTGGCAAAATTCTGTGTCACTGCAATGTCTACAAGAAAAAAATTGGTTACTGGATTATAATGTCAACTGGTGCCAATTTTTTTGAGATGCCTATAATACATTTACTCACATACGTATCGGCTCTAAATGCATGTAGATTAGGTTTGAGATCATGTATTTTATAACAGAGATGTTATTATTCACGAATAATGTTAGAATTATTTTTAATTTATTGTATGTCTATTGCTGGTCGATGACCGTAATAAAGTTTTACTCTTACTCTTACCTTTTCTTCTGCTCAACTGGTAATAAAAGAATAGATTTCTGTTCATATCTTTAATTAGTATTTGCATTTTAAATTGTGGTTTTTCTTCCAGTAACAAGAACCATAAGGAAGTGAACATAAATTAATATTTTTAAAAAACTACCAAATGACTAAGATTTAATTTTTTAAAAACAACATGTTTCATATTCCCAATGACAAATTGTTGAAAAACTGCTTATGACTGGCTATCTTTTAAAAAAGAATTGTAATGTCATTGAAAAAAGAAAAACACAATTACTTCAATAGAAACAATATATTGAAATTTTGGCAAATAAGCATTTTTGACTTGCAAAAAACCAGATGATCATGATAAGTCAGCAAAGTTTTCTGAATCTCCCTTCTTCCATTTAGTGACCTCCTGAATTTTTTAAGCCTAGATATAGTAGAACTCCTTTTTGGTAATGAAAAAAATAAGATCAATAAATGACATTGTAGATCAAAATTAAATAGAGAGCAATGTTCTCTTGACAGTGATGGAGTGATGTTGTGATGTTGAACTAGAATTAAGAATATGAATTCAAATCCATAATCATAAATCATGAGATTTATGAAATGCTTTTGATCAGACAATACCCCCTCCCACATAATAAATTTCAATGTTCTGGTAAGAATCAATAAATAATCTAAGGAAACATGTTCTAAATTTAGAAGTCAGGAATAAGATTTAAGAAAGAGAGATAATAACATCAATGGAAATCTCTAGATAGAAAAGAACAAGTTGAATGTTCATGTATATTCTCAATGTTTATTTCTTTTTTGTTTGATTTTGTGTTGTTGATTTCTTACATTTAATTCTATAATTTTTTATTATTTTGTCCTAACATTTTGTTTGCTTATAATATTTATTCAATATATACCTTTCTTTTCAAATAAATAATCAAAGAAGAAAAATAATCATGACAATAATTTAACACAGCAATCCTTCAGAAACAGAAGAGGCTGCAATATATATATATATATTGTATCAGTGAAAAACAATAGAAACACAATAAAAAAAATAAGAGCAATATCCAAAAGAAAACTGAAAGACTTTGTGAAATATTTGTTGCCTGCAAAAAGTGAGACGCAACCTGTAGCTTCTCTTTGAGACTGATAAGGATATTATCAACAATAGCTGTGAGATTTTTCTTCTGCGTATGAGGGCTTATAAATAGTATGCACTCCATGAAGCTTCATGCCATAATAAATTTGCTAACCATTAAAATGCTGCATTTTTTAAAAAAGTAAATCACATCACTAAGTTTTAAATCAGAAAGCCAAACTGAGCAATCTTTCATTTCACAGATTCAATGTATAATTTCACAACTGTTCGATGTAGTAATATTTCTAGTCATTGAATTAGGACAGCTAGTTCCGCCTTGGTTAATTTTGAAACTTGCACTGTCATCAACAAAAATACTACAGTCAGAGATATGACAGAATTAAGACAACCAATTCTGTTTTGCTTAATCTGAAGCTTGCATTTTGCCAACAAAAATATAACAATCAAAGGAGCTGTCAGGAACATAGTAGAGCTCTCTGAGCTGCAAGGTAAATGTCTTAGATGGACCTACTCACATCCCAAGCCTTCTTCCAGGCTAAAGTAATTGAGAGTGGGAGAAAGGGAAGTTGAAGTTCCATATAACAGATTTGGGAAAAGCCATAGAAGAGGAAGTCAAAGCAGCAGCAGCAGCAGCTGTTCTTTCTTTTCTGATTTTGCTATTCTGTAGAACATGTAAATGAAGACTCAATCATCCAGGCCAACAGTATCTAAAAAAAGGTTAAATCATGGCAATTAGACCAAAATTTGGTCCAGTTGACATTATTTAACCTTTTTAGATATTCTGTAGAAACATTTTTTAGTGTTCTGCTTCAACACTCATTTCTGAATGTTCTGTAGTCCTGTCATTACCTTGACAGGACCACAAAAACCCAAGTCATTAGAAATAGCAAGTTCAGGAATGCTGTTTTATACCTTTTTGGTAAACTCTACCAATTACAGCATGTTCAATGAAACATGGTTAAATAAGTAATTGCAGAGCAAAATGTATGAATATAGCCACTGACTTACAAGGGTGCCGTATGATGTAGCTGCATTTCAGAATCATAAGCTTTGGATTTTGGTTAAGGCTGGATAATGAAAAATGCTCTATGCTCCTTATTTCATATGTGATGAAAACTTCAAGTAGCAGCATTTAGTCTTTGGGGACTTCCATTTCAGTGTTTTACATCCACACAGAATTGGTTATGACCTATCTTGGTGCATTTGCAGATTATTTGATATTGAGCTTAGTTTTCTTTTGAACCAGTTTTATCTTGTAGCTTTTCCCACCATTGATGCCGATTCTTGTTTCACCCTGATTCTTACTTAATTGTAGGGAATAAGTAACATGTACGTGCATGCAATTATTTTGGCTTTCTCTTGTCCATTGGAACCACACTTTTGGTAGTTCAGTGGCACATTAAACAGTCCGCAGATGCAAGTATCTATTGCATTATCCTCTGGAACTGAACAGTCACTTTCATAGCCTTCGCCTTGAATAATATATACAGATACTCACAAAGAGCATTCATCAATAGTTTCTTAAAAAAAGGCGCAACCCAGCATTCCTGCAACAGGAAGAAAAG
Organism: Arizona elegans; assembly: GCA_022577455.1. NCBI lineage: Eukaryota > Metazoa > Chordata > Lepidosauria > Squamata > Colubridae > Arizona > Arizona elegans. The sequence continues at coordinate 60,583,779 of JAKOOJ010000004.1, forward strand.
TATTCTAAACTTCCCTAAGGAAAAAAAGGCAAATATTGGTGATAGGAGATTCAATTCTTAGGGAAACAGAAACTATAGTCTGCAGATCAGGCAGTCAATCTAGGAAGTTACATAGTCTCCCTGGAGCAAAAATCAAATATGTAACTGAGTTCCTTATGTTAAATATGTAAATAGGGAGTGAAGCCTGGAGCATAGGCTTCACTCAGGTCCGGGCTTAGCCAGACATTAGCATAACTGCTGCTCATTGAGGGGTCCCCATGTGATATGGAGGTGGACATGGGATCATACCTGATCATTGTGTCCTGGAAGACCATCAAAAAAGCAATTCCAGGACTGGAAAAGAAACAGTTGAAGCCGCAGAAAATGATCTTAAAAGACTATCAAGGAAACCACATCCACGTCCTAGGGAGTGGAACCTTTCACATCAAGTTTAAAAAATTCATCAGACAGCTGCAGCTGACCATCATGGACAATGACCTGCCAAGCCTGCTGGGGGTGGAGTGGTTCAAATCCCTGGGTTTAGGAGTGACCAGCATCCACACAGTCCAAGATGACAGCATTGAGGACCTAATGAAGGAATTTGCAGACGTCTTCGACAGAACTTTGCGCAAATACATGGGGAAACCCATCTCTTTCAATCTAGATCCTAACGTAGCCCCCATCAGAATGAAGCCAAGAAGGGTCCTCTTTGCTCTCTGGCCCAAAACATACAGTCAATTAGACAAACTAATTGCTCAGGGGATTCTGGAGCTGGTTGATCACGCTAAATGGGAGACCCCAATAGTCACCCCAGTTAAACCAGATTTGTCAATCCACATCTGCACTGACTATAAATGTACCCTGAATAAGGCTTTGCAACAGAGTGCTTACCCAGTTCCAGTTGTTCAGCATCTACTACACTCACTGGGGTAAGGCAAAATATTTGCAAAACTTGATTTGGCACAAGCCTACCAGCAAGTGCCAGTGGACAACACCATTGCGGAAGCACAGACTATTGTGACACAATGGGGGGCATTTAAGTCCCGCCGGTTACAATTTGGGGTGAGTGTGGCACCAGGGCTTTTCCACAGCATAATGGAACGCCTCCTAAAGGGCATCCCGGGAGTAGTGCCTTACTTCGATGATGTCCTTGTGTCCAGCAACAACAAAGAGGAACTAATCCATCAATTAAAAGAAACATTGAGGCAGTTCCAAGAAGCCGGACTTAAAGTTAAAAAAGAAAAATGCAAAATAGCCGTGCCACAAGACAAATTTTTGGGATATTTAATTGATGGCTCAGGGATGCACCCAACCCAAAACAAAGTTAAAGCCATTAAGGAAGCCCCACACCAAAAAATCAAATGGAACTCCAGGCTTTTCTTGGCCTACTAAATTTTACAGTATTTTTCTGCCACAGAAGGTGACAGTTGCTGAATCCTTACTCTAGCTGCTAGACAAGAAGGCTGAACCTGGGGATGAAAGGTAGTGTCTGCCTTCTCTGCAGTCAAGAATTTGCTGTCATCCAAAAGCCTCCTTGTCTAATAATACGAGACTTTACCCCTTACATTAATCTCTGATGCATCCCCTTTTGGGGTCAGCACGGTCCTCAGTCATTGGCTGCGGGATGGGACTGAGGCTCCAATTGCATTTTATTCCAAAACGCTGTCTCCTGCAGAAAGAAAGTACAGCCAACTGGACATGGAAGCACTGGCCGCTGTAGTGGGAATCAAACATTTCCACGAATACCTATATGGAAGAACTTCAAACTTATTACTGATCATAAACTGCTACTGGGCATCATTGCATGGGACCGCCCCACCCTGAACATATTATCACCAAGAATGACTAGATGGACTATTTTCTTGGCAGCATATAACTACAGACTAATACACCAGCTTGGCAAAGACATAGGTCATGCAGATACCCTCAGCCGGTGCCCTCTCCCAGACTTTGTGGAAGACCCTGCCCCTCTTACACTCATCCTGCTCATCAAAGACTTTACAGCCAGCCCAGTCATAGCAACCGAGATAGCAGGACAGTCAGCAAAGGACAAAACTCTGTCACAGGTTCTGAACTGGGTGTGGAGGGGTTGGCTGGAGGGATCAGTGGGGAAGGAATTCAAGCCATTCATAACCAAACAATGTGAGGTATCAGCCCAAAAGGGATGCCTGTTGTGGGGGGATAGAGTGGTTGTACCACACAATTTGAGGAAACAGGTATCAGAGGCGTTACATGTGGGCATCCAGGCATCGTCGAAATGAAGGCATAGGCCAGGAGCTATATTTGGTGGCCAAACATGGATGGGAATATAACAGAATGGGTTGCAACTTGTACACCATGCCAGGAATCCAGACCAGCACCACCCAGGGCACCCACAAGGGAATGGAAGAAACCAAAAGGGCCATGGTTGAGAGTACACATTGATTTTGTGGGACCGGTCCAGAGTCAAACACTTTTAATCATTGTAGATGCATTTTCAAAAAGGCTCGAGATAATGCTAATGACCATCACAACGGCTGAAGCCATTATCAAGGTATTGTGGAGTTTTCACCACCAACAGGCTGCAAGACATTCTGGTCTCTGACAATGGGGCACAATTCACCGCAAGGCAATTTGAATTATTTTTAGCAGAGCAGGGAATCTGGCATGCCCTGGTCACACCTGTCATCCAGCAGCAATGGTCAATCAGAACGAATGGTGCAATCAACCAAAGAAACCTTAGCTAGAATGGGTCCCAGAAACTGGCAAGCCAAGATAGACCAATTCCTGCTAGCCCAGCACATAAACCCTAGTGCCACCACAAATCAGAGCCTGGCAGAACCCTAGTGGGTTGCAAACTAAGGTCCCAACTAGACAGGCTACATCCAAATTACAGTGCTGAGGCACCCATAGATTTGACCAGCAAGCCCCGGTTCTTTATCATAGGAGACCTAGTCTATGCCCACAATTATGCAGGAGACCCCTCCTGGGTCTGAGTCAAAGTAATTACCTTTACTGGTCCCCGGTCATACCAAGCTAGAAGACAGAAAAATTTGGAGGAGGCATATAGATCAACTCCAGGGCCCAATAGGGAGCCCTGGAGGCTAAGACAATCTAAAGATACTCTGCCCCAAATTGCTTCCAAAACACCCTTAGAACTAGACAGTACTTAACCCTGAACAGACTCCAAAACACTTGCAGAAGCCGACCTATGCTCTCATGAACCAAATACCCTACTCTCAAACCGGGACAGGCTACACACACATGCACCTAAAGGGCCATGCATCCAGCGAAGAGTTCACAAAGAGTTGATCCGGGCAGAGTCAGCCTCGCCCCAGAAGAACTTCTAAGTGATTTCATCCACTGACTCAGGAGCGGCAGCAGGCCTGACTGCCCAGGCCACCACCGCTGGTATGAATGAGCTGCGCAGGTCAGGTCACACCTACTAACAGACTGCCTACCTGCGTGATTACATGATGTGAGCCTTCGCAGATTGGCTAAGTGTCATTCCAGAGGGGAAGGGTGTTAAATATGTCAATGGGGAGTGAAGCCTGGAGCATACGCTTCACTCAGGTCTGGGTTTAGTCAGACATTAACATACCCGCCGTTCATTGATCCATTCGAGTGGTGGGAAATTAAAACGATGTCAGTGGCCAGGCTGTCAGACAGCTCCCTTTAAAAGAGGGCACTGTTGGCCAGCCAGCAGAATAGTTTTTCCAAGCTGCGAAATAAAGAGCTGAAGTCACCAACTGAAGTTCTGCCTCTTCATTCAACCCTCACTTAACATCTTACTAAAATAATCAACCCCGCAAATTACTACCCCTTTCTTCTCCTACACATGGGGACCAATGATACAACAATAAATAAGAAAACAATAACAAGAAATTATGAACAGCTAGGGAAGAAAGTTAAAAAATTAGGAGCACAAGTGGTGTTTAAAAATTGGTGTTGTCAACAGAACTTTGGCTTCCTAGATCATGGTCTGCATTACCTAGATGAAAGGCTACTGACAAGGAATGGATTGCACTTCACAAGAACCGGAAACAATATGTTCAGAAAACAACTGGCTCATCTTATCCAAAGGGCTTTAAACTAAAATTGAGGGGGGTGAATCTTCATGACCAATAGAACCTAATTCCAAGCAAAAACAACTAGACAACTAATCACATAAGGAGGAAGGGAGTAAAGATAAAAAAGAAATAAAAAAGAAAAAACATAATGAAATAGAGAGTGATGGAAAGGATGGAAATCCCAGTTACAAAGTAGGAGATATAAGAAACATATTCAAGACTAATAAAGGACTCCAATGCCGACACACCAATGCTCAAAAATTTAGGGAACAAACAGCGTGAAGTTGAAGTATTAGTACATTGATGGCAGATATGATATAATTGCCACTATTGAAACTTGGTGGGATGAAACTCATGACTGAAATGTACTGATAGAAGGATACAAACTATTCAGAAGATTTTTTAACAGATCTTTTTTAATAGATTAACAGAGTTGTACGGGACCTTATAAGTCATCTAGTCCAACCCCCCGCTCAAGCAGGAGACCCTACACCATTTATGACAAATGCCAGTCCAATCTTTTCTTGAAAGTCTCTCTCTTTTTTTAAATATTTTTATTAATAATAATAAACAAACAAACAAACAAACAAACATAAATACATTAAACCAACATACAAAACGGATAAACATCAATTCAGTCCAATGACTGACTTTTAGAAGTTACCACAACGGTGGGTTATTTTCATATTTCTATTTGTATCTATATCTACATTCACATATTTACATGGTTATATATGTATATATATAATTGACTCCTTGTTTACTTCTATGCATTTCTATTGAATAGTCAAAAATTATCTTTATATTCCTATTTTTGCCTCCAGCCAGCTGTACCATCTTTGCCATACTAAATAGTAATCAGTATTGTCTTTCTCTTGTATTTCTTTTGTGAGCTTATCCAATTCTGCACATTCTGTAATTTTAGCTATTATTTTGTCCTCTGTGGGTAACTGTTCAGATTTCCAATGTTGGGCGAAGAGTATACGTGCTGCTGTGAGGATATGGATGATCAGATATTTTATTTCTTTGGTATATTGTGCTGTGATTATTCCCAATAAAAAGATTTCCGGCCTCATTTCCATTTTTTGTTTTGTGATTTCTTCAATCATTATTTTAATTTGTTGCCAGTATTGTTTTGCCCTTCGGCATGACCACCAGAGATGATAATATGTCCCTTTCTGTGATTTACATTTCCAGCACATTGGAGACGTATTTGGGAACATCTTGGCCAGGCGCGCCGGTGGGAGGTGCCATCAATAGAACATTTTGTAAAGGTTTTCCTTATAGGGTATAGACAATGTCATCTTATAATTTATCTTCCACAAATTTTCCCACTTATCCAGTTCAATAGTATATCCTATATTTTTGGCCCATGTTATCATATTCTCTTTGACGACCTCCTCTTCTAATTTGTATTTTAGTAGGTACTTATAAATTTTGGTAATCATTTTCTCATCTGTACTTTGTAATATTTTATCCAGTTCATTTGGTTCATTTTGGAATCCGAATTGTGCCCGATCAGTTTTGTATCTTGATTCTATTTGCATGTATGGCCACCAATCAATGTCTATACCCTGATTTTGTAATTCTTGTCTTGTTTGTAATTCTCCTTCACTGTTCAGTAGTTCTTTATAACTCCTCATTTTCTCTATATCCATGGCGTTGGGATATATTAGTGCTTCCATTGTCGAGAACCATCGTGGAATTTTGGTATAGTGCTTTCTAATCTCTTGCCATGTTTTGTACAGTGATTCTCTGATAATATGTTGCTGGAAATATCCATGGTGCTTGTCCTTTCCCTCCCACAAAAAGGCATGCCATCCGCATTGTAATTCAAAGCCCTCTAGTAGTAGCTTTCTTTTATTCTTGAGATCTATCCAATCCCTTATCCAGTTTAGCGATGCTGCTTTGTAATATAACTCCCAGTCCGGTAGGCCTAAACCTCCTTTTCCCCGAATATCTTGCATACACTTTATTTTGATTCTGGCCCTTTTCCCATTCCAAATAAATTTTGTTATTATTTTATTAAGGTCCTTAAAAAAGTTCTTTCCTGGCCAGATTGGGGTTACTTGAAAGAGGTAGAGTAATTTAGGCAGTATATTCATTTTTATGGATGCGATTTTCCCTAGAAATGGCAGTTGTAATTTGTTCCACGTTTCCAGATCTTTTCTAATTTGTTTCATTAATTTGTTATAATTGTCTTCTCTAATTGATATTGCTTTAGCAGTAAGCCAGATTCCTAAATACTTTATTCTCTTTACAATTTGTATTCCTAATTTATCTTCTAGTTTTGTCTCCTGTACCTTTGTCAAATTCTTTAGTTTTTTGTTTGTTAATTTTAAGCCCTGCGACTCTTTCATATTCCTCTATCTTCGCTAAAAGTTTGGTTCCTGTTATTTCCAGTTGCTCCATTATAAATACCACATCGTCAGCGAAGGCTTGCAATTTGTACTCTTCTTTCCGTGTTCTCAAACCTTTTATTTCCACATCTTTCCTAACTTCATTTAGTAATATTTCCAATGAAATTATGAACAGTAGTGGGGATAAAGGGCAACCCTGTCTCACACCCTTTTGTATATCCAGATTTTCAGTCATATCTCCATTAATCATAATTTTGGCTGTTTGGAAGGAATATACTTTTCTAATCATATGTAAAAATTTGACACCGAAATCCATGGCTTTTAGTTGCAATATGAGGAAATTCCAATTTAGATTGTCAAATGCCTTTTGTACGTCTAAAAAGATTAAGGCTACTTGTTTATCAACTCTTTTCTCATAATATTCCAGGACATTGATAATTGTTCTTATGTTGTTTTTGACCTGTCTTCTTGGGACAAACCCATTCTAATCTGTATGTATGTATTTATAAATAATTATTTTCAGTCTTTGCGTTATAACCAACATGAAGAGTTTGTAGTCTACACTGAGCAATGAGATCGACCTATAATTTTTAACTTGTGTGGGGTCCGTATCTTCTTTGGGGATGAGTGTAATAATGGTTTTGGTTCAGGATTTGGGAATTTCTGCTTCTAATAATGCATCATTGAGAACTTGGAGTAACAGTTCATCCATTGCATTTGGACAGTTTTTGTAAAACTCTGTTGGTATTCCGTCCGGGCCTGGAACCTTGTTATTTTTCTGCTTTTTCCTTGCTTCCACCAGCTCAGACATCACAATTGATCTATTTAATGCTTTTCTATGGGACTCCTCTAATTTTGTAATGTTTGTTTTACATAAGTATTCCTTAATGTCTTCATCCCGGATCTCTTCTTTCTTGTAGAGACTTTGAAAAAAATCTTTGACTATACGTTTTTTGTCTAGATTGGTATGGTATATTTGTCCTGTTTCGTCCTGCAATTGAAATATTGTTCTCCTTTCTTTTTCTTTTTTCAGTTTATACGCTAACCACCGCCCCGTTTTGTTTGCATGCTCAAAATGTTTCTGTTTTGCTAGCTTGATTTTCTGTGCAATTTCTGTCTGGGTAATCAGATTGATTTTATGTTTAGTAAGATTTAATTTTTTTTTATTGTTTTGTTGTGGGGTTCCTTCTGCAATTCTAGTTCGTATATTCTGAGTTGTTCTAACAATTTATTCCTTGACTGTTGTTTCTCTTTATTTTATTTTTTTTGCCATATACGCAATTGTAAGACCTCTTATGTATGCTTTAATTGTGTCCCAAAGGTTTTGAAACGATGTCTGTTCTTTAGATTTTATTTGTAGGAACATTTTAACCTCTTTCTCAATCGTCTGTATGTATTCCTTATCTTTTATTATTCCCATGTCCATCATCCACCTCCTTTGCTTTCGATGTCCTTTCCATACTATTTTAATGGAGTTATGGTCTGCCCAGGTGTTCGCTGCTATTTTGATATCTTTTACTTCCTCTCTGAGGTCCGAAGTCATCCAGGCCATGTCGATCCTAGACCATGACTAGTGTGGGTTCGAATAATATGTATACTGTTTTGTTTGTGTGTTTGCCTCTCTCCATATGTCGTGTAAGTGCAGTTCGTTGATCATGTCTTTGAAAGATTCCGGTAGAATTTTTGTTCTAGTTTTACTTTGTTTGTTACTCCGATAGTCTTTTTCTATGTCCATGATTGCACTGAAGTCTCCTACCATGCAAATAGTTTCGTATTCCAGGTCTTTGATTATATTATGTAGCTTTTTAAAAAAGTCATTTTGGTTTCCGTTGGGTGCATATATAGATATTAATAATATTGTTTTGGATCCTGTTTGTATTTCTATTATTAAGATATGTCCTTCTGTGTCTGCATATATTTGTTTTGTTTTTAGGTGTTTCTTTACATATATTATGACTCCTCTCTTTTTTTGGTCTCCTAGAGATGCATATAGTCTTCCTAATCTTTGATTGTCCAATAATTTTTGATGCTGTCTTTTGATATGTACTTCTTGGAGTGTTATGGTATCTATTTCTAGTTTTTGAAGTTTTGTAAATGTCTGTTTTCTTTTGGCTGGTGAATTAAGTCCGTTTATATTGATTGAAATAAATTTTAGCACTCTTTCCATCTCTCTTTATTTATCTATTCGTTGTTTTCAGTCTTTTTGTGTTTCTAGTAATTCTTTGCGTCTTTTCCCTCGCTCCCTCTCTCTCCATTCTTTCTCTTTCCAACCTTCTCCCCTCTTCTTGATCTCTTTCTTCTTTCTCTGTCCGCTGTTCCTCTTGCCTCTTAAGTTCCTCTTCTCCTCTGCTCTCCTGCTCCTCCTCCAGTACAAAGTATTGGTCGAAAAAGTCCTGTGCTTTTTCTAAGTTATCAATTCTATATTTTTTGTCTTCCCAGGAGATTAATAGACCCTTCGGTATTAGCCAGCGGAACTTTATTTTAAATTTATTCAGCTGTGCCGTTAGAAAGTTGTAGTTCCTTCTTTGGTCCTTTTTGGTATCTGTTTGAGGTTAAAATTTCTTTTCCCCTATACATAGTTGTATCCTCTCTCATCCTCCTGTAGATCTCTTCTTTTAAAGATTTTTTTGTAAATCTAATGTGTATTTCTTTTGGTAACTTATTTCTCCGGGCGTAGTTTGTGTGAACTCTATAGATTTCATCTATTCCACTTCGTATTTCTTCCTTATCCCTCTGGGTCACTTCTGAGAGTATTTCAGTCATGATTTCTCCTAAGTCCTCCTCCTTTTGCTCTTCTACATTCTGAAACCTTAAGTAGAAGGATGTCTTCTCCATCTCGAGATATGATAATGAGTCCTCTAGGTCCTTATTTGTGACTGCTTGGTTATATTCCATCTTCTCCATTCTCTTATCCGTATGTTCTATTCTCTCCTCCACCTTATGAATCCTCTGTTCATTTTCCTCTATTTTCTGTTGTATCTTTCCTATCTTCTCATCCATGTTCCTAATATTATCCTTTATCTCTCCCACATCCGTCCTAAGTTCCTCGTGATTTTTCCTTGTCTCCTCATGATTGTGGGCCATGGTCTTTTGCATTCTATTCATTCCTTCCTGGTTCATCATTAATACAGAATGAATGATTGCATACTAAGAGTGGGGGTTGCTTTATCTTTTTCCATAGTTTCAACTGATTTTTGTTGTGCTGGAGAGGCCGTGAGTATCATCTGGTTTGATGGTATTTTCTTACTTGACTTAGTAATTGTTGCTGAGCCTGTAGTTGCCATTAGTATTTCTTTTGTTATCTTCTCCCAGAGTTTCATATACTGATTACTATTTGGGCTGTTATATTTCTTTTGGTATTTATATTCAATTTATGGCTTTCAGTAATCCCAGGGAGATAAACAACTAGGATAAGTTTCCTTGTCACACAATCACTATCTATATATAAATTTATCTATAAGTTCTATCTTTCACTTTTCAATGTTTTACAGAGTTCTTCAATTCTTGATGGCTATTTAGCCTATATTACTCTCTAAACATGGGGGTGAAATGTAGAGGGAGGGAGGGAGGGAAAAGTCTAATACTTCAGCAATTCATCAGTTAACTGTCCTTATAATTAATTACTTACTATCTTGTTTAAATTTATTATTAATTACTATTTATCGATATCAATTACCCTTAATTACAATCCTAGATTCACTTAGTCTGTCTAATATAATTTTTCAAACATACAAAACAATATGATATTTAACTACCAAGATAAAATATAGAACTAAGATAAGTATAAATATATATTTAAAGTATATATATATATATTTAAAGTAAATATAAAACTAAGTTAACAGTTATATATGTGGTATATAAGGTTATATATGAGGTTTCAAAAACAGTACATTTAATATTAATACTTTTTATGCTTATTAATCACTATTTTTTTATCAGCTTTTAATACAATTAATTATACTTTACAATTGATTCTTCTTCTTCTAGATCACTCTCTTCTTTTTTTTTCAAATTTGTATCCTTCTTATTTATTGTCTATTTACTTCCAAGGTCTAATGTCCCAATACTTTTAAGTTGAGTGTCCAGTGTCCACCAAAACTCCAAAGTGTCCACCTTTCAAAAAAAAAATCCAAATCCAAGACTTTTCTTGAAAGTCTCAAGTGATGAAATTCCCACCACTTCTGAAGGCAAGCTGTTCCATTGGTTGATTGTTCTCACTGTCAGAAAGTTCCTCCTCATTTCTAGGTTGAATCTCTCCTTGGTCAGTTTCCATCCATTATTCCTTGTCTGGCCTTCAGGTGCTTTGGAAAACAGCTTGACCCTCTCCTCTCTGTGGCAGCCCCTCAATATTAGAATACTGCTATCATGTCTCCCCTGGCCCTTCTGTTTACTAGACTAGAAACAGATCTAACAAAAGAGGAGGTGGAGTTGCATTATATATAAAAGATCACTACATCTCCACAAAAATCCACAAAACCAAGGATGAAAATCTCCTACAATCCATATGGATCAATATAAAAGGGGAAAAATTAATATTGCTATACTGTAGATGTGTACTACAGGCCACCCAAACCAAGCAGAAGAAATAGATGAACTCTTTGCTAATCAATTAATAAATGTATGTAGAAAACATACCATAGGAGTAATGGAAGACTTTAAATACCCTGATATCAACTGGGAGACAAACTCTGCAGCAAGTAGGAAACACACTACAATAGTAATGGGGTACTTCAATTGGAAGAATTCAGCACCAAGTGAGAAACTGAATAGGTTCCTAATCAACTTAGCTGACAACTTTATCATCCAAAAAGTAGAGGAGGGAACTAGAGGAAAAACTATACTAGACCTAATTCTTACTATTAGAGAAGAAGTAATAGAGGGAGTTGAAGTTGCCAGAAACTTGAGCCAGAGTGACCATGTCATACTGGAATTCAATACAATGCAAACACAAGCAATAAAATATAATCCAACCAATGACTTAAACTTTAAAAGAGATGCTTTTTGTTAAAATCTGAGTTTGTTAGAGAGAGCCAAAACAAAATTTCATGGATAAAAATCCTAAAGGGGAAAACAACTCAAAGTTTTCCCAAGTACAAAAATGAAAGAGGGACACATAACTAAGGCAGAATATCAGCAGATAGCCCAAATCTGCAAAGATGAAGTCAGGAAAGCAAAGGGTCAGAATGAACAAAGACTTGCAACAAAAGTCAAACATAATTTTAAAAAAAAATTCTTTCAACATATAAATAACAAGAAAAAAAATCAAGGAAACAGCAGGTCCACTAAAAAGAGAAGATAGTAAGGAAGTAACAGGCAGTAGAGAGAAAGCAGTTTAATTCATTCTTTGCATCAGTCTTCATACAAAAAGAAAGTATAGCCCAACCTACCAAAAACTTAAGTGTAAACACAGACTAGAAATAAAAATTAAAATAAGCAAGAAAATGATAAGAGAACACCTGTCTGACCTTGATGAATATAAATCACTGGGATCTTGTGGATTATATCCAAGAGTTCTGAAGGAGTTGGCAGGTGTTATCTCAGAACCATTGTATCATATCTTTAAAAAATCTTGGAGCACTCAGGAACTATCAAAGGATTGGAAAAAAACTGATGTGGTTCCCACCTTCAAAAAAGGAAAAAACAAACAAACAGACCCAGGAAACTACAGACCAATCAGCCTAACATCAATAACTGGGAAGATACTGGAAAAAATATCAAAAAACAGATCTGTGTAAATCTAAAAACAAATAAAGTTATAACTAGTAGCCAGCAAAGATTTGTTAAAAACAGATCAAGACAAACTAATCTTATTTCATTCTTTGACAAATTAGTAGACCAGCGAAATGTTGTGGACATAGTATATTTAGACTTGAGCAGGGCATTTAATAAAGTAGACCAAAACCTACTTCTTGGTAAGCTAGAAAAATGTGGGGTAGACAGCATCACCACCAGATGGATTTGTAACTGGCTGACAAATCATACTCAATGAGTAGACCTTAATGATACTACATTTACATGGAGAAAAGTAAGCAGTGGGGTACCACAAGGTTCTGTCTTAGGCCCAGTACTCTTCAATATTTTCATAAATGACTTGGGAATCATCTGAGGGAATAGAAGGGGAACTCATCAAATTTTCAGATAACACTAAACTGGCAGGAATAGCCAACACACCCCAGAAGACAAGCTCGGGATCTAAAAAGATCTTGACAGACTTGAACAATGGGCTCTAGCCAACAAAGTGAAATTTAATGTGGAGAAAATCAAAATCGCGTGAAGTATTAGTAGCGCTTTATAAAGCCTTAGTAAAGCCACACCTGGAATATTGCATCCAGTTTTGGTCCCCACATTACAAAAAAGATATTGAGACTTTAGAAAAAATGCAGAGAAGAGCAACTAAGATGATTAAATATCTGGAGACAAAAACATATGAAGAACAATTGCAGGATTTGGGTTTGACTAGTCTAGAGAAAAGAAGGACTGGGGGGGGGCATGATAACAGTATTCTAGTATTTGCGAGGCTGCCAAAAAGAGGAGGGGTCAATTTATTTTCCAAGTACCAGAGGTTAGGACAAGAAAAAATGGATGGAAATTAATCAAGGAAGAAGCAACCTGGAGTTGAGGAGAAACTTCCTAACAGTGAGAACAATTAACCAGTGGAACAGCTTGCCTTCATATGTTGTGGATGCTTCACCACTGGAGGTTTTTAAGAAGAAACTGGACAGTCACTTGTTTGAAATGGTATAGGATCCTCTGCTTCAGCAGGCGGCTAGACTAGAAGACTCTTCAAGCTCTGTTCTGATTCTGATTGTTTGCTAGCATTGATAGGTAGTGTTTCACCGTCATGGTAAATGTCTAACTGCAACATCTTCCTGACCACCCGGCCCTGCGAGGGTTAACTGACCACATATCCCATAATCCATGTAACCACTCCTTACCTCCTTGCCCCTCCTCCTGGGTATAATAGCTCCAACCATGAGGTCCACCTCCTATTCCAGATGTATACCTGAAAGAGAAAGGTACAAGGTCAGTGACCTTCAGTACCACTAAGCCTACAATAAAGATTAGAAAAGGATTGAAATTTGTCTTTGAGTTATTGGGCTAGATCCAACATTTCACAATATGGTAGCAGAGGACGGTTGCCCATAACTCCAGATGATGACTGAACCCAACATCTACCCTGAAGAAGCAAACAGAGTACAGACCAGAGCTCTCACCAAGAAGATGGCTGAGAAGCTTGCAACCAAGGCCACAACCATGGAGGAGACAGAAGCTGGGAGCGAGCAGGACTCCAGCCTGGACTCACAATCAGACAAAGAGGGGCCATCCAAAGAGATCACTACCCTGGAAGAAGAAACAGCCCAAAAAATGAATAAGTTCAAACTCTCCATCCTGAAACTGATGGAGGCAAGCAGCAACAAAGAAAACCTCATCGGGGACCTTCAAAGCCTCTTCGAGCAGCAAGAAGCAGCGATTGAGGCCCCAAAGACCACCGAGGGAGAAAAGCAAGCAGAAAAGGGTAGGCCACCCCAACCCGATGATCCCGAGCAGGCCGAATCCATTTTCGTGCCCTCTTCCCGGTGGCCATCTTGGGACGAGCACCAGCCAATGGGAAGCCAGGATTTGAATCCCTTGGCGCGAAAATGCCCGAACCCCGAAATAGACGAGGGGGACACAGAAAGCGACCACGAAGAACCCAACTCTGAAAGCGACCATGAAGAAACTACTACCACTAAGAAAAAATCACCTACCGATCTCGATTTGCAGAAGGCAATCGAGACCATCACCGCTGCCCTTGACTCTGCTTTCGAGCCCCCTGCAGCACTCAAAAAAACCCCCCAAAATCCTGGAAGACACAAGAAGGCCAGGACAACCAATGACGACCAGGCGACCGAGTCACAGCCAACCAGAGACACCGTGCACACCAACAGCCGGCGCTAGAAACCGCCCACCTGCAGGAAGGATCGACCGCAGGACTCGAACTCACCACCCGCAACACCAACTACATGAGACCCAAGGGAGAAGAGAAGAACCGGCTACTCACCCGCGCCACGACCTCAATCAGGCCGATCTACACGACCAGGGACCAGCGACCACGAGGGAAGATCCGCCGCCGCCGCAATCACCGCCGAGCCGCTGGGTGCAGGGAATCCTCAACCTACAACCTCCGCTGCTGCTGCGCCACCGACCTGCGGAAGTCCTCGACTTACGACCGTGTTGCCTCCTCATCTTCTTCCTTTCTTCGCCAGGGATCCAACCGTCCAGCAGTGGTGTCCACCTTCAGGAGGAACCTCCGGACCCACCGGGGGTGGGTCCAGCCTCCCACCGACAGGCCTAGGCCTAGGCCTGGGAGTTCCAGCAGCAGGAACCTCACCCGATGGAGTCCAGCGCGGAATGAGCTTCGCGCATGCCCAGTACCTGCCTGTAATAAGAGAAGCCAGCTACATAGATTCAAGCAAGTACAGAATGGCCACAGACATCCCAAAGCCTTATTGTGAGTTCAATCACAGTATGGACCATGGACAGCTCCCCCCAGTAAGTAACCTTACTAACATTTCTGGGGCAAATTATGCCAATTTGCCAAAGTTACAGTTAGATGGGGGTAATATTATAGAATGGAGTCAGCAATTAAGGATTGCTCTCATGAGAGAGAATGCACTGTTCCTGGCTAACAGACCTCCCCAAAAGCCCTGGTCACTGGAAATTGACTGTATTCATCACAGGGCATTTTGTATCATGTTAACCTCCATTCCATCTGCTATGTATATGTCTATTGAAGACAATCTGACTGTTTATGATGTTATGCAAAAACTATGTAATCTGTTTTACAGCCAGAGTAGAGCCACAACCACTAGAATATCTAGGGAGTTTCATTCTACCAAATACAAGGCGGGAGTCCCCACGAGTGAGCACATTTTAAAGATGAATGCTACAAGGGCAGAGCTCATGCAGAGGGGGGAAATCATCACTGAAGAGAGCATGATAAGCATAATCATAAACTCTCTTGATAGTAGTTGGGACAACTTCATAACCCAACTAAATAGCCTCAGCTTGCAATACCTAACATTAGGCACACTAACCAATCAGCTCATTGCAGAGGACAATCTGAGGAGGGACCGCCAACTGTCCAGGAGGGATCCTAGGCCCACGAAAAGGGTGGATTTCCAAGATAGGGCCAGGGGCACCTCAGAGTGTTACTCTTGTGGATCAAGGAACCACTTAAAGAGGGATTGCCCCAGGAACCATAGGGATAGGGGACACCACGACAGCAGAGGGGGGCAGTCACCTGAACGCAGGTACCCAAAGGAAAGGGGGCTAGAGTGGTCATCCAACCCCAGGAAGCAACACGAACACAGAGACAACTCCAGGGACAGTAACTCAGGCTCTATGTACGGGATCAGGCACGATGACCCAACTAATAAACATAAGGTAGAGAGGAACACATGGCTCCTGGACTCAGAGGCCACAAACCACACTACTTGTAACCCAGAGCTGCTAGACTCACTCACAGAAATAGACTCAGAAATAAAGGTAGCGAACAAAAACAAGGTCAAAGTAGTAGGGAAGGGAAACATACACATCACACAGATAGGGGATTTAAAAGGGGTACTGTACGTACCAGAGATACCCCACAACATACTAGCCATCACTAAACTGACACGAGACACAAACATAGAAATAAAGTTCAAGGATGGAAAGGCCCACTTGATCAAACAAGGGAAAGAGATAGGAAAGGTAACCATACATGAGGGACTTCCTTACTTCACACCCAACGCAAGGGAGAAAGAAGGCATTGACACCAACACAAACCACGAAATAGAGGGGGTACAGCGAGAGGCAGGAAGTTGCAATGAATATGCCAACAAGTCTGTGTCCATCGGGAAGCCATTGCATGATAACTGCGCCCACCTCCTCCACAGGAGACTGGGGCACATAAGTTTCCCCATTGTAAAGAGAATGACAGAATGTACCGAAGGTCTCAAAGTAAAGAACTGTGAAAACTATCTGGAGTGTTCAATCTGTAAGCGTTCAAAGATCAAGGTTAAGGCCATCCCCAGGGAATCCAAACGAACCACAGAGTCCCCCTTCCAATTAGTGCACATGGACTTGGTAGGGCCATTGAAACCATCTGTGGGGCACAGGAAGCGATTCTTCCTTGCGATTGTGGATGACTACACCAGATACGGGTATGTCTACTCCCTCAGACACAAAAATGAAGTGTTCCAAAGGTTTAAAGAATTCCACAAAAGAATAGATATGCAACACAATATGAAAATAAGGCAAATAATGACAGACAGGGGCTCAGAGTTCATGGCCAAGGAATTCACGAGGTGGCTGAGAGAACAGGGCATAACGCATTACACCTCTTCACCCTTCTCCCCCTTCCAGAATGGGGTCATAGAAAGGAAAAATGGAATGTTGCAAACGATGATGAGGTGTGCCCTGGAGGATGCTGGGATGGGGCAGCATTTCTGGTCAGAGGCACTACACTACTCCAATTACACCCTGAACAGACTGTGGTCAAGCTCTATCAATAAAACACCATACGAGATGCTATACAACAGAAAACCCAACATCGCACACCTACACATATTCGGCGCCCCAGCCGATGTCCACATCCCCAGGCAACTAAGAAAGAAAGGGGAAAAATTATCAAAAAGACTGAGATTTGTGGGTTACGAACCAGGAACAAAGGGCTACAGATTTGTCGAAAACAACAACCGTTTTGTTGTTTCCAGGTCTGCCAGTTTCCATGAAAATGCAAACTGGTCAAGGGTACACTCCAACGACATCCCCACCAATAGGGTTGCATTCGAACAGGCCAGGGGGAAAAGGAGGTCAGAGAGCATAAAGCCAACAATCGCAAAGCGAGCATCAGAGAGTGGAAAGAAGGGCACCCCTCCCTGAAGATAGATGACCTGACAAACAAAGAGGCAGACAACATGCAGGAAACTGAACCAACCCCCAGCAGGCCAGTCAGAGAAAACAGAAATAAGCTGGAGGACTATGTCATGGCCATCCACAACACCCATTTCACACCCAGCTCATATGAAGACATCCTCGGGCTTCCCCAAGAAGAGAAGGAAAAATGGATGTCTGCCATGGAGAAAGAGATGGAGAGCCTAAGGAACCTCCAAGTATACTCACCTGCCCAAATTCCAGAGGACAAAAGGCCGATAGGAACCAAATGGGTGTTCAGAGTTAAGACATTAGAAGACAACAAGGTCCTGTACAAGGCAAGACTGGTCGCACAGGGTTTCGCCCAAAGATATCCTGAAGACTATACAGACACCTACTCGCCTACCGTCAGAGCAGAGAGTGTCAAAAGTGCCCTGGTGGTGGCCACCATCCTAGACTTGGAAGTCTTCCAATTCCCAGGTATGTACAAACAGCATACCTGCATGCCGAACTGGACAAAGAGATATATGTCAAAGCACCGCCTGGGTACAACGAGGGCGAGAACCAGACCTGGCTGCTGAACAAAAGCCTGTACGGACTCAAGCAGTCAGGCAAAAGGTGGTATAATTGCCTAGCCAAGGCTCTCAGATCCATGGGCTTCGAAGCCACTTCAGCTGACAAATGCTTCTTTACGAAGAGAGAAAACAACACATTCGAAGGCGTGCTCGTTTACGTGGACGACATCTTGTACATCAGCAAACACAAGGACAGATGTAACAAGTTCGCCACTGAGCTGGGTAGCCACTTCTCCCTAAAGTCACTTGGAAAGATCGATAAATACCTAGGGGTCCAAGTGATGAAAACCAACAAAGGTTTTCACCTCTCCCAGAAAGAAAAGATCATCGAGTTGCTGTCCAAATGCAACATGTCCGAAGCAAAACCCAGCGAGACTCCCATGCAGCCAGAGTTCCTGAAGACTATGTAGGAATCTGAACCCTTCACTGAAAATAAACTGCATAGATCAACAATAGGGTCACTGCTGTATATATCCAACTAGACCAGGCCCGACATCGCCTTAGCCATTAATCTGCTGTCCAGACATGTAAGCAAACCCACAGTATCACACTGGAACGCCATCAAAAGACTGCTTAGATACCTAAAATTCAGCGCGGATGCCCAACTCTTCCTAGAGCCAGAAATATCCGAGAAACCAAAACTAACCTGCTACGCTGACGCTGATTGGGCCGGGGACATAAAAAGCAGAAAAAGCACCTCCGGCTACGTGCTGCTACTCAACAATTGCCCCATCCATTGGTACACTGGAAAACAAAAACTGGTGGCCACATCAACCACGGAAGCAGAATTCGTTCGTCTATCCAAGGCCGCAAACAACTTAGTGTGGTTCGATGACCTGCTCTGCAGTATTTGGGCTGAACCCTTATATCCAATAGTCATCCACGAAGACAACAAAGCAGCAATAGAAATCTCAAGGGCCGATGCTGTAGGTCAATGATCTAGGCACATTGACATTAGGTACAAACACGTCAGGCAGTTTTCAGAGATAGGTTTCATTAAGGCAGTACACTGTGACACAGAGGAGCAAACAGCAGATATTCTCACTAAACCCCTGCCACATAAACAGCATGTGTACCTCATGTCAAAAATGTGTGTTTACATGTGATCCGTACTTGTGCATGTATATTCTCTGTATGTATATAACCACTCCACCAGGTACCCAGTTAGACATTTAGAGGGGTTTTTGTCATGGTAAATGTCTAACTGCAACATCTCCCTGACCATCCGGGCCTGCAAGGGTTAACTGGCCACATATCCCATAATCCCTGTAATCACTCCTTACCTCCTTGCCCCTCCTCCTGGGTATAATAGCTCCAACCACGAGGTCCACCTCCTATTCCAGATGTATACCTGAAAGAGAAAGGTACAAGGTCAGTGACCTCCAGTACCACTAAGCCTACAATAAAGATTAGAAAAGGATTGAAATTTGTCTTTGAGTTATTGGGCTAGATCCAACATTTCACATTCACTGATAGGTTTTTAGTTTCCAGCTAACCAAGAATTCTGGAGAATTTTGACTCCACTGTGTTGGCTGAATATGTTTGTTTGACCTGAATATGCATTATTTGACTCTAGCATGTGGACTGAATGTGTTGAATACATGCTTGCTATTACTATAAGAAATTCTTTTTTTTATTCTTAGCATTGTATTGTTTCCATATATTACCTAGATATCAGCACATATCTAGATATTTCTTGGTTAAGAAAATAGGTAAACAGTTTTTGTCTTCCTGAGAATATTTGCTCAAATATATTGTAGAAAGTTAGCACCCACCCCTCTGCTAGAAGAATGAAATATTCTAGGAAATATTAAAAAGGCAGAATATTATACCTCCCTGGATGAGAAAAGGGGAAACATGCTCTTGGAAAGCAAGAATTAAGTCCTTTGCGTCATAGTCTGAAAAATACAGTAGTTCTGCTTTCTCCCTGTTTGTCACCTTCTTGCCACTTTCTCCCAGCAATGGGCCAATTGTTTCCTTGACTTTTTTCTTGTTTTTAACATATTGGAAGAAGCTTTTGTTTGTTGTTGTTATTTTTTACTTTTGTCGCAAGCCTTTTTTTCATTGTGAGCCTTAGCTTTCCTCACTTCATCTTTACAGGCTTGGGCTATTTGCTGATATTCTGCCTTAGTTATGTGCCCCTCTTTCCACTTTTTATTCTTGTCCTTTTTGTCTTTCAATTTGTCAGAGAGTTCTTTATGAAGCTATGCTGGTTTCTTTTGAGAGCTGTTATTTTTCTTCTTCATTGGCATTGTGCTAGATTGGGCTTTTATAATCTCATTTTTCAAAATTTCCCAAGCTTCTTGAGTTGTTTTCCCCTTGAGGATTCTCATCCATGGAATCCTTCTCAAGCTCTCTTTAAGTTTATTGAAATTAGTCCTCAAAGTCCAAGACTCTATTTTAACTTTGTTCTACTACTTGTGCTTGCATAATGTTGAATTCCAATATTGCATGATCACTTGCCCCCAAGGTTCTGTAGCTTCAACAACTTCTGTCATTTCATCTCTGTTAGTGAGAATTAAGTCCAATATGGCTGATCCCCTTGTTCTCTTCTCTATTTTTTGGGAAACAAAGTTGTCTGCTAGGTTTGTTAGGAGCCTGTTGGATCTTCTACTTGGTGCAGAGTTTGTCTCCCAGTTGATGTCAGGGTAGTTAAAATCCCCCATTAATATTGTGATGTGCTTCCTACATACCTTAGTTAGCTGACTAGCAAAAAATTCATCTATTTCCTCTGTTTGGTTGGGTGGTCTATAGTATAGACCTATGCAGTGGTGGGTTCCTCCCAGTTCCACCCGGTTCTGCCAAGCCGATATGACATCACCGAACTGGTTCTGCCCCCCCCCCCGTGTTATTCTTACCTTTTATTTGGCCCCACTTCCAATCTATTGCTGCCTCCTGAGTCCCAACTGATCAGCTAGAAGGAAAAAAACTGTTTAAACTCTTGCTGCGGGGTTTCAAAGGGCCGCCCTACAGCTAATCAGTGTTAAAAGGCAGTGGTAGACCAGTGCCTCCAAAAACAAATGAGTAGACTGATGCCTGCAAAAATAAATGGGTAGACCAGTGCCTCCAAAAACAAATGAGTAGACCGGTGCCTCCAAAAACAAATGGGTAGACAGGTGCCTCCAAAAACAAATGTCCCCTTTGCGCATGCCTCAAGATGGCTGCGAAACGCCGGTGAGCTTACCTTGAGGGGAGGCTTCTGGCTTCCCTGGAGGGGATTCAGCCGTCCTGGCATCTGTTTGAGGGCCCACCTGGCTGTCGGAACATCTAGGGGCTTGGACTCGATGACTTGCGGGCTTAGTGAGGATGTCGGGGAGCACCACCAGTGTTGGAGGGAAACAGCGACAGCGTGGAATTGGAGATAACCAGCTGAGAGGCTGCAGCTGCGGTCGGCGCAATTGGGCAGCTGGGAGAACGCTGGGAGAGCCGGCGCTTGGGATGTGCCAAGGATGGCCATGGCCTCGGTGGCCAAATTGGAGGGGGGGTCGCCCAGGCTTTTGCAGTGTTGGTGGGTGCCACCCAAGGCGGCTGAGGTTGCTACGATGGCTATTACATCTTTGCGTTGATGCGGAGGCTGCTGGACTCGCTAGATTCCCGCTGGACTCCGTCCCGAGTGCCCCTGGCTTTCTTCTCGCCCCTGGACCATGCCATACCATCAATGCTGTGTGTGGCCCTCTGGTGGTCGGAGGAGTTGGGGCCGCCGGACAGTGGGTCAACATGGCAAATGGGGGTCTCCCCAAGTTTCCTCCCACCGCCCCTCCCCAGGTTTTACTTGGGGATGCAGTTGGTGGGCGTGTGAAAGGCCGGTCTTTGTTATTTGTTCCATCTGGACATGTCTTCAGCATGGAACTGTCTGTCTTGCCTTTGGGTGTTCTGCTCTGCCCCCCCCGCCCCCCTTCCAGGAGGTACCAGGGATGATATACCAGACTGATGGAACTTGCCTGCCGGCAACAGGACTGGGGTTTTAGTTCTCCCAACATGACCGGTGTGAGAGAGCGGTCCATGTGGTCCTTGACTTGTTGGATTTCCCCACATTGCAGTGAGAGGGCAATGGGGAGGGCTTTTGTTCCATCGCTTGTTACGTCTCTCCCTGGACTTTGTCATCAGCCGATGAAGTTTCCTCTTTTGAGGTTCCCGGACTATGTCAGCCTATCTATCATCATTACAGTCCCCCAGATGTATTCTAGGACTGAACTTCTTGGTCTGCGAGATTCCCCCCTCTTGCAGATTTGGCCCTCTACGCTATCGAGGGCCCACCTCAATGAAGGGTCTTGGAACCCAGAGAGGTGGCATGCAGCGAGGAGGAGGTTGTGGGGTTTTTTAGTTAAATTTTCATCTTGTATTTTAAAAGGGTCTGGGAGGGGGGAGGGGTTTTTAAGGGGACCCAGGAAGGGGGGAGAGGGTTGTAGAGATGGACTGGGGGGGTCCATATAGCTACTGTGCGGGGTGTTGGGTTGGTTGGGCACAGTGGAGGAGGTGAGAAGGGCAATCTGACAGGGGCTCCAGGTGGTGAAAAAAAGGGCAGTTCCATCAATGTGATAAGTGGGAGGGGCAGGTATGGCAGACACAGGGGGCCACATCAAGTGTCGGGGGTGCGCATGCGCTGTCTTCGAGCGATTGCGCACTTCGGCCCCCAATGCGCAACTCGTGTCCTGGGTTGCGCAGAGTTTCAGGCCCAGGGTCCGCGGCTGATGTTGTGTAATGCCAGGTCGGTGGTTAATAAAGCCCCCCTCATTTGTGATCTTATTTCAGAGGGGGGTGCGGACCTGGCAGGTATTACGGAGACCTGGTTGAGCCAAGAAGGGGGGTCCCCCTCATCAAAATGTGCCCGCCAGGTTTCCATGCATTTCATCAGCCAAGGGCCCAGGGGAGGGGTGGGGGAGTGGCGGTGATTATTAGGGAAAGTCTTTGTCCGAGGGAGACCACTGTTCCTCAGATAGCCGGATGTGAGTCCCTTTGTGTGAAGTGGGGCCGTGGGGTGCAGATGGGTTTGCTGACCACGTACCTGGCTCCCTGCCACGTGACAGCGACCCTGCCCGAGCTACTCAACGTCATTGCCGGGGTGGCGGTTGATACCCCCAGACTTATTGTCATGGGGGATTTCAACCTTCCATCTGCGGGTGACGCATCAGAGGTGGCTTGGGAGTTCATGGCTTCCATGACAGCCATGGACCTGACCCAGGTAGTTCAAGGCCCCACTCACATAGGGGGACACACTCTGGACTTGATTTTTATCTCTGGTCAGTGGTTGAATGATCTTGGTCGAGGGGACCTAGACATCAAACCCTTGGCATGGACAGATCATTCGCTCCTCCACTTGGACTTTCCTACCACTTTCCCCCACCGCAGGGAGACAGAACCGACCAGATGGTTCTGTCCCAGGTGCCTGATGGACCTTGAAAGGTTCCTGACAGAGCTTGGGCCGTTTCCTGAGACTCTGACACACGACTCGACTGAAGAGCTGGTGGCCGCCTGGGAAAGGGCGGCCGCTGTTGCTTTGGACCGCGTCGTGCCTTTGCGGCCTCTGACCCGATGCCGATCTCAATTGGCTCCTTGGTTCTCTGAGGAGCTGAGAGAGATGAAGCGTCGGAAAAGATGCCTAGAGAGCATTTGGAGGACTAGTCAATCCGATTCTGACCAGACACAGGTGAGGTCTTATATCAAGACCTACCTGGTGGCGATAAAAGCGGCAAAATCTAATCATTTTTCCGCTCTTATCGCATCTGCAGAGAACCGCCCAGCCACCCTGTTTAGGGTGACCCACTCCCTTCTTCGGGGGGGGGGAGTGCGGGAAGATCCCTTGCAGGGTCGTGCTGAGGATTTTGTGCAATTCCTGCACGATAAAGTCGCTCGGATTCGGGATGGCTTGGACTCCGATTGGATGAGTCCACGGGAGGAGACGAGGGCAGGTCTTGAGAATGTTATCTGGGAGGAGTTTGATCCTGTGGCTCCCGAGGATGTGGACAGGGTTCTGGGTAAGATTAGTGCCGCCACGTGTTTATTGGACCCATGTCCCTCCTGGTTGGTACTGGCCTCCCGGGAGGTTACACGAGGCTGGCTCCAGGGGATTATAACTGCTTCTCTGAGCGAGGGTGCCTTTCCTGCCACCTTGAAAGAGGCGGTAGTGAGGCCCCTCCTCAAGAAGCCTTCCCTGGACCCGGCTGAATTAACCAACTACCGTCCGGTCTCCAACCTTCGTTTTGTGGCGAAGGTTGTTGAGAGTGTGGTGGCACGACAGCTTCCCCGACACCTGGATGAAGCTATCTATCTGGACCTGTGCCAGTCGGGCTTCAGGCAGGGGTACAGCACAGAAACGGCATTGGTCGCGTTGGTGGATGATCTCTGGAGGGCTCGGGACAGGGGTTGCTCCTCTGTCCTAGTCCTATTAGATCTCTCAGCGGCTTTTGATACCATCGACCATGGTATCATGCTGCAGCGGTTGAGGGGGTTAGGAATGGGGGGCACCGTTCTGCGGTGGTTCTCCTCCTTCATCTCTGGCCACTCGCAGTTTGTGTTGGCAGGGGGACAGAGGTCGACCTCGAGGCATCTCGCATGGAGAGTGCCGCAAGGGTCGGTCCTCTCGCCCCTCCTGTTCAACATTTATGTGAAGCCGCTGGGTGAGATCATCCGTGGTTTTGGGGTGAAGTGTCATCTGTACGCTGACGACTCAGCTGTACATCTCCACCCCAGACCACCCCAACGATGCCCTTGATGTTATGTCTTGCTGCCTGGAGGCCATGCAGGTCTGGATGGGGAGGAACAGGCTCAGACTCAACCCTCCCAAGACCGAGTGGTTGTGGCTTCCGGCATCCCGATATAGTCAGCAGGTGCCATCGCTGACTATTGGGGGTGAATCTTTGCCCCCCACAGAGAGGGCTCGCAATCTGGGTGTCCTCCTGGACACACGGCTGTCTTTAGAAGAGCATTTGACGGCCGTGGTCAGGGGGGCCTTTTATCAGGTTCGCCTGATTCGCCAGTTGCAGCCCTTTCTGGACCGGGACACCCTGCGCACAGTCACTCATGCCCTTGTTACCTCCCGGTTGGACTATTGTAATGCTCTCTACATGGGGCTCCCCTTGAAGTGCACTCGGAGGCTCCAACTGGTCCAGAATGCGGCTGCGCAGGTGGTTATGGGTGCAACCCATTGCGCCCACGTGACACTCCTCCTGCGCGAGCTGCACTGGCTCCCAGTGGTCTTTTGGGTGCAATTCAAGGTGTTGGTCACCACCTTTAAAGCGCTCCATGGCACAGGACCCGGGTACCTTCGAGACCGTCTTCTGTCACCGATAGCCTCCCACCGACCAGTCCGCTCCCACAGAGAGGGTCTCCTCAGGGTGCCATCGGCCAAGTCATGTCGGCTGGCGACACCCAGGGGGAGGGCCTTCTCTGTGGGAGCCCCAGCCCTGTGGAATGAACTGCCCCCGGAAATTCGTAAGATTTCTGACATCCAGGTATTTCGCTGCGCACTCAAGACCCTGTTGTTCCGCCAGGCTGGGTTAGCAACATAATTTTAAATTGGATGTTTTAAATTTTTGGGGTTTTAAATTAAGCCAAATTTATTTAATATTTTTAAATTATTTTAAATTGATGTTGATTCTGTTTTTAAATAGGCTGTACACCATCCTGAGTCCTTCGGGAGAAGGGCGGTATAGAAATATAATAATAATAATAATAATAATAATAATAATAATAATAATAATAATAGTTAATCTTTAGTGAGATTCACAGCCTTTGAGGCTGGTTAATAGCTCAGCAGCTCGAGTCCTAACCAAGGACCTAGGAACTGTTAAGGTATCGTCGGAGGATGTAAGGTGTTCTGAGTAAGGTGGTTTTTTGTAGAGTCAAAATGTTCAAGTCCAGCAAATTTAGAATTTCTAAATAGTGGGGTAGCCCTTTGGGTATTGCTCCAAGGGCTCCAATTACAATCGGGACAACACATGATTTCTTTTTCCACAGTCACTCAACTTCAATTTGCAAATCCCGGTACTTTGTGATTTTTTCTTGCTGCTTATCTTCAATCCGTGCATCACCAGGTATCGCAATGTCAATGAACCATACTTTTTTCTTTTCAACTATTGTTATGTCAGGTGTGTTGTGGACCAAGTGCCTGTCAGTCTGAATCCTAAAGTCCCATAAGATCTTGAGTTTCTCATTCTCTAAAACTTTCTCAACCTGATGTTCCCAGTGGTTTTTGCTGTACTCAAATCCAAACTTCTGGCACAATTTCCAGTGAATTATCTTAGCAACACGGTCATGGCGTTGTAGGTAGTCAGTTTGTGAAATTTTGCTGCACCCACTGATCAGGTGGTCGACTGTCTCATCTTTCTCATTGCAGAGGCGGCATTTGCTGTTGGTGGTGACATGTTGAATTTTTGCCTTCATGCAGTTTGTGGCTAGGGCTTGTTCTTGAGCTGCCAAAATAAAGCTTTCTGTTTCTTTTTTCAGTACTCCTGATCTTAACCAGTTCCAAGTTAGTTTCTGGTCAGCTTTGCCTTCAATACTTTTCAAGTATTGGCCATGCAGAGCTTTGTGTTTCCAATTTTCAGCTCGCTGCTCAGTTACTTCTTTCTTATATTCTGCTTTTGTTTTAGTTGTCTTTAAAAGGCCTCCTTTATTTACTTCCTTAATCATTGGTTCTTCACTTTTCTGGATGTAATCATTCAAGCTGCATTTTTCTTCTTCCACAGTCTGCTTTACTTGTAGGAGTCCTCGACCACCCTCTGCTCTTGGTAAATATAATCGGTCAACATCACTTTTAGGGTGCAAAGCATGATTCATTGTCATAAGCTTCCTTGTTTTTCTGTCCAAATTGTCTAACTCCATCTGGGTCCAGTCAATTATTCCTGCAGAGTATCTAATCACAGGTATAGCCCAGGTATTTATGGCTTTTATGATGTTTCCTCCACCTAATTTGGACATTAATATCTTACGAATTCGCCAAATGTACTTGGCTGAAGTTAATTCCTTGACTTTATTATGCATTAAGTCAGAGGCTTCTAAAATTCCCAAGTACTTGTAGTCTTCTTCTGATTTTACTGCCTTTATCATTTCTTCATTCTCTAGTTCTATTCCATCCTCTTCTATGATTTTGCCTGCTTTGGTTGCTATTATTGCACATTTGTCAATTCCAAACTGCATACCAATGTCTTGGCTGAATTCTTTTGTGTTTTCAATTAATAAATTCAGTTCAGCTTTTGTTTTACCAAACAGCTTCAAATCATCCATGTACATCAAGTGCGAGATTTTCAGTCCTTTCTTTGCAAGTTCGTATCCACAGTTCATCTTCTTCAAAATGATTGTCAGTGGTAGCATTGAGAGTATAAAAAGTAGGGGTGAAAGGGAATCGCCCTGGAAAATGCCTCGTTTAATTTCAACTTCACCCAGTTCTTTTTCATTAGCCATAAGTTTCGTTTTCCAGAGGTTCATTGAAGATTCCATGAATTTTTGTATGTTGCTGCTGATGCCTAATATTTCCAGGCATTTCTTGATCCAGCTATGGGGAACTGAATCAAATGCTTTCTTATAGTCTATCCAAGCCATGAACAGGTTGGTTCGTCTTTTCTTTGAGTTTTTTAGGATTAGCTTGTCGATCAGCAATTGATCCTTTGTTCCTCTTGAGTTTTTGCAGCATCCTTTCTGTTCTACAGAAAGCAAGTTATTTCTTTCCAGGTATCCATAGATTTGGTTTGCAATGATACCAGTAAGAAGCTTGTATGTTGTTGGCAAACAGGAGATTGGCCTATAGTTTCCAGGGTCCTTTCCTTTTTCTTTATCTTTTTGGATCAAAAATGTCCTTCCAGTTGTCATCCATTCATCATTTTCAGGTGTTTTTAGGAACTGGTTCATCTGGGTTGCCAATCTTTTGTGCCTTTAACCAGAAGCCATGCAGCTCATCCGGTCCAGGTGCACTCCAGTTCTTCACTTTTCTTGACTGTCTTTGCACCATTGCTTTTGTTATTTTCACGTCTTCCATTTTATGCACTTTAATAGAGTCCTTTCCAGGTATCCATAGATTTGGTTTGCAATGATACCAGTAAGAAGCTTGTATGTTGTTGGCAAACAGGAGATTGGCCTATAGTTTCCAGGGTCCTTTCCTTTTTCTTTATCTTTTTGGATCAATCCGTGAGTGCTAATCCTCCTCTCTCCCTAGTGTCTTGTAAATATTTCATTTTGATCCTTGCTTTCTTCCCCTGCCAAATATAATTCGCTATAAGTTTATTAAAATCTTTAAAGAAATTTTTCCTCAATTTTATAGGTATCACTTGGAATAAGAATAACATTCTTGGTAGCACATTCGTTTTGATTGAAGCAATCTTCCCTAGAAAAGATAACTGTAATTTGCTCTAAATTTCTAGGTCTTTCTTTATTTGTCTTGCTAATTTATTGTAATTGTCTTCTCTAATTGATGATCCTTTATTTGTTAGCCATATTCCTAGATATTTTATTTTTTTTCTTGTTTGTATATCCATTCTGTCTTCTAATTCTTTCTCTTCTTGTTTTTCGTTAGTGCCTTTGTTTTTAGCCTATTTAATTTTGAGTCCTGCTACCTTCCCATATTCTTCTATTTGTGATAACAATTTGGGTCCTGTCGCTATTGGTTGCTCTATGATGAAGACCAGATCATCAGTAAAAGCTTGAAGTTTGTATTCTTCCTTTTTTTAACTTTCAGTCCTTTTATTTCCTTGTCTCTTCTAATTTTATTTAACAATATCTCTAGTGATAGAATGAACAATAAAGGGAATAAAGGACATCCCTGTCTCACTCCTTTTGTTATTATAAATTGTTCAGTCATATCTCCATTTATTGTTATCTTTGCTATCTTTGAGTATATTTTCTTTATCATATTTACAAATTTATCACCAAATTTCATATTTTCTAATTGTAAAGTAAGGAATTTCCAATTTAAATTGTTGAAGGCCTTTTGTGCATCCAAGAATATTAGTGCCATTTGTTTGTCTGGGTTTGCTTCATAATATTCCAATACGTCCATTATTATTCTCATATTATTTTTTATTTGTCTTTTTGGCAAAAAGCCATTCTGGTCAGAGTGAATATATTCATCTATTACTTTTTTTAGTCTTTCTGCAATAATCAATGTAAATTATTTGTAGTCTATGTTTAATAACGATATTGGTCTATAATTTTTAATTTGTGATTGATCTGTCTCCTCTTTTGGGATAAGCGTGATAATGGCTTCCATCCATGAATTGGGTATTTTGGCCTTCAAAAGTGCATCATTGAAAGTTTCTAGTATGATTTCGTCTAGTGGTTGTTGACAAAGCTTATAAAATTCTGCCGGCATACCATCTGGACCTGGAGTATTATTATTATTATTTTTCTGTTTTTTCCTTCCCTCCAGTAATTCAGTCATACTAATTGGCCTATGCAATAGTTCCCTGTGTGTCTCTTCTAATTCCCTTAAATCTGATTTGTTTAAATATCATTTAATATCTTCTTCGAGTATATCCTCTTGTGCATATACTTTTTGAAAAAAAAATGCTATATTTTTTTTATCCTCATTTCTATAATGCGTCTCTCCTTTCTCAACTTGTAATTGATATATCGTTCTTCTCTTTTTTTCTTTTTTCAATTTATACGCCAACCATCATCCTATTTTACTACTACTACTGTTTTACAAAACTACTATTCAAAGTAGTTTGCTTTGCTGACTTAATTTTCCGTGCTATTTGTGTGGTCAAATTAATTTTATGTTTTATCAAATTTATTTTTCCTTTGATCGTTCTATTTTGAGGGTCCTTCTGTAAATCAGATTCACATTCTTTGTTCTTTTTTAGCAGATTGTCTCGTTCTTGTTGTTTGTTTTTATTTTTCTTCACTGTATACGCTATTGTTAGACCTCTTATGTATATTTTTGCCATATCCCATAAATTTTGAAGAGAAGTTTCCTGTTTTGTGTTTATCCTGAAAAATATGTTCATTTCTTTTTCAATCATTTGAACATATTCTTTATCTTTTAATATTTCTTTATTCATCATCCATCTTTTTCTTCTCCGTTGGCCTTTCCATGTTACTTTTACTGGATTATGGTCCGCCCGCATATTTGTCATTATTTCCACTTCTTCTAAGTTCTGTCGTCATCCATACCATGTCTATCCTAGACCATGATTGATGTGGACTAGAATAGAATGTATATTGTTTTTTCTCTTTGTTTACATCCCTCCATGTATCTTGAAGACATAATTCCTGTATCATCTCTTGAAACGTATCTGTTAATGTCTTTTTCTTAGTTTTGTTTTTTGTGTTGCTCTGATAGTCTTTTTTCACATCCGTAATCACGTTGAAATCGCCTATTATGCAGATGTTTTCATATTCTAATTCTTTTACCTTGTTATCTTTTTATAAAATTTGTTTTGATTATTATTTGGTGCATAAATTGAAATCAGTAATATTGTTTTTTGTTCTGTTTGTATTTCAATCATTTAGATCCTTCCTTCTTCATCTATGTATATTTATTTTATTTTTAAATGTTTTTTGATGTATACTGCTATTCCTCGCTTTTTTGTTCTACTAATGAAGTATATAAATCTCCTAGTCTTGGGTGTTCTAGCATCTTTCTGTGCTGTTTCTTAATTTGTACTTCCTGCAAATTTATGATATCCATATCCAATCTTCGTAATTTCATAAATGTTTGCATTCTTTTAGCTGGTGCATTTAAACCATTTATGTTTATTGAAATCATTTTTATTTCTTGCTCCATCTTCGTTCTTATTTGTTTGTTGTTCTTAATTTTCTTGTATTTCTTGTTACTATTTGTGTTTTTCCCCTCGCTCCCTCTCTCTCTATTTATTCCCTTTCCAATCTTCTTTTTTCCTCTTGTTCTCCTTCAATTTCTTCCATTACATAGTCTTCCTGGCTTTTACTCTCTGATTCCTCCCTGCTTTCTTGATCTTCCTTCAGGGCAAAATGATGTTCAAAAAACTCCTGGGCCTTGTCCAAACTATCTATCTTAAATTTCTTCTCTTGCCAAGAGATTAAGATAACCTCCAGTATCAGCCATCAAAATATAACATTATATTTGTTTAATTGTAATGTAAGAAAATTATAATTTCTTCTCTGGTCTCTTACTCGTCTAGGAGTTTGTTTGAGTGTTATTACCTCCTTTCCTTTGTATAGTATTGCCTCATCTCTTATTTTTTTATAAATTTCTTCCTTTATTGTTTTTTTAATAAATCTAACGTGCACTTCCTTTGGCAATTTGTGCCTACATGCATAATTTGTGTGAACTCCGTAAACCTCATCAATGTCCCTTCGTATATCATCCTTATCTCTTTGTGTTGCTTCTGCCAAGATTTCTGCTATTATCTTTCCTAAGTCTTCATCTTTATTTTCCATGATATTCTGGAATCTAAGGTAGAATGATGCTTTCTCCATTTCCAAATACACAATCGATTCTTCCAGTTCCCTACAAGTTGACATCTGTTTTTGTTCCAACGTCTCTATTTTCTTATCTGTTTGTTCCATTTTTGATTCCACTTTTTGGATCCTTTGCTCATTCTTGAAAATATTCTGTTGGATTTTTTCTATTTTATCGTCCACTTTTTAAATATTGTCCTTCATTTCTCTCACATCAGATTTAAGGTCCTCATGATTTCTTTTGGTTTCCTCATGGTTATTCATAATAGTTTCTTGTGTCTTGTTCATTGCCTCCTGAATCATTGCCAACATTGATTGAATATTTTGTATACTGGAAATAGAGCCTGCCTTATCTTTATCTGTTCCCAGCATACTTTCTATTGACCTTTTCTGTGCTGGAGATGCTG
Organism: Arizona elegans; assembly: GCA_022577455.1. Taxonomy (NCBI): domain Eukaryota; kingdom Metazoa; phylum Chordata; class Lepidosauria; order Squamata; family Colubridae; genus Arizona; species Arizona elegans. Next base: position 60,615,422 of record JAKOOJ010000004.1, read on the forward strand.
TAAGAGATGCCTGATTTGAGGTTGTTTTCTTATTTATTTTGGTTATCGTTGTTGTGCCTGTACTTGTCATTTTACTGCTGCAAATTCTTCCAAAATTTCTTACAATAAATTATTTCTAATGTTCTTAAATTTGTTACCTATAAGGGTCTCTTAAATGATTTTTAAATTAAATAATAATGCAATTCCTTAAATATCAATATATATGTAATACGTTTATCACTCTACAAGGCTATATATTTTACTATATATATTCTATGTTCCTCTATATGCTTATTTAAGACTCTATAAATTTTTACTCATTTATAAGTTTATAAAAGAGAAGAAAAATGAAGAAAAGATAAAAGGAAAGAAGAAAGAGAAGAAAGAAAGGAAAAAATTATAAACATCTAAACATTTGTTAGTTTGTTAATAATATAGTTAGCACTGTATATATAACCAAATATAAAAATAAGTAATTATAACTAAAAATTAGTTAAGATTAGTGTTCAAAATCAATAATCCATCTTATATCAATTGTTTACAATTAATTACTAATTACTAATTAACAATTACTAGTAACTAATTCTAATAGGAATAGTCAAATATTTATCAATAATCACTTGGTCTATGTATATATGTTTTGTTCTTCTTCTTCCATACAGTCCTCTCTCACTCTTGCATCATTCTCTGTTCAGTCTTTTTTTCTCTCTTGTCTGCCATTTAACCTCCACTTCAATTCTCTTCAAATATAGTTTTTATTGCCACTTTCCATAAATGTCCAAATATCCAATTTCAGCAATTTTAAATAAAAAGTTCCAGTCTCGTTATTTTCCAACTCTGCTCCATCTAAACTTCCATTAAATCCACCACGTCTCCAATCACCACTCCACTTCTGACACTCGTTATCTCTTTTCCGATCTTTAAAGCCTTCCATCAGTTTCACAGTCCTGGTCCAATGCACAGTCCTCTAGTAGATCTATTTATTTTATAATCAACACTTCTCTCAAACTTCAAAATATATCAATTGGAGTTTTCTTCCTCCTCTCATCCGATATCTCGCCTTTCGTGCTGTCACTACCTGTGAAAGTTCTTTCTTCCACTCCTCTTCCTTTTAGTCACTGCATTTATTTGGCTGTGTTTCTGTCGCTGGTTTTGGAGTCTCGATCTCTCTACTCCCCTGTTCCACAATATAATTGTACCTCACTTTTTTTTTGAGTCTCCTCTCGTACCGATGCGATCTGTTGATTCAATTTTCGCTTCCTACTCCTCAGCTGTCAGCGCTTCGGGCCAGCCAAAATGGCTGGATTCCCCCCCCCCCCGCCTGAATTAAGAGGTTTCTCCTGAACCTTCAGGACAATTGCTTTTCCCCCAAAGGTCCTTGAAGATTCCTCTTTTTTCTATCAATCTCCCCGGGATTGATAGTGCCTATTTAGGCTTCCTGGCTGAGAAAATTTGACCTACAAGAACAGACCTCCGTTCTTTCATTCCATGCACACTGACGTCATCACCAGAAGTCCGTAGTTATTTCTTATATATAGTGCAAATCCACTTCCTCTTTTATTTGGTCTATTTCTTTTAAATAATTTAAATCCCTTTAGCTGTATGTTCCATTTGTGGGTTTCATCCTACCAAGTTCTCGTAATGGCAATAATATCATATCTGCCCTCATTTACTTGAATTTCTAATTCACCCTATTTATTCCTCATACCCTGTGCATTGATGTATAGACATTTGAGACTGTTTTCATTGACCCTGTGTTTACTGTCTACATAACCTGTGTTGTGCCTGACTACCCCTACTTTCTTGCCACCTATTTGATTAGTACACATGGTATCCACTATTAAATTGGTTTTGCTTGACAGCAAGTTTGATAATCTTACCGGCACAAACATCTATGTTACATGCACTGATAACCCTATTAATTTTAGATTGCTGGGGATAGAAATGTTCTGTATCAATTAATTCTCTGTCCCCACTGTTCAGTTTAAATGTTTATCCAGAAAATTTGTGAATTTAATGCCAAATAACTTGGTCCCTTTCTTTGATGGATGCAAACAATCTCTTTTGCACAGTTTTTCATTAGATCAGATGCAGACATCATGACTAATAAAACCAAAGCCTTCCCTTTTACACCATTCCTTTAGCCACACATTAAACTCTGTTACATGCTGGCCTTTCCCTTTTTGTTCCTTATATACTGGTAAAACCTCTGAAAAGATAAGTGTACAACCTATCCTACTAAGTTCATATCCCAAGCTCTGGAAATCATTCTGCACAGAAAGTACATCTTTTTGGAAATCATTCTGCACAGAAAGTACATCTTTTTAGTGGAGTCAAGTGGCATACAAATTTAATAAATTATTATTATTATTAAATGCATATATATTTCTCTATGCTTGGTGACAAAAAGACTGCCTGCCTCAACTATTCAGAGGCTTTATTAACCATCATTTAATTTGGAAGCAGCAGAGCAATTCTGTTCCAAATCATTTTACCCTCATTAATCACAGACCATAATGCCAGAAAAATATATAATCATTATATATGTGTGGCGAGAGTGCATTTGATAGAGTTGGCCTTCAGGAAAGGAAAATTATATGTAAACACTGAAATGAACAGCCAAGGAAAATTTATGTCTTTTCCTGTCCTAACAGTGACTAAACCTGGTGGAACTATTTCAAAATCTTAACCAAAAACTTGCAAACATTTGGCTTCTGCATTGAGCCTTTGCTGCTAATCTGGTAATCCTCAGCAAACTACATGTAAATATTTTCTTACTATGCATGAATAACAAAAGTAATTGGAGGTTTTGGTGAACCATAAATCATCCAGGCATCCCAAAGGAGGGTGTTAAACGTCTAAATGAGAGGTAGGCCTCAACTTATGACCAAAATTGGGACCAGAATTTCCATTGCTAAACAAGGCAAGCAAGTTGTTAAGTGAGCCACACAATTTTACAACACTTTTTCCTATCATTGTTAAGCAATCCCTGCAGTTAAGTGAATCATTCAGTTGTTAAGCAAATCTGGCTTTCCCCGTTGACTTTCCTTGTCAGAAGTCAGCTGGGAAGGTTGCAAATAGCAATCACATGACCCCAGGATGCTGCAACCATCATAAATACATGCTGGTTGCCAAGCGACAGAATTTTGATCACGTGACCATGGAGATGCTGCAACAGTCATAAGTGAGAGGATCAGTCATAAGTCATTTTTTTCAGTGCTGTTGTAACTTTGCATGGAAGCTAAACAAATGGTTGTAAGTCAAGGACTATCTGTATCTGCGGCTTTAACCTTCCAATTATCATCTAACTAGATTTCAGCTGCAACTCTGCACTAGGCACAGTAGGATAATTTCCTTCCATACTTTTTATCTCTTTATCCTGTCTTATATTTCTAATTAATACTTCCAGTGTCAGTTCAAATAATAGTGGGGATAAAGGACATCCCTGTCTAGTACCTTTCATAATATTGACCTTTTCCATTGTTTCTCCATTTACCATCACCTTTGCCAATTGTTTGTAATATATTGTCTTAATCATATTAGTAAATCTCTCCCCAAAATTCATAACTTTTAATTGCATCAACATGAATTGCCAGTTTACATTATCAAATGCCTTCTGTGCATCAAGGAATATCAACGCCATTTGTTTCTCCAGCTGTGCTTCGTAATATTCCAATGTATTCAAAATTATTATCATATTGTCTCTGATCTGTCTCTTAGGTAAAAAAAAAACATTTTGATCTGTAAGTATAAATTCATTTAAAAATCTCTTTAATCTTTCTGCCATTATTGAAATAAATACCTTACAATCCGCATTTAATAGAGAAATCGGTCTGTAATTTTTTATCCGTTGCAGGTCTGAGTCTTCTTTCACATGACCCCACCAAGCCACACCCACCAAGTCATGCCCACAGAACCAGTAGGAAAGAAATTTAGATTTCACCACTCACTGGTATCAGCCATCTAAAATGTATTTCTTTTTTAATTAAACATTAATTAAACATTTTGTCAGGAACTGATACTTCCTTCTCAAATCTCTAACTCTTCTTGGTATTTGTTTTAACACTACTATTTCTCTACCGTTGTACTTCATAGGGATGTTTCTTACTCTCTGTAAAATCTCTGTTTTTATTGCTTTCTTGGTAAATCTAACATGCACCTCTCTGGGTAGATTATTTCTTATTGTATGTACTCTAAATATTTCATCAATGTCATTCAAAATTCTTTCCTTGATTTCCTTCATCGCTTCCACCAACAAATTTGCCATTATCTCTGCTAAATTTTCCCCCTTCTCTTCTTCCATGTTCTGAAATCTCAAATAATAATCTGCTCAATCCATTTTTAAGGAGATAATTGTCTTCTCTTCATTTCTGTCTGCTGCTGTTAATCTATAATCCAGTTCTCCCACTCTTTTTTCTGTTAATTCAGCTTTTTCTTCTACTTTTTGCATTCTTTGCTCATTTTTCTCCATAATCTCTTGAACATTTTTAATCCCCCTTCTACTTTCTCCATTCTCTCATCTAATTTGCCTATTCTTTCCTTCAAGTCTTCATGAAGAGCTTGTATCATATTCTTTAATTCTAATTGCATAGCATTGGTTTTTTCTTGTTGTGCCATAGAATCTAATGTTTTCTGACCAGCAGGGCTAGATGTTGCAGAGGATGACATTGAGGACAATGCTGATGTTATTTTTCTTCATCTTGTAATGTCTTGATATTTGTAATCCACTGAATATAGCTCGTTGTATTTCCAAGCCAATTTATATCCAAAAACAAAAAGAAAAATGGAAAACCAGAGTAGTAACAAAGTAACAAAAAAAAAGAAAAAGAAAAAAGAGAAGCCAAAAAGCTTTGTAATCCAAATCCAAATCTCAAAGTTTTTCTTACTTCTTTTTTTCAGGGTTTTCTTACCTTAATCCAAATTGCCCCAGAGAAAGGAAAAATAAAATTTGTAATCAAAATCAACCCCCCTGGCTCCAAAATTATTTCCCCCCCAAAAAAAAATTCACAGCCTTACCACAAAAAGATATAGGTAGAAAAAATAGAAGACCAGGTAACAGCCACTTTAAAAAAAATAATAAAGGCCTTATTTCAAAGTACCATCAAAAAGGGGAAAAAAAGAATTTCCTCTTGACCTGTTTCTGTTGTTTCACTTTTCAAGTTCCAAGAGCTGCACTGTTCAAATGAAAAACAACAACAAAGTTTCCAGTGCTCCGCTCTCTAACAATCCAAACAACTTTTTATCAATTTAATTCACAGGCTCCCAAGGCCACATCTCATCCTTACTCTAATGTTTCCCAATTTTTTCTATTGCCTCTAGATGGCACTGTTGCTCAGTTCAATTCAATAAGAAGATAAAGAGAAGGGAAAAAAAGAAAAAAAGAATGTTTTTCCTTTAAAAAAAAATATAGGAGTTCTTATAATGACTATTATATTGGTTGTTATTCCCCAATTTAAAAATTAAAATATCCAGTCTGGTTTTCTGATTTTGCTCTTCAAACAGCTCTTTCTAAGCCAGTTTTTAGTTTTATTTTCTAAGTTCTTTTGGCTCCTCCTGTGTTCCTTGCCACTATTCTTCTGGAGGTGGAAGGAAAAACCAATTCCACCTCTTCCTTTTAAGCCACCCTTACTTCTCCTCTATTCTTCCAAGGAGGTTCTTCTTAATGAAAGTTTTGAAAGAAGTTCCAAAGAAATAAAAGTCTCACCCAGACCGATCACACCTTCTTCTGCCTCCGTGCTCTTACTGTGACTGCCCCAGCTTCGTAGCAATGGCCGCCTTCACAATGGCCGCCTTCTCAGTTGTCGGTTTAGGGAGCTTTTTCCGGATCAATCAAGAAATTTGTGGATTCCCTGAGATCATCGGAATGTGCTCCCCTTATTCACCATCCCTACAAGACAGCTTCAGTCCCAAGAGACCACCCAGCAACAGAGATATTGACGTCTTCCTCTGGAGCCCATCATCTCACCATGATGTTAGCTGCCACCACCCCCCATAGAATAATTTCCTTATTCCCAAAATGCAGGAGAATAACCCAGGCTCACAAAAAGTTGCTGTACTTCTGAGTGTTTTTCAAGCTTAGCAACTTTAAGACGTGACTTCAATTCCCAGAATTTCCCAGGCAGCATGAGACCTGATCATTTGATTACTCCCAAGTCAGTAACATGAAAGAATTACCAACTTAAAGATACTGAGCATTGTATCTCTGTATGAATTGATTTAATAAGATTCCATACTTACCACACTCGTGTCTCTGCTTGGACAGAACCATCAAGGCACTTCTACTGAATTGCCCCTTGTACCATTTTGGGGGGCTCTGATTTAATATTGCCTCCTCCTCCTCACTAAATGCATGGATTGACCTCAAATGGATGTTACCTATGTTCTACTGGTGGATTAATCTATCAAAATGTAATATAAGATATAATATAATATAATAAATATAATATAATATAATATAATATAATATAATATAATATAATATAATAATATAATATATATATAGAACAGTTTTTTCCTGAACGCCATCACTCTGCTAAACAAATAATTCCCTCAACTCTGTCAAACTATTTACTAAGTCTTCACTACTATTAATCTTCTCATCTTCTCATCGTTCCCATCACCCATCTCCTCCCACTTAGGACTCTTTGACTGTAACCTTGTTGCTGGTATCCTTACGATTTGTATTGATATTGTTTCCTGATTGGTTATTTGTAACCTATAACTATCATTAAGTGTTGTAGCTTATGATTCTTGATGAACATATCTTTTATTTTATGTACACCAACACAAATTCCTTGTGTGTCCAATCACACTTGGCCAATAAAAATTCTATTCTATTCTATTCTATCACAAGGACACAGCTTTAAAGAGTAAAGGTTTTTTCCCTTAAATATCTCTTCCAGGATGGCTGTTCCTAGTCCATTAAAATGTTCTAGGGTTAGTGCTTTTCTTAAATTTAGAGATAGGTATTTGGTTTAATTATATTAGTAGTGCAAAACAGCAGAGACTGACTATTGAAAATCATACTTAGGAAGGCCAGCAAATCTAATTGCCTTTCTACCTCCATAACATAATTTTAAGGCTGAGTATTACCTGTATATAGCCCTATCATAAGCACTACATCAAATGAAAAGTCATAACATAGCTATTTCCAATGAATTAGTCAATTAAATAATAATTTTACACTACTTTTTCTCCCGCAATCTGGGCTGAAACAGAATTAAACCATATCTGCTCTTTTGTGTTTTCTGAATGGATTTTATAGGAAGGAGGCTTAATTTCACACTCACACCCACCAGCCACTCAATCTACTCATTCAGGAAGCATGGAGGAGGTAGACAGCAACAGCAAAACTCAATATCTTCCAAATGGGATAGGCGCAGACAGGGTGGGGTGGGGGAGGGATTCTTGCTCCAGGCTACTTTAAAATGCTTTAAAGCCTGGCCGTTCAGCTCCAGCAATGGTGGCTTCGTGGAACTTCTCCTCCTTGTAGCACTGAGCTCCTTGGCTTTTATTTTGAAATCCAGCACTCTTGGATTTCAAGAGTGCTCGGGATTGGCAGCCAGAGAAGCAGTGCTGGATTTAAAAAGGCAAGCAGCTCAGTGTTACAAGAAGAAATGCTGGTGTGGCTGGGAGGGGCAAGGGGCATGGCCGGGTGTGCTACCGGTTTGGGAGAACCGGCCAGGACCAGCTGAATCCCACCACTGGCCAGATTCCACAGTTGTCCATACTGCCCTTTTCCTGTAGGATCTTTGTAGTAGAGGGGGCTGATAGCGCAGCAGCTCAATAGAATGGAATGGCTGAATTGGGCATCTAATTTCTGCTTCGAGAGCACAGATTAGCACTTTCCAATCCACTCTTTGCTGTCACCCACCTGCCTAATTGCTTGGATTCCTGCCTCTTCCCAGACTATGAAAACAATTAAGTAGTCAGCTTGGGTGGCAGCAAGGAAGAGGGCAGTAGTAAATTTGGGCTGATTGCAAAGCAACCAAATTTTGATTACATGACTGTAGAAGCACTGAGAAGGCCAGAACATTGAGGATTAAACAGGTCAATTTTTTTCAATACCATTGTACTTTTGAACAGTCACTGAACCAATGGACATAACTCAAGGACTACCTGGTCAGGTAGGTAAGAATAACTACTGGCTGCTTCAGATAACAATTATTCTAAATATCAGAAAATATAGAAAAATCTAGTTGGATAAGGATGCCTTTAAAAAGCCTTGATTTTAGACAGAGGAAGAGACACTGAGCAAGAATGCAGAAGGCAACAAGTCAATAAGCACAAGCAAGAGAAAACAAGCAAGTAATAATGAAAGGGGCCTAGAGGTTAAAACATATAAATAACGGTTGCAGGAATTGACTATGTCTATTCTAGTGATGTTGTAGCATGGGGATAACGAGAGGCACAAGCAAGCTAGTGACAACAGCTCTTTAATTCAGGGTGAGACTTCAGCAAAGAAACACAGGCAACAGCCCTCTTTATATACTTTTCAGAGGCAACCAAGAACCAATCAGAATTCACTGTACATTTGAATTTCCCACACAAAATAGATACATACATAACACCCCTCCCCTCCCAGAAGGCACTTATTCTATCTATTTACATATTTACATACAAAATCACGCAGGTGACCAGGGCGTGTCTTAATCCTGGTTGACCTGCGCAGTTCAGTTGTTGGCGAGGTGTCGAGCCGGTCGGAGGGACCTCCCGTCTCTCCCGGCTCCGCCAATGGAACCTCCTGGATTTCTCCGGAGGTGTGGCTATCCCCGGCTGGGAGTGTCGGCTCGCTGGGGCGGCGCTGGAACTCTGGGTTGCCAGATAAGTATTTCGGCTTACTCGGGCTTGAGGTAGCTGTGTCAGGAAGACTTTGATAGTTAGGACAGAAGTTTTCGTTTTGTAACCGTTTACGCAATTGATCTATATGTCTCCTCCAAATTTTACCTTGCCCTATATCAACTGTGTATGACTTTGGACCGGTAATTCCTACGATGATTCCCTCTACCCACAAGGGCCCATTGGTGTAGTTTCTGGCAAATACTGGTGTTCCCACTTGGAATTGTCTTAGTCCACCCCCTTCCCCCTTGAAGTTATCGGAGGAGTAATTGGGATGCAGTCGATCGAGAATGCATCTTAGCTTTCGGCCCATTAAGAGCTTGGCTGGGCTGCGGCCTGAGGTGGGGCACGGGGTGGCGTGCTGTACAGCTAAGAACTCATCTATTCTAGCCTACCAGTCCCCTACATTGAGCCGGGAAAGAGCTTCTTTGGCCGTTCTTACAAATCTCTCTGCAAGGCCATTTGAAGCCAGATGAAAAGGAGTGGATAATGCATGTCTTATGCCTAATTCGGCTAGGTAGCCTTCAAATTGAGTTGCCGTGAATTGGGGCCCATTGTCGGATACCAGGGTGTCCGGCAACCAGTGTGTTGCGAATAGTTTTCTGAGTACTTTGATTACGGCCTCAGAAGTGGTAGATGGCATTAAGGCAATCTCGAACCACTTAGAATATGCATCTACAATGATTAGAAAGTTCTGGCCGTGGAACGGGCCAGCGAAATCGATGTGAATTCCCATGGCCCCTTTGGTTTTTCCCATTCCCGAACGGGAGCTATAGGAGGATCTGGGCGGGATTCCTGGCAGGGCCTGCACTTCCCCACCCACTCAGTGATGTCTTGGTTGAGATGTGGCCATCAAACATAGCTACGAGCTAGGCCTTTCATGCAGACAACACCAGGGTGTCCCTCATGTAGCATCTCTAGGACTCTGTGCCTTAACCGCGAAGGAATGACCGCCCTGTCTCCCCACAACAAGCAACTCCCGAACATTGACAGTTCATTTTTTTTGTTAAAGTACAATTGAAAGTCACCACCGTCCACCTTGGTAGGCCAACCCCTCGTTACCCAGCCCATTACGGTGCGCAAAACAGAGTCTCTGGCAGAAGCCCTCGCCACCTCGTTTGAAGAAATGGGACCCAGGGAAACAACGTCAATAAGTAAAACTGGGGCTTCTGGGTCAGGTTGTCCAACAGTTCTGGCAAGGGGCATCGGCTGAGGGCATCAGCATGTCCCAGAGTTTTGCCCGGCCAGTGGAGCAGTCTGTAAGAATAGGCGGCTAAGAAAATGGACCATCTGGTCATCCAGGGGGAAAGAGCTGCCAGGGTCGGTTTATCTCCAGCCAAAAGTCCCAAAAGCGGCTGGTGGTCCGTAATGAGTTGAAAGGTACGGCCAAACAAGTACTCGTGAAATTTTTTGACCCCAGCTACAGCCGCTAATGCCTCCCTGTCCAGCTGGCTATAGTTCCTTTCAGCACTAGACAAAGTGTGAGAGTAATAGGCGATGGGCGCCTCTAACCCATTCGGCAGTCTATGGCTTAAAACCGCGCCTACGCCAAAGGGGGAAGCGTCACAGACCAACACTAGAGGTAGTTCAGAATTGTATTGGATGAGGAAACTGTCCTCAGACAAAAGTTTCTTTACTGCGTTGAATGCAGCCGCTTCTCGTTTGCCCCATACCCATGGAACGTTTTTTCCAAGGAGCCTGTGCAGAGGCTCCGCAATGGTGGTTTTGAGTTTTAAAAACATGGTGTAGAAATTGAGAAGCCCCAGAAAGGCCTGCAATTCGGTCTTCGACTTGGGGGTGGGCACGTTTTGGATTGCCCTGACCTTGCTTTCTGTGGGGTGAATGCCTGTGCCGTCGATCCGGTAACCTAAGAATTCCACTGATGGAACCGCTATTTTGCATTTTGCTCGTTTGAGTTTAAGTCCCACTTCTCTGAATCTCGTTAGGACTTGTCTAACCCTCTGACCTAACTGAGTCTCGTCTTGGCCACTAATCAAAACGTTGTCGAAATACGGGACGACACCTGGGAGGCCTTGTAGAAGGTGCTCCATTGTGCTCTGAAAGAGCCCAGGGGCAATGCTAACCCCAAACTGTAGTCTGGTGCATTTAAAGGCACCTCTGTGAGTTACAATTGTCTGTGATTCTGCCGTAGCGTCATCTACAGGCAGTTGCTGGTATGCCTGCGCAAGGTCTAGTTTTGCGAATAGCTTGCCAGGCCCCAGGGAGTGTAGTAGGGAGTGTAGTAGATGGTGGACTATCGGAACCGGATAGGCGCTCTGCTGCAACGCCTTATTTATCGAACACTTATAGTCAGCGCAAATTCTAATTGAGCCGTCCGATTTGACTGGCGTGGGGTTTCCCACTTAACGTGATCTACGGGAATTAGTACCCCTTGTTTAATGAGCTTGTCGAGCTCCACATCAATTTTGGGCTTTAAAGCAAATGGGACTCATCTTGCTTTCAGTCTAATTGGCGCTACGTTTGGGTCTAAATTAAAAGATATAGGGGTCCCCACGTACTTGCCTAGAATCTCTTCGAAAACATCCCGAAACTCGTGAAGAAGGGTTTCTTTGAGGGATGAGCCACCAATGCTGTGAACGCACGTGAAGCCCATGCCGAGGGCTCGGAACCATTTCATGCCCAGGAGACTTGGTAGTGGCTTGCTTACGATGGTCAGGGGCAGTTCTCTCTGGAACTCACTGTATGTGACCCGGAATGTGCCCATGTCTTCTATGAGGACTCAGTTTCCCTGGTAGTCGAGAAGGCGAATTTTCTGTCGGGACAGCTGGGTTTTCTGGAACTTGGGAAGGAGCACCTTGAGTGTTGTCCAGGACATGATCGATAACGTAGACCCGGTGTCGATTTCCATTTCACACGGTCTGCCATCGATTTCTACTTTCGTGTAGACTTTCTCATCGTCGGTTGTGCTGGCTTGGCCGATTCTCGTGCTGTAGGTCTCCCGCTTTTGAGATTCGCGTCGTTTCCTCTCGCCGTCATCTTTGATTGGCTGTTTTGAACGAGCCGGTTCTGGTTGATCGTGGTAGTCACGTGGCTTGCGACTACACGGAAATTGAGCTCTACAAACTCATGCTAGGTGGCCTTTCCTATCGCAACGCCTGCAAATGGCTTCTCTGTATTTACACGATTGTCTCTCGTCATCCCCGCCACAGCTAGGACAGTTCTCGTGGCAGCGGCTTTGCTCGCTCAATTTCTTTTCTGAATGGAAGACGTCTTCGTCCGACTCTTCCTCTGTGCTAGTTCGCACCTCTTCTCTGTGGACGGGGGCTGTTTTCGGCCTGTCTTTGCTTGAAAGTGGTCGCTGCAGCACTTCCGAAGCCTTCGTTGATGCCTCGTGTGCACGAGCTTCGTCTAGCGCGCCGGCTAGCGTTAAGTCTGGCTTGGCCAGAAGGCGCCTTTGTAACCGGGTATCTCGAACCCTGCAAATCAATTGTTCAAGCAGTGCGTCGTCTAAGTCTCTATAGTCACAATGCGTTGCAGCTTTTCTAAGAGTGGCCACATAAGCGCTGACTGGTTCTCCTTCTTTTTGTACTCGTTGCCGGAGTTCGTAGCGCTGTACAAATTTGGAAGGAACTGGAGCGTAGTGGGCTCTCAGGTTGGCTTGAAGGACGTCCCAGGGGACCGTCTGGACTGGGGTGGGCTCGCAGAGGGACTCGGCCATCTCGAATACGTCTGGCCCGCAATGGCTTAAGAACAGGGCTCTTTTTCGGTTCGCTGAGAGCCCTTGCATTTCGCTTGCTTCCAGGGAACACTCGAACCTGGTCAGATACTATCCGCACTTCTCTCGGGTCAGGTTGAAGGGTTTTGGCGGAACGTAGGCAGACATGCCGTGTCTCCGTGTTCACTAGTCACCCTGGCTGAAACTCAGAGCTCTTTTTGATTTGCTTCTTGTGGCCTCAATCCCACCTTCGTCGCCAATGTTGTAGCGCGGGAATAACGAGAGGCACAAGCAAGCTAGTGACAACAGTTCTTTAATTCAGGGTGAGACTTCAGCAAAGAAACACAGGCAACAGCCCTCTTTATATACTTTTCAGAGGCAACCAAGAACCAATCAGAATTCACTGTACATTTGAATTTCCCGCACAAAATAGATACATACATAACAAGTGAAAAGACAGATGAGGGGGTAACATGATAGCAGTGTTCCAATATTTCAGGTGCTCCATCACTGCAGCTTTTTAAGAAAAAGTATATAAGAATGAAAAATAGAATATCAAGAGAATGAATGAACCCCCCAAAAAGAAGATCTGTTAATGTAGAAGAGGGGTTGCTTTTTGCTTTAACAGGAACTCCCCATTGACTCCATGGTTTAGGTTTATCAGCACTGAGACATAAGGAAGGACAGATGATGAAACTTGTAAGCCAAGCCATCTGTCAAAACTCACCTTCCCAGTGTCAGCCCACATGTAGGAAACAAATGGTGGATATCCCATTGGTAGAACTTTCATCAATTTGTCCCCAATGGTGATTGCAAGCACCTAGTAATTGGAACCATGTAAGTTATGGCAGCCTGCTTTCTGCTGATACATGGATATAGCAAAAACAATAGCAATAGCACTTCACAGTGTTTTACAGCCCTCTGTGCAGTTTATAGACTCAGCATATTCCCCCAACAATCTGGGTCCTCGTTTTATTGACCTCAGAAGGATGGAAGGCTGAGTCAACACTGAGCCTCATGAGATTCAAACTGCCAAATTGCAGGCAGCTGGTAGTCAGTAGAAGTAGCCTGCAGTACTGCATTCTAACCACTGTGCCACCGCAGTTCATGTATGTGTATGGATATGTATGTGACTCTGAGGTACAATTTGTTGCTTTTACTTTTGCTAAGTGAAAAGTAGAGAACAAGATGCCAATCTCCTGCCTTGCCCCAGGCTACTGCAAGTTGGGTAATATCTCTACTTCACACCCATTTGTAAAAGACAAAGGCCAATCAGCTTTGTGTGCAACTTGTCTCCTTATAAAGGGCAATTAGAACTTTTTCAATATTTCCCCTGCCTCTCTTGCTTGGGTTGTAAACAATAGCTTTTATTTTAGCCTTCCCTTTACTGGAGAAAGTAAAGCAGAAGAGAAAGGATCAGGTTCCCATTAATGGGGAAATGTCCACCCACAACCCAGATAGAATTCCAATCTTTCCAAACAGAAGACCCAATCCACAGTGTTTTCTTTAGCATTATAGCTAAATGTAATGCATGAATCAATGAAACTGTGGTCTATTCAAAACATTAATTTTAAAAAAATGGTTTACCTGATGTCTGAACTCTGCTTTTTTGCAGAAAAAAAATCATTTGTTAATTTCACTCAACATGCAATCTGTTTATTTTTAATTTTTCATTTATGTAAACCAGTAGTGGGTTCCACTTACCTTCGCTACTGGTTCAGAACTGTGAGTGTGTGTGCGCTTGCTTCGCTCACGTGCTGCACTTCTTTTTTTTTTTTTTTATTGCAAAAGTTTTACAATTACATTTTCACCCCCTTTTTTCCCCCCCCTACCCCCCCAAACTTCCCAACCTCCCCAGCCCGCCCTAACCCTCCCCTCCCCCCAGACTTCCTAGTATGCTCATGTCAGATAAAAGGAAAAAACCCTCCTTTGTATATAAAACTTGAACCCCTCCCTCCCCCTTACAAATTTTCATCTTCATTACATTAACCTATTTCTATCTTGGTATATCATTTTCAGATAAATTTTCATCCTGATTACCTTAAAAATATTTCTATCATAATGTAACATTTTCTAACAAATTTTCATCCTTAACCTTAGAATATTTCTATCTTAATATAACATTTTCTAACAAATTTTTATCCTCAACCCTAAAATGTTTCTATCTTATATAACATTTTTAAATAAAGGCTATTTGATACTTCCTAGTTTGATATTTATGCTGAACATAATTTATCCACTTCTTCCATTCCCATTCATAAGTCTCTTGAGAACAATCTTTTAAATATGCTGAAATCTTCGCCATCTCCGCAAAACTGGCCATCTTCAAAGTCCATTCCTCAATCGAAGGCAGCGCTTCATTTTTCCAGTATTTACCTATCAACAATCTTGCTGCAGTTATCATGTACAATATCATTTTTGTTTCCCCCAATGTAAAACCCTTAACTATACCCAATAAAAACAGTTGTGGAGAAAATTGAATTTTTCTCTTCAAAACATTCTGCATGACCCACCAAATTTTTACCCAAAAAGCCTTAACTTTCTTACAGGTCCACCAAACATGATAATATGTAGCGTCTAAGCAGTCGCATCTCCAACATTTAGGCTGGGCACTAGGGTACATACACGACAATTTTTTTGGATCTAAATGCCATCTATAAAACATTTTATAGAAATTTTCCCGCAGATTCTGCGACTGTGTAAATTTAACATTCTGAACCCAAATTTTTTCCCATGTTTCCAACATCACTGGTTCCTCAAAATTTTGTGCCCACTTAACCATGCAGTCTTTAACTAGTTCAGTTTCTGAATCCCTTTCTAACAAAACATTATAAAGTCTTTTAATATGCATTGGGCCTTTCTCTTTTATATGTCTAACTAATTCTTCCTCATACATCATAATACCAGTTTTTTGGTCCTCTTTCCATCTCAATTGCAGTTGATTATATTGTAACCAAGTTAAATTAATCCCTTCAGCCAACAATGTCTGTAATGTCTTCAGCTGCCATCTGCCCGCATCTGTAAAAAGAACCTCTTTATATAAAAACCCCCTGAGTGACATTATATTTGTATTCCACAAGGTATGACCAAGATCCAGCCATAGCGGTATTTTATAATTCCAGTTGTTTCGGTGCTTCTTCCAAACTCTCAGCAAAGAATCTCTAAGTATATGGCTTTTAAATACTTTATCCACTTTGCTGTCATAAAATAAGTAAGCGTGCCATCCAAATTCCAAATCAAAACTTTCTGCATTCAATATTCCAGTCTTTTTTCCTCCAAACCAATCACTTACTAAAGTCAAAGCTGTTGCATCATAATATAATTGTAGGTTTGGAAGTTTGAGACCTCCCCTTTCTGGGATGTCTTGCATAATTTTCATTTTTACTCTTGGTTTTTTCTCGTTCCAGACAAATTTATTGATACCAGTTTGCCATGCTTTTAGTTGTTTATCATTTTTGAGCACCGGAATCATTTGAAACAAAAAAAGAAATCTTGGCAAAATGTTCATCTTAACTGCTGCTATTCTTCCAAGTAAAGACAGCTGCAGTTTTTTCCAAATCTCCATATCTTTTTGCACCTCTCGCCACAACACCTCATAGTTATTTTGAAACAATTTCATATTTGATTCTGCAACCTGAACTCCTAGATATTTTACCTTTGGTACAATCTCAAAACCTGCCCTCCTTTCTAACTCCAGTTTACGATCTTGTGTCATATTTTTAACTACCATCTTAGTTTTTCTCTGATTCAATCTGAAACCTGAAACTTTACCAAAGTCTTGTATAATGTCCTTCATCTGGATTATCGATTCCATTGGCTGTGTTAGGGTAACAACCAGATCGTCTGCAAATGCCTTTATTCTGTAATCCTCTTGCCTTATCATTATACCTTTCAATGTGTTAGAATCCCTTATTGTATTTAACAAGACTTCTAGTGTTAAAATGAACAACAATGGGGACAGTGGACATCCCTGTCTTGTACCTTTTTCAATTTTAAACTCTGTTGTCAGACTTCCATTGATAATGATCTGTGCCTTTTGCTCTTGATAAATTGCTGAGACCGCCTGTATATATTGGTCCCCAAAGTCCATCTTTTTTAATGTCTTTAATAGAGAATTCCAATCCACTCTATCAAAGGCCTTCTCTGCATCCAGAAAGACCAGCACTGCAGGGATCTGTTTATTCTTCTCAAGATATTCCAATAAATCTATTACTTGCCTTACATTGTCCTTCATGTGCCTACCCTCAATAAATCCCGCTTGGTCATGATGAATCACCTTTTGAATTACTGGCATCAGTCTGTTGGCTAATACTTTTGCGTAAATTTTATAATCCGTATTCAAAAGAGATATTGGTCTGTAATTCTCCGGTTTTTTGGGACCTGCTTGCTCTTTTGGTATCAAAGAAATATAAGCTGTAGTCCACGATGGAGGTACTTTTCCCCCTTGTTGTATGTTGCAAAATAAGTCTCTGAGTTGTTCCACCATTTCTGCCTATAAAGTTTTATAATACACTGCTGTCAGACCATCCGTTCCAGGAGCTTTGGCTGTTTTTAATTGTTTTATTGCTGCTATTATCTCCTCCTCTGTTATGGGATAATCCATTCTTTCCTTTTGTTGTTCAGTGATTTTTATAACTCTTTTATTGTCCAAATATTTTTCTATAAGTCCATTCTGCACCTCCTCTCTGGCATATAGTTTAGTGTAATATTGAAGAAAGGCTTCTTTTATTAAATTCTGTTGAAAAACTTCTTTCCCCCCAATATCAACACTATCAATAGTCCGTATGCTTTGTTTCTTCCTTAATGTGTAAGCCAACCACCTGCCTGGTTTATTAGCATTGCAGAATGTATTATGCTTCGCATATTGTAAGTTTGTTGCAACTTGTTCCGCTATAAGCATTTGGAATTGGTCTTTCAGAAGTTTTATAACACTAAGTATTCTTTCATCTGTTGGGTTTTTAATAAGTAACTGTTCTTTGTCCTTTATTTCTGCTTCCAATTCAAGTCTTTTCTTTTGTCGAATCCGCTTATGTTTAGAGTTCATATATATAAGCACCCCTCTCATATAAGCTTTGCTTGCGTCCCACACAATTTCCATTGGGGTGCCTTTGTTCAAGTTCATTTCAAAAAACTCTTTCAGATGCTTTTTAAGTTCTATTATATTTTTCTCATATCTAAACAAGTTTTCATTTAATCTCCAAGAACGTCTCTCATTCTTACATGTCTCAATTTCTATCCAGACTGGACTGTGATCAGTCAAGGTTCTTGGCAGAATCTTTGTTCTTTTTGTCCTAACAAGTAAGTCATCAGACAACAAAATAAAATCAATCCTGGAAAAGGATCTATGTCTGTCAGAAAAGAAAGTATAGTCCAGTTCTTTTGGGTTATGTATTCTCCAAATATCTTTTAATTCCAGGTCTTCTTTCATATCAAAAAAAGTCTGTGGTAATCTAATTCTTGATTTTGCCAAAGTCTTTTTATCTAATTTAGAGTCAATTACTCCATTCCAGTCTCCCATAATTAAAATAGATCTATAATCCCATTGAAGTATTTTAGTATGCAGCATTTTATAAAAATAGTCCTGTTGTTGATTAGGAGCATAAATTCCTATCAGAAGAATTTGACTATTAGCAGAAAGTAATTCAATTGCTACAAACCTACCATCTTGATCAGCTTCTATAAGTTTGGCTGTTAATTTTTTGTTTACATAAATAACCACACCATTCTTTTTTTGGTTAGTTGAGGATATAAAATGTGTTCCTAATTTGGAATTTTTCAAATAGTTTTGATCTTGAACTGTAATATGCGTTTCTTGTAAACAAATTATATCATTATTATGTTGTTTTAAATATGCAAATATTTTCTTCCTTTTTTGTGTTGCATTCAACCCATTCACATTCCAAGATAAACATTTAATCATCCTTATTCTCCTTCTGGAGCGAAGCGCAGAACCTTAGGATGTCATCTGAGATCCTCTGTCCTGCTTTTCCCACAGCCCCAGCCTTGTCTTGACTCTCCTGCTGTAACTTTTCTTTAAGTTCCTTGGCTTTTGCTCGAGTTATACGCTGATCCTTAACTTCAGCCGCCCAAGCCAGCTCCGAGATTGGAGAAGGTTCCAGCAAAGGCTCATCCAAAAAGCCTCCTTCAGCACCCTTCAGCTCTGCTAATTCCTGCTTAGATTGTTGTTCTTTAATCTCCAAAACTGTAGATGTGCGTGGGGATGGAGTTCTTTCTTTAAAGATGTCATTATAAAATTGCTCCGCCTTCTCCACAGTATTCAGACGGTGTTTCTCTCCCTTATATCTCAAAATTATGCCAGTTGGGGCGTCCCAACGAAATGGGATTTGATTATTCTGCAGTTCTTTAACAAGAAAACCATACTCTTTTCTAGATTTCAACATCTTGGGTGGGAGCTCCTTGTAAACTGTAATCTTGGATCCACTCACTTGCACAGAAGTGAGAAAAGATTTTTGCAAGATGTCATTTCTTATTGCTCTATCTGTAAAATATATGACCACATCTCTAGGCAGTTGTCTTTGTCTGGCCACCCACGAGTTAACTCTATAGATTTTATCTATTTTGCAAAAAACCATCTCAGGTTCAACTTTTAAAATCACAGCTAGGGCTTCAGCACAGATCTGTCTCAAATCTTGTCTCTCCTCTTCTCTAATTCCTCGAAGCCTTATAGCAAATTCCATTGCACGAAATTGCATCATAACAATATCATTCTCAACTCTCTGCATCTTGTCATCAACATCAAAAAATTTATGATCATTATTTTTCATCTTAGCATTAACTTCTAATTTAAATTCATCCACTTTTGTCTCAACTTTCATAATAAATCCTGCCAGACCAGACGCCACATCCGTTATTTTTTTGGTCACCATCTTTTGGCTCTGCTGCATTTCCTGCATGATTTCCTGTTGTGACTTTTGAATTTTTTCATCTATTTTATTTATTTTGTCATCCATGTCTTGAAATTTCTCATCCAAAATATTTGAGATGAATGATTTTAATTCTCCCATATCCAAATCTTTTTTTTGGGCTTGTGACTGCGTATCCTGCTTACGTGGGGGGGATCCCCCCCTGTTTTGCCTTCCTGCTTTTTTGAAGCCATCCTGCCACGTAAGCTAGCTTTCTTAAAAAGGGAGGGTCCGCCTCTTCTGCCACCTCCACAATACCTTCTAAAAAAGTCCCCCAGAATTACTCAAAGCAAAGCTATAATGCAGCAAAGACAAGTAAAAGGGAGAGATTTTCCTCTTATTTCTGTTGCAGCCGGAGCAACTCTGTAACAACTTTTTAACTTTGTAGCAAGACAAGATAACTTCACCAATCCACACCCACTAATTCATTTGCTGAGCGCCATATTTTTTCAATCACTTTCACTCATTCCGAGACTTTCACTTCAGTAAAAAAGTTCAGCAAAGGACTAATACTTGCAGTTCAAAGTTTCAGGGTTCAAGTGGATTGCGGATGTTTATTTGAGTTATTTCCTCGCTCTTTAAAGGTTTCCTGAGGTCGGCTTGTTCCGCACAAGCAGAAGACGTCCCACGCCGCCCGGAGTTTCAGCAGGTTGTAAGGGAGCCGCGCCTGCTTCCTCCCCAGAAACAGTTCCCTGGGGGGGTTGCAGGGGCTCTACCTGTGCCCTGCTGCCTCTTCTTCTTCAATCCTATGGATTTTGAAGATTTCGAGCCGCTTCGCAATCAGGAAGCGGCTCTACAAGCGGCGGGGGTGGCGGTGCCAAAAGAAAGCACCGTCGCCGCCGAAGACGAGGAAACCGGAAGCCACGTGCTGCACTTCTGTGCATGCACAGAACCTTCTGCGCATGCACAGAACCTTCTGAACATGCGCAGAGCATCCGTAATGACGTTCGGACGTCCGTCTCCCACCTCCACCACTACTGGTTCGCCCAAAATGGGGCCAACCGGTAGAAACCCACCACTGATATAAACTCAGAGAACTGTGTTTTACTTACTATGTTTTATAGGCAGAATTGGTTTTACAACATATACTAAACCAAAAGAAATTGGTTACAGCTTCAGTATAATGTCAAATTCAATGACGTAGAGTATCTAACAAGAGTATCTTTGATGCTGATGGATTTTACATTGGCACAGATATTACCAGACAGTTTCTGTATTACTGATGGCCCCTTATTTAATATACCTTGAATTACAAGCATATTAATACACAATAAAAAACATTCCTAAACTAGAATCTCCATTAATAAGAAATTTGATCTGCACAATGCATCCGATACTTTCAACGTGCAGGAACATATTATGAAGCACTTCTTTTTGAATTGTTCAAGACTTGTGCAAAACATGCATTCAAGTGAGGAAAGAATCTGAAAAAATTCTGAAGCTATTGCATGAGATCTGCAAAAGATAAAGCTGCTATGATTGCTCAAATTAACGCTTCCTGAGTAGTCCTGTGGATTACAATTTGCCTCATTTCAAGTTCAGCATTTCCCTAAAAGATTCATCTTTGACATTTAAATTTAATTTTTGCAAAGTTTTATTTCTGCAATTCTGGGATTCTAAAACACCTCTGATTTAACCTCTAATTTAGAATCTGTCTCTACATCTTTAAAGCATGCAAATAAACATTAGAGTAAGAGAAATTGCTTAACTATATTTTAACTTTAGAAGTAGATGTTTAATTCTGGCTAAAATTAAAGAGATGACAAAAGGTGCAAAATACAGTTAAAACATGGAGGGCATCTTTGCAATAATGTCCTTCTGAAAAATTGTTCGGTAACTAAATAATATATTTGAGCTTTGACTGGAAATTGAGTAATGTAGGTTGGCAGTATTTTTAAGAAATTGGCTTGTCTATTTCTTTGTAGTGATTGTTCTCCTGTCTAACACAAACATGGTGATTAGGGTTCCCAGATGTATGGATAGACAATAAACAACATGTAAACTAATTTATGGCTTATGAGATGTTGGCATCATGCTTTAGAAATTAAAACAAAAGGCCAGGATGCTGCAGTGATTAGAATGCAGTACTTCAGGCTACTTCGCTGATTGCTGGCTGCCAGAAGTTCAGCAGATCGATTCTCACCGGCTCAAGATTGACTCAGCCTTCATCCTTCTGAGGTTGGTAAAATGAGGATCCAAATTGTTGGGGGCAATATACTGATTCCATAAAGAGAGGGCTGTAAAGCACTGTGAAGCAGTATATAAGCCTAAATGCTATTGCTATTGCTCAAACCCCAATAATTCACATATGTTTAATCAAAACTAAACAAACATGATATAATGCTTATTGCGATGTGTGAGCCCAATCTAATACACTCTTCTTAAATACAAAAGAATTGTTAGATTGATGAAGACAGTCAAGGATCAAGAGACCATCTTCTGATCTGAACTTCAGGACATATTAGGATCTCTCCTAATATCTCAGAATCAATGTTCTTCATCTTAAGGTGAAGATTCTCTCTGAGCTTCTACATCAGGGGTGTCAAACACACGTCATCATGTTGTCATCATATGTCGTATCATGACTTTTTCCTCCTTCGCTAAACTGGGGGTGGGCGTGGCCAGTGCGTGACGCATCCAGCCCCCGGGCTGCAAGTTTGACATCCCTGTTGTAATAAAAGAAGAAAAAGACCAGTGGAAAAATCTCAACATAAGCCCAGTCTAACTCAACCATTAGATTTCAGCTGGAACATAAGCATATACAATGGGCAGCTGGAAATACTTTACTGTTCTTTGCAGGGGTTCAATAAGGATGTCTTTTCTCTAAGGGTTCAAGATGGAGGTACATGGGTTCCCCCCTCCCTTTCCATCAATTCCTTACAAGAATTAATCTATTTCTGAATGTCATTGGAAGGAAGTAGTTGGGGAGCTATTTGGAATAATAAATTCTAAATAATAAATAAGAACGGATTACATTAGATGTGTTTAACTTCTGTCATGTGATCTCATACCATGATCTCAGTAGAATGTTCTGATATTAAAAATCTGTGACCTAATGCAAGCCATTTGGTTAGTTATTGATTCTTAAGGACACAGTTCTTATTTAAACATTCTTTTTATAGCATAATATTGGAACCCTTTTTGCTTTCAAGTTCAGATTTCACCTCCCATTTTGAATATCTTTTCTGTTTGGTAACTTGCTTTGAATTGATATTGAGAATCCACTTCATGGGATGTTGCATCCTTGTATTACTCCCTTGTTACATGGCTTCAAGCTGAAAATCAGTCGGACTCTTCTGAGGGAATACACAGAGCATTCCGTATCATAATGTTCTACAGGAGGCTCCCCTGAAGCTTGCTGTGGCAATAGGATGACCAGTCTTTCTAAATAAGTTCAAAGCTTTTTTTGGTTTCTGTGTTGTAAAGGAAACATCTGAGAATGAAAGTGTTGCAATAATTCTGCTTTACTATTGCAAAATATGCAATATTGCAAAAGTCTCACAAGAAATTGGAGTTTAGTATGGGAATATATACATTAATAGAACTACACCACGCATACAACAGAGGGGGGGGAAATTGTGACATGTGAAACAGCATCATGAAACAAACAGAAGGTGGAATCACTGTCTAGATATCCAAAGTCTTATAAAATGCTACCTTTTCTTAATGAACCATGGATGTCCATCCCATATCAAACCTTTATCTCCTTTTAAAATTTCACTGAGTTTCAGAATTAGTTTTCTATATGGCATTGTTCAAGGAATGCCAGGCAAGAATAGTAAATCCTACTTTAGTGTGTGGAATTAGGTGGAACCGTTTATAGATAATAGTAATAGAATTATAGAATATTAATGCAATTATGCCAAATAGCCTTGACTCTTCCATACACAAGATGACCTGAATGAGAGCATCTCCAACACTGCAGCTCTCAAGGACATTTCCAACAAGAAATCTCAGAAGGCTATTGTATTGGACTGGAGCATCTCTTCCCTTTGTTATAGAAATGCACTGCCCCCTTGAGTCAGTAAACCTTTATAAGAATTTGCAGGTATTTTAACTATTATGGTTTGATTCTGGTCAGATTCAGTCTTTATTTACCCAAAGTCCTCTCTTTTGCTTTACTTTGCTTTAATAACTGGAATCTACTTTTGACAAAAGAGACTCTATTGGCCAGATATTATTCAGATATAAGGTAATTTTGAAAGGATTAATGTTTATGACTTGAAATCAACATTCCCTCAATTGCACACACACTTTTGTTTTATAATTTTGTCAAATGAAAGACATCTGAGAATTTAAAAGCGGTCACATTTTATACTGTAGAAAAACTATTTATTAGCTTCTTCAACAATGTCCTTGCATTTTGTTCCTATCAGCTGTTTGAATTTTAGGCCTTAATTTTTCAGTTGTTTCAGGAATGCTGATTTGCCATTTAATCCTTACTCCTGGTTTTGTTCCAAAATTTCTGGTTTTTGTGGTCCATTCTGAGCATCCATAACTGTGAGAGATGGTTATAGGAAAAATGATCAGCAATATTACTTCTGGTACCTGGACAATGGTGGACCACTGGAGGAGCTCATCTCCTTCACTCCTTTCCCTCAAAGCATATGAATTAAAGGCACATTAGGAGACTTCCTTTCACCACTATGTATCACTGGTTACTGTGGAATGAGGACATTCTTCTCAGCATTTTTTACCAATAGCCATGCTACTGAAAATTCTATTTCAGCATTACATAAAAGGCTATAGTCAGCTGTGTCTTCAGGATCTTCACTGCTGTATTAGAATGAAATAACAATGTCATGACAATACAGAACAAACTCTGACCTTTTAGGGGTCTATACAATGTTGCAGTGCATAGATAAAAAGGACCGGATGTACCCTGTAGTGCTACAATGTTCCTTTCATCATTCGGACCCCCTCCTTGCTGTACCCTACAGATAGCACTGACCACACTTGACAGAGTTCAGTAACAATGACATAAGAAGACATACGGCTGCTTAGAATTAATGGGATCACTGAGCCATTAAGCTGTTGCTATCAGCTTTTGTCAAAACAGATTTACAATCAGATGTCCTCACTTAAAAGCAATTCCAATTTTTGGAATAACATGATTGATGAAGTAGGTCACAATCTAAACTTTTCTTTCTGGGCAATTTTCAGGATCTAAATTTTTTGCTGAATCTGGTATGAAACAATTGCTTTGACAGAATACAGATACTTCTACAGTATTTCTTTGTCTCTTTAGTTTTGTATTATCTGCCTATTTTCTTTCATGAAGGGGGCTTAAGCAGATGGAAGGTTCAGAAAATGATTTCACAATGTTTCATCAATCACTAGTAATGCATAAATTAAAAATAACAGAGAACCATCCACCACATTAGTAGAACAATCTATCAATCTATGATATTTTTTTAAAGAAATACCTATTTTAATTTGCAGCAGAGATTATATTCAATATAGAAATGTTTATAAATTTTTATAAATTAAATGTATAAAGCAGAGACACTTATTATATTTAATTTTGTTTAACTTAATCTGATTAATGAAAGGAATTGATTAAACACGGAGTGCAGCTGTTATTAATATACTGAATTTTTATGAAAAAAACTCTACATCTCTAATTCTCTGAAGGAATGTCTTTTTAAAAAAAAAAAATTAAAAAAATTTCCCTGTTCCTTTTTATTTAAATTTTTAAGAGATCAGCTATCTTAAACACATGCATTTACTTTTTTATATGCAACATTTTGGATTAATCATTTGCAGGGATGTTTGCAGACTATTGTCAAAAGATTCAATATGATGGCAGCAACAAGACAATGGAACTTCCACCTGTTTTTTACGTGACTCACACGCACATCAAACATTATAAATGGATAGAATTTCTAACTTACTGTTGCAGCTAGAATCTTATTCTTAACCACTCAGACATCCCTACATCATTGACAAACAAGTGTGCATCTGTGTGTGTGTGTGTGTGTGTGTGTGTGTGTGTGTGTGTGTGTGTGTGAGAGAGAGAGAGAGAGAGAGAGAGAGAGAGAGAGAGAGAGGGAGAGAGTTGAATGGAGAAAGATTCTAGTGCTAATAGACTGCATCAGGCTGTGATATGGGTTACAGCTGTCCATTTTGCTGGATTCCTTTTGAATCCCTAACAATCACTGTTTTAAAATATAAATATGTTTTTCATTTTTAAAAAGATGTTTCAGATTGAATATGGGAGTTTATGGGCTCTTCTGTTGCTCTATTTGCACATACACATACTGTATACACATACACACATATATACTGTATTATTTTTAATTGTACATTTCACCTTGCCAATTTTTAATTGTTCACTACTTTGGAAACCTATTGCTCTAACTACTTCCAAACAACAGGTGGTGCAACAAGATTAATAATAGTAAAACAAAGTCTGATTTTTTTAAACAATCCACAATAACATTTGTACGTGCTATTTTAAGAACAATAAAACTTTTCATATGGGCAGGGAGGCTTCATTATAGTGAGCAGAACATGGTAAAGAGTGTTGTGGCTGGGATCGTGGTAGTGGTGGTATCAGAATGGTGCAACAACTGTGTAAATAAAGTGCAGAACTTTGGTTGAATAGTTGTTGTTGCCATTTGATTTTTTTGACACTCATATACAAACACACACTGGAAATCCATGAAACTGCACCCTTTTTCAAATGTTGCTTCGTTAGCATAATTGAGATCAATGTGTTAGACCAAGGGTGTCAAACTCATGGCCCACGGGCCGGATGCATCACGTGCTGGCCCTGTCCCTGCCCAGTTTAGCAAAGAGAAAGAAGGTAAAGCCAATGGCGGGGGAGGGGGCTTGCCGCACTCATCCAAATGCTGTGGGTGAGGGGGGACACAGTTTGGCTCGGTCAACTTTTGGGTCTGGCTCCGGGATGGAGGCCCAAGAGAAAGTGTGAGTGCAGCGCTCTCCCCCTGAGGGTTGCTTACCTGCCGTCCAGAAGCAGCGGGTCGCCCTGTCATGGTTTGGATGCGGGATCTGAGATGGAGGGGAGGCTGAGTGGCAGCTGAGAGCTGGGCCCAAAAGAAAGCCAACTGGCCAGGCCTTGCCATGTTGCCCATGAGGCGGGCCTTCGGCCAAATAAGCAGGTCTGGAGTGGGTCTCCCTTCTGTGGTATGCCGCTTTCTGCATTTAATTTTGGAGCTGCCCAGGCAAGGGCAGCCCGCCACATCCAGGCCTGGAGGCACCCCCCAACAGTGATCCCTGCCACTGCCATGCAAGGCAGTCAGCCTAGCCCAACCCCCAGGACCCAGTCCTCCAGGGATCATGAATGAAGGAATGATCGCCCTTTGCCAGCCGGCCCTTGCCAGCCCACCCGGTCAGGTTGTGGGAGTGCCTGGCCTCCCAGGTGCCCCCCAATCTCTGGAATGGCAGCAGCAGCACACTCCTGTCATCCCAGAAACACTATAAAGCCTCCATGGCCTCGTGTTGTGCTACCTGGCTGCCTCAGGAGTGAGGGGGAATAAAGAGGCCAGCTGGCTCCCCAGAGGGAGCAAAAGAGATAGGGTCCCAATGAGGGTCTTAGCTATTTAGTTTAGGAATAACAGAATAAGAGTTGAAAGGGACTGGAGGTCTTCTAGTCCAACTCCCTGCTCAGGCAGGAAAACTGAGGATGCCAAATCTGAGTGGAGGACCTGGGAAAGGTGTCAGAATAATACTTAGAAGGGACCTTGGAGGGGACCCTATACCATTTCAGAAAAATGGCTGTCCAGTCTCTTTTTGAAAACCAGTGTTGGAGCACCCAACTGTGAGACTGTTCTCACTGTCAGGAAATTTCTCCTTAGTTTTAGGTTGCTTCTCTCTTTGTTCAGTTTCCATCCAAGCCTTCTTGTTTTGCCTTCTGCTGCTTTGGAAAATACATTCCCCCCAGGGTGAAATGTAAAAATGTTTGCTACCAGTTCTGTGGGTGTGGCTTGATGGGCGTGGCTTGGTGGTCATATGACCGGGTGGGTGTGGCCAACTTGACGTCACTCACTGTTAGAGCCAGGAGCTGCACATTTTGAAGCTCATTCTGCCCTTCTGAAGCCCCAACGCTTTGAGTTTCCCTCCATCACCCAAGCAAACATCGGAGCCTTCTCTTGCAGAAGCAGAATCCAGGCATAGAAATGGAAAAACGAGGGGGGGGGAGAATGGGGAGGAAAAGGTGTAATTAGCAGAATCCAGGCACAGAAATGGAAAAATGAGGGGGGGGGAAATGGGGAGGAGAAGTGTAATTAGCAGAATCCAGCATAGATATGGAAAAACAAGGGGGGGGAATGGAAAAAACGGGGGAGTGGAATGGGGAGCAGAAGGTGTAATTAGCAGAATCCAGCACAGAAATAGAAAAACAAGGGGGTGGGAATGGGGAGGAGAAGGTGTAAGAAGACGTATCCTTAGATTGCTGACGCTCCCAATAATCAGTTTGATGGCGATGTAAGGAAATACCTTCCAGCTCTTCAAGATTGACTTTAAGCCGACAGCAAAAGTACTGGTGGGGGGGAGAGGGCAACAGGTGTGTGTGTGTGTGTGTGTGTGTGTGTGTCCCCCTCCCTCCACTTTTGCTGTTGGCTTCTCAGAGCTCTTAAAGTCGATTTTGAAGAGTTGGAAGATGTTTCCTTAGATCGCTAACACTCTGAACAATGAGTTTGGCAGCATGGAAGGCAGGCACACTGGGAAGGGAGTAAGCTGCTAGCTCCCTTCCCCACAGCCCTGTGAAGCTTGCCTGCCTTCCACGTGGCCTTCCGCTTGCCTGCCTTCACAAGCTGGTCACGGGAAGGCTGCATGGAAGGCAGGGAAGCATGGCAGGACTGCGGGCTGCCCGGTTCGGGGGCGTGGCCAGCCAGCAATTGCTACCGGTATGGCGAGCTAGCCTCAATCTCTGCTACCGGTCCTCCCGAACCGGTCCGAACCAGTAGCATTTCACCCGATTCCCCCCCTTCTTTGTGGCAGCCCTTTAAAAGCCTGTTTTGTGACCTGCCTATCACACTCTTGGGCAAAGCATGTGAGCCACTTCCTCCTTTCAGTGGTCCATGAAAGTACATCTATAGCAGTGATGGCTAACCTTTTTGCCATTGCATGCCAGGAACGGAGTTGGGGTGGGGTGTCACACGTGCACGTGCCCATACCCATAATTCTATGTGCCCTGCCCCTGAGCATGCGTGCGACCCCCCGCTCCCCCCGCTCCCCCCGCTCCCCCCGCTCCTGGCATGTGATGGCACAGTAGGCCCATTTTTTGCTCTTCCCAGCTTCCAGAGCCTTTCTAGGATTCTGGGGAGGGCAAAAATGGCCTCCCCACCCCCGAGACCCAGAGGGCCTCCGGAGGGGTGGGAAAGGTGGGAAAGGCCTTTTTCGCCCTCCCCAGAATCCTAGAAAGGCTCTGGAGGTTGGGAAGAGAGAAAAATGGGCCTTCCCCACCACCTCCCGAGGTCCTTTGGAGGCAAGAAACAGCCTGTTTCCCTACTTCTGGTGGGCCCAGAAGGCCAGAAAATCAGCTGGCCAGCACTCATGCACACCGGAGCTGAGCTCGTGTGCCCATCGATATGGCTACGTGTGCCACCTGTGGCGCATGCCATAGGTTTGCCATCACGGATCTATAGTATGTAGATGCACATAATAAAGTTGAAAAAAGGTGAACAACATTTTTACAGAACTATAGATACATTGAGGCCGGGGATGGCAAGGAGTGGCTGGGAGGGGAGGGGCTGGACAAAGCGCCCCTTGACATGAGTGATGTCGAATTGGCCAATCACATGCCCACCAAGCCACGCCCACCCAGTCACATGCCCACCAAGCCATACCCACAGAACCGGTTGTTAAAAAATTTGAATTCTACCACTGGATGGAAGGCTGAGTCAATCTTAAACCTGGTGAGGTTTGAACTACCAAATTGCAGTCAGCCAGCAGTCATCAGAAGTAGCCGGCAGTACTACACTCTAACCACTGTGCCACCATGGTTCATTATTATTATTATTTAGTTTCCAATGTTTCTTCCATTTTTTTCCTTATTCTCACTTAAATCCATTACTGAGGATAAAAGATGAGACAGATATACAAGAAGGCACTAAATAAGATAACTTAATTGTCATTTTTTTCTGTGGGCATTCTGGCACACATTAAAAATGAAATTCTGTTGCCTGCTCTCAAAAGTGTACACATACATAACACACATATAGACATGCTATATACATATATATGTACATACCTACACCCAAGCATATAAATACATATAAATATTAATCACTGTCCATCTTGAATACATAGCGGAAAGAAGACGCTTGAGAGTTCACAAGGTTGATACTGTATGAAACAAAACAGACCGAATCTGGATGTTCTGCCTTCAGAAACCACGAAGGTAACAAGGAAAACAGGTTGTGAAAAGGATGTGTAGAGTCCAGACAATCCTGTGGGCCCTGCTCAAGCAACGCTTATATCCTTTATAGTTTGATGGATAAACCATACTTTACAACATATGAATTTCATATCTACAATTAAATTAAAATACTGTTTTAAAAAAAACCCTTAAAGTTAGGTGACCATGAAATTGGTGAGCACCAAGGGAACTGTTTTAGGAATAGTTGACACAACTACCTATATAACCCGGATGAGAAGTTTCTGAAGTGCTAGTCATTGTCTATTGTCATGTCTATAGGCTCCAAATAAATATAATTTTAATGCACTTATGGAAGAAAATGTGACCTGTTTTTAAAGCAGGACAGCACTAGTCCTGTGCTTCATAGAAAGCTGATTTAAACCAGTAAAGAGAGCTGAGTTCCTACAGATGTTTATTGGTAATTCTATTATCACTGGAGGTGTTGCAAGTTTTTGGTTGCATCTGTCAAAAATGATTTTTTGTGAAAGTCCTTTTGATTTGTTATGACTTTAGTTATGGGTAACACCAGTTTGCCTATTCTGTGCTACCCAGTTCTAGATGCTGCCAGCTACAAAAACAGAACTGGGTTTGTTACTCACACTGTAATTCCGTTGCAGCCCTAATTGTGGACTGAGCTTGTTCATTACAGATTGCTCCCACTCATTCCATCTGATATCCCAAGCATAGATTTAGTGCTTGTTCATAGTCCTCAACTAGCGACCACAACAGAGCCCAAAATTTCTGTTGTTAAGTAAGTCCTTTGTTAAGTGAGTTTTGCCCCATTTTACAACCTTTTCTGCCATAGTTATTAAGTGAATCACTGCAGTTGATAAGTTAGTAACCTGGTTGTTAAGAGAATCTGGTTTCCCCATTGACTTCACTTGTTAGAAGATAACAAAAAGAGATCACATGACCTTGGGAAACAGCAATGGTCATAAGTATGAACCAGTTGCCAAGCATCTGAATTTTGATCACATGATCATGGGATGCTGGAAAGGTCATAACTGAAAAATAGTCATAAGTCACTTTTTTTAATGCTATTGTAACTTTGAATGATCACTAAATGAACTATTGTAAGTTGAGGGCTACCTGTACTCAGATAGTCAGATGACTTGTGTGACTAAACATATTATTCCAATTTTTTGCTTATATTCATCCAATTCTGTTCCTTATCAATTGACTGTTATTTGACTGTTATTTTATTAGCAGGAAATTGTGTGTGGCGGAAGGAAAAATGAAGCCAGTACTGCTTTCCTTGTGGTTTATTTATTTATTTAGAGTATGGCTGGTCACACACAATATTAAAACACTTCATTTTTACAGGTTAAAACAATTAGAAAAAGAGCAGTAAGAAAACCTAAGAGGAAAACAGAAATGACATTTCAGAGTTTAATGTCGAGTTTGGAGATCCAGTCAGTAGCTGTTGTTGTTACGCAGAGAAGTCCCTAAAATCTCCTGGATACCTTCTGTTAGAGCAGTGGTTCTCAACCTTCCTAATGCTACTTTAATACAGTTCCTCATGTTGTGGTGACCCCCAACCAGGGGTGGGTTCTAAATTTTTTTACTACCGGTTCTGTGGGCGTGGCTTATTTTGTGGGCATGGCTTGGAGGTCATGTGACTGGGTGGGTGTGGCTAGCTGATCATGTGACCGGGTGACCATGGCTATGTGTATAGGGACTACTCAGAGGGCTGAAAAAAGTCATTTCTGACAGGTCCTCGCACTTTTGATTGGTCCTCACACTTATGACCATCCTCACATTTATGCCCGTGCAGCATTCTTAACAACCATGTCACTCATTTCACAACTGCTTCTCTTCACCATGGTGACAAGATAGGGCAAAAACGTAAAATGTGAGGACAGTCGTAAGTTCGAGGACTGGTCAAAAGTGCGAGGACCAGTCAAAAATAACTTTTTCAGCCCTCTGAGTAGTCTATATGCACAAAAGGACTACCCAGAGGGCTGAAAAAAGTGATTTCTGACAGGTCCTCGCACTTTTGACCGGTCTTCCCACTTATGTAGCATTCTTAACAATGTGCCACTCATTTCACAACTGCTTCTCTTCACCATGACAAGATAGGGCAAAAACGTAAAATGTGAGGACAGTCATAAGTTCGAAGACTGGTCAAAAGTGCGAGGACCAGTCAAAAATAACTTTTTCAGCACTCTGAGTAGTCCATATGCATAAAAGGATACAGCAATAGAGAGGGATGAAGGAAGGGAAGGGAAATTAGAGTAGGAGTGAGGGTAAGAGAGGGAGAAAGAGAGGAGGAGAAGGAGAAAGGAAGAGGAAGTAGGGAGGAGAAGAAGAGGGGGAGGAAGAGAAAGTAAGAAGGAAAGAAAAGAGAGAGGTGGTAGGTTTGAGGAGAAAGATTGCTGTACAATAAAAAAAATGAAAGGGAAGAAAGCCAACCCCAAACAAATATAAAGATATTAAGATAAAGAATGAATTGTTAAATTTTAAAGAATAAAAGAGAATAAATATGAATAAATAACAATAATTAGAAACACACATACAAACATACAATGTATTTTCTTTGAACAGAGTATTTGGCCGGTTCATAAATTTAAACAGTGTTTAGTCATTTCAATTAAATTTACAATTTCTATATTTCCTTTTTGGCATATTTATTCCTCATCTATTTTTGTAAAAAAACAATATTACCCTTCATCCTCATCTCTAATCTTAATCAAATTCATTTTTTCCCTTCTATTCTATATTATACCCCTTCCCATTGTCATCTATTTTTATATCCATCCTCACATTGGTTAATTATGTAATATTACAGTTGTTTAATATGAATTCAACATTTTAATATAAATCAATTAGTTATATAACTACCTTTTTTGTATATTAATCAATATGAACATGAATATTCCAATTATTTCCATGCAATCCAATTTCTTACAAATCAATTAATTATATTTACCAATAATAATCAGCCAAATAATTTCCCCCATATATTCCTCCAAACCACAATTTAACCATTTCTGCTTTCAACACAATATACAATTAATAGTATCTCAATTATTATAATTCTCTAGTTAAATAGAGCTTTTTTTTTCTTTTGTGTTTTAAAATCTCCTCTTTTTCCCTAAATTTCCCGTTGTTTGCACCTACCTTTTTTGGTGAGGAAAAAGAAATCTGCCTGCCTACTTTTCCAACGTGCAAAGCCAACAGCCTGCTTTACTTTCTCTTTCGTTTTTCAGTATAGCTAGGGGAAAAAAAATCTGCACTCTTTCCAAGCAAGCAGCAGAGCTCTGAGCAAAACAGCTGAGAGCAAATCAGCTGGGGGTCGGGAGCCGATCTAAGCAAGGGCTAATTAGCCTATACTGAAGCTCTGGGGGCCAATAAAATTACAAAAAAGCACTGAATCCTTTGTTAAATTGCTGGCTCCCCCGCCCCTCGCCCACCACTATTTATTGGCAATAAATAGTGGTGCGGAGGGGCGGGGCAAGCCAGCAATTTAACAAACGGTTCGGCTGCACCACTGGCTCTAGGGCGGCCCTTTGAAGCCCCGAGGCAAAAATTTAAACAGTTTTTTTCCTCTAGCCATCGGAGGCAGCAATAGATTGGGAGTGGGCGGGGTAAACGAACGGCCGGCGATCCAACAGAGCAGAAAGTGAGGGTGAGTGAAGGCATGGGGGGGAGAGAGAGGGCTTTGGCAACCCCTGTGAAATGGCAATTCGACCCCCAAAGGGGTCGCGACCCCCAGGTTGAGAACCGCTGTGTTAGAGCATTCCCTCACTATATGTTGGATAGTCTGTCGGGGGGCCCCCGCAATCTCATTGTGCTGAATATGTCTTTCCCCATTTATACAAGGAGTCGGCACACACCCCATGAGTCGTTTTAATTCTATTATATGTCAGCCATATGTGTCAGGGTAGATTAAATCCTGGAGGTATACTATTAAGATTATATGCTTAGAAATATCTTTGGGGGAATAGCTACTCTACGCTTCCATCCACTTTTGTGTGGTGTTCTGATGATCGGCCAGCAGCTAAAGTGCTGTCAAAAGTGGTGGGTTTCTTGACTTTAATCGGCATCTTAAGAGATCAGGAATGGAGCCATGAATGAGTAGAGAGGAATTTAACAGGATCTTACTATACTTCCAAATGAGAGCTTCTTGTCGTCGTACGTGCGGGGGAAGTAT
Source organism: Arizona elegans (assembly GCA_022577455.1). Classification (NCBI taxonomy): domain Eukaryota; kingdom Metazoa; phylum Chordata; class Lepidosauria; order Squamata; family Colubridae; genus Arizona; species Arizona elegans. The sequence continues at coordinate 60,649,375 of JAKOOJ010000004.1, forward strand.
GTGACTAAGAACTGGTAACCAGTAACTAGGTGTAGATTTTATGCACCCAGTAATTAGCCTTATCGTATGGTTGAGTTGAACATCAATAAGTCCTGTATGTGAGCTGTTTATCCATACAGATGCTTAGTATTCCGCTGCAGAGTAGCAAAGCCCAAGGGCTGCACATAAAAGAGTTGGGGCTGAAGCTCCCCAAGTTGTTCCGCATAGTTTTTGTAGAATGTTATTTCTGCTGTTAACCTTGGCAGCCATAGTCTGAGTATGTTTTTTAAAAGACAGAGTCCTGTCTAAGGTGACCCCCAGGTATTTTGGTGTTGCCTCATATGGGAGCAGTTTGTTGTTTAGGTATACATTGAGTTTTCTTTTTGCCAATTTGTTGTTAAGGTGGAAACATGATGTAACTGTTTTACTTAGGCTTGGGATTAACCTCCATTGGTGGAAGTATGTACTCAAAGTTGTAAGGTTGGCTGTAAGTACACCTTCTGTAGCTTCGATGTCCCTGTGGCTATATGCTAATACCAGGTCATCAGCATAAGAGAACTTTGTTGATAGCGTGGGTGGCATATCGGAAATATATAAGTTAAATAGAGATGGGGCCAGCACGGAGCCCTGAGGGAGTCTGTTATTCAGGTGTCTTTGCTTGCTGATTTTGTCACCCATGATGACTTGAAAGGTCCTTGCATGTTATTTATTAGGCGGCCCATAGTCCTACAGGGGACAGCGTGGAGGAATTTGCTTAATAGGCCCTCCCTCCATACTGTATTGTATGCTGCTGTGAGATCCTCAAATACAACAGATGTTTTCAATTTATTCTGATAGCTGCTTTCAATATAGCTTGTAAGACTAAAGACCTGATCAGCATAGCTCCAATAATATCTAAACCCAGCCTGTTCAACCAGTATTTGTTCGTTAATTTTCTGTCTGATTCTGTTAAGTATCAACCTTTCAAGTAGTTTATAACAGACACTTAACAAAGCAATGGGGCGATATTTTTCTGGCTTATTGCTTTCTTTTCCAGGTTTTAATATGCCAATTACCTTGGTTCTTTTAAATTCTGGAGGGAGCTTACTGGAAGTTAGAAAATCTGTATAAAATTTTGCCAGCCATTCTCTTGTGCGAGGTCCAGAATGGATGATAAATTCTAGCATTACTCCATCAAAACCTGGAGATTTTCCAGCTTTGACATTCTTCAAGGCAGTGTCTATTTCAGTTGCTTGGAAGGGTCGAGCGTATTCCTGGTTAGGCAATCCCAGAGTTTTTAGATGCTTTAGTTCTCTTTTCACTAGTTTAGTATGTTTCTTATCATGGGGTGCTCTAGTTAAGTTGACAATTCGAGTTGCTACTTGATCTGGAGTAATCTCTTGTTGTTTACGTTGAGCTGGTTGGTCTCCTCCCAGTTTTCTCAATAGGCTCCATGCCTTCCTGCTTGAGTGTTTAAAATCTAATCCAGACGTAGTTTGCTCCCATTTCTGTCTACGCACCAGGTCAAGATTATGAAGCAGTTCATCGGCTATCTCAGCATCATCATTCTCTAAAAGTTTTTGGTACCGGTTTTCGCAAGTTTCATCCCATTCTGCAATATATTCCTTGCGGAAGCCACGTGAGATAGATTTTTTAGCCGATGACATAATTGCTCCAACAAAGCGATAGTAGCTGTTACTAATTGCCGGAATATGTCCTATTGTGTTCTCAAGGTCCATCATGTACTTTTCCCAATTAGCCTTCTTCAGGTTCCACCTTGGTCGAGGTATAGATCTAATAATAGGTATCTTTATTCCTGTCTTAATGATGACAGGTCTATGTTGGCTATGGGGAACGTTGGTAGCACTTGTCGAGAGGCAGGTATAGGTTTGGTATTATCTTGTGTAACAAAACACAAGATAATACCTTGGGGGTTTTTGCATTAAAAAGGTGATGGCAGCAACCAGTTGCTCTCCTCATTACTAAGGTAGAAAGGGTTTGGCAATCAGAGCAACAAATTATATGCTAGCCAATTTTTTGCTGGCTCAAGAACTGAGGTTCAGCTCAGTTCTTGAGCCAGCTCTAAAACTGCTCTCTAGTTTTGCACTTTTGACTATTCAGATAGTTCTTGACTTACAAACTTCATTTTAAAAAGTACTAATTTATTTATTTATTTATTTATTTATTTATTTATTTATTTATTTATTTATTTATAAATTTGTATACCGCCTTTCTTCCTGATGACTCAGGGCAGTGAACAGCCAAGTAAAAACATAAACTACAAACATTAAAATACAATTAATTTATATATATATATATATATATATATATATATATATATATATATATATATATATATATTTGGCCCCATGATTAAAAACAATAACAAACAATTAAAAACATTTTTAAAAATGTTAGGCCAGCCCGGCTTGCTGGAAAAACAAGGTTTTAAGGGCATGGTGGAAGGCACAGAGGTCTTGGATTCTCCTTATCTCTGGGGGCAGCTGATTCCAGAGGGTAGGTGCCCCCACAGAGAAGGCCCTCCCCCTGGGGGTCACCAGCCTACATTGTTTGGCTGATGGCACCCCGAGGAGGCCCTCTCTGTGGGAACGCACAGATCAATGGGAGGCCGTCTGTAGCAGCAGGCAGTCTTGAAGATAACTAGGTCCTATGCCATGGAGCGCTTTAAAGGTGATAACCAACACCTTGAAGTGCACCTGGAAGACCACTGGGAGCCAGTGCAGCTCACGCAGGAGAGGTGTTGTATGGGAGCGCCATGTGGCTACCCGGGCGGCTGCATTCTGGACCAGTTGGAGCCTCCGGGTGCTCTTCAAGGGGAGCCCCATGTAGAGAGCGTTGCAGTAGTCCAGGTGAGAGGTGACGAGGGCATGAGTGACTGTGCACAGGGAATCCCGATCAAGAAAGGGCCGCAACTGGCGGATCAGGCGAACCTGACCAAAAGTCCCCCTGGCAACAGCCGTCAGATGTTCCTCCAAGGACAGCTGCGTATCCAGGAGGACTCCCAGATTGCGCCCCCTCTCTGCGGGGGCCAAAGACTCACCCCTGATAGTCAGTGATGGAGTCAACTGACTATATCGTGATGCTGGGAACCACAGCCACTCAGTCTTGGAAGGGTTTATTATTTATTATTTATTTATTAATCAAATTTCTATACCGCCCTACTCCCGAAGGACTCAGGGCGGTGAACAGCCAAGATAAAATACAGATAATACAAATATTAAAAAAATCCCTTAAAATTATTAAATATTTCGGCCGAAACACAGATTAAAACACCCAATTTATAAAATCACGAATTAAAAAAAATTAAAAAAATTAAAAGATGGGAGTTAGGCCAGGCCAGCTTGCTGAAATAGAAAAGTTTTGAGAGCACGGCGAAACGTGCGCAGGTCCGGGATCTTCCGTATCTCTGGGGGGAGCTCGTTCCAGATGGTAGGTGCCCCCACAGAGAAGGCTCTCCCCCTGGGGGCCGCCAGTCGACACTGTTTGGCCGACGGCACCCTGAGGAGCCCCTCTCTATGGGAGCGTACTGGTCGGTGAGAGGCTATTGGTAGCAGAAGGCGGTCTCATAGATACCCCGGTCCGATGCCATGGAGCGCTCTAAAGGTGGTAACCAAAACCTTGAAACGCACCTTGAAAACCACCGGGAGCCAGTGCAGCTCGCGCAGGAGGGGGGTCACATGGGAGCACCACGTCGCTCCCATAACCACCCGCTCAGCCGCATTCTGGACCAGCTGGAGCCTCCGGGTGCTCCTCAAGGGGAGCCCCATGTAGAGAGCATTGCAGTAGTCCAAGCGGGTTGAGCTTGAGCCTGTTCCTCCCCATCCAAATCCGCACAGCCTCCAAGCACTGGGACATCATTTCAAGGGCATCGTTGGGGTGGCCTGGGGTGGAGATGTATAGCTGGGTGTCATCAGCGTACTGATGGTACTTCACCCCAAAGCCATGGATGATCTCGCCCAGCGGCTTCACATAAATGTTGAACAGAAGGGGCGAGAGGACTGACCTCTGAGGCACTCCACATATAAGAGGCCTCGAGGTCGACCTCTGCCCCCCTGCCAACACGAACTGCGACCGGTCTGAGAGAAAGGAGGAGAACCACTGTAACACGGTGCCCCCCATCCCCAACTCTTCCAACCGGTGCAGCATGATACCATGGTCGATGTTATCAAAAGCCACTGAGAGGTCTAACAGGGCCAGAACAGAGGAGCAACCCCTGTCCCGAGCCCTCCAGAGATCATCTACCAATGCGACCAATGCCATTTCCGTGCTGTGCCCAGGCCTGAAACCCGACTGGAATGGATCTAGATAAGACGTTTCCTCCAGGTACTGCAGAAACTGTCGTGTGACCACACTCTCGACAACCTTCGCCACAAAGCGAAAGTTGGAGACAGGACGATAGTTGGCTAATACTGCTCGGTCCAGGGAAGGTTTCTTGAGGAGAGGCCTCACCACTGCCTCTTTCAAGGCCGTGGGGAAGTAACCCTCACTCAACGAAGCATTAATAATTCCCTGGAGCCAGCCTCGTGTAACCTCCCGGGAAGCCAGTACTAACCAGGAGGGACATGGATCCAGTAAACATGTGGCCGCACTATGTCTCCCCAGAATCCTGTCCATGTCATCAGGGGTCACAGAGTCAAAGTCTTCCCAGACAATGTTCTCAAGACTATTCCTCGCCACCCTGCCCGAATCTACCCAGTCAGAGTCCAAATCCCCCCGGATCTGAGCGATTTTGTCATACAGATATTGTCCGAAATCCTCGGCCCTGCCTTTCATGACTGTTTTTCACACAACCGTTGCAGCATCCCCATGGTCACATGATTAAAATTAGAATGCTTGGCAACTGACTCATATTTATAACAATTACAGTCTCCTGGGGACATGTGATCCTCTTTTGTGACTTTCTGGCAAGCAAAGTCAAAAATTGAGGACAATTAACCAGAGGAATAATTTGTGTTTAGAAATCGTGGACATTCCATCATTAGAGATTTTTAAGAAGAAACAAGACAGACACTTATCTGAAATAGTATAAGTTCTCCTGTTTGAGCAGGGGGCTGGACTAGAAGATCTCAAAGGTGCTTTCCAGTTCTGTTCTGTTCTATTCTATTCTATTCTATTCTATTCTATTCTATTCTATTCTATTCTATTCTATTCCATTCCATTCCATTCCATTCCACTCCACTCCACTCCACTCCACTCCACTCCACTCCACTCTATTCAAGTCAGTGGGGAAACCAGATTCACTTAACAACCCTGTTACTAATTTAATAACTGTAGTGATTCACTTAACAACTATGGCAAGAAAAATTGTAAAATGGGGCAAAATTCACTTAACAAATGTTTCACTTAGCAACTGAAATTTTGGGCTCAATTGTGGCTGTAAGTCAAGGACTACCTGTACTTCAGCCTTGAAAAATTGACATCTCTTCCATATTTATATGGATTATATAATATTTGATCTTAGTTTCTGACTTGCCAATTTCATCTTTTCCATTTTTAAATGTATTTGTCACCATCTCTGATGGCAAAGAATTTCTTGTGTAGTGAACACCAGCTTGCATTTATCATATGCAGATTGTGAGCTGCATGTTAGAAAGGCTCAGTCAATAAGATTAAGATGCACTTTGTCAAATAGGCATAAAATGAAAGCCTGCATACCTCTTACTTTTCTGGAAATAGGAAGAGGTTGAGTCCTTTCAAAATCCATCAGAACTGGAAAAACTATGGATGGAGTGTGGGAGAATGGAAAAGGGGACAGGAATTTTCCAGAAACCAATACATGCTTCTGTTTAAACAACAGTAATATTTGTTTACTATCATACTTTTAGATAATTTTTATACTGATTTCTACATAAACAGGGGCTGCAACTTAAAAAACTAGATTTTTTTCTGGTTGTTGTTGTTGTTTTTTACAGTTTCTTAACTGTGTCATTCTCCCTCCCTTTCCAATTTTCTGTTCCTTATTGCAACTTCGATACAGTCATTTTATTAGCATCTTCAGCACTTTCTCTTTTGGAGTTTGCTTTTAGCCTAAAGGTGAAAAGAGGGGGAAACAATATGGGGATGCTATCAGAATTCCATCACCTTTGCCAAACTTTTCTTGCTGATCTTTGGTCTGTCCTTTCCTAATGAAGCTTTTCCCACCAGCTCATTCATTCTGCAGATCCTTCTTCCAAGCCTACTTGCTCTTCTAGGCTCTCAGTTGTGGCTGTGCCTGAATTTACTCTTCACCTCCAATCTACATAACACAGACATAATACCAGCAATGTCAAACAACTATCAACAATTTTCTTCATCACCAATGATGTATGTATGGAAGAGGCATGGCCAGCATCGTGGCGATATGACGGGCTCTTTGAGGGCTCTCAAAGACCCATCGATATCTCCACTGTCTGGGGGTCTTTGGTGACCTAAGTCATCCTGTAGGGATGACAAACAAAAGGAGCATGTACCGGTCAGCACAGAGACATTGCAAACTCTCTGGCAGGACTGGAAGAAGCTCCTCAAACTGGATAGCGCAGAAAGCGACCTAGAAGTCGCTAGGAAGCTGGGGCGGCTGCAACAAAAGAGGAAGTAGAAAGTCAGCATGTGACATTGAGGTAAGAGTGACTTGATTTTTATTTTTGAGAGTTTCTCTTCAAATCCACCTGAAAAATCCAAGGGTGGAAAAGATTACCTGAGAACGAGGAGTGAGAGTGGGTGTGTATTCGCTCTCACATCCGGTAGAGAGGATGTGAGGTTTGGCGGTGAGAAAAGCGCAATCGGAAGCTTTTACTATATTGCTATTGAAGAAAAAAAATGATTTGGGGAATTTTTAACTTTTATAAAACTTGACAATAAGAATTTGGATAATGAAATTAATGGAAGATGGCATCCCATTTGAATTAAATGTTACAGAATGGTGGTGATTGCTAGAAGAAAATTTTTTGAAACAACAAAGCTTAAAGGAGTGAAAGTACTGTATTAATGCTAAAAGTTAACCTGCAGTGCCATCTAGTGGCAGAAAAAAATATTTACTTTGAAGAAATTCAAATAAATTGACCTTGACATTTTGGCTGAATGATAATAGAACAGCTGTGGAAGAGAGAAGACTAGACTTTGAACTTGCTTTTGAACTTTTTGGGGGGGGGGCATTTAATCTTATTTTTTTTTCTCCTGGGATGACTGGTTCTTTTTGAAGTATTTTGTTTTGATGCTTGCTGATGGAAAAGTGAAAAGCCTATATTTTTGATTTGTTTCTCACCCAGATGCATTTTTATTGAAATTAATAGAATTGGACTATCAAAAGTTTGGATTATGATCTGAAGAGTCAGAAATTTTTTTTTTAAAAAAATCTTTTTTTGGCTATTCTTATTTGGATTTTGATTCTTAATTTTTTACTTTTTGAGCAGCTGGATTAGCTTTTCTTTTTTCTTCTTTTTTTCTTCTCTTTTCTCTCCTCTTGTTTTTTAAATTTTTATATGGGAGTTTTGGAGCCTTAAATTTTTGGAGGGAGGTGGTTGATTGGGATTTTCTTTTTTCCTTTTTTCCTTTTTGCTAATTCAACCATTGGGTGGATTAATATTTGGATTATAATTAAACCACAAATGGATTACAAATTATAGAAATGAATAAATTTATAGCCCATTTGCATCCAGCATCAAGCCCCTCAGCAGCAGAAACACAGAAAACTTCAGAGATGATGGAACTAAGAAATTTTATGCAATTGCTCCATGATGATATAAAACAGGAACTAAAAGAAATGAAAGATATGATGGGGAAAAATGAAAAGAGAATTCAGAAAGTAGAAGGAAAAGGCAGAAATGACAGATAAGAAAGTTGAGGAATTAGAAGAAAAATTGGTGTCAACTGATAAATTACAAGAAAGAACAATTATTATGCTGGAAATGGAGCAATCTGAATTCTACTTAAGATTTCAAAATATAGAGGAAGAAAAAGCTTTGGAACAATCCAAGGAAAAGATTTTAAATGAGATTGATGAAGTGTTTAGAGTATATACAAGATATGCAATGAGGAACAAACTACCAAGAGAAGTACATGTAAGATTTACAAAGAAGGCAGTGAAAGCAGAGATACTATAAGCAGCAAGAATTACAGCACTGAAACATAAAGATAAAGAACTTGTGGTTTTACAACAAATACCCAGAAGAGTTAGGGACTTGACGAGAAAATATCAATTCTTAACAAAATTCTTAATATTTAAAGGAGTGAGTTTTAGATGGTTAATACCTGAAGGAATTATGGTGACAGGGCAAGAAAAAAGACATAGACTTGATTCTATCAACAATTTTGTGGACCATTAGAAAAAGATTTGGGAGCAGTAGATGAGACAAAACAGAGAGATGAAGAGAAAGAGAAAGAGTGTTAAGGGAAGGGGTGAGTTCTAAAGACCTAATGAAAGAAAGAGAGACAAGGGTGATGAAGTCAAAAACTAGTAACAAGTAAACCATGGAAGAAGAAATCAAAGCAATATCATAAATGTAAATGGATTAAATGCGACGATAAAAAGAAACAGAACTTTAACCAAATTAAATTTGAAAATTGATATTTAATCAAGTGAACTAATGTACGAGATATTTTTACACCCCTATTCCCAACGTATTTATAGAGACTAACATAGATTTATTGCCCTTATCACCTAATAATTTATCATCATTTTTAAGGAGGTATTGACTTTATTTACTGATTAAATTAATTGTTTCTTATATGTGATTAGCTTTTCAAATAATCAAGCATTTAATTAAGCCTAATATATTTCCCTAGGAATTTCATAAGTTGGTAACTAAGTTTTGTAAAACCAATTCATTATAACTGTTATATTTAATTAATTTTCTAATAGACTTAGGATTGGACTATAAGATACTGATTAGCACAAGCCTTATATTTATTAAGTGATATAAGTGGAATGTATTAATTGATCCTTTTTATATATATTAATTGATTAACTATATTATTTGAATTGTATTATATTAAGAAATCATTGGGATTAAACAAAGGAGGCTAAAGATAGAACCTAAGGAAGAGCCTTTAAATAAATAGAGCCTTCATATTTAATAAAATAGGCTATTTAATCAGGATTCTTAGAAGCAAATAAGAGCAGGAAACAGTGGCAAGTGCCTCTGAATGATTATTTGGAGAAACATTGGGGGAATAATAAGAGAACAAAAGCTAATTTTGAAAGAAATGGCAAGTATGACCTCAACAATTTCGAAAACTGGAAAAAAAGTACCATCCAATCCGACATTAGCAATGTTGTCCCCAGCTACTCAGAAGTCACTAGAAAGTCTGCAGAAAGTAGATAAACCTCCAATAACCCCTACATTACATATGGTGCAATCCTCTTTGTCATTAATCCAAGAAACCATGTTAGCGATGCAAGAGAAAATGCAAAATAATCACTCTGAACTGAAGCTCGATATTCATGTACTAGATTCAAAGATGAACGAGATTCAAGTTTCTATTGCTAACAACGAAAGAAGAATCCAAAAAGTGGAACAAAGGATTGAGCAAAATGAGAAGAAACTGGATATTGTAGATCAAACCTTTTTGACACAGAATAAGGAAACCGAAGACGCATTGATACAATTGGAAATGGATAAGGTTTCATTTTATCTCCGCTTTCAGAATATCCTTGAAGATAAAGAAGAAGATCTGGGAGATAAGATGGCTGAGCTCATTGCGGACGCTTTGCAACAAGACGAACAGGAGATAATTAGAGAGCTGGATGAGGTATATAGAGTCCAGATGAACTATGTGAGAAGAAACAAGCTTTCTAGGGAGGTCCACATAAGGTTCGCCAGGAAAAAAGTGAGGGACATTCTATACAATATAGCATGAGAGGAACAAATTATGTTTAGAGGGAAAGAGGTGAACATATTAAAACAGGTTCCAAGAAGGGTGAGGGAAAGGAGGAAGAACTATAGATTCCTGACAAGTCAATTGAACAGAAGAAATATAATATTTAGATAGCTCGTGCCAGAGGGGATGCTAATTTCCTGGCAGGGAAGGAAAATTAAAATTGACAGTCTAAGTGTCGCTCAAGATTTCCTCGATCAGCTAAGGGGAGGGGAAGAGGAGTAATATAGTAAAGAGGAAATTGAAACGGCAAACACAGAAGAAGAAACGTCCCAAGAACAAAGTACGAAGGAAGACCTAAAAGAGGAGAAGAAAGGGGAAGAAACAGAAGAAAAAGGGAAAAAAACTAGACAGTAAGAGCAGTAACCTTAAAAACAAACAAGAACTAGGGACTAGATTCAAATACTAGGAATGAATGGTTTAAATATCTTATCGTTAAATGTTAATGGCTTAAATGATTTCAAAAAGAGGAAGTTAATATTGTCAAAATTGGTAAAACAAAACCCGGATATAATCTGTATACAGGAGGCCCATATAAAAAAAGAAGAAGCCAACCTTCTGGAATACACTAAATTTGGCAAAGTATTCGTGTCCCTGGCAGAAAAAAGAAAAAGGGGGTGGTTATGTATGTTAAAAAAGGAATAGAGGCAGAATGTAAATTTAAAGATGCTAAAGGGAGAATCCTAATTTTAGAAGTAACGAGGGGTAATTCAAAAATGATGCTGGTGGGAGTATATGCTCCAAATAAAAAACAGGGTCAATTTTATCGGAAGCTACAGGAACAGTTAGGAAAATGGGTACATAACGAAATATGTATGTTAGGCGACTTTAATGATATAGTAGACCCAGACAAAGATTATAAAAGTGGAAAAATTAAAAAAAGCAGAAGACTACCCTTCCCTAAAAGTTTCTTTGATTTGGTGGATGAAATAAATTTAATTGATATGTGGCGAATATTACACCCCCATGATAGACAATACACTTTCTATTTGACGCCGCAGAATTCCTGGTCGAGATTAGATATGGTTTGGGCCACTAGGAAACTAAGATTGGAAATTAAGAAGGTAGAGATAGAGAAGGTAGACAAACGCCTGGTAGACCACAAGCTCCTTGAAATAAACTGGCACTATCTGATTAAGAGAAAACAACAGAGATGGAGTCTAAAGGTGAACCTACTAAATGAAAAAGAGTTTGTACTTAAACTGACTGAAGAAGTAAAGCATTTCTTTGCAGAAAATGGAAATCAAGATACGGCCAGAGAAATAGTTTGGGACACTATGAAGGCTTATGTGAGAGGAGTAGCTATATCGTATATGGCGTTTAAAAATAAAGAAAAAAGGATGGCTAGAGAAGCCTATACTAAAAGGTTAGAAGAAGCCGAAAATAAACTACAGCAAAACCCAGGAGATGAGGCGGCTAAACAAAAGTGGATGATGGCAAGACATAGGCTGAATATTCTGGATCAGGAGGAGCTGGCACAAAAAATTAAAAGAACAAAGCATTACTGCTTCGAGAACGCTAATAAGTCTGGAAGGTGGCTTGCTTATAAATTAAAAAAAGAAAATGAAAAAACCCAAATCCTGGCACTAGAAGATGCTAAGGGTAACCTCCTGACAAGGGAAGAGGATAAATAGAAATAACAAGAGAATTTTATGAGGCTCTATACAAAGATGAAGGGATTGAGCCAAACAAGGTGGAACAATATGATGGAAGCCAGTCTACCCCAAATAACAGAAGAAGAGAGAGAATTGCTAAATAATAAAATTACAATAGAGGAACTTAAATTTGCCCTTACTAAAATCAAAAAGAATAAAACTCCAGGCCCTGATGGTCTCCCCGGGGAAATATATATAAAATTTGACGAATCATTGCAATTAGAATTACTAGAAATTTTTAATGAGGTTTTGGTTGGTACAAGAATTCCGGATACTTGGAGGGAAGCGTATTTGACACTCATATTGAAAGAAGGTGCTGACCCAAAACAAATAGCAAATTACAGACCCATCTCCTTATTAAACTCAGATTATAAATTGTTTATGAGTATAATTGCAGAAAGAGTAAAAAAAATTCTAAATGCTTGGATCCACAAAGACCAGAATGGATTCCTCCCAGGGAGGCAAATTAGAGACAATCTGAGAACAGTAATAAATATTATAGAGTACTATGAACAGCATCCTGAAAAGCAGCTGGTGCTGGTGTTCGTAGATGCCCAAAAGGCGTTCGATAATTTGAATTGGAGCTTTATGGTCAATCAAATTAATATAATGGGATTTGGGACAAATTTTAGAAAGATGATCGAGAATATCTATCGCAAACAGAGGGCGAGCATATTAATAAATGGGGACAAGACTCAAACATTCCAGATCCGAAAAGGAGTGAGGCAGGGATGCCCCCTATCACCTTTACTATTTATTTTGACATTAGAAGTGCTACTTAGGAAGATAAGATCAAATGAAGAAATTAAAGGATTAAAAATCAGGAAGGAATCTTTCAAAACGCAAGCCTTTGCAGATGATGTAGCCCTAATAATAGAAGACCCATTAGAAACTGGCCTGAAATTATTACAGGAAATACAGAATTATGGAGAAGTTGCCGGCTTTAAACTCAATAAAAAGAAATTCAAAATAATAGTGAAAAATGTAACAGAAGCTTATAAGAAAGAGTTGGAAGATTCTTTAGGTCTCCAGGTAGTAAAGAAAACAAAATATTTAGGAATATGGATTACCTCAAGATACTCAACATTGAAAGACGACAATTATACCCCACTACTACAAAAAATACATCAGGATTTAGAAAGATGGAAAAAGTTAAAATTGTCTTTGACGGGTAAAATAGCAGCCATTAAGATGAACATTCTCCCCAAAATTATATTTTTGTTCCAAAATATACTGGTGACGTTAGACAAAAAAAAATTTTTGGACTTGAATAAATGTATGAAAAAGTTTTATGGGAGGGTAAGAAGGCTAGGATCTCATATAAGATATTGCAAGGGAAAAGAAGTATGGGTGGATTTGGACTCCCTAATTGGGAAGCATACCAAAAGGCTGCTAAGGTAGTCTGGATTAAGGAGTGGGTTACACTGCAAAACAGGAGAATCCTGACCTTAGAGGGTCACGATTTACAAGAAAGATGGCATGCTTATCTGTGGGACCCAAGGAACAAGAAAATTTTTTATTTCCATAAGCATAAAATTAGGGAGACGCTCATACAAACGTGGGAGGAAATTAGGCAGAGGTTCTATATTAAAGTTCCAAACTGGCTTTCTATTGTGGAGGCCCTGGCCGCTCCAAACAGAAGAGACATTTATAAATTTGGCACATATAAAGATATACTAGACGAGAGAGGGAATCTAAAATCTTTGGATATATTGAGAGACCAAGGCTTCAACCTAGAGTGGTGGAATTATCTACAGATAAATTCAAGGTACCAGAAAGATAGAGATCAATATGGTATATGTTGCAATGATTCGAGGATCGGACTCAATGAAGGATTCAGAAAAAGTAGTATTCAAACAAAGTATTATTTATTTACAGTAGGCATTCTATATTCTCTGGATGATTGCAGATAGAAGCAAGAAGAAGGAGCATGTATGCTCTTTTATATCAATAAGGCGGAGTTAGGGGTAGGAATGGTTACATATGAATACATTAAGGAAGGGAGAATAAATTAACCCTTGATGTACTATATACATACATTTCCTATATTTGAGAATAAGGCATTTACCTGTGACAAATCCCCCTCTAAATGCCGATTCGACCTACAGCAGTAATTACATTCAGGTTCAGAACAATATAAAGCTTGTAATTTTGAAGTTAGATATTTATGTTGTTTAGATTGCAAAGGTTTAGTCAATATATCAGCTATTTGTTCTGTGGTTTCACAATGAATAGCTTTAATGAATCCATCCTGAGATAATTGTCTTACATGTTTGAATTTGAGATCTATATGTCTAGATCTTTGACCAATAGCATCTGATCTAGATATCTCTATCGCAGCTTTATTATCTTCATGTATAACAAATGGCAATGAAGGACTTTTCCAGACGTCTGATAATAACTCAATGAACCATATAAGATTATTAGAGGCTTTTGACAAACAAACATATTCTGCCTCAGTTGTTGATGTAGCTACAAGATCCTGTTTTCCAGTATACCAGTAGACTGGACAGTTGTTAAGAAAGAATACATAACCAGAAGTGCTTTTCCTGCATTTAGTGTCACCTGCCCAATCCACATCAGCGTAACAAGTGAGAATAGGTTCTTTAACATCGTTGGGTTCTAATATTAGGGAGAAATCTATGCTGTATTTCAAATATCTTAGTACTCGTTTAATGGCTTCCCAATGATACATTAAAGGTTTACTGACATATCTGGATAATAAATTAAGGGGTAGAGCAACATCTGGTCTGGTCCAATTAGATATATACAAAAGGGAACCAATAACTGATCTATAAAGTGTATTATCAGTAAACTCAGGAGATGATTCATTCATGTTTCTTAAAAAATCAGTTTGCATTGGAGTATCACAAGGCTTTGCATCACTCATATTACATTTATTCAATAGTTCTATAATTTTATCTTTTTGAGATAATCTAAATCCTTTTTTAGTCTTACTGATTTGAACTCCAAGATATTTATTTACTTTCCCTAATGATTTTAAAGAAAAATGTTCATTTAATTTTGTTACAAATGTATCCCTTTTTTCTTTATGTTTCCCAATATACAAAATGTCATCTACATAAATTAATACAAATTCTATTGAATCACCATCCCTTCTAACAAAGAAACAATTATCTGCAGTTGTAGCATTAAAGTTCATAGATTTGAGAACGTTGACCAAACATTCATACCAGCGTTTGCCGGATTGCTTTAATCCATTCAAACTTTTGTTCAGTAACCAAGTTTCATTCCTATTTGTGTTTTGGCTATGAGGAGCTCTTACATATATTTCTTTATCAAGTTTTGCATGTAGGTATGTAGTTTGTATGTTATATTGAAAGACTTCAAGATTAAGGGCTGATGCTATTACTAAAGCTGTCTTGACACTTTCAGTTCTTACAGTGGGGGAATATGTGTCGGTATAATCCTCAGGATATTTTTGAGCATAGCCCTGTGCAACTAGTCTTGCTTTATATAATGAATTGCCTTCTCCCAGATTTTTAATTTTAAATATCCACCTAGTGCCAATAATTGTTTTGTCTTTTGGAGCTGGTGTTGGAGTGAATACGTTTAGTTCTCGCAGACTGTCCATTTCTTTGGCCATGGCTAATTCCCATTTTTTTCTTTCTTCTATGGGGAGTTTTAATACTTCCTCGTATATATTGGGTGTTGATGTATTATCATTTATGTGCATTATATAATCCTTATATTTATTTGGTGTTTGATTCCTGTTACATCTAACTGTTCTCTCTGGTCTGCTATCGTTATCGTGTAAATATCTTGCTTCCTTTTTTGTTAATGAATCTGTTTTGATTTTGGGACAATTTCCTATCCATGTTTTATTGTTGCTCTTTTGTGTATTGTGGTCATGTTCTTCTCTTTCTGTCTTATCATGATTATCAATGTTTGATTTTGTACTTGGAAAAATCTCATTAAGATGTATCTTAGACCAATTGGCCTGTTCGTGAAATACAACTGTTCTAGAAATTATGAATTTATTGTTATTGTCAATAAATCTGTATCCTTTTGTGCCAGTTTCATATCCCATGAATCTGAGCCTTCTGGATACATTATCCCCCTTACGTCTCAATTGTTTTGGTATATGTACGTCTGCTGTAACACCAAATACATGCATGTGGGCTATTTTTGGTTTTTTATTATATACTAATTCATATGGTGTTTTATTTATGACACTAGACCAAATTCTGTTTAGGGTATAATTAGAATATAATAGAGCTTCCGACCAAAATTGTTTGCCTAAACCAGCATCTTCTAATGTGCATCTAATCATGGTTTGTAATGTTGAGTTCTTTCGTTCTACCACTCCATTTTGAAATGCAGAGAAAGGGCTAGAGGTGAAGTGTAACATTCCTTTGTCTTTTAGCCATTGGGAGAATTCTTTTGACATGAATTCAGATCCCCTGTCTGTCATGATTTGCTTTATTTTTACATTGTGTTGTGTTTCTACACGTTTATAAAATTCTTTAAACTTTTGAAATGTTTCATCTTTGTGTTTCAAAGTATAGACAAATCCATAACGACTATAGTCGTCTACAATAGTAAGGAAATATCATTTTTTGTATGTAATTGATGGGGTCAATGGACCAACTAGGTCCATATGTACCAGGTTGAAGATATGATTTGATGATCTTGTTGCCTTTTTTGGTCTGGATTTAGTTCTGAGTTTTGAGGACTTACATACTGAACATTCCAAATAATTTTTACAATCTTTTATTTTGGTTTTTTTTTTTTTTTTTTTTTTTCCCCTCCCTTATCCCCCCCTCCCCACCCCACCCCTGACTTCCCAGAGCAAAAACAGGGTATAGCATCTAACAAACATATGCTAAAATAAACTAACAAATTATAAAGTTCAAAGCTCCCACATGTTCTTTAACTCCCTTTGCTCCAATTCAACAACCTCCCTTTTATAAATTCTCAATACCAATTAAATTAAATTCATTCTTCCTACTTATATAGAAAAAAAAGAAAAAAAAACCTTTTTCTTAATGCATAATCCGATACTTTAGCAGTCTTACAAACAATAAAAATCATGAATAAATTCCATTTCTATACCAAAAAAATTTTTTTTCATCTTAAAATCTTGCACATTTTATCTCATATATCTTATTAAAATAATATAGTCTAATGTTAAGCATTTTAAAAATCTCTTAATACCTTTAAAACACTTATTTACCAAATATAAATTTCAGAATCTATAGGAGGGTATCCTTCAATTTTTCAGTTAACCGTCTTAATACCTCTAACTTTTTTTTTTAAAAAAACAACCCTTAACTATCCAAAACTAATTATCAGTTTACAATAAAATTCTGAGTTTAACATTAATCCTCTTCGCTTCAAAGAGTTAGACATCCTAAAAACTTATACAATTTATCTCATATATCTTGTAGAATAATATAACCTTATGTTAAACATTTTAAAAATCTTTTAATACCATTAAAACACATATTTGCCCGTTGCCAATTTCAAGAATCCACAGGATAATATCTTTCTTAATCTTCTGTTCTTCACTTCTTTTTGTATTTTTTCCAATCCATTTTTTTTATAAGTTCTTTCAACAATCCCCCCAGTTTTATTTTGGAAACTTTTAAAATAGTGATTTGAGGTTGATGTTTCTGAAATACTCGCTCTCTTCTTGAAGTCAGATTTTCTAACTTAAAATCCTCATCTCGTCTCTTCTGGTTTGTATAATCATTCAATCCATTTCTTTGTCCATATAACCAAAATTTGTTGCCATAAAGATTGTCAGCTTGCAATAAAGAAACCATTTGTTGCTTTTCTGTCATTGGAATGGAAACGTCCACCAAAACCTTTGTTTCAGCTGTACCAGCCAATCTCTTAATCCTGTCCATTTCCTGATCTTCCAAAAACAAATTCTTCTGAATAATTTCCTGCTTATAATTTCCCAAGCTATTTTTTGAAAAAGCCCTTTCGATTGTATTCAGCAGGGCTGAGGTAAAAAAGTCTAAGAGTTCTTGAAAAGCCTGGACAGTCACGGCTTGGGAATTTGCTGATTCACCAGCCCTGTTGTCAGCCATATTTCAGCTACTTTGTATTTATCCAGCTATCAGGACAACAATTCAACTTTTTTCCACACAGTATAAAGACCAGATTTTAGTTAAAATCAGAACCAAATTCTTTTCCTTGATACCAAATTCTTTTCCTGGCCGCTTCCATTTAAAACTTTCTCTTAGGATGTAATCCAGTAGCTGTAAAGTGTTAACAAGCCTTAACGAGCACTTCCCCTGGTAGTTTCTTCCTCCCGCCCTCAGGCGCCATTTTCTGCATAATAAAGCGGAGTTAAAGTGTTACTTGCAAATTTCCTTTTGTTTTCTCCTGATTTGCTCCGTCTGCGATCAAAGTAAAGCTGTTAAAAATCCCCCGTTGATTTTCTGCAGATTCTGGTCGCAGCTTCTAGCTCTGCTTCAGCGGAGTCGTTTCTGGTCCGGAGTGGCTTGACAGGCTTCAATAGGGAGCCCACACCCTTTGCACCCCAGGATTTCTCCTAGCGCACTTGGGGGGGGCTCTACCCCCGCCTGTCGACTCTATTCTCTCCCCTTTGCCCGGGGAGAGGGTTCCAAGCCTCCAGACAGCAGTTTTCCAGCTGTTCTGGGGCTTTTACGGAACCAGAGAACGGGCGCTCAAAGAGAGCGTCTTCAAAGCTGCGGAGCCAGGCAGGAAGTCTCTACAATCTTTTATTTTAACACCTTCAGCATGTTCAACCATTTTTTGTATTACAGGAAAACTAGCATATCCTAATTTTCTGTGTAATATATGTGCACATTCATCATGAATTGGTTTTCCAATTATTGGTCTTTTGTTAATATGTGTATCTTTAATTGATGTGTTTTCATGGTTATGATTTGTTTCATGTTCCTCGTTGTTACTGTCACTGTCATTTTCATTTTCTATGCTATTGTCATCTTCCATGTTTGAATCAATGTTGTGTAGCCATCTTTCTTCAGTGACTAAGTATGGTAGATCTCCTTTGATAACTATATTGCCTAAGTTTGTTTTGTTTTTCTCTAGAGATGCTTTTCCTTTTGAGAACACTATATTTATGTCAGAGTCTCTGCTCAACTTTATTGCACTAAGAATGTTATGGGGTATTTCGGGTATTAATAAAAACCCCTCTATTTTCCCTAGACCGGGTAAATTTACATTTCCCCTTCCAATGACTTGAACTTCTTCTTGGTTGGCTACTTTAATTACAAATTTATCTTCTATGAAAGAAGATAATATTTTCTTGTCATGTGTTGTATGATTTGTTGCCCCAGAATCAATGAGCCAGGCATTATCTTTTGGGTTTTGATTTTTGCTTATGTTATACTTATCTAATCCATCTAATGATCCAGACTTTCTCTCTCTTGAGTTATCTCTGCCCCCTCTACGTTCTCTGAAATTTGGTGAGTTTCTATATCTGTACCTGTCAATAGATGATTATGGTATCTGTTTCTATTGTCATGGTTTTGTCTTTCTCTAAGGAATTTTGGACAATCTCTTCTATAGTGTTCTTTGGACCCACAATTATAACATTCAATCGGTTCTTGATGCCTGTCTTGAAATACTACCCTTTTGGTCTGTCTGTGTTCTTTGTGTGTGCTGTAGCGGCTTCTCCTTAAATTATCTTCAGCTATTAGTCTATTTGATAAACTCTCTATAGATAGATATCCTAGATTAATTGTGTCCAAATGTGATATGTAGTTATCCCATGATGAGTCTAATGATAACGCTTTTCATTGTCTGATCAGATATTATTTCTCCCCTTAAATGAAGTTCTGCTCTAATTGTGTTTAGTGATAGTAAATGCTCACTTACAGTAGTCCCAGGTTTTATCCTGGCTGAGAAGACATTTTTAGACATTCTCGTTGTGGTTGCTACACTTCCATTATGAAACAATTTAAACATACAATGAATTATTTCTGAGACAGTTAGATTATGCTTAATACTATGATAGATAGCAGGAGATATGCTAGATATTAGCAAATAGAATGTTCTGTGATGCAGGCAGTCCAATTTTAGAGTCCATGGTCTTTTGGGAGGGTTAGTTATAAAAAATAATAAATTCTCTTTTAGGAAAACAACCTGGAGTTGTTGACTCCATTCCTGTAAATTAATACCGTCTATTCTCAATTTTGGGAAATCACTAGGCAAGTTTCAAATGTTATTTGTTGCATTACTTACAACTGGAGGCTGTCCATGATCTTGTAAATGTTGATAATTGCAGAATGGTGTATGTATGCTAGCGATCAGTCTGAATGGTTCTCTCTGTTCTTCACTGTCTCTATATTCGTCTGCATGAGTTCGCACATGCGCATTGCTCATTTTGTTTCTGAAGCTGTCGGGAGAGGTTCTCGTCGCTGTATCTCCCTCGTAGTGCTCTTCTTCTGACTATTTGCTTTCTGGCTCGGCTTTTGGTGTCCAGGTGGGGATCGGAGCTTGCTTCGTTCTGTCGTAGTCGTCTCGGTTGAGGCCTCTGGCTCCCGGGATCATTTGCAGTGTGGGCGAGTACTTGCAGGGTCCCCTGGGTTCGGGCGTCAGTGCTCTCGTCGTTTGAGCTGGAGTGGATGGAAGTAGGGACGCTTGTCCGCTTGCTTCTGTGTCCTTGGATTGAGTAGTTTGTTCTTTCTTCATTATTTGATTTACAGTCTTTGGTACTTTCGCTGATTTTTTTGTGATTTTCAGATTCGGGCCGAAGGCTGCGAAGAGTGTTCTCATAGCTGTTTTGATTTGTATTTCAGTTGGCGTTTCTTCGGTGTCTGCATCAGATTCTTCTGAAAAATAGGATTTCTCCTTTTTATTCTTTATGCTGGGTAAAGTCTTTCACGCCAGCCATTTTGAATTCTATCCTTTGATTGGTTCTGAGCTAGCCATTTTGGTGGGCTGGCTAATCCAAGATAGCTGCCATTCAAAATTTTGTGCGGGACCGTTAGTCTTCCTCTCGGTTATGTTTTCATCTGTAGGTGATTTGCTCACCATTTTGGGTTCTTTAGGCTCCGGTGTGTTGATGTGCTTTTCTCTCGCTGCTCCGTTGTCTTTTATAATGTCTTGGAGGTTCGCGATGAGATTTTCGTCATCTTTACGGTTCTTCAGCAGTCTTAATATTTCTGATCTGAGCGTATCGTTTTCTGTCTCGCTCTCTTCTTGATCATCGGATTCATCGATTACCTCTTCTTCGTCTGTGGTGTAGTTTTCAGGTTCTCTTGTTGTTTCAGTCGTGGATTCATCGATCATTTCTTGATCTGTTTCTATCTCTTTATTGTGTGCCCTGGTGTTGGGTCTTTCTCTCTTTTCTTTGGAGTTTTCTTTCTTTGGCATGTTTGTTTCTTATTGAGTCAGCCAAACCATCCTCTGCTACCAGATTGTTGCAATGATTCGAGGATCGGACTCAATGAAGGATTCAGAAAAAGTAGTATTCAAACGAAGTATTATTTATTTACAGTAGGCATTCTATATTCTCTGGATGATTGCAGATAGAAGCAAGAAGGAGGAGCATGTATGCTCTTTTATATCAATAAGGCGGAGTTAGGGGTAGGAGTGGTTACATATGAATACATTAAGGAAGGGAGAATAAATTAACCCTTGATGTACTATATACATACATTTCCTATATTTGAGAATAAGGCATTTACCTGTGACAGTATAGAAGTAAAATACAGAAATTTAGATAAAATCATGTTGGGGGTGGAAAAGAAAATGTTAGCAAAAATATATAATCTGCTATTAGATGAGGACAGGGCTGAGGATATAGCCAAAAACCAGCTAAGCATTTGGGAAAAGAACTTTGGATACAGCATAAAGTTTAATGATTGGGAGGAGGCCTGGAATAGAAACTATAAAATCACCAAATCAGCAACGTATAGGGAAAATCATTATAAGATGCCACACAGGTGGCACCTAGCGCCAGCTAGATTAGCAAAAATGTTTCCTAACGCTTCAGCCACTTGTTGGAAGTGTGGTAAGGATGTCGGCACCTTCTATCATATGTGGTGGACCTGCCCAGAGACAAAAAGGTATTGGTCTAGAACTCGAAACTGGCTACGGGAAAAAACTGGAGAGGAATTAGCCTTATCCCCGAAAATATTTCTATCGGGTATAATTAGAGATGGTTTCACCAAAGACAAAATTCAACTCATAATCCATATAATAACAGCGGCCAGATTAGTCTATGCGAAATCTTGGAAAGATAAAATTATACCACCAGAGGGAATATTAATAAACAAAATTCTAGAGTGTGCAGAAATGTCTAAATTAACGAGTGACTTAAATAATGATGAGAAATCTAAACATCACGAAGTATGGGGAAAGTGGTATGAATGGTTAAGTAACAGGATAAAAGCATGATGTCAGGATACGGTTACCTTTAGTAATGTAAGATCGAACTACATCTGATGTATAACGTGGAGACACAATAAGGAAGTTAAGTTGAAGTATATCTGACATATATTTTGTAAATATGTATAAATACCACACCTCCGAATGTTGTAATGATTTGTTATATTTTGTAAAGAAAAAAACTAATAAAGTATATATATAAAAAAATAAATTTGAAGATGGACATTATATGTTTACAAGAAGTATACATTAGAAAACAACATGTAAAATTATTACAATATCCAAAATTAGGAGTTTTATTTACATCATTGATACCAGAGAGTAAAAAAGGAGTGGTATTGTATATTAAAGAAAAACTAGAATCTAAACTATGCTTTGAAGATGAAGAAGGTAGGATTTTGATGGTGGAAATAAAAATGAATTTAAAACAAATACTTTTGATAGCAGTATATACCTCAAATGAAAAGCAAGAAGAATTTTACCAAAGATTACACAAAAAAATCTTAGAACTGGATTATGAATATGTATGCATAATGGGTGATTTTAATGCTATAGTAGATGTGGACTTCGACTATAAAACAACCAAGTTAAATAAAAAATCTAGGAGAACACTGCCAAAATCTTTTTTTACAATGATAGAAGAATTGAGCATACAGTTTGGAGATAAAAAACATATGAAAGAAAAGCAATATACCTTTTATTCAAATAGACACTTATCATGGTTGAGGATAGATATGATATGGATGTCAATAGAACTTATGGATAATATACAAGAAGTAAACATTGACTCAAATATTTGGGCGGACCATAACCCAATGATAATAACATGGAAAGGTCAAAGGAAAAGGATGAGATGGACTTTAAATGCAACAATACTAAATGAAAAGGTTTTTCAACAGTTTATGGAAAAAGAATTAGAATTTTTCTTTAAAATAAATAAAAAAAGGACATATCACTTCAGACTTATATTAGAGGTCTGGCAATAACATATTGGGAAAAAGAATAAAATGAAAAGACAAAAACAGATAAGATTGGAAGAGGAGTATAAGAACTTAGAGAAAGAATTTCAAAAAGATATTCAAAATAAAAAAACTAAGAAGTTGATGGAATTGAAAAAAACATGAAATAAACTTAAATGAACAGGAACAACTAGCAAATAAATTAAGAATAACTAAACAGGACTTCCGGCGGTGATGTAGGGTTGTGGTGGCACAGAAAAAGAAGCGCTCTGTTCCCAGTGCCGAATTTCTAAGTTTTGGAGCCCTTTCGGGCAAAGATCGGTCCTGGAGGGACCGGCAGTAAGGAGGGGAATCTTTGGAGGAGGCAAGGAGAGGTGCGATCTCCCATCACACCAGGAAGGGACCCTCATTCCAAACTTGGAAGAAGCTGGCCAGTGCGGCTGACACAGAGGCCCGACGCCCCAAGAGATACCAATGGGAAGCAAAATAGTGAGTATATATATAATTTTTATTAATATATTCTATACACTAATACACAAATAAAATATACAATCCTGCCACCATGGTATGATATGATTACATTGTCCATAAGTATAAAGTCATTCCTTTATACATACATATTTGCCATATATATATACATCATCATATATCTATTCTATCCCACCTTTTCTGGACCCAATCGTACCATACTTTCCAACTGTTATAAAATTCTGAATCTTTTTTAGCATTGATCAATCTAGTTATATAATACTTTAGAAGTATTAAATAGAAATATTAGATGAGATAAAGAGATAAAGGGGATGAAAATTTAAAAAGAGGAATATAAATTGCAAGCTTTTGGGGATGATTTGGTTTTTATTTTAGAGGAATCACAAGTTACAGGCCCAAAATTATTAGAGCAAATAGAGAACTATGGAAAAGTGTCTGGATTAAAAATAAATAAAGAAAAAACAAAAATTTTGGTGAAAAACACTACAGAAAAACAAAAAAGAGAGATATAAGAGAAAATAGATATACAAGATATATACCTATATATAGGTATATATATACAAGATATGTACCTATATATGGATATACCTCTCAGCCATGACAAAGAGAAGAGGCAGCCTAAAGATGGCTGCCACAAAGCTGGGACAACCGAGGAACACCTAAGACTGGTGCTGGAGCAGAGTTAGTGAACAGTGTCTGGAACTGGGTGAGAAGATTTTTTCTTACTTAAAACCTAACCCCAAAAGGAAACAATCCAGGAAAAGAGAGGCTCACAACTGTTTGCTAAAGCACTGTTCATGCATTGATATGGATATATTGTAAAACAAAATAAAAAACTTGGAAAAAAAATCATCAGCCATGCTACCATCCATCACACTCATGAATTTATGAAAGCTTGGCACTTCACAAGCAATTCCATCAACAGACACATTGACTTCAACCAGCCTACGAACCCTTCAGAATCCAAATAAACCACACAGCCAACCAGAGACAGCACCGGCCCTCAACCAACCCATGTAACCCTCCACCATCAATTCATCTCCTAATGACCCTAACCTGATGTAATCTCCTTATTCCAAGACCCATCACAAGACTCACTGATGACTCATACCTGACCCATCACAAAACCCATCACAAAAAGCGGTGTGAAGTTGACACATCACTTGACACACCCACACCTGAAGCCCTTATAAACAGAAAAACACTGATATTGACATCCTCTAAAACTCCGCTGAAGATGTTACCTAGCCCAGTAACAAAACATTTGGAAACCAACCCACAAACTCAGAGAACGAACCTTCACCCTCAAGGAAGAGATTACAAGAGGTAAGTAAGCACACAATGGAAAATACACATTGAAAGAAATGCCTTGGCTATTACTCCCAGCCACTTCAGATACAAAAGAAAGCCTTTGTGATGAACTTACATGCCAATTTCAGATAGCAGGACAAATTGGGCCTGGATGCTAATTAACCAACCAAGATTGCGGAGCTGAACTAATTTGCAGTTAGCACTTTTCAGGGCAACACAGCCTGCATACAAAGAAAAGCGATTTAGAAAGAGATAGCTTGTTCAAATAATCTCTCTCTCCAAGTGAAGAAATTTTAGGAAGAGGAAACAAAGAGAAGAAAATACAAAAAATACAAGTTAGGCAATCAAGCACAGGTCATCTATCTCATTCCATTCAAAATATATGGGAACCTAGCCTAAGCAAGATAGCCAAAGCAACATACCAAGCTCTGCCATGAATGTGTGAAAGCTTGCCTATTCTTCAAAATAATCTTGAAAGTAAAAAAAAATAATGATATTGTGGCAGTCCTGAGGGTGTTTTTGGTTTGGTTTGGTTTGATTTGGTGGTTGTTTGGTTTGGTGGTTTGGTTTGGTAGTTTGGTTTGGTTTGGTGGTTTAGTGGTTTGGTGGTTTGGTTTGGTTTGGTTTGGTTTGGTTTGGTTTGGTTTGGTTTGGTTTGGTGTGTGTACCCCACATTTTATAAGCAAGCTCAAATGGTGGCAAAGTTCTTGATAGTTTAGATTTTGCCTTTTTGTCAATGGTGGGTTTGTGACTAATCATATGCACAATGGCAGGTATTTTACAATTGTTATCAGTAAATTGCACCTTTGGGGCTATCATGGCTATCATAGATAAAGGGAGGATCCCTATGTAATTCACCTTGGTTTCTTAGAGAAAGAGGGAAATATAAAAACATTGATGGATGGGAGGACTTCCAGGGTGACATCACAGTGCTGCGGTTCAGGAAAATGGAGCCCCGTTTTCTCGGATTGAATTTTCGCGTCTGAAAGCCAGTAGAGGTGAGTCCCATCCTGGAGGGGTCGGCTCTGTACAGGGAACATTCTTGGGGTAACAGAGAGAAGTGCGATCTCCAGTTACGGAAGGAGGAACCCCTTGAATTTTGGCGTGAAAGAGAGCGGCTGTAATGGTTGGATCCAGAGACATGACGGCCTACTTGAATGGTGCAGGAAACAAGGAGTGAAAAGCATTGAGAGGTATCAGCAGCTAGAGATGGGACAGAGTGAGTTACTGGGCTGCTTCCCTAATCTGGCGGAATCTACAAACTGATTGATAAGTGAGTCTCCAAAGAGGGGGAAAGCGGTGCTTTGGCAGTGGAGCGAAGTATTGAGAAGAAGGTTGAAAAAAGGAAAGAGGGCGATCAGAAGAGTTGAAAGGAAAAGAAAGAACTTCGGAAATTGTGGTAAACATTGTGATTGAACCTGTGGTGATCGGGAGTGAATGACTGGAGATTGTGGACACAAAAACTGAAAAGACAAGGTTTGGAGAGCGAAGTGACAGTGATAGTGACAGTGACAGAGCATATTAGAAAGAGCGGACATCATGGACTTAGGACTTAGATAGTAGTGAATGGAAGAGGTGTAGACGGTGTAAAGTAGGAGAGTGAAAGACTTGCTTAAAATCAATCGAAGACTTTGGATTGGGAAGATCAGTGGCCAGATATGTATATTGTGTATATTGATTATTTAATAGTAAATATCACGGTGTATACTTAGATTTTTTCTTATCTTTATTTTTACTATTTAACACCTAACAGATCCTTGGTAGTAGTATTGATATAGTATATAATGTAGTATATAAATAGATAAATTTACTAATTTACTAAACTTATTAAATTTACTGATTAAGAGAAAATATTGTACTGAATTTGATTTACAAAGTTAGTTTTAAATAGTTTTAAATAATTTATACTTTGATTTTTTCTTTTCTTTGAAATATTATATTTTAGTTTATTTAGGTATTGTTAAATAAATTTAGAGTGAAATTGTTAACGCTATTGTTGAGTAGACCAGTAGAATTAACTATATTATTTAATTATTTGATTATCTTACTTACTTAATTAATTAATTGTAAAATTTAATTGATATTAAATTAGGTGAGTAAGGTTACAAAAGTAAGAAATATTTAATAATTATAACTATAGGATAAGTAGATAAAAGAGAAGGAATTGCAATTAGAAAGATAGCTTCTGGAGGGGAAAGGAACCAGATATTTTATGGTATTGTGGAAGATGCTCTTTGGGAAACTGGATATGAGAAGTACAGCGACAATTACAAAAATTGCAAAGAAAATCATGCAAATGACTGCCTCTCCAGCAGGACAGAAATTGATAGGAGATATGTTGGGAGGCAAGAAGGCAGGGTCTGCAATGAATTTACAAAGTATGCAGACAACTCTAAGTATGATTTTGAAAACCCAAAAATCGATTGGAAAGAACCATGAGGAATTAAAGAATGATATGGGTGAAGTAAAAGAGGGCATATGGAAATTAGATAATAGAATGGGAGAAATACAAGAGACAATTGCCAAGATCGAGCAGAGAATAAAAACAATGGAAGTAAGAACGGAACAGACAGAAAAAAAACTAGAGGAGACAGAAAAGAAATTGATGGCAACGAATCAAGAGCTTGAAGAGCCAATAACGCATCTTGAAATGGACAAATCCGCATTCTACCTAAGATTCCAAAATATAGTAGAAAATAAAGAAGACCTCCTGAATCTTATGATAGAATTGTTGGCTGATAATTTGAGGATGAATAGGATTGAATTGCGAAATGGTATTGATGAATTGCACAGAGTGCATACGAACTATGCATGGTGACATAAGTTGCCATGTGAGGTACATGTACGATTCACAAAAAACAAAACAAAACACCACATTAGAGACGAAATTTATAGGAGAACACGGGACACATCGCTGATATATAAAGGGAAAGAGATACTGACTCTCAAACAAATACCTAGGAGAGTAAGGGAGCAAAGGCGAAACTATTACTTCCTTTCTTCCCAACTTGTTAAATACAAAATAATGTTCCGGTGGCTTATTCCAGAAGGCTTGCTAGTGACTTGGCAAGACAAAAAAAATAGGTTGGATACACCAGATAAGGCCCAGGAATTTTATGATCAATGTATAGCAACAGATGAGGAGAGGGAGAGTGGGAAGGAGATAGAAGACAAGAGTCAGGAAGAAGGAAAGGAGTTGGAAATTGAATTACAGGAGAGGACTGAAAGAGAACAACAGGAAAGAACAGGGCGAGGTCAAAGACACAAAGAGAAATGAGACTAAGGAAAGGAACTAGGGCCATCAACAAAAGATAAAATGGAAGAAAAAATCAAATCAATCTCTATTAATATAAATAATCTAAACTCTTCGGCCAAAAGGATGCAAGTTCTATCCAAACTCCAAAATTATAATACGGACATTGCATGTCTGCAAGAAGTCCATATTAAAAGACAACAAGTATAAGTATAAGTATAATTTTATTTCTATACCGCCATTCTCCCGAAGGACTCAGGGTGGTGTACAGCCTATTTAAAAACTCAAGACAAACATCAATTAAAAATTTAAAATTATTAAATAAATTCGGCTCAATTTAAAACCCCAGAAATTTAAAATACCCCAATTTAAAATTATTATGTTGATAGGCCGCCCTGGCGGAACAACAGGGTCTTCAGTGCACAGCAAAATACCTGGAGGTCGGAGATCTTACGTATTTCCAGGGGCAGTTCATTCCACAGGGCTGGGGCTCCCACAGAGAAGGCCCTCCCCCTGGGTGTCGCCAGCCGATATAACTTGGCCGATGGCACCCTGAGGAGACCCTCTCTGTGGGAGCGAACTGGCCGGTGGGAGGCTATTGGTGGCAGAAGTCGGTCTCGAAGGTATACTTCGATATCTTCTATACAAGGATACTTATTAGAAGCCCCCAAACTAGAAAAACTTTATTCAGTTTTTGCATCACAAAAAAAGAGAGGAGTAGTAGTATATATTAAAGATTGGTTACAACCAAGACAAATTTATGTTGATGAGGAAGGTAGAATTCTATTAATTGAAATAAGAATAACACAAAAATTATTTTATTGGCAACTATCTACGCACTGAATACCAAACAGGAGGAATTTTATTATAGATTACATTTAAAAAATTGCAGAATTGGAAAGTGAAAATGTTTGTTTACTGGGAGATTTTAATGCAGTCGTAGACTCAAAACAAGATTACATACCGGGGGGGGGAAGGGAATATAAGAAGAGGAAGACACTACTGACTACTTTTTTTGACATGATGCAAGAGTTGAACTTAAAGGATATCTGAAGAGAATGAAATCCACAAAAAAACCCCAGAATACTTTTTTTCTAACCCACATGATTCATGGTCCAGAATAGACACGATTTGAATGGATTTGGAACTAAACAAAAATATAGATGAGATAGAAATAGCATCAAATACATGGGCAGATCATAGCCCACTGATATTAAAATGGAAAAGAAGAATAAAAACAAGGGGAAGATGGACCATGAATCAAAGGGTGATAAAAGAGAAAAAGTATATACAATGGGTGGAAAAAAGAACTGGACTTCTTCTTGAAGGAAAACTCAAATGAGGATACGACCTTGCAGAATCTTTGGGATACAACCAAGGCTTATATCAGAGGTATATAACAATAGCATATGGGGCGAGTAGAAACAAAGAAAAAAGGAAACAGCAATCGGAATTACAAAAGAAACTGGGAGAATTAGAGCGTAAGATGCAAGATTCCCCAGATATGAAAATTAGAGAGGAAAAAGATTTGATCAAACATAAATAAATTGTTCTCCCAGGAGGAAATGGCCCAAAAGTTTAGAGCAATGAAACAGGTACATTTTGAACATGCCAATAAGCCAGGGAGATGGCTGGCGTATAAATTGAAAAAGGACAAAGAAAAAGATTAATAACACAATTGCAGGACGAAGAGGGGAATATCCATCATCGAATGGATGAAAAAAAGAGAATAGCCCAAAATTATTTTGGAAAACTTTATAGTCAAAAGAAAATAGAAGAGGAAGAAATAAAGAAATATTTAAAGAATAGAAATCTCCCTATAATAGCAGATGAAATGAAAGAGATGTTAAATAATAAAATCATGATGATGGAGATGAAGGCATTCAAAAGCAAAAAAATAACAAAACTCCAGGAGCTGATGGTATCCCCTCTGAGTTCTATAAAGAGATACAGTGACCAGTGGAAATATTCATAACGATAATGACTGAAAGAGCCAAAAAAATATTAAATGAAATTATTGATTCAGACCAAAATGGATTTTTGCCAAATAGACATATAAGGAACAATACATGGATGATTATGAATTCATTAGAATAATATAAGGCCCATCCGGAAAAGCAGCTGGCATTAATGTTTGTAGATGCTCAAAAAGCATTTGATAATTTAAATTGGAACTTTCTTATTAATCAATTGGAAATTATGAATTTTGGGGAGAAATTTATGGACATGATCAGAGCAATTTATTTGAAGCAATCAGCTAAAATAATAATAAAAAATGGGGAAACAATGGAGAAGATTAATATAACTAAGGTGGTAAGACAGGGATGTCCCTTGTCACCCCTCTTATTCATACTATCATTGGAAATATTATTAATACAAATTAGACAAAACCAAACAATAAAAGGATTGAAAATTAAACAGGAGGAATATAAAGTCCAAGCTTTCGTGGATGATCTGGTTTTTATTATAGAAGATCCTATGGAGATGGGAACCACCTTGATACATGAAGTTGAAGAATTTGGTAAAGTGGCTGCATTTAAAATAAACAAGGAAAAAACTAAAATATTAACTAAGAATTGTATAAAAAGGCAAGATGAGGAATTGGAAGAGAAATTGGGGATTCAAATTGTTAAAAAGGTAAAATATCTGGGAATTTGATTAATGGCAAAATGTTCTACATTAAAAGAGGATAATTATGATAAATAGGTACAAGAAATACAAAAAGACTTAGACATTTGGGCAAAATTACAAGTATCTCGTCAGTAGAATTGCCACAATAAAAATGAACGTACTACCTAAATTGTTATACCTCTTCCAAACGATACCAGTAAGATTAGGGAAAACATTATTTGATCAATTAAATAGAATAATAGGCAAATTTATTTGGCTGGGAAAAAAAGTCCGAATAAAATGCAAACTTCTTCAGGACTCCAGAACCAATGGAGGCTTCAGCCTACACGATTGGGAATTATATTATCAAGCAGCAGCAATAACGTGGCTTAAGGATTGGGTTCAGTTAAGAAATAAGAGAGTATTAACATTGGAAGACCACGACCTTCAATTGGGATGGCATGCGTTCCTATGGGAAGGAAAAAACAAAACCCATACATACTTCCAGAGACATCTAGTGTAAAATGTTTTGATAAATATTTGGGATAACATAAGGAAAAATCATTATATGAAAGTTTCAGTTTGGATATCAATAATGGAAACCATAATTTACCCCAACGTATTGGACATAAACAAAGTAGTAAGGTACTCGGAACTATTAGATGGATTTGGAAATTTAAAATCAGAGCAGGATTTAAAAAACCAGGGGATAAAAATTGACTGGTGGCCATACCTGCAAATTAGAATAAAATATAAAAAAGACTGGGAACATCTATGTTATCTATAGAGAGCAATTGGAACTTGATAAGGTACTATTAGGAACAGGGGGAAAAATGATTACAAAAACGTACATTTTTTTTGTTAAAATTTAAAATGGAAGAAGAAACTTCCATTTTTATTTTTTATTTTTTTATTTTATTTAAATTTGTATACCGCCCTTCTCCTGGTGGACTCAGGGCAGTGCACAGCCAAGTAAAAAACATCCAATACAAAATTTAAAAATTTAAAAGAATTCTACCCTTTGGCCAAAAATTAAGAACCTTACGACTAAAACCCATTAAACAATTAAAAATCTAATATCTCAAAAACGGGGGTGGGGGGGTTTCACGCCAGCCCTGCTTGATGGAAGAGAGAAGTTTTTAGGGCGCAGTGAAAAGCCCGGAGATCTGATATCCTCCGTATCTCCGGGGGCAAATCGTTCCAGAGAGCAGGTGCTGCCACAGAGAAGGCCCTTCCCCTGGGGGTTGCCAGCTGACACTGCCTAGCTGACGGCACCCTGAGGAGTTCCTCTCTGTGGGAGCGTACTGGCCGATGGGAGGCTATTGGCGGCAGAAGGCGGTCCCGCAAATACCCAGGTCCGATGCCATGGAGCGCTTTAAAGGTGGTAACCAGTACCTTGAAGCGCACCCGGAAGTCCACCGGGAGCCAGTGCAGCTCACGCAGGAGAGGTGTCACATGGGAGAGCCCTCTCGCTCCCATAATCCCCCGCGCAGCCGCATTCTGCACCAGCTGGAGCCTCCGGGTGCACCTCAAGGGGAGCCCCATGTAGAGAGCATTGCAGTAGTCCAGGCGGGAAGTGACGAGTGCCTGAGTGACTGTGCGTAAGGAGTTCCGATCCAGAAAGGGACACAACTGGCGAATCATTGAGTTTGAGACAATGATTACTTGGGCAAGAAACTTTGGACAAAATATTCAATTAGATTAATGGGATAAATTATGGGAGAGAAACTACAAACTAACGATGTCAGCTGCATATAAGGAGAACCTTTACAAAATGTTTTATTGATGGCATTTGCCACCAGCGAGATTGGCCAAGATGTTCTTGAATAGATCCCAAGAATGTTGGAGATGTGGTCATAAACAAGGAACGTTCTACCACATGTGGTGGACCTGCCCTAAGATTAGAAAATACTGGTGTAAGATAAGAAAATGGTTGGAAGAGATAATTGAACAGAGGATAGAGGTGAAGCTGGAACTATTTCTTTTGGGCATTTTTGAAGGGAAAATGGAAAAAAAAATACAATATATAACATTCCTGTACTTGAGAGTAAACGTAAAACCTAAGGGATAATCTGTTAAATATAATATGTAAAACGTAAAACTATTGAAGAATATAGGATATGAAACTGAATTGTGAATAGATGTTACTATAATTTAAATAAGGATGTAATTTAAGATAGAGATATACAGAATTAAAATCCTTGTAAATATTTTGTTATGATAGAGATACCGATATGGAAAAGCTGTCATTAGTGTTAAATTTTTGCTGTGTCTTTTTCTTTGTTTGTTTGTTGTTGTTGTTGTATTCTTTGTATTGTGTGTTTTATATGTTGGAAATTTAATAAATATTATTTTTTTAAAAAACATTGATGGATGGAGGAATGCCAACATTCCAAAAATTTGAAGGTGTTCATTATGGTGATCCTCGTTATATATCGTGTTTCCCCGAAAATAAGACCCGGTTTTATTTTCTTTTGGGCTCCAGAATAAGCACCAGGACATATTTTCAGGGGATGTTTTACTTACTTACCCTGCACTGGCTTAGATCAGGCCCCACAGCCAGGCCATCTACACAGAGATGGGCTTCAGCTGTTTCAGACTGGTTTTGGTTGAACCGTTGTTAAGATATTGCACAGTTCAGAGAACCGGCCAATCGCACCACTAGCTGGCCCTGCTCCACCCTGCCCCTCTCCACTCCACCCCTCTCAGTCACTCCTTATCTCACCTCACCCACCTTGGCTACTGCCTAGAGTCATGCCCGCGGCCCAGCTGCTCTCTGGCTCCTTTGCTTGCTCACTTGCCCAGACCACAGAGTCCC
Source organism: Arizona elegans (assembly GCA_022577455.1). NCBI lineage: Eukaryota > Metazoa > Chordata > Lepidosauria > Squamata > Colubridae > Arizona > Arizona elegans. The sequence goes on from JAKOOJ010000004.1 coordinate 60,682,657, forward strand.
TGCGGCCAGCTGAACCCTGTGCCTTGCCCACTTGGCTGTCTTTGCCATGGCCTACCATGCTGGTCACATGACCCAGCTGATCTCTGCACTTGGCCCACTCAGCTCATCACGAATGCCCACGAAGGTAAGGTGCTCAGCCACTTCAGGGACATTGCCGTGGACACGGCAAGATTCAGCTGCCTTTGGGGCCTTGCTCTTGCCATCCTTCCGCCTACATGCCACCTGTTCACCCTCCATCTCGGCTTGCGGGGACATGCCAGTTCCTGCCTCTCACCTTCTGCGGGGCCTCTGCTCACATCCCACCCACCCGCTCACCTAAGGTGACCAGATTTTAACATTGGTAAAGAGGGACATTGTGGGCGTGGCTTATTTTGTGGGCATGGCTAGCTGGTCATGTGACTGGGTGGGCGTGGCTAGCTGGTCATGTGACCGGGTGGCCATGGCTATGTGTATAGGGTAAGGTGAACAGATTTTAACATTGGTAAGAAGGACACCATTGTGAGCGTGGCTTATTGTGTGGGCGTGGCTTGGAGGCCATGTGACTGGGTGGGCGTGGCTAGCTGGTCATGTGACCAGGTGGCCATGGCTATGTGTATAGGGACTACTCAGAGGGCTGAAAAGTCATTTCTGACAGGTCCTCACACTTTTGACTGGTCCCCACACTTATGACCATCCTCACATTTATGCCCGTGCAGCATTCTTAACAATCATGTCACTCATTTCACAACTGTTTCTCTTCACCATGGTGACAAGATAGGGCAAAAACGTAAAATGTGAGGACAGTCGTAAGTTCAAGGACTGGTCAAAAGTGCGAGGACCAGTCAAAAATAACTTTTTCAGCCTCCAAGTAGTCCATATGCACAAAAGGACTAACCAGAGGGCTGAAAAAAGTCATTTCTGACAGGTCCTCGCACTTTTGACTGGTCCTCACACTTATGACCATCCTCACATTTATGCCCGTGCAGCATTCTTAACAACCATGTCACTCATTTCACAACTGCTTCTCTTCACCATGATGACAAGATAGGGCAAAAATGTAAAATGTGAGGACAGTCGTAAGTTCGAGGACTGGTCAAAAGTGTGAGGACCAGTCAAAAATAACTTTTTCAGCCCTCTGAGTAGTCCATATGCATAAAAGGATACAGCAATAGAGAGGGATGAAGGAAGGGAAGGGAAATTAGAGTAGGAGTGATGGTAAGAGAGGGAGGAAGAGAGGAGGAGAAGGAGAAAGGAAGAGGAAATAGGGAGGAGAAGAAGAGGGTGGGGGGAAGAGAAAGTAAGAAGGAAAGAAAAGAGAGGTGGTAGGTTTGAGGAGAAAGATTGCTGTACAATAAAAAAGATGAAAGGGAAGAAAGGCAACCCCAAACAAACATAAAGATATTAAGATAAAGAATGAATTGTTAAACTTTAAAGAATAAAAGAGAACAAATATGAATAAATAGCAATAATTAGAAACACACATACAAACATACAATGTATTTTCTTTGAACAGAATATTTGGCTGGTTCACAAATTTAAACAGTGTTTAGTCATTTCAATTAAATTTACAATTTCTATATTTCCTTTTTGGCATATTTATTCCTCATCTATTTTTTTAAAAAAACAATATTACCCTTCATCCTCATCTCTAATCTTAATCAAATTCAATTTTTCCCTTCTATTCTATATTATACCCCTTCCCATTGTCATATATTTTTATATCCATCCTCACATTGGTTAATTATGTAATTATGTAATACAGTTGTTTAATACAAATTCAACATTTTAATATAAATCAATTAGTTATATAACTATCTTTTTTGTATATCAATCAATATGAACACAAATATTCCAGTTATTTCCATGCAATCCAATTTCTTACAAATCAATTAATTATATTTACCAATAATAATAAACCAAATAATTTCCCCCATATATTCCTCCAAACCACAACTTAACCATTTCTGCTTTCAACACAGTATACAATTAATAGTATCTCAATTATTATAATTCCCTAGTTAAAAAGAGCTTTTTTTTCTTTTGTGTTTTAAAATCTTGAACTCTCCTCTTTTGCCCTAAATAATTTCCCATTGTTTGCACCTACCTTTTTTGGTGAGGAAAAGGAAAATAAATCTGCTGCCTAATTTTCCAACGTTGCAAGCCAACAGCAAAGCCAACAGCCTGTTTTACTTTCAGTTTCGTTTTGAGCTTGGTTTGCACAAAGAGAAAAAAAAACCTGATGAGCAATTTAGCAAGAGCAGAGCCCTGCGCAAATCAGCTGAGAGGGGGAAGCCGAGCTAATCAACGTAGGGCGGCCCTTTGAAGCCCTGCGGCAAGAGTTTAAACAGGTTTTTTCCCTCTAGCCATCAGCTGGGACTCAGGAGGCAGCCGGGACTCAGGAGGCAGATTGAAAAATCGGGACTTTTTTAAAACGCTGCGGGACGTGGGACAAATTGCTCAAAAGCGGGACTGTCCCGCCAAAAGCAGGACGTCTGGTCACCTTACACTCACCCTCTCCTCTGCCTCGGGTTCTGCATTCAAGCCGCAAAGGAGAAACACACTGCTTCTGGGATATTGCTGCGCTGGGGCTGAGACCATTGCTCCGCTGTATTGCGCACATGCACATCTGCCCACCCTCCCGCACGCCTGGAGCGCTGGTGCCAGTGGGCGCTGGCTCCATTGGGATCTGAAGGACAGGGCACTCAGCCGTCAGAGGCATGTGGAAACTCTGGACCTCGCCTTCAGGACAGATCAGTTCGTAGAAGCCAGGTTTTGCTCCCAGGGAAGGGATCTGCGGCCGCACTTTTTGAAAAGGACTTTTAATGAAACCTCCAATGCAACGGCCAATCCCGAGCCAAAAAATCCAGGTGTCCCCTCCCCACCCGGTGCATCTGCTTCATCTCTCTAAATCAGGCCTAGAACATGGGGGAGGATGAGAAATTTAATGGGGGGGAGGGGGGAAGGATGGAAAGGCAGCAGAGCGAGGTTCATGGAGTAAACTCAAGTTTCTTAGCGTGGACCAGCAAAAGACAGCAGGGCCAGCGGCGGCAGGGAATACAAAGGACAACTGAAAAGACAGAGCAGCATTCAGCCATCCAGGCTTGAAAGAAAAGTTTGCTTCAGGGTAAGGGGTGCAACTGACACCACTTTCTAACTGTTCCTGCTAAGCTCCAGACCCAACAAAAGAAGCCACAGTGTTCAGTCTGTGTGCCCATCTCCTGCCTTTTTAAAGGGACACCTCCCCACTTGCTTCCACATGTTTCCACCGTGGTCCCACCCTTCACAGCTCAGCTCATTTACCTCCACCCTGTTTCCCCTCCTTCAGAGGCCCCTTACTTACTCTCCTCACTTCCTCCCCAATGACCGCCTCTTTTTTTTGTTGAAACATACACACAGCAAACACACACACATCTCATGGCGCCTGAGAGACTTGCCTACGTGCCTCTCTTGGTGGGGAGGGGAGAGCTCATTTTCTTGGCTCAGGATTGGAACTTGGCCACTGCATTTGAGGTTTCCAATTCCTTTTTAAAAAGTGCAGCTGCAGAGCCCATATTCACATGGGATCACCTGGCAGTGAGGAGGGAGAGGGAGAAGGAAGAGAAAAGGCAGCTTGCAAGAGCGGAGGCAGGAGAGCAAAGTAAATGAGTGAGGCAACATTTGGCCTGCCCGTTGGCCTCTTTATTCCCCCTTGCTCCCAAGGCAGCTGGGTAGCACAAATCTCCTCGTGTGAGAAGCAACCGAAGGGCCTTCTTGCAGGGAGCGTTGCCCTCATTCAGATTTCCCACCTCCCTCTGGCAGCCCTCGGCTGAGCGCGGCTCCCCCACTAATCAACACCAGCTTTGCCCAAACATTTTGTCTTGAAATGTTTCTTGAAAGTCACCCCAAAAGATAGTCTTTGATTTATAGCCACAACTGAGCCAAAATTTTCATTGCTGAGCAAGATTTAAGTGAGTTTTGCTCCGTTTTGTGATTTTCCTTGCCACTGTTAAGTGATGTTCAGTAATATTAAATAAATAGAGATTGTATCTTGTTGAGACCCTTGAAGGAAGCGGCTGAGAGGCAGGGCCAGGTGTGGTGCATTACATCAAGTTGACCACGCCCACTCAGTCACATGACCACCCAGCCATGCCTATCCAGCAGAGTACCGGTTGTTAAATTATTTGAATCCCACCACTGCATCCAGGCCCCGACATTGCCTCGCCTCACAGCAACGGTCTGGAAGCACCATCTAGCAGGACCCCACGTGGCTGCCAGCCCACTTCTGCTTGTTCATAGACACAACAGAGCAGGAGGCTGAATGATTCTCTGGTGCCATGGCCAGGAGATGAGGTGGGGAGTGGAGCTACCCCACACACCCCACACTGGGCTCATGCCCCACTCAGGGCTCTCGCAGCCAGGCTATCCATGGCCTGACACCTGCCTCACTCATGGTGGTGGCTCTGGCAGCCCGTTCCAGCAAGACCCCACATGGCCTCTGGCCCAATTCTTCTGCTTGCTCACAGCCACAAGGAAGTAGGAGGCTGAGCAATGTGCCGGTGCCACAACCATGAGGCGAGGAGGAGAAAGCTGCCTCACATGCTTCCCAAAGGCTTATTTCAGGGCCCCCACAACCAGGCTACTCATGCCTAACCCTAGCCCAAACCCCAACACATATACCCTGGGCAACCATAATGCCAAACCATAGCTCCCCCCAGGGCAACTACAATGTGAAACCCTAACCCTCCCCCAGAGCAACCACAATGCCAAACCTTAACTGCCAATACAGGGCAACCACAATGTCAAACCTAACCCCCAACATAGGACAACCACAATGATGGTATATAACAATCTACATTTATTCAAATACAGTGATGTCATCTTCTTCTGGAACATTGTCATAACTCTCCAAACCCCGAATTCCAGCCTGAATGTCTTATGACTCTATTTTCTGTAAAACCATTGGACCCAATCTCTCATGTCTAGCAATTGCTAGATTTCTTGTCCATGTAGTCTGCTCATAGTGCATTGGCAACACAGGTGTCAGTGATTTTATCCCATGAATTCTTCACCCAAGTCACAACCTCTGTCAAGCTGGGCTTCATAACATTTCCGCACTTATTTCTCTCCATTCTATTTTCTTTCTTTTTTTTATTGAAAAGTTTTAAGATATTTTTACAAACAAATTCCCCCTCCTTCCTCCCCCCGCCCTTTCCCTTCTCCCTTCTCCCTCTCGCTTTTGGCGGGACAGTCCGTATTTTTAGCAATTTGTCCCGCGGCCCGCGGCATTTTAAAAAGTCCCGGTTTTTGGAAAGAATGCAGGACAAGCTAGGGAACGGCAGGAGAACAGGAAGGGAATATACGGTTTTCACTCACCCTCACCCTCTGCCTCTGTTGGATCACTGGTCCCTGTTCGCTTACCCCGCCCACTCCCAATCTATTGCTGAGTCCCAGCTGATGGCTAGAGGGAAAAAAAACTGTTTAAATTCTTGCTGCGGGGCTTCAAAGGGCCGCCCTACTGTTGATCAGTGTTAAAAGAAAACAAATCAGTAGACTGGTGCCTGCAAAAATAGAAAAAAACAGCCCCTTTCAGTTTCAGCATAGGTTAATTACCATAAGTTGATTTGATCAGCCTCCCGACTCTCAGCTGATTTGCTCTCAGCTGTTTTGCGGAGGGCTCTGTTGCTAGCTAGCTGCAAAGAGGTAAATTGCTGGAGCAGATTTTTTTCCCTAGCTATGCTGAAAAAGCGAAACTGAAAGTAAAGCAGGGTCTTTACTGCAACGTGACAAAATGAGGCAGAGAGAGATTTCTTTTTCTTTTTCCTCACCAAAAAAGGTAGGTGCAAAACTGCAAACAATGGAAAATTTAGGGCAAAAGAGGAGGTTCAAGATTTTAAAACACAAAAGAAAAAAAGCTCTATTTAAGTAGGGAATTGTAATAATTGAGATACTATTAATTGTATATTGTGTTGAAAGCAGAAATGTTTAAGTTGTGGTTTGGAGGAATATATGGGGGAAATTATTTGGTTTTTTATTATTGGTAAATATAATTAATTAATTTATAAGAAATTGGATTGCATGGAAATAATTGGAATATTCATGTTCATATTGATTAATATACAAAAAAGATAGTTATATAACTAATTGATTTATATTAAAATGTTGAATTTGTATTAAACAACTGTATTACATAATTACATAATTAACCAATGTGAGGATGGATATAAAAATATATGACAATGGGAAGGGGTATAATATAGAATAGAAGGGAAAAATTGAATTTGATTAAGATTAGAGATGAGGATGAAGAGTAATATTGGTTTTTTAAAAAAATAGATGAGTAATAAATATGGCAAAAAGGAAATATAGAAATTATAAATTTAATTGAAATGACTAAACACTGTTTAAATTTGTGAACCGGCCAAATACTCTGTTCAAAGAAAATACATTGTATGTTTGTATGTGTGTTTCTAATTATTGCTATTTATTCATATTTGTTCTCTTTTATTCTTTAAAGTTTAACAATTCATTCTTTATCTTAATATCTTTATATTTGTTTGGGGTTGGCTTTCTTCCCTTTCATCTTTTTTATTGTACAGCAATCTTCTCCTCAAACCTACCACCTCTCCCTTTTCTTTCCTTCTTACTTTCTCTTCCCCCCTCTTCTTCTCCTCCCTACTTCCTCTTCCTTTCTCCTTCTCCTCCTCTCTTCCTCCCTCTCTTACCCTCACTCCTACTCTAATTTCCCTTCCCTTCCTTCATCCCTCTCTATTGCTGTATCCTTTTATGCATATGGACTACTCAGAGGGCTGAAAAAGTTATTTTTGACTGATCCTCACACTTTTGACCAGTCCTCGAACTTACGACTGTCCTCACATTTTACGTTTTTGCCCTATCTTGTCACCATGGTGAAGAGAAGCAGTTGTGAAATGAGTGACATGGTTGTTAAGAATGCTACAATGTGCATAAATGATAACCAGTCATAAGTGCGAAGACTGGTCAGAAGTGTGAGGACCTGTCAGAAATCACCTTTTTCAGCCCTCTGGGTAGTCCTTTTGTGCACATGAACTACTCAGAGGGCTGAAAAAGTTATTTTTGACTGGTCCTCACACTTTTGACCAGTCCTCGAATTTACGACAGTCCTCACATTTTATGTTTTTTGCCCTATCTTATCACCATGGTGAAGAGAGGCAGTTGTGAAATAAGTGACATGGTTGTTAAGAATGCTGCACGGGCATAAATGTGAGGATGGTTATAAGTGTGAGGACCAGTCAAAAGTGCGAGGACCTGTCAGAAATGCCTTTTTTCAGCCCTCTGAGTAGTCCCTATAGTATACACATAGCCACGCCCACCCAGTCACATGACCAGCTAGCCACGCCCACCCAGTCACATGACCTCCAAGCCACGGTCAATGGCTTGACCCCCTCCCCTGGTCAATGGTGTCCCTCTTTACCAATGTTAAAATCTGGTCACCTTACCTTACACTTTAACTCCCCCATACATACCAAAATATAAGAATATAAGAATTCACCTAAATATTTTATTCATAAGCTATTTGCAACTTTTTAGTCCCATATTTGTTTTGAATATAATCAATCCATCTTCTCCATTCCAATATGTATCTTTTATTCGAACAGTCCTTCAAATAAGAGCCTTGGTAGAACAGTGGTTTAATGCACCCTGTTATTAACACAGCTGCCTGCAATTTCTGCAGGTTCGAATCTTACCAGGCTCAAGGTTGACTCAGCCTTCCATCCTTTCTAAGGTAGGTTAAATGAGGACCCAGTTTGTGGGGGCAATAAGCTGACTTTGTATAAATATACAAAAGTATGAAGGCTATTGCTTAATGCATTGTAAGCCGCCCTGAGTCTCCGGAGAAGGGCGGCATATAAATCAAATTATATCGTCGCTTCTACCTTTTTAGGGATATATCCACAATTATACGGGAAGAAACCCGAAATATTAACTATACACACACACACACACACACACACACACACACACACACACATATATATATATATATATATATATATATATATATATATATATATACATACAGAGATTTTAGCCATCTCCGCCAAATTAGCTACTTTTAATGTCCATTCTTCAATAGTAGGTAAATCTTCCTTCTTCCAGTACTGCGCCACCAAAAGTCTGGCTGCAGTTATTAAGTTCAAAATGAAATTAGTCTCTATTACTGTACAGTCTGTAATTATACCCAATAAAAACAACTGTGGAGTAAATTTTATCTTCTTTTTAAGAATATTTTGTATAATCCACCATATCTTAATCCAAAATGCCTTACTTTTTATCCATGTCCACCATATATGATAATACGTTGCATCATCACATTTACATCTCCAACACGTAGGTTGTAAGCTTGGATACATACAAGCTAACTTTTTGGGATCCAAATGCCATCTATAAAACATTTTGTAAAAATTTTCTTGCAAGTTTTGGGCTTGGGTAAATTTTACATTTCTGACCCATATTTTTTCCCATGTTTCCATCATTATTGGTTCCGCAATATTTTGTGCCCATTTTATCATACAGTCCTTCACTAACTCAGTTTCTGAATCTATTTCTATCAATGCATTATACAACCTTTTAATATGCATTGGACTTTGATCCCTAATTTGTTTTATCAAATTTTCCTCATTTTGCAAGATACCAATTTTCTGATCCTCTTTCCATCTATTGTACAACTGTCCATACTGAAACCAAGTTTGAATTATCCTTTCTTCCCTTAATACCTCTAAAGGCTTTAACTGCAATGTACCTCTTTCCATAATAAGAAGCTCTTTGTAAGTAATCACATCTTGTTTCTGTTCTACACTTATATTCTCTATCGTATGTCTAGGTATTGCCCATATAGGTAATTTATTATTTAATTTATATTGATACTTTTTCCATACACGTATAATGCATTCCTTAATATATGACTTTTAAAATTCTTGTCCACCTTTTTATTGTATAGTAAATATGCATGCCACCCATATAACAAATCATATCCCTCAATATTCAATATTCTGTCTTCTGTTGAGTTAATCCAATCACTAATTGCTGAGAGGGTAGCTGCCTCATAATACAATCTTAAATTAGGCATTTTGAGACCCCCTCTTTCACGTATATCTTGCATTATTTTTTGTTTTATTCTCGGTCTCTTTCCTGCCCACACAAAATTATTAATACCCTTCTGCCATTCATTCAAATTTCCATCTTTTTTCAATATTGGTATCATTTGAAAAAGGAATAAGAACTTTGGCAAAATATTCATTTTCACTGCAGCTATCCTTCCCAGCAATGATAGTTGCAATTTTTTCCAGTTTTCCATCTCTTTCTGTATTTTTTGCCACAACAATTCATAATTATACTTATATAATTTCGCATTTGATGTCATAATATAAACCCCTAAATATTTAACCTTCTTAACTGTTTCAAATCCTGTTATTCTTTCTATTTCTTCTTTTTGACTTGTAACCATATTTTTGGTTATTATCTTTGTTTTCCCTGCATTTATTTTAAATCCAGATACTTGTCCATATTGATTAATTATATCCATTAGACCTCTAACCGATTGTACTGGTTGGGTCAAAGTCACAACCAGGTCATCTGCAAATGCTCGTAATCTGTAATCATCATGCCTAATTTTAATTCCCCTTATTTTATCTGAGCCACGTATTTTATTCAACAAAAGTTCCAAAGTCAAAATAAACAGTAATGGAGATAAAGGACATCCTTGTCTTGTTCCTTTTTCTATATTAAAAGTTTCTGTTAAACTATCGTTGACTATTACCTATGCTGTTTGTTGCTGATATATTGCCTTAATAGATTGTATAAAGTACTCTCCAAACTGCATCTTTTCAATTATTTTCAGTAAAAAATTCCAGTTCAATCGATCAAACGCCTTCTCCGCATCTAAGAATATAAGCACTGCAGGGACCTGGTTGTTCTTTCCCAAATACTCCAAAATATTAACTATTTGCCTTACATTGATTTTCATATATCGCCTATTGATAAAACCAGTTTGATCATTATGAATCATTTGTTGCATAAGTGGCATCAACCTATTTGCTAATATTTTAATAAAAATCTTATAATCTATATTTAAAAGTGATATGAGTCTATAGTTTTTTGGCTGAGTATGATCTTGATCCTCCTTTGGGATCAAGGAAATAAATGCTGTTTTCCAGGAAGGAGGTACTTCTCCTCCAGTTTGTATTTTGTTAAATAATTCTTTAAGTGGTTCCACCATTTCTGTCTGCAAACTTTTATAGTAAACAGCTGGCAATCCATCTATCCCAGGGGCTTTTCCCACTTTCAATTGTTTAATTGCTAAAACATCTGGTTGGAACCTCCCATCTATACTGTATCTGGCGCTTTCTGAGTTCTTCCACCAAAAAGGCATAGTCCTTCCTTGTTCTCAACATTTTGGGGGGGATTTCTTTCAATGTTAAAACCTCCTGTCCTGCCACTTGGAGTTTGTTTTTATAAGAAGCCTGTAACATTTCATTTCTTATCCTCCTTGTTGTGAAGTAGATTACAATGTCTCTTGGTAAATTTCTCTGTCAGGCCACCCATGAATTTACACGATAAATTTTGTCAATTTGCCATTCCACGTCTTCCTTTCTTTCTTCAGTTATCTGTACAAAGGCTTCTGCAAAAATCTGTCTCCGATTCTCTTGATTGTTTTCTTTCAAACCTCTTATTCTTATGGCAAATTCCATCGACCTGTATTGTATCATCATCACCTCTAAGTCTGCCCTCTCCATCTGTGTCTGAACCTCCCCCATTTTATTCTCCAGATTCATGTTGGATTGGTTAATTTCCTCTAATCTTTCATCTAACCCTTCAATATGGCTTGCCAAACCCTAAAATGTAAAGATAATGTCTTCTCCAATTTCCTTATTTCGAACTTGGATTACATCTTTAATTTCTGCCATCTCTTCAGTCACCTCGTTCATTTTTTCAGTCACCTCCTTCATGTTTTCCTCAAAGGCAGAGGTAATTTTCCCCTCTAAAGTAAAGGCTTGTAGCTTTAAGGCTTGTTGCAATGCTTCCAGTGTTAAAACTTGTGGTTCTACTGGGGCTGACAAAGATTGCAATTTATTTATTTATTTATTTATTTATTTATTTATTTATTTATTTATTTATTACATGTATTTATATGCCACCATTCTCCCGAAGGACTCAGGGCAGCGAACACAAGTTAAGAAACAAGTACAAAAAAATCCCATTTTAAACCAAATAACTAATTAATAGTAAATAATAAAACCCGGGATCAGAGTCAGCTTATTTGTTTGAACAGCCAAGTCTTCAGGTCCCAACGGAAGGAACGGAGATCAGGAGCTGTCCGGAGCTCGGTAGGTAATTCATTCCAGAGGGTGGGAGCACCCACAGAGAACGCTCTACCCCTGGGCACAGCAAGACGACATTGGTTCGCCATCGGAACCCTGAGGAGAGCGGCTGTCAGACTTTGATGCTATCTCAAAATAAATGAATTTCCAAACTGCCAATCTTTAAGGAAATCTTTTCTTTATTCGAGCACAGCAACCGGATCATGACTTGATGTGGACAAGACTGACCTTTTGCCCCCCAATCCCTCCCTTTCCGATCCCCAATTATCTGCTTCTCATTGGCTATCTTCTAAGTTATTCTCCTGACTTCTTGTCTCGTCATTTCACAGAAATATCCCCCCTCCCTTCATTTCCACCATGACCGAGCTTCAAAGGAATTTAGCAGGCAAAAGTCCAGGGCTTATCTTGTAATTGCAATTGTACAATCTTCCTTTCTATGTCAGCGGTGAGATGCTGACATCCGGCCCCTCTCCCTTCACTCTCTCCGTGAGCCTGCACGAGATAAACAACAAGTTTAGCACTTTACACCATCCGAGGGTGTACCCCACCCCCTCCCGGCTTGTCCGGGTGATCTGCATGGAATTTAGCTATGAGGCGGTCAGCTTAGATGTTTGTGCTCTTCACCCAGGAAGCTTCTGACAAGGGGTAACCCTTCCACTTAATTAAGTACTGGAGGCGCCCTCTGTGCCACCTCTAATCGAGAACTTGCTGTACTTCATAGTGGATCTGGCCTCCAACAATCAAGGGCCATGGGGGATCATGTGGCACCGGCCTTAAAGTTGACCCTACCACAGGGTTCAGGAGGCTACTGTGAAAATGGGGTGTATCCTCCCTAGTAACCGGAGCAACTGCAATTGTACTGTGACCAGGTTGATTATTTTTACTATTGGAAATGGTCCTATGAATTTCGGCCCCAGTTTTCTGGTCAGGAGTCTGAGTCTCAAATACTTGGTGGAGAGGTAGACCTTCTCCCCTACTTGGAATGGCCTCTAGGGAGCTCGGTGCTTATCTGCTTGTTTCTTATAAGACCGTGCTGCCTTGTCTAATGCCCTCTTGACGTTCTCCCAGGTTTCTCTCAGCATTGCCATCCATTCGGTTAAGGTAACTGAGGAAGGAGGCTCCCTTCGGTACTCTGGCATGGGGATGAAATCGATGCCGCTCACTATCTTAAATGGGGTTAGTCTTGTCCGTCTGTCAGACTTCGATGCTATCTCAAAATAAATGAATTTCCAAACTGCCAATCTTTAAGGAAATCTTTTCTTTATTCGAGCACAGCAACCGGATCATGACTCGATGCGGACAAGACTGACCTTTTGCCCCCCAATCCCTCCCTTTTTGATCCCCAATTATCTGCTTCTCATTGGCTATCTTCCAAGTCACTCTCCTGACTTCTTGTCTCGTCATTTCACAGGACTGTCCCCCCTCCCTTCATTTCCACGGTGACCAAGCTTCAAAGGGATTTAGCAGGCAAAAGCCCAGGGCTTATCTTGTAATTGCAATTGTACAATCTTCCTTTCTATGTCAGCAGTGAGACGCTGACAGCGGCCCTATGTGAGCGAACAGGATGGTGAGAGGCAGGCAGGAGAAGGTCCTGCAAATATCCCGGACCTAAGTCATGTAGGGCCTTATAGGTGAGAACTAGCACCTTGAAGCGGACCCGGAGAACCACTGGTAACCAGTACAGCTCACGCAGGAGAGGTGTTATATGGGAGTAAAGAGGAGCTCCCATAACAACCCGTGCGGCTGCATTCTGGATCAGCTGGAGTCTCCGGGTGCATTTCAGGGGCAGGCCCATGTAGAGGGAATTGCAGTAATTCAAGCGGGAAGTAACCAGGGCATGAGTGATTGTGCGAAGGTCATCTCGGTCCAGGAAAAGGCGTAACTGGTGCACCAGGTGAACCTGTGTGAAGGCTCCCCTGGTCACGGCCATTAGATGGTCTTCTAGGGACAGCCGAGCATCCAGGAAGACACCCAAGTTGCGAGCCCTATCAACGGGGGCAAGTTTTTCCCCATCTATCAAAAGTGAAGGGGCCTCTGAAACCCGAGATGCCGGCATCCACAGCACTCAGTCTTGGAGGGATTGAGTTTGAGTCTGTTTCTGCCCATCCAGGCCCGTACCGCCTCCAGGCAATGGGACATCACGGAAAGGGCATCTCTGGGGTGGTCTGGGGTGGAGATGTATAATTGGGTATCATTAGCATATTGATGATATCTCACCCCAAAGCCACGAATGATCTCACCCAGTGGCTTCATATAGATGTTAAAGAGTAGGGGGGAGAGAACCGACCCCTGAGGCACCCCACAATTTAGGGGCCTCGGGGTGGATCTCTGCCCTCCCGCCCATACAAACTGAAAGCAACTCGAGAGGTAGGAGGAGAACCACTGTAAGACAGTGCCTCCCACCCCCAACCCCACAAGTCGCTGCAGTAGGATACCATGGTCGATGGTATCAAAAACCGCTGAGAGGTCAAGTAGGACCAGGATGGAGGAACAACCACCATCCCGAGCCCACCAGAGATCATTCACCAGAGCGACCAATGCCGTTTCCATGCTGTGTCCGTGTCAGAAGCCCAATTGGTACGGGTCAAGGTATTCCGTTTCCTCCAGGAATTGTGGGAGCTGTTGCGCCACTACAGTCTCAACAACCTTCACGATGAAGTGAAGGTTGGAGATGGGACGATAGTTATTAAGTGAGTCTGGATCCAGGGAAGGCTTCTTGAGGAGAGGTCGAACCACCGCCTGCTTAAGAGAGGCGGGGAAGTTCCCTTCTCTCAACGAAGCATTGACAATTGCCTGGATCCAGTCTCTAGTCACCTCCCTAGTAGCCGAAACCAACCAGGAGGGACAAGGGTCCAATAAGCAAGTGGAGGAACTAAGTTTGCCCATAATCCTGTCCACCCTAGTCTCCCGATTGGATTCTGCCCAGTCAGAGTCCAATCCGATCCAGATCTGAGCGATTTTATCATGCAGAAACTGTACAAAATCCTCAGCTCTGCCCTGGAAAGGGTCTTCCCTCACTCCCAGATTGAGGAGGGAGCAGGTCACATGAAACAGGGCCGCTGGGCAGTTTTCTGCAGATGCAATGAGGGCAGCGAAGTAATCTCATTTTGCCGCTTTCATCGCCACTAGACAAGACCTAATATGGGTTCTTAACTGTGTTCAGTCAGATTCAGATCAGGAGGACCTCCAACTCTCTCTAGGTGTCTTTTCCGACGTTTCATTTCCCGGAGCTCCATAGAAAACCAAGGAGCAATCCAGGATCTGCATCGGGTTAGAGGCCTCAAAGGTGCAATTCTGTACAAGGCGTCGGTAGCCACCCGTTCCCAGGATGCAACCAGAGCCTCAGCTGAATCACAGGATTGAGAGGTGGGGAATGTCCCAAGCTCCTTCAAGAACCTTTCTGGGTCCATCAGGCACCTGGGGCGGAACCATTTTATGGGTCCCGTCTCCCAGTGGCAAGGGTTGGCAGATTGGAAGTCCAATCTAAGGAGGGAATGGTCAGTTCATGACAGGGGAGTGATGGAAAGTTCCCCCTTACCATGACTATTTATCCACTGCCCAGAGAGAAAAACCAGGTCGAGTGTGTGTCCTCCCCTATGAGTTGGGCCCTGAATAAACTGAGTCAGGTCCATGGCTGCCATGGAGGCCATGAACTTCCAGACTGTCTCAGATGACTCGCCAATCGAAGACAGATTAAAATCTCCCACAACCAAAAGGCTGGGGAGTTCGAGTGCCACTTCAGTCAAGACATCAAGCAGTGCGGGCAGGGCTGTGGCAACATAGCTGGGAGATAGGTATGTGACCAACAAGCCCGACTGAACTCCAGGGTCCCACTTCAATAGAAGAGATTCACACCCGCCTATCTGAGGGACAGTGACCTCCTTAGGACTCAGACTTATTTAGATGATGGGGCAGGAGAGCTCCCAGCACTTTTGAGCTCTCCATTCTATTTTCAATGTAGTCATTGATTTCCATGTGCAAATGGTCTTTTTTAAAAAAATAAAGATTTTTTTATTTTTTAAACACACAAACAAACATAAAATGCATCTTTTCTGAACAGAATATTGGCCCACTTTTAGATTTATACAGATTTTTGTTCATCTTTAACACAATTTTAACACAATTTTATATATAAATTTTTTCATATCATTTATTCTCTCTGATTCTAAGAAACCAATATTACCCTTCATCCTAATATAGTTCATTTTTTCTTTTCCCTCCTTAAAACTTGAACCCCTAAATTTAAATTCATATAACATAATACCATCCCCAATTATTACCTTAAATTCTCTTATTCCAATCACCAATGATACTTTTATCAACTATTCCAAATAATAGATTTCAACAATAAACATATTCAATAAAAAACCAATTAAGTATCAATCTTACTCCAATACCTCTACATTTACATTCATATAGCATAATACAATTCCCAATTATTCTTAAATTTATAACATAATACCATTCCCAATTATTTTCTTAAATTCTTTAGTTCCAATCTCAAATAGTTTTTTCTTTGTCAACTGTTCCAACTAATAGGCTTTAACATTTTTATAACATTTTTATATAATTTTTATAAAGACCAGTTAAATATATCTAATTAATTCATAATCCAATATTATTTCAGCTTTCTGTTCTTATTTAGTTAAATATCACCTATATAATTAAGGATATTTCATTTATTACAATCCCCTTCATTAATTAAAAATATTCCAATTATTTATACACCCATATAGTTTTAAAATCACTTCATTAAAAATACAATTTCATCTTTTCCCTAGTATTCATTTTCTTTACCCCATATTCTCCTTCCATTTCTTTCTTCTTTTCTATCTTTATATTTTACTTTCTTTTTCTTACTCCTTCTTCTTTTTTGTATTTTAAAATCCTGGTCTCTCTTTTCTCTAATCCCAATGTAATCATTTTGTTTTTTAAGATCATAAACTCTTCTATTTTGCTGTATCTTTCCCATTATTTTCTATCCCTTTTCCCTTTTTCTTATTTTCTCACTGATAACCCAGTGTAATCATTTAAGTTTTTTATATTCTTTCTATTCCGTCCTCTTTTCTTTTCTTTTTTCCTTTCCTCTTTTTCCATTGTTAAACCCAATGTAATAATCATTTAATTTTCCATAATCAATCTCCTTGTCTTTGTCTTTATTTTCAGTCTCTTTTCCTTGCTTCTCATTAATTGTTTCTTTGTCAGCTTGAATGTATCCTAAATCAATTTTTTGGTCATCAAGTTTCAATTTCCCATGCAACATTGTAGTCATTTCCTTTATTTCCATTTTCAATGATAGGTACATTATTATCATCATTTCCTTCAGTTCCTGCGCCATTTTGTTCTTTCTAAAAAGTTCAGTGCTATAATGATTTTTTTTTCCTTCCTGAAGATGGCTCTCTACAATCCATGTTTACAATTGGCGAGCTTAAAAGGCATCCATTTTGGTTGCAGTCCGTTTTAACAGTTTTTACTTACACCAAGTCAATTTAAAATTCAGTCCAGATTTATATAGTCCAAATTCCACGTTACATTCTAATTAGGTTCCAATTTAGAGTCATTAACCAGTCCTTTCTTCTTCTTCTTCTTCTCCTTCTCCTTCTCCTTCTCCTTCTCCTTCTCCTTCTCCTTCTCCTTCTCCTTCTCCTTCTCCTTCCCCTTCCCCTTCCCCTTCCCCTTCCCCTTCCTCTTCTTCTTCTTCTTCTTCTTCTTCTTCTTCTTCTTCTTCTTCTTCTTCTTCTTCTTCTCCCTTTAAAGTTTCCAAATTGAAAAAGAATCTTTTCGGGTTCTTGGTTTTTCTAATTATTTTCCCAAAGTTCTCCAAGTATTTTAAATCCAAAACAAACAAATTTCTAGTCAAGTTCTGTTACTTTGTAACTTCTGCCTTACTCTTCTTCTTCCGTCCCTTCCCACGCCTATTAGCTGTTATTATGATGCCAGGACATTTGCAATTGTTTTAAAAATCCTTCCTTTTTTTCCCTTTTCTGCCTATGAGTTAGATATCACTCACTAGGCAGCAATATTCCGTTCAATTCTCCGCTTCTGCACATCACTTAATCTGGTTGCCCTAGTTACTGGCGGTCATAATGGCTGCCACCTCCCACTGCAGAGTCAGAGAGAATTTCCTCTGACCTCCGAGGAACCAGATCTGTCCTGTAGGGACAGAGAAGAAAGAGAGGCACCTCGGAAGACCAAGAGAAACAGTGCAAATGGTCCTTAAATAGCTTCTTTATTGCAATATCAAGAGTCTGGAGATGGGCAGTCATTCCTGCAGGAATCATTATTTGATCTATTCTTCTCCCTGAAAGGAACTTCATGTCTTTAGTACGGTAAGTGTTGGCTGAATCTCAGACTAGCAGACATCTTTGGCCACCTAACACAACAATTGCTTAATGCATTGTAAGCTGCCCTGAGTCTCCAGAGAAGGATGGCATATAAATTAAAGCAAAAAAACAAAAACAAAAACAAAAACAGGTGGCCACATTAAATTGACCCACTCCAGCAGCAACATCCAGCAGGACCCCGCATAGCTGCTAGCCCACTTCTGTTTGTTCATGGCCACAACAGAGCAGGAGGCCAAGTGATGCTCTGGTGCTACGGCCAGAAGGTGAAGTGGGGGGTGGAGCTACCCCACGTGCCCCACATCAACTTAATTCAGGGCTTCTGCAGCCAGGCCATCCACACCCAACACCTGCCTCACATCACATTGGTGGCTCTGGCAGCCCTATCCAGCAAGATCCCACTTCTTCTGCTTGCTCATAGCTGCAAGGAAGCAAGCTGAGCGATGTATCGGTGCCACAGCCATGAGGCAAGAGGGGAAAGGTGCCTCATGAGCCCCGCATTTTAGGAGTAGGGCTTATATTAGGCACTCACGCAAAAAACATCCCAGGGTTTATTTTTGGGATAGGTCTTATTTTCAGGGAAACACTGTATTAGCAATTCAAAGATGAGTGGATAGCAGATGATTGAATAATTTCCTTCTTCTTTTCTTTGTTCTGCTATTACCAATACTTTTTAGTTTTGTTTGTTTCAGAAACACTCCTCACAGTTGCAGAAGTGAGAAAACTTGCAACAAATCCAAATGACTAACCTAACAGATGATAATGAATGGACCTCAAATTCAACATTTTACGATTACATCCCAATAGAAACAAATTATTGTAATATGGATGAGACCTCCAGATTCAGTGCTATATTTACTTGCATCCTTTATTTTCTGATCTTCTTCTTCAGCTTGGTAGGAAATAGCCTTGTCTTGTGGATCGTGATGAAATATGAAAACCTCAAATCTTTAACAAACCTCTTCATCCTGAACCTTTGCATCACTGACTTGACCTTCTCATGCACTCTGCCTTTCTGGATTGTATATCATTATTATGGATGGATTTTTGGTGATTTTCTCTGCAAGGCAGTAAGTGCTATCTTTTCTATCAGCTACTATGGTGGTATCATCTTTCTCACTATCATGACTATTCTGCGGTACCTGGCTGTGTTTGATCCCTTATCAACCATGAGAACACAGAACAAAAAATGTAGTATTCTGGTGAGCATGACCATTTGGAGTAGCAGCATAATGGTTGCAGTACCTGAGATCATTTTTATTGAAGTCATAATTGATAATCATGGCAAACAACACTGTGAGTACAAAGAGGGATTCATCTGGAAAATGATAGAGATGAGCCTGCAAGTAACATTTTTCCTCCTGTCTTTTCTTGTTATAGTAGCTTGTTACATTGGGATGCTTAAAATTTTGCTTAGATCACGGTCTCAAAGGAAGTACAGAACTGTGAGACTCATATTTGCTATTGTGGTGGTCTTTTTCCTGAGTTGGGCTCCTTACAATGTGTTTAACTTTGTGTACGTTTTGTCTATTCAGCATGTCATCAAGACAGAATGTCAAACTCGCAACCATATCTTTTTTGCTTTTGATATCAGTCGCAAAATAGCCTACTGTCATTGCTGCATCAACCCAATCCTGTACGTCTTTGTTGGAGTGAAATTCAGAAGGCACCTAAAACTCCTGTACAAGCAATTGTCCCCTTGTCATGGCAGAATCTCTCCCTCCAGCCCAAGAATGCATTTATCTCATTTCGGTCCACATGATGATGCATCCATATACTGAAGCAAAGATTCCTGGACTGGATGAGATGCAAAACAGGACAACCAATATGAGAAGCTAACCAGAATAACTGACAAGCTCTTCAGATATGCAAAGTGCATCTAGTCTTCCTTTCACTGAAGTTTTCTGCCTTTCTAGCAAAAAATAGACGATCAGAAGTTTTCTGTTGATTCAGCCTTTTTTCAGATTAGAAATGAAAGGTGCATTCTGTTTTATGTAATGCCAATAAATATGTGTGTTTTTAAGATAATGTAATGGTGTTTTAATCTTTCCAATAGTATAATGATTTACAAATCAATATACTGTTATGTAGAACGTGACCTGCCAACATTATTTGAAATGTATGTTGAATGAGAAAAATTACTACTGTCCAAAGGCATGAACTGCCTTTTCATCTTAATGGGTTTAGGGAAAGCATGATGACATAAGAAATGGGAACACTGAATGAATATAGGATAGTTATAAATAGAAGATAATAAATAGAACTCCCCTCCTCAAATTCCATTAAAATTCAGCGAAAGAAATAGATTTATTTCCAAATTAGAATTTTTTTCTTAAAACTGCTTAAAACAAAATCTGATAATTAGTCACAAATATATAACAATGACATGATGTGCAATTTACTGATTTTTTAATAGGCATGTAAACCTGAAAGCATTATAATATTTTTAAATGAATATAGTTCTAAAAGTCCTCAGTGATCCTATATACATGACCAATGATCATTGACCATTCTTGAATCCATAACAATTATATATTTTAAATTATGCTTTTTATTATGAATCTCAAAATCTACAATCATTTAATATTTATTTCTGTCATTAATCATTTCTGTCTTTATGATTTCTGAAATATTTTCTTTGTTGTATTATCTATAAATGAAATGCTAATTTGTCCATGTACCCAATAAAGTTATTCATAAGCATGGAGCTAATTGGTGTGATTTTAAAGACTTCCAAATAGCTATTTTGGCAAAAGTATTTCCTTTTGTCACAATTACTGACAACAGCACTCCAACCTAACTAAGAATATAGGATTGTATTTCATACTTCAAGACCTAAACAGCAAAACAGTTTATTCTGGGAAGAAGCAAAATGCACAAAAATTTCAATCAGACTTATTGAAAAACAAAGCACATTAGAAAGTGTGATGTGATTATTTTATTCTATCTTGCTACAGTTAAAATATTTCTGTATATAATAATATGTACACACAATATCCAAGCAAAGAATTATGCATCCTGTTTTCATATTTGCTACTTTTCTTTACTTAAATTTGTCTGTCTCTCCAGTTTCTGCTATACTGCAAATTATAGGATTTAGAAATATAGTTCAGCAATATCTGAAAGGCCACAGGTTCCCAGTCTTTATTTAAATGTACATGCAGCACTACTCCCGAAAGGGCTGCTGGAGTCCAAGTTCTCCTGGCCCTCTTGGTATGGCTGCCAGTTCACACTGGTCCCTTTCTCAGGCACCTCTACTGGCCTAGGTCATGTAGTGTCATGGTGGTTAGTCTCCTCTCAGCAGGCAGGTCACCTGGAGGAGTAATGGTCAGTCTTTTCCCAGCAGGTGGGTCATGTGATGAGCTGGTATTTATATGGCTGGTTGGCACGTCTTCCTCCCTCTCTCCCTCCCTCTCTCCCTCTCTCTATTGAATTGCCTGCTGGGCTCTCTTTCTACCCCCTCTGCTCCTTCAGGGATTCCTCTACTTGCCCCACAGAAACATCTCCTATCCTCCCTATTGCCTTCACTCCCTCTCACTTTCCCCAGGCCTCTTTCTCCATTTCCCCCTTAAGCTTATTTTCCTGTCCTCTCATGCCTCCTTTTCCCCAGGCATCCCTTCCTATCCTTACCATCCAGCTTTCCCCTCAGAAAAATGCCTCCTTCCTCCTCTTGCACTCCCTCTGTCTCCTCCTCTTCCCGCCAAAACATCCTCCTTTTATTCCCTTCTCTCTCCCCCCCCTGCTACATACATATTTAATGACAGATGTTGTTGGTTGTTTCAGTGGTTGGTTTAGCACATCTCGTAAAAAGAAATCTGAATTTGCTGGATTTACAAGTAATACTGAACTTTAAACCATAGATCTACAAACCATAACAGTTAGGTTTGCACAACACTAAGGCAAAGACAAATAACTTGATTATGAGGTTAATGTAGGAACCCAGCTAGTGTACAGAAGTGGTGAGCTAATCAAGGATCAAGAGATACTCCTAAAAATTACATACAATCTGAAATGCAGCATATAAAAATATTTTAATACCATCCAATAAGAAGAATATAAATTTATCTCCAAGAGTAAGAGCTGGATATGGTAACTTAAATGGCCTAGCAGTTCTATAATTTTAATGTCTTACATGTGGAATAACAGAAATTAAAAAAGTCAAATTGGCTAAAATCTCAACTTCATATTTTGATGCCCCAATTACCTTCAATTTAGCTTAGCCACTTGTTTTTCTTTTTGCCATGAGTATTGAAATTAAGCATTGAGATTCAAAGATTGAGCTTTGAAAATATGATTTGTTAATTACTTCTCTTTTTTGTTAAACCAGATCAGGCTATCAGTGGCTACTAATTTTGATGGATCTTTAGTACTACTTGTCTTGAGAACTATAGGCAGTTTGCCTTAAATACTGACTGCTAAGAAGAGCAGTGGAAATTCTCAAACAAATCTAGTTGACCATTGTGTGAAACAGAGTACTGGATTAACTGGGCCTAATCCAGCAGGGTCTTTTTATTTTCTTATGTGTAGGGTCCACACTTCACTCATAAGGCAGGAGATAGAATTGAACTTCAATCAGCATTTATATTTTTCAGACTGTGAAATCAGTTGTTACTTTGTCCCAGAATTTTGATTCCTGTAGGTCATACTAATAACTTGTACAATAATCTTTATTCCGAGACACAGACACTTCAACAGGCCAAAACTATATTTGCAAACATTTTTAATCTGAAGACCTCAAAATATAGAGATTTTTTTTAATTAATACATCTTTATTTTCCATTATTAGCTGAAATGCAGCAACTCACTGTCCTAACCCTTTGACTTTTATTCAGTAATCATTTTAAATCTTCATTTGTTTAAAGGAGGCAAAATATCTTAAGAACCAAGAATACTCATAAGGAGGATTAAAAATAAATAGCATGGTTGTAACTATGCACTCAGAGCAGTGGTGGGTTTCAACCTGTGTTACCACCAGTTTGCTTCATGCATGTGCTTCGCACAAACGCAGTGTATTAAGGAGCAGCTGAGATGCGGCAATCCGCTTTGTTGTGCATTTCAGCTGGCTAAAAACAACCGAATATAAAGTATGTGTGTTCTGTCTGGCAAGGGTTAAATGAGTTGATGTTATTGTTACTGTTGCCTCTTCCACGTTACGTCACACGCACAGGAGATTCCTCACCTCTGATTGGTTAGGGCAGCCAGGCTCTCCCTATATAAGAGCTGTCAAACACCGGCTGAGGCAATCCGTTTCCCAGTTGTGTATTCTGAAGTAATAAACAGTTCTGTTGATTCATCTAGTCGCTTCATGCTGAGTTTGTTCGGATCTAACACTGGCGACAAGGGTGGGATCTTTCTGAGGCGCCCATCGAGTATATAAACGGTCAGCCACACACACAAGCCGCTGAAGTAAGGATGGCTCCTCCTACTTTCGCCCCATACAATACTGCCACCGAAACTTGGGATGCATATGAGGAGCGGTTTGAATGCTTTTTAGAGGCTAACGATTTACCGACCTCTCTAGCAATAAGAAAAGGGCTCATTTTTTGAATGCTTGTGGCCCTGAGATGTTTGCCACCGCCAGAGCATTAGTCGCTCCACAGCCCATACATACTACACCCTGGGACGTTCTAAGGGGAAAACTGAGGGCTCACTATGCCCCGACCCCTTCACGAATAGCCCGTAGGTTTAACTTGAGGCAAATCCTGCAGGAGGAAGGTGAGCCTGTTAACCGGTACATTGCCCGATTGCGAATGGCCGCCCTGGACTGTGAATTTCGGGATCTAGACGACGCCTTGGTTGAGCAGTTGGTTTGTGGGGTGCGTGACATAGAGTTGCAGAGGCGTTTATTACCGAAGAAAACCTTAGATCTTCAAACTGCCATCGAGGCGGCTCAGGCGGCAGAAATGTCAGACAAATCCTCTGCGGACATTCGGAAGTTCCAAGCCCCTGTTAGCCAAGCTGGGGCTGTCCATTCTGAGGAGGTGGTTTCTGAGGACGAGGCAGGAGAGTTGGAGGTCAGCCGCCTTAAGGCATTCGCTGGAAAGGGGAAGCTGTCAACTGAGAATAAAAACCCTCCATCCTCCTGTTTAAGTTGTGGTGAGAAACGCCCCAGAGCAACTTGCCGTTTCCATTCAGTGACCTGCCGACGTTGCAGCAAACTGGGCCACCTTGCAAAGGTTTGCCGCTCAGGACACCAGAGGCCACCCACTTTTCGACCCAAGGGTATGGTGGTCAACAGCAGTGAAGACTGTTTTGCAATTTTCTGAGGCCGGCGGGTCACGGAAGTGACCACCCACCATGGCTCTGCTGCGCGATTGAGCAAGCTGTTCCTGACTGTGAAGATTGAAGGCGTTCCATGTCGGATGGAAGTCGACACCGGCTCATCTAAATCTATCATTTCCTGGACCACCCTCAAAGAAATGTTGCCTAGTCTGCAGAAGAACCAGATACGCCCCTGCCCAGTTAAACTTTGAGATTATCAGGACAATAGGATTCCAATTATCAGGCAGGGTTGTTTCCTAGTGGAAAAAGATAATTTTACTGGCCGCCTCCCTTTAATTGTGGTAGACGGTTCTCTCCCCAGTTTGTTAAGGAAAGACTGGTTTAGTTCCCTTGGGCTTGCTATTTCAGGTATTCATTCAACAACGTCAGAGAGCGAGTTTGATGTATTAACTTGTGAATTCGGAGATGTTTTCGACAATACCTTGGGTAAATATGTGGGCTCCCCAATTTCACTAAATTTAGATCCCAACGTTGCCCCCATTAGGCTCAAACCCCAGAGAGTTCCTCTAGCCCTCCGTCCAAAAGTTGAGGCGGAGCTGGATAAGCTCAGGGAGTGTTAGAACCCACTGACCATTCCAGGTGGGAAACACCAATTGTCCTTCCTATCAAGCCAGACGGCTCAGTCCGAATCTGCGCTGATTTTAACAGTACCTTAAATAGGGCGTTACAAGCCAACCCCTATCCGGTTCCAGTGGTTCAACACCTGCTCCACTCCCTGGGTTCTGGCTCCATTTTCGCTAAGTTAGATTTAGCTCAAGCTTATCAGCAGCTCCCGGCGGATGATGCCTCAGCCAAGGCTCAAATAATTGTAAGCGTTTAGATGCAAGCGCTTACAATTCGGTATCAGTGTTGCCCCAGGGTTGTTCCAAAACTTAATGGAATGGCTCCTGCATGGACTCCCTGGGGTTGTGCCCTATTTTGATGACGTGCTCATCTCCGCTTCTTCGTGGAGTGAGCTCGTCAGCCGTGTTAGGGCTGTCCTTCGGTTTAGGAAGGCTGGCCTCAAATTGAAAAAAACTATATGTCAAATTGGAGTGCCACAAGTTGAATTTTTAGGTTACTTAATTGATGCCACAGGTATTCACCCCACTCCTTCCAAGGTGGCAGCTATAAAGCAGGCTGCCATTCCCACGTGCAAGGCTGACCTACAAGCCTTTCTGGGGCTCCTCAATTTTTATAGTATATTTCTGCCCCATAAGGCTACTGTTGCTGAACCTCTTCACCGTCTACTAGGGTAAAACACACCTTGATCTTGGGGGGAGGCTGAATCCTGCTCTTTCCGAGCTGTCCAAGAATTACTAACGTCCTCTGCTATCCTTGTACAGTACAGCTCCCAATTGCCATTAGTTCTAACAGCTGACGCATCTCCTTTTGGCATTGGTGCTGTCCTTAGTCATCATTTTCCAAATGGTTTGGAAGAACCTATTGCCTACTATTCACGCACTCTATCTTCTGCGGAACGTAGGTATAGCCAATTGGACAGAGAGGCATTGGCCGCTGTGGCCTCTGTCAAGAAATTCCATGATTATATTTATGGCCGCCATTTCGAATTGGTTACCGACCATAAACCCCTTCTAGGACTCTTAGCGGGGGACCACCAAACACCTTTGATACTTTACCCTAGAATGTCATGTTGGACTGAATTTTTAGCAGCTTATAACTATACCCTGGTCTACAGGCCGGGTAAGCAAATCGCACACGCTGATGCGCTAAGTCGTTGTCCCCTACCCTTGTCCGTCGTGGACCTTGCGCCAGCATCCTCGGTACTCCTTGTGGAGGACCTGCCTCTTCCATTGACCGCAACCGACGTTGCGGCCCACTCAGCTGACGACCCAGTCCTAGCTCAGGTACTTGACTGGGTGGGTAGGGGGTGGCCATTGGGACGTGTACCCAAACAGTTCAAGCTGTTCAGGCTCCAGCAACATGAACTTTCTGTCCACCGGGGTTGTCTTTTGTGGGGGCATAGGGTGGCCATTTCCCCTAGGTTACGTACGTCTATATTAGAGTGTCTACAAGAAGCCCATCCAGGGATTGTTAGGATGAAGGGACTGGGCAGAAGTTATGTGTGGTGGCCTGGAATTGATCAGGATATAACTGAGTGGGTGGGTAAATGCCATACTTGCCATCTCTCAAGGCCAGTGGCACCATCCGCCCCCCCCCCAGGGAGTGGGAATTTCCGAAGACTCCATGGTCGCGGGTCCATTTAGATTTTGCGGGTCCTTTCATGGGTCGCCAATTTCTTATTGTGGTGGATGCCTACTCGCGATGGGTCGAGGTGGAAATAATGCCATCCACTAACTTGAAGGCCGTTATACGTGTATTGAATAAGCTGTTTGCTACACATGGCCTTCCGGATGTCTTGGTGTCCAATAACGGCCCACAACTGACGTCCGCCCCATTCCAGGCATTCTTGGCCGGCCTAGGAATCCGCTATGCCCAGGTCGCCCCTTATTGTCCATTCAGTAATGATTTAGCAGAAAGGGCCGTGAGGTCAGCTAAAGAGGCGCTGGCCAGGCTTGGGCCATGGGGGTGGCAGGAAAGGGTGTCTACCTACCTACTGTCTCAACATACGACATCTTGCCCAAATACTAACCGAAGTCCAGCTGAAATGCTGATGGGCCACCAATTTCGCACTACGCTAGACCGTCTGCACCCCTTGTACGCACCGGAACAGCGCATGACAGGCTGCTTGCCACCCAGGGTGTTTACAGAGGGGGACCTGGTTTTTGCTCGGAACTATGGGGGCGACCCTCGGTGGTTACCAGGACAGATCTTACAAGTAATGGGCTCCTGCTCTTACAGGGTCCTGCTCGTTGACGGCAGTATGTGGCAGCGCCATGTGGACCAGTTACAGAGACGCTCATTAGTCCAGGTTCCGGCAGGGGTGGAGAGACCATCACCAGGTGGGCAACCAACCCCTGTATTTCGTCCAACTCCAAGCCCACATACGACTGAGAGATTACAGCGGAGCCCCGAAGAAATGCAGCAGTCGCCCGACTTACCTGAGACAGATGCCCGGGGGTCCGTTCCAGAACACACTCCACCTGTTGAGCCAGCCACTCCTCCACCAATACCGGAACCGGGCCTGCAAGTGGCCGGTCCAGTATTAAGGCGATCCGAGCGAGAGCGAAGGCGCCCGGCGTACCTAAATGATTACGCTTGTGTGATCCAAGTGGGGAGGGATGTTCTGTTTGACAAGGGTTAAATGAGTTGATGTTATTGTTACTGTTGCCTCTTCCGCGTTACGTCACACGCGCGGGAGATTCCTCCCCTCTGATTGGTTAGGGCAGCCGGGCTCTCCCTATATAAGAGCTGTCAAACACCGGCTGAAGCAATCCGTTTCCCAGTTGTGTATTCTGAAGTAATAAACAGTTCCGTTGATTCATCTAGTCGCCTCATGCTGAGTTTGTTCGGATCTAACAATGTGTTATGTTAAAAAGGATCAAGCCAAACAACTCCATATAAATAGAATCAAAATATATGTTTTATTTTGTTTCTAAACTAATAAGTCTATCCTTTGATATTCTTTTTAGGTACATTTGTTGGAACACAAACGAAAGTGGAGCACAAAGAGAAGGTGAGTACCTTTTATATCAGGTGGGAGAGGAAAGTGGAATATTGCATTATGGGACATGTAGTTTAAATAGAACATGTTATATTGGTGATGTTTATTCCAGATTAAAACACTCTGGTATTTCATTTCAACAGTATGTATAATGAAGGGGCGGGCAGGAGGGCCAAACTAACCGTCAGAGAGAACAAGTTCACTCTCACCTCACCATCTCTACTACCACTGACTCAGAGGTCTAACATTTTTTTTATACCTCTATTATGGACTCATTCTGATTCCCCCAAAATTCCATAGCCAAACTGCCATTTATTTTCCCTGATTACTTTTTTTTTTTGAGGGGGGGAAGAGTGAACTGACTTTTTGGGATACTAGTATTTTACTTATAAAGAGTACTCTTGTCCATTCTGCTGCATTAAGATACATCATAACTAGCAGATATGGGACGTTCGATCTCAACATAGTTGGAGAATAGCTAGTCAAGGAAGGCTAGCATAGGGCTTTAAAAGGCTCATGGTTATTTTTTCACTATTTGAGAATAAAAGAAGAGTCTATTCCTTAGCTAATATTTACCTAGATATACATAATTCTTTCACCTAATCCTTTTTAATAAAATAAAGAAGATTACCAAATTAGGGCACATCCAGTCAGTTGGTTCAGTGCTCTCATCCTCCTATTTGTGAAGCACCAAGCACCATCTGTGAAGACATACCATTATAAGGGTAGTCCTCAACTTATGACCACAAATGGGAGCAGAATTTCCATTGCTAAGCAAGGCAGTTGTTAAGTGAATTATGCCCACTTTTACAACCTTTTTTGCCATGATTGTTAAGCAAATTACTGCAATTCTTAAGTCAAACCTGATTTCCCCCATTGACTTTGCTCATCAGAAAGTGGCTGGGAAGATCACAAACGGCAATCATGTGCCCCTGGGATGCTGCAGCCATCATAAATACATGTCAATTTCCAAGCATCTGAATGTTAAACAGATAACTGTGAAATGCTACAATTGTAAGTGTGAGGAGTCATGAGTCACTTTTTTCAGCGCCATTATAACTTGAATAGTCACTAAACAAATGGTTATCTGTCAAGATCCCTGTACTTTGCTATCTCCCTATAGCCAAATAAATTTAATAAATAAATAGTTTACTAAGAAATAAATGGGGTTTATAATCTCAATCTATTTCCATATCCATACCATGTTTCCCCAAATATAAGACCCTTTCTTATATTTTTTTGAACCCTGAAATAAGCTCTTGGCCTTATTGCCATGCGCTCAAAAGCATGATCAGATATTTTATTTATTTTTATCTCTGCTCTCATTATTTTAGATAATATTTCGGTGTTACAAATATATAATCTATTCTTGTAAAATTTTTATGTCTACCAGAAAAATATATTTAACTCTTTTGATTACCATGTAATTCTCTCCAAACATCTTTCAGTCTATTTCTATGAATAAATTTTCTTAAATCTGTATTATTATACTTTATTTCCGCTTTTGATGGGTTGGATTTATCAATTTTGCTATCCATAACCATATTATAATCACCTGCCATTATCACATACCCTTTTTTGACTTCTTCTATTTCTTTTTTTTTTTATTGAAAAAGTTTTCAAATACAAATTTCCCCCCCTTTCCCCCCCACCTCCTCCCTAACCCCCCCTCACCATCCATCCCCCCCTGTGACTTCTTCACATAAAAAAACTAATTCATAACTAGTTACATAATATTTTACCAATCCCTTGCTCCTTCCTCTAAACACTGACCCTTACTTACGAAAAATATTATTAATATTATTATTTCCCCCATTTACCATACATTTCAAAAAAGGAAAAAAAAGAGAGAAAAAAAACATTCTACTATAGCATTGTATAATAACATCTAATTTAGCATAATATTATTATAACTCCCATTTTAACAATAATCTGCCCTTTTCCTCCTCCCAGCTTGTATCTATATATTATTACAACATTTCATAACAACCTTTCGCTTTAGAACTGTATGATAGATCCTACTTTAACATTTAATCTTTTGTATATATTAATATAACATTTCAAAGCAGCCTTCGCTCTACATCCTAATTCAACATCTATTCAACTCTATCCATTTCCTCCACTCCCCCAAATATGTCACTTAAACATCCCTTTACTTAAGCTAATCAATCATTAAACTAACCTATTCCCACCCAGTTTCCTACCAAATTACCCTGCACTACAATTCTATATATCTTTAATCCACTGCCCACTCTGCTAAAATATATATATATATATATATATATATATATATATATATATATATATATATATGTATACATTCCATTATATATATATATATATATAAAAAAAGACAATAACTTCAGATTTATAATCCATATAATATCTTCTGTATTGTCTTTCCACTGGATTGTTAAATCCATCATCCATAATAGGGTAACATAGCATCCTGGTGCAACAGTTTGTTCAAAATCTTCAATCACCATCTGCCCCCATCAGCAATGAATATCCTCGTATATATATAAAAGTAAAAACAACCACCCGAGTGACATTATAATTATATTCCATATAGTTGTAATTGTGGCTTTCATCAGGATTATTAATTCCCATCATCCTAGTGGGTAACAACCAGATCTTCTGCAAGCCCCAGCGTAACTCTTTTGCCTTGTGGCTCAGGATAGTTATAATATAGTTATCAATACCTGAAAGGAATCCGAAATAGATAATTCAAGTCTAGCAATGTAAGGCTCTTTTCACATCCCAAAATTACGGCATTGCAGAGATCTGTCACTGTCCTCAGGATAATATTAACCAATGCTTCGCCTCCACTATATTTTCATATATTCATTCATTTTTTAAAATCACTGGCTTCACTGTTGCTTGGTTTAGAAATTACTATTTTTGTGAGACCTGTTTCTTTTATGCTTTTTTTTGTGTGGGTTTAATTTCCATCCTGATTTCCTTTCTACAAGTTGTATATCAATTGATCGGTTTTCATTCTGCTTTGTAAGTTGATCTTGTTGGTTTTGTTTTTGTATCTCATATTTCTTTGTCACCACTTGTATATCAGCTGATTGGTTTCCATACTTGTCTTTGGCTTGATAATTCATCACGTTAAAGTCAGATACCACTTCTCTCATATTTGTAGACAGTCCAGCTGGGGTATCCAAAGGATCCGGAGACAATTTATCTACCCCAACCTCTGTAATTTGATGTTTTCCCTTTGTTTCCAACTCCTTCTGCTTATCCTGTATTGTGCCTAAAGATGTTGAATTCATTTTCAAAATTTTTTGATAAAATTCTTCCGCTTTTTCAACAGTATTTAGTTGATATCTTTCTCCTTGATGTCTCAATATTATACCAACTGGGACATCCCACCTAAATAAAATATTTCTTTTTTTTAACTCAGTCACCAGAAAACCAAATTTCTTCCTTTCCGTTAACATCTTAGGTGGGAGCTCTTTAAAAATCCAAATCTTTCTTCCGTACAATTGCAAAGTAGAATTAAAGGAATTTTGCACAATATTATTCCTAATTTCTTTATCTGTAAAATAGATCACCACATCTCTGGGCAATTGCCTTTGCTTTGCAAACCAGGAGTTTATTCTATAAACTCTATCAATCCTACAAAACACTTCATCAGGTTGAACCTTTAAGATCCCAGCCAGAATTTCAGAAGATATTTTCCTTAAATCATCTCTGTTATTTTCCTGCAAACCTCTCAGTCTAATCGCATATTCAGTAAAATTATGTTGCATCATTAAAACTTCTCTTTCAATCCTCTGTTGCACATTTTCTACATTACCAGTCTTTTGATCAGCCTCCATTTTAGGTTTTTCTTCTGGACTATTATCTTGAATATTTGTCAAATCCTTTTCAATTTTTTGAATTCTATTGTCTAAATTATCCTCAATTTCTTCCATTTTAGACTCTAATGACTTGGTATTTGCATCCAACTGAATCACAAATTCTGATAAACCATTAGCCGTTTTTAAAATCTTTCTCTCCAAAAAGTCAAACTTAGATTTCACCAGTTCTTTAATTTCCTGCTTAAATTTTTCAAGATGCTGATTCACAATCTCATCCCTTCTCACAATCTCCTCTAAAAGAAATTCTATTATGTTAAAATCAGGTTTCTGAGACTGGAGAGTTAGAACTTGTTCATGTAATTTGTTAATGGGGGAATCCCCCCCCCACTAACTGTTTGTCTGACTTTATAAGTCTCAATGCCATATTTCCGCTCAGACAAGCTTTATTAGAAAAGAAAAAAAAAGCTTCTTTCCAACCAAGATCAATATCAGATCTCCAGGAGAAGAGAAAAAGAAGAGAAGAGTGAAGTTGTGTCTTCAATTGTAGCCAAAGATATTTATTCCGCTACTTTGTAATAATGGGAAATGGAAGGACTTTCCCTTTCAGCCTCTCTTCAAGCCGCGGCAGTCGCCATTTTAAAAATCTTTTTTCCTTTTTCCTTTTCTTCTTAAATAGCTTAAATAACTTTTAAAAAATAAGTAAAATACTTGCGCTTCAGGGTCGCAGGTCCAGCTCACATTCTTCTTTAATTAATTTATTAAATTTGCAGGCTTGCTTTTGCCACCTGGCTCTGCATGTAGCAGAGGTCTCCCAAAGCCCGGAGCATCGCCTGGGGATACGGGGAGTCTCTTCCGCTCCGTCCCAAAAGTAAAAAAAAAAACTTTTGGGATTATGCAGAGAGCTCTACCCACCCCAGCCGGCTCTATCTCCGTTTCCTCATGGAAACGGGGTTTGTTCGAGCCGCCATTCAGTTGTAAAGGCGGCTCTTACAGGCGATGGGGTTGACGATCCCGAAGGAACGTCTGGCGGCGGCAGACAGCAAACCGGAAGTCGACTTCTTCTATTTCTTTATATACCCTATTATAAAACTCTCTTTGGTTTATATTAGGTGCATACAAGTTTGCTAAGGTAACTTCTTGTCCATAAATCAAGCCTTGAATTATAAGAAATCTTCCCTTACTGTCCCTTCTTATGGCTTTTATCATAAATTCACATCTTTTAGCTACAACGATTGCTACTCCTTTTGCTTTTGATGTAGCAAATGCCTTTTCATATACATCAACCCAGTATAACCTAAATTCATTCACCCCTTCTTTCTTTTGAAGTGTTTCTTGTAAAAATACAGTACCTATTTTCTTTTTGTTAATTGATTTTTCAATTCTTGCTCATTTGTGTTTTCCCCCCAAGCTGAAGAGTTTGTAGAAAAAATGCTTTTAAAAGCCTCTGACGATCCCAGCTGAGCTACGCGATCATCAGACTTTTTTTTTTTTACTTTTAAAAGCATTTTTTCAGTTGAAGAGGTTGTTGAAAAAATGCTTTTAAAAATTAAAAAAAGCCTCTGATGATTGCGCAGCTCAGCTGGGCATGGGGGAGGGGGGAATTTTTGCTACTGGTTCTCCGAACCACCTGCAGCCATCGCTACTTGATCGGGTGATCTGGTCCAAATCGGGAGCATTTCACCCCTGCTTTGGTGTGGGTAAGCGACTGGTTACATCTCAAAAATAGAATATTATTGACATTAGAAGGATATGATCTTCAAATAGGGTGGCACGCTATCCTCTGGGAGAAGTATAAAATCCACCAGTACTTCCAAAGGCATTACATCAGGAGGGCACTTTAGATATTTGGATCAGGACTAAAAAAAAATAGCTATATAGAAGTCCCCAATTGGATATCGATAGTAGAAATGCTCACGCATCTGAATCTCATCAAAGTAGGAGGTGTTGTTACATATATAGAACTACTAAATGAGAAAGGAGAACTGAAATCAAGGAATTATTTAAAGGAAGAGGGAATTGAATTAGAATGGTGGGCATATCTACAAATACAATCCAAATTTATGAAGGATAAAAAGGAATGGGGTATAAAAATAGAATAAACAGAATTTGATAAAATTTTACTAAGTAAGGAGAGTAAGGCCATAAAGAAATTATACCATTATCTATTAGAACAAGACATGCTTGAAGAACAAGTAAAGGAGACTATGATATCCTAGAGTAAATGTTTTGGTCATAGTATTGATTTGGATAATTGGATGAATCTATTGGGAAAAAATATTAAAATTACATTGGCAACCTCATATAAAGAAAATCTGTATAAAATGTTTTACAGGTGGCACTTCCCACCCACAAGATTGACAAAAATTAGTAAAAAATATTCTTCAAGATGTTGGAAGTGTGAGGTGGTCCTAGGGTTCTATTACCATATGTGGTGGGAGTGCTTGAAAGCAAAAAGTTTTTGGTATCAAATAAAAAGCTGGCTAGAAGAAATTTTAACAATTAAAATAAAAGGCAAACCAGGATTTTTCTTATTGGAAATGAGATGGCAAATATAATAAAAATGTAACCTACCTAATATTACATACAGCTGCAAGAATAGCATTTGCTCAGAAATGGAAGAATAAAGAAACACCTTCAGAAGAAGTGTTATGTAAAATCTTCAATTGTGCAGAAATGGACAGACTCACTTTGGAACACAAAAATAAAAGTGAATCAATATATTATGAAATCTGGACTAAATTTTATGAATGGTTAGACAAGAGGAAGAATGCTAAGAAGAAAGTGTAGTGAATGTCTAGAAATATATATGTCAATATATACTGAACTTGTGTGTGTGATATAGGTTTATTAGATATGGATATAGTTATTTAGGAGGAATTATGTAGTATGCTTGACATATAATGAAGTAAGATATATGTAAATTTGTATATAGATTAAGGAATATATTATTTATTAATTTGAATTAGACAGAAATGTTAGAAACCGGAGATGTCAAACCATGTCCATTGTTTTTAAATTTGAATTATTAATAAAAAACTTAAAAAAAATATTTCGAATAGAAGAGTATGTAAGAATATGTCAATTAGAGTTAAGGAAAATGGATATAAAGTGATATGGAGGTGGTACTTAACACCAAGTAAACTAAATCAAATAGATGGTAAATATATAAATATTTGTTGGAGATGCAAGAAAGAGATCGGAACATATAAACACATGTGGTAGAATTGTGACAGTGCACAAAAAATATGGGACACGGTGTTTAGAGAAATTAGAGCACTTTTGAATGTAAATTTCATATGTCATCAAGAATTGCATTATTGTTGCTGGTGGAACAGCGGGATATAAAAGAAACAAAAAAAGAAATGATTGTAAATTTGATAATGGCAGCTAGAATAGTGATGGCTAAATATTGGGGACGAAATTGGAATATTCAAAGAAATGAATGGTATGATGAAATTTGGAGTAAGGCAACAAATTATAAATTAACAATAGAAATTAAATTTTAAAAAGGGATGATTAAAGCAAACAATTATAATGAAATATGGGGGGATTTTATAAAATCAGTGTTGGTGGAAGACAAAGGGAATAAACCTACTCAAGAATATATGTTGTTTTGGAGGGGATAAGGGCACAATAAGAATATATCGTATATCTTTTAACTGTTATAGAAGAAGAAATATAAGGGGAGAGGGGAATGGTCTCTGGGGGTGGGGGTGCATTGTATTATTTGTAATTTTTTTTCTTTTTCTTTTCTTTTTCTTGTATTTAGATGTATATATGTATGTTTGCATTGTTTGCATTACTTGTATGTAAAATAAATAAAATTTATTATAAAAAAAAAGAAATAAATGGAGTTTTTAAAAAAGGAATTTTTTGCCTGGGAAAACATCTATCAATTGCCCTCCCTAATGAGGGGTGGTTCTAGGAAAATAGTAAGTTAGATCACTAAAGTGGTGGGTCTACTCATCTTCTAGAACCTGATCCATGGAGAGTGGAACATACAGTAGTCACTTTCCATTCTTTTTTTTAATTAGGAAGTACATAACCAACATGTAGATTGCTGGCAACACTTGACTCACATGAAGATGAAGGGATGAAGGTACAATTATAAAATGATTTAACAATAAATAAAGGTATTGCTTATTGATTGATTGATTAAATGCCATCAAATCAGTGCTTTTAAAGTCATATTTTGCTTTCATAGAGTGTCACTCTAGGAGAAATAAGTATTGGCATAGTGTAAAACAATACTAACACAAGTATTAAGAGGCAAATAGCCATAAAAGCATAGTATTAAAAAGGGGAAACAACAAAAGCATATACATACACATAATTTGACTAGAACAGAAAAAAAAGAGAGAAGTTTATTTTTAAAAAGAGAATAGAGTAATGTTAAATGACTCTGACCAGCAAAAAATGAAAGAAAAGAAAGGAAGTGTTTGTGGGAATTTTATTTTTATGATGCTTGTTGAAAAAAAAACCACAAGGAAATAGTTTAAATAATTGGAAGAATAGCTTCAGTATTACCTCTAAATGAGGATGTGTAAAAAGCAATGTTTCAAGATTGGGAAGTTCTGGAGAACTCCAGGAGGTTCTGGTTTTTCTTACAGTTGAAACACTTTGCTAGTTTTCAAAAAGTTAACATTCCAAACTCATTTTGAACTCAACGTAGCTAAATGGCATTCCAAGTCCAATCTAGACCAGTGGTGGGTTGCTCCGGGTTCTGTCTGGTTCTTGTGAATCGGTAATAAAAGTGGTGGGAGGCTTCGTCCACCTGCCCTGAAGTCATAATAGGCTATCTACGCATGTTTAGCATGCTCTAATCCTTTCAGTATTTTTCAATCAGATGATGAAGGACTAAGCACTGATCTATGGTGCCTCTCTCCTCTCTAAACCTGGCTTGCTCAACGATCAAATTCTCAAGATACAACAACTCCTTTAATTTAACTTGAAGGTGTTTGGTGTAGAGTTTGCTGGTTGTATTTAGCAAACTTATTGGTGTGTAATTGACAGTCATCTCTTTTTCCCTTTTTAAAAATTGGGACAATTGCCAAGCCCCAATCTTCTGGGATTTGACCAATGGAGTCGATATAAGTTACAGCACCATCAAAACTGGTATCCACCACTCTGAATTGTTCTTTAATAATTCAGCAGAAATGAAGTCAGCTCCTAGGGCCGTGATGGCAAACTTATGGCACGGATGCCACAGGTGGCACATGGAGCCATATCTGTGGGCACGCGAGCTTTGCCCTACCTCAGTCCAGCACACATGTGCACGCTGGCCAGCTGATTTTCGGGCCTTCCGGGCCCACTGGAAATCGGGAAACGGGCTGTTTCTGGGCCTCCGGAGGGCCTCCGGGGTGAGGGGAAGGCTGTTTTCGCCTTCCCCAGGCTCCTAAAAAGGCTCTGGAGCCTGGAGAGGGCAAAAAATGGGCCTACCGGGGCAAACGTGCCATTGAGTGCCAAAAGCGGGGGGAGAGCGGGGGGGTCATGTGTGCATGTGTGGGGGGACAGGGCGCATTTTATTATGGGTGTGGGCACGTGCACACGAAATCCCCCCCACTACCCCCGCTTTTGGCACGCGATGGCAAAAAGATTAGCCATCACTGTCCTAGGGCCTTCCCAGTTCTAAGTTGGCCAATGAGTGATTTAATTTCGGACTCTGAAACTGGGGGCCATTCAGGTAAATCCTTCACTGTACACCTTATACTCTCACTAGAGGAGTCTTCATACATTCTCTGAAAGTGACGTTCCCATGTTGTAGGAAGTATATGGGTGTCTGGTCCAGCTATATTAAAGTAGGAAACGCGGATCCAGCTAAATGATCACTGAAGGCCCCTTTGTTCATAGTATTGTAGAAGAGAAATTGTGCTTGCAAATGTATCCAGTTGAAATAAAAGGCAGACACGTTCCTTCTTTGATGTAGAACCAGTGAGGAGAGGCCCCTCAGTTGCCCCTCAGTTGTCACAGATAAAGACATTTTTGTGAAATACTGTTGAAGGTTAGAGAGGTCAAGTATGACCACA
Organism: Arizona elegans; assembly: GCA_022577455.1. Lineage (NCBI taxonomy): Eukaryota > Metazoa > Chordata > Lepidosauria > Squamata > Colubridae > Arizona > Arizona elegans. The sequence continues at coordinate 60,719,995 of JAKOOJ010000004.1, forward strand.
TGTAATATTAACAAGAGATAATTTGAATCTATGCTTCAGTAATTGGCTAAAAGAATTATGACTGTTGGCAAAGAATAAAATGGAAGTGTCAATTAAAAATGATAAATGTATATGATCACATAAACTGCTGAGTTAACAGAATCCTTTGTCTAGAAGGGTATAAAAACCATTGTACCTAATTTCTGTCTTTTGTTCAACGCTTCATGTACAGAGCTTTGAACCTATTGCGCAATATAAAAATTGTTTCTGATTAACCCCAAAGTTGTGTTGGTTTTATTAAATCCACAACAATATGCTTGGCCCATTGTTTTTATTGTTTGATCACTTGTTTTTTGATATATTATATATACAAATGTATACATCATTTGTTTCTGTTTCTGATAAAAGGATTTGATGTTCCCATAATAAATGCTTTTTGCTTTGCCTGAATTACTTAGTGATTTCTATTTTCCCGCTGACAAAGATGCCTCTTTGCAAAACTAAAGTGTCTCTTTCTCTCATATTTGGGGATCAAATTCTTGGTAGCTCGAACCAAACGTCAAGTTCAGGATGCCTGAGTCTGTAGGCAACACTTGGGAAAAGATTGGAATGGGATAAATACTGAAATTAAGCAAACATTAACATTACCACAAAACTCCAGTGAAATTCCCAAACCTTGGTGAACCAATGCATTTATTAAGCCAAGTCTCAATCATAAAAATATATATTAGTATATTAGTCTTCAAGAAGTTTGATTTTTGCAGTGACACACACACAAAAACTACTAGCTTTTCAGTAAAGTGCTTATGATTTGCAGTTAAAGGGTTAAAAAAAAGTTGCCCGGAAGAGCAACGGAAGTTATTTTGCCTCTGTGAATCATGGGAATCGTAGGAAAATATGGAGATACTAGCGATATTATGGCTGCCTTGAGTTTGAGGTAATGTGCGTTTGTCTTTCGTTGGAATCATGCCACCCACTTTCCTCCATCCACCACCTCGCGCAAGCGCCCCGATAAAGCTAATTTCTTTTCCAGAAGATGACTGGTGGAAGCTGATCTATCTACTTTGTTTTTGGGTATCAATTCCTTATTGCAACAACTTTTTAATATTTCCACTTGTTGCTTTTTTTTCCTGGATCCGCTGCAGTGTCCTAGTTGTGATGATTGTTGAGCGGCGACACTTAATAGGACTAAAATGGCAGGAAAAAGAGACTCATTTTACTTTTTAGCATAATTTAGTTCACACAGACCTTAGTTTCTTTTTCGCCTTGTTTCAAGCAAGACGGCCTGGTCATTTTAGTTCGTCACTTTGCAGTTATCGTTCTGTCTGGAGTGTTTTCTTTCTGATTTCGGAAAGAAGCGTCGGAGGTTAGGCTCTGGATAACAAGACCGACCACTCACCCACCACAAACAGCAGATAAATACTTTGAGTTTGAGCACAATGTGCAGAAAACAAAGATCCAAGAAGAATGAAGGAGGAGGCAGGGCCTTTGCATTTCTAGGGAAGCAACTAATTAATGCGAGCAGGATTCTTCTCTCATTTGCTTCCGTTTAAGTCAAACTATTGGCTGCAGTTCTTTTGGTTGAGAAAATATTTGCTGGAGTGTACCTGGTGTTTAACTTGTGATAAAACATGTTGGGGCACAACCGGGCTGTTGAATAAACAGTGGGCTGGATTACAAACCCAATTCATTCCACAATATGATCTTAGAATTGACAATGAAGATACTCAAACACACTGTATTTTCTGCCTTTCTGATCTACTGTCAACTGTAAAGGAACTAGCAGTCAAGAAATATGCCATATACTGACACTTCATAGGGTTGCAATGAAAGCATTGAAAATGATACTTAGATGTTTTATTTATGGTGTATCTCTATGCCTAACTTTGTCATGGCCCGCAAACTGAATCGATGGCATTAATTTTAGTGATGGGGTTTTTTTTTGTTTCTTCCTCCCAAAGGGTGCTAATGGATACATATCTACTTGTAGTTTTAAACTCATTTCAAACTTTAAAAGAAAATTAAAAAGACCTCTTATGTCACCATATTTTGAAATAAGTTTTTAGGACCTTTCAAAAGCCTAACAGTTAAACATTTTAAAAATGCAGACGCCTAAGATGAAAACCTTGATGATTTTTGTCTTAACCTTGAGAAATTTATAATTTGAGGAAGGGAAAAAACAACATTAAACATGACTTTTAAAAATTATAATGTTAGCAATTGTAACTCTAAATATTGTTTTCTTCTAGACTTAAAGATTCTGAAGAGGTGACTATTTACCACTAACCTAACTGACAACATGAACTTTCACCTAGCTACGTGAGAAATTGAAAAGAACAATATCCACATTTTAGTTTCAGCAATGGCAAGAAGTAGTGGTGAAACTCAGCTACAGAGGATTATCCGGGATATGCAGGGTAAATGTCACTTTTTTTTTTAAATTTGATTTATATGCCGCCCTTCTCCAGAGACTCAGGGCAGCTTACAATGTGTTAAGCAATAGCCTTCATCCTTTTGTATATTTATACAAAGTCAGCTTATTGCCCCCACAAACTGGGTCCTCATTTTACCTACCTTAGAAAGGATGGAAGGCTGAGTCAACCTTGAGCCTGGTGAGATTCGAACTTACAGTAATTGCAGACAGCTGGTGTTAATCACAACGCTTTTAGTCTGCTGAGCCACCAGGCCCATGACTTGTTTATTTATCTATTTATTTATTCCACGACGAATGTCACATCCTTTTATAGGAAAACAGGAATATTCCCATGATACAAAGAATAAGACTATGTAGGCTCCTGAATGTTACAAGTATCCCATGGAATCTTCTTTAAATTCTACACTTGACTTGTACTTAAAGTAACTTGTACTAGTACATAAATGCTCACCAGGCACCTCAGAAATTAATTTTATAGTCAAGTAGGAAGAACATTTGCACAACTTGTGTTCAGTTTTAAGTAGTCTTTGCAAGTTGGCCATAATATGTAGCTGGTTTTATTTAGTTGTTTTATTTTATTTATTTATTAATTTTATTAATTTTATTTTATTTATTAAATTTTTATACCGCCCTTCTCCCGAAGGACTCATGGCGGTGAACAGCCAAGGTTAAAATACATACAGTATGGAAATTAAAATAATTTAAAAAATAATTAAATCAATTTGGCTTCCCAATTTTAAAACCCCTTACCCATAAAATTAATCAATTAAAATCTTAAACCAGCCCGGCTCGCTGAAACAAGAAAGTCTTCAGAATTCGGCGGAAAGTATGGAGGTCCGGGATCAGTCATATCCCTGGGGGTAGTTCGTTCCAGAGGGCAGGTGCCCCCACAGAGAAGGCTTTCCCCCTGGGGGTCACCAGTCGACATTGCTTGACCGACGGCACCCTGAGGAGACCCTCTCTGTGGGAGTGTATTGGCCGGTGGGAGGTTATTGGTGGCAGAAGGTGGTCTCGTAGATATGCAGACCCTAAGCCATGGAGCATTGTAAAGGTGAGAACCAAAACCTTGAAGCGCACCCGGAAGCCAGTGCAGCTCGTGCAGGAGAGGTGTTACATGGGAGGGCCATGTCGCTCCTGTGATCCCCGTGCGGCTGCATTCTGGACCAGTTGGAGCCTCCGGTGCTCCTCAAGGGGAGCCCCATGTAGAGAGCATTACAGTAGTCCAGGCGGGAAGTAACGAGGGCATGAGTGACTGTGCATAAGGAGTCCCGATCCAGAAAGGGGCGCAACTGGCATATCAGGTGAACCTGATAAAAAGCCCCCCTGGCCATGGCCGTCATATGCTCTTCTAAAGACAGCCGTGCATCCAGGAGGACGTCCAAGTTACGGGCCCTCTCCATGGGGGCCAATGACTCGCCCCCAATAGCCAGTGATGGCACCAGCTGGCTATATCGGGACGCTGGCAACCACAGCTACTCGGTCTTGGAGGGGTTGAGTCGGAGCCTGTTCCTCCCCATCCAGACCCGCATGGCCTCTAAGCACCGGGACATCACATCAAGGGCATCATTGGGGTGGTCTGGGGTGGAGATGTACAGCTGAGTGTTGTCAGCATACAGATGGCACTGCGCCCCAAAACCATGGATGATCTCACCCAGCGGCTTCACATAAATGTTGAACAGGAGAGGTGAGAGGATCGACCCTTGCGGCACCCCACACACAAGGTGCCTTACCTAACCCTAACCCTAACCCTAACCCTGTCAACACAGACTGCAACCAGTCAGAGAGATAGGAGAACCACCGTAACACGGTGCCTCCTGCTCCTAACCCCTCCAGCCGGCGCAGCATGATACCATGGTCGATGGTATCAAAAGCCACTGAGAGATCTAATAGGACCAGGACAGAGGAACACCCCCTATCCCAAGTCCTCCAAAGATCATCGACCAATGCGACCAATGCCGTTTCCGTGCTGTACCCAGGCCTGAAGCCGGACTGGAATGGATCTAGATAGACAGTTTCATCCAGGTACTGTGGGATCTGTCGCGCAACCACACTCTCAACAACCTTTGCCACAAAGCGAAGGTTGGAGACTGGACAGTAGTATGCCAAAACAGCCGGATCCAGGGATGGCTTCTTGAGGAGAGGCCTCATCACTGTCTCTTTCAAGGCGGCCGGCAGGACAACCTCACTCAAAGAAGCATTGATAATCCCCTGGAGCCAGCCTCGTGTAACCTCCCGGGAAGCCAGCACCAATCAGGAGGGACACAGGTCCAATAAACGTGGTCGCGTTCAGCCGTCCCAAGATCCTGTCCACGTCCTCGGAAGTCACAGGGTCAAACTCATCTCAGATAACATTCTCAAGACCCACCTCAGACATCCCGCCTGAACCCACCCAGTCAGAGTCCAAGCCTTCCCGAATTTGAGCAATTTTATTGTGCAGATAACGCACAAAATCCTCAGCTCGCCCTTGCAAGGGGTCTTCCCGCACTCCCAGGTGGAGAAGGGAGCGGTCACCCTAAACAGAGCAGCTGGGCGGTTATCTGCCGACGTGATAAGAGCGGAAAAGTAGTTACACTTCGCCGCTTTTATTGCCACTAAGTAGGTCTTGATATAACACCTCACTAATGTTCGGTCAAATTCGGAACAACTAGCCCTCCAACTACTCTCTAGGTGTCTTTTCCGGCGCTTCATCTCCCTCAGCTCCTCGGATAACCAAGGAGCTTGGCAGGTTCGGCGCCGGGTCAGAGGCTGCAAAGGCACGACCTGATCTAAAGCACTAGCGGCCGCCCTATCCCAGGCAGCCACAAGGTCTTCTGTCGAGTCGTGAGCCAGAGTCTCAGGAAATGGCCCAAGCTCCATTTGGAACCTATCAGGATCCATCAGGCGCCTGTTGTGGAACCACCTGATCGGTTCCGCCTCCCTGCGGTGGGGTGTAGCGGTCAGAAAGTCAAGCCTAAGGAGAGAATGGTCTGACCATGACAAGAGTTCGATGGCTATATCCCCTGTATCTAGACCATTCAACCACTGACCAGAGACAAAAACCAAGTCCAGAGTGTGTCCTCCTGTGTGAGTAGGACCATGAATTAACTGGGTCAGGTCCATGGCTGTCATGGAAGCCATGAACTCCCGAGCCACCTCAGACGTTTCACCGATGGACGGCAGGTTGAAATCTCCCATGATCATAAGCCTGGGGGTATCAACTGCCACCCTGGCTATAACATTGAGGAGCTTGGGCAGGGCCGCTGCCACGCAGCAGGGAGCCAGGTATGCAATCAGCAAGCCCACCTGCATCCCATGGCCCCACTTCACAAGGAGAGACTCACATCCGGCTATCTGAGGTACAGTGGCGTCCCTAGGATCGAGACCTTCCTTTACAATACCCCCCCCCCACACTGGGCCCTTGGCTGATGGAATGTGCAGAAACCTGGTGGGCACATCTCTACGAGGGGGACCCCTCTCTTGGTCCAACCAGGTCTCTGTAATACCCGCCCATTTTGAGAACTACAGTAGAAACCATTTGATTGTTGGAATATTCCAGTCTTGTTTCAGACTTTATTTAATGTTTAAATTATAATTTTCATTCTCCTTGATCAAAGATCCTTGAAAATGTACTACTACAACCCCAAGAATGACAGACAGATCTATTTTTATTAGCATTGACTGGAGGTTTGGATTGCAGCCATTTTAGCAGATTTTTTTTCTCTCTCAGTTACACAATCACACAAACAAGTTCCCCACATTTTGTGCATATATTGTATCTAACCTGAAGCCTTGTTGTTTTCTTTTGTTATTCCTCAACTTGTAGGGAACAGTGTATTTTCTGTAAAAAATTATATTCCCAAATAAAAGGAGGTAAAATATCATTATACAATTTGCATAATTTATGCTACTTCTCTAAAGTAGTTATGTATAGTATTGGCATCATACCCTCAACAAATGATAATTGTCTGTCTGTCTTTCCGTCCATCTGTCCATCCACCCACCCACCTACCTACCTACAAACATTCACACACATATATACATATGTTCTTTGTAACATGTCAAAAATATAACAATACCCATTTACTGTTATAGCTTAATTTGTAGCTTCTGTGCCAATACTATTTTGTTATGAAATTGTTATGAAGATTATAATTGGCTTATAATCTTAGCCTTTTAGTGCTATGCATTAGTTGTATCAGTCTGTCTATACCAGACAGAAAGAGAAAATGAATTATTTTTAATTTCCCTTTTATTGTTCTATTATTTTACTTCTGTTTAGAATGTCTTTCATTTTCTTTCTTTTTATTAATGTAAGCTTCCTGAAGTAACTATGTGATGAGATAGGCAGCAAATAAATTTAACAATTAAATAAAGTAGGCCTGATACTATATTAATTTTTAATAAATTGTAATAGAATAACATTTGTGTTTTTTTCAGTGTGATATTTTGTTTTATACTAGCTTATGACATTGCCAACTGATCAAGATTTCTCTGAGGAAAAAAGACAATTGTACAGTCATTCCTTGTTCTTAATTAACTACAAATGATTGCATTGTGTTTTTTCCAAAAGATGCTGTGACAGAATTGAACAAAGAGTTTTTAGAAGCAGGAGAACCAATCACAGATGACTCTCTCATTTTGCACAAGTTTTCTTATAAGCTTGAGTACCTCTTGCAGGTAAGGACTCAGAGGAAACTAATATATTATACAGAATTAATATCAAGTATTGTGAATTTTAAATACCATTTATAGAAAAGCAGAATCAAAAACTGAATAAAAATAAATACAATTTGTTTTGTATTTAAACAAAGAAAATCTCAGAAATTCAACTGTAAGCAGGAAATGGAAGTTATAAAATAAAAATACCGTATTTTTCGGAGTATAAGACACACTCCCCCATTCCAAAAGAGGGTGGAAATGTTCATGTATCTTATACACCGAATACAGCCACTTTTGGCCTCCCTAAACTCTGTCCTGCTTGTCCCATTTTTGCAAAAAATGGGCCCGTTTTTCGCAAAAACAGGGTGAACAGAGGCTTGGGAGGCCTGCAGAGTGCTCCTAGGGGCTGGGGAGGGCAAAAACGCCCCCGTTTTTGCCAGCCCCCAGAAACACTCTGCAGGCCTCCCAAACCCTCTATGTGCCCCAGTTTTTGCAAAAATGGGCCCATTTTCCACCCATTTTTGTGAAAAACGGGGTGTGCAGAGGGTTTGGGAGGCCTGCAGAGTGCTCCTGGGGCCGGGGAGGGAAAAAACGTTTTTTTTTTTACTTACCTCTTCGTAATCTTGGTGCATTTTATACACTGGTGCATCTTATAGTCTGAAAAATACGGTAAATGCAGGGTCTATTCTCATGGCTATCATTGACTTTTGTAACATAATTAACTCCTCATACTAAAGTTCAACAGAATGAGGCTGATGGCTATCTGAGTGGTTTATTTACAGATCACAAATTGCAAATTAGATCACAAATTGCAAATTAGAATCAATGTTTTGTACACCACTGCTTTAAAAGTACCTTTTCCCCTTTTTCTGTTTCAAAGTTTAACCAGAAGGAAAAATCCACTTTACTAGGAAATCCGAAGGACTACTGGGATTATTTTTGTGACTGTCTGGGTAAGGTTAAAGGTGCAAATGATGGGATTCGCTTCGTCAAGTCTATTTCAGAAGTAAGTAAAGTACATTGCATTACATTACAACCATATACCGTATTTTTCAGAGTATAAGACGCACTTCCCCCCCCCAAAAGTGGATGAAAATTTCGGTGTATCGTATAGACAGAAAATGGGCCTGTTTTTGGGCTCCCGAACCCTCAGCACATCATGTTTTTGCCCTCCCCGACCCCCAGAAGCGCTCTGCAGGCCAAAAATGGGTGTGTTTTTGGCAAAAACGTGTCGCGCGGAGGGTTTGGGAGGCCAAAAATGGGCCTGTTTTTGGCCTGCAAAGTGCTTCTGGGGGTGGGGAGGGTGAAAGCGGCACGTGTGGAGGCCAAAACTTTTTGTTTGTTTATTTTCTTCCTTTAAATCTAGGCCCATCTTATAGTCCAGTGCATCTTATACTCTGAAAAATACGGATAACTTATTTTTCTGGGAGGCCAATCCAACAATGCATGTGAGGATCACTTTCTGTTTGTCAACAAGTAGACCAACACTAGTTCTTTCAGTACTTATTTTTTTCTTCTGCCATATAAGCCAACTTGACAGCTGCTCAGCAAGTTTTGGTATTGAAGCAATGAATACACTACACCAATCAATCTTGTCTAGGGAAAAAACTGGAGGGATCAATACTACTACTAACTTTAGTTAAACCAGAGTATCCTGATGATCCATATCCAGTAAGAACGTATATCCTTGTGAACATGGGCCCAAATATGGAGGAAAACAACACGAAAACATGCACTTATTCATAAATTTAAAAAAACCATCCAGTACACTGTTCCTTTGTCCTTCTTGAAGTTTTCTATTGAATCGGCACTAATCCTGTCATTACACTTTTTTTTTTGTAAATATTTTTTTATTTTTTTCCAAACATAAACATATAATATAACTTTCAAGAACAGAGTTTCGATCCGGTCATAGATGGTTAACATGCTTACATTCTTTTAACACGCTCTATTCCACTTTTCCATTACATCTTTTAAAACAGAAAAAAAAAACAAATTTAAACATAAAATTCTAACATTTTCATCTAAACAAATCTAATATATCAATACAGTTTTAGCCTCAAATTAAATTTTAACTCATTATCTCTGTATTTATATCTCATCAATATCCAATTAATTGTTAACAATATTCTAGTCTCTTATTCTAATTATATACCTTACAGTTTTATCACCAGAATTATCAAGTTCAATTTCAATACAACTCCATTTTGTTAAAATTTATAAAACACAATTTTATCAACATCTTAATTATTTGACCCTTTTTATCAAATCACAGTATCTTAAACTTTCCAATTTAATATCCCACTTATTATACAGTTTTATCACAAGAACATATTACTTATTCTTTCCCAAGTTATCAACTCTTTTGAGATTATTCCCAATATTATCTCCTCCCTATCTCCCCACGTTATAGGCTGATTTCCAGCATATTGTATTTGGCTAGTTTCTAGCATAATCTTCTCCCATACTCCCTCCATTGTTTGGCTGACTTCCAGCATATTTTATTTGGCTAATTTCTAGCATAGTCTCCTCCAGACTCCCTCCATTGTTTGGCTGACTTCCAGCATATTTTATTTGGCTAATTTCTAGCATAGTCTCCTCCAGAGCTCCTTCCATTATTTGGCTGATCTCCAACATATTTTCCTCCAACTCTCCTCCTTTTGTTTGGCTGATTTCCAGCATTTTATTGGCTGATTTCCAACATTTTGTGTTTGGCTGATTTACAGCATAGTCTCCTCCAACTCTCCTACCATTGTTTGGCTGATTTACAGCATTTTAGTTATTTTCACTTATTTCCTCCGAATCTCTAACTCTTATCTAGTTAGTATCCTTTACCTCATTATTTTAGCTTCCCTTACATCATAAGTATCTATTTGATCTTTATGTCTCAGCAAATTCATCAAAATTAATTCTCATTATATTTCATAGTAATCATCATTTCCAATATTTGTTGAATTAAATCACAATTTATCTCTATCATCTGTGTATTTCATAGCTTCATTCAATAATATGTTAATTAATCATAGTCACCAGTCTAACTTTGTTTGCAGAGTACTTTATTATTTATTTATTTATTATTAAATTTATATCCCGCCCTTCTCCCCGAAGGGACTCAGAGCGGTGAACAGCCGAGAATTAAAATAACATACAATATAAAAGTTAAAATAATTAAAAGTAAATTAAATTAAACGGCCGCCCCAATTTAAAACCCCTAGCAATACAATTAAAAAACTAACCCATAAAACCTATTCAGGCCAGGCCGGCTTGCTGAAATAAAAACGTCTTCAGGGCCTTACGGAAAGTGTGGAGATCCGGAATTAGCTGTATTCTGGGAGGTAGCTCGTTCCAGAGGGCGGGTGCTCCCACAGAGAAGGCTCTCCCCCTGGGGGCCGCCAGCCAACATTGCTTGACCGACGGCACCCTGAGGAGGCCTTCTCTGTGAGAGCGTATTGGCCAGTGGGAGGTTATCGGTATCAGAAGGCGGTCTCATAAATACCCTGGCCCTAAGCCATAGAGCGCTTTAAAGGTGAGAACCAACACCTTGAAGCGCACCCGGAAGAGCACCGGGAGCCAGTGCAGCTCGCGCAGGAGAGGTGTTATATGGGAGCGCCATGTTGCTCCCGTGATCACCCGCGCGGCCGCATTCTGGACCAGTTGGAGCCTCCGAATGCTCCTCAAGGGGAGCCCCATGTAGAGAGCATTAGCGTAGTCCAGGCGAAAAGTGACGAGAGCATGAGTGACTGTGCATAAGGAATCCCGACTCAGAAAGGGGCACAACTGGCGTATCAGGCGAACCTGATAAAAAGCCACCCTGGCCACAGCCGTCATATGCTCTTCTAAAGACAGCCGTGTATCCAGGAGGACACTCAAGTTGCGAGCCCTCTCTGTGGGGGCCAATGACTTGCCCCCAATAATCAGCTATGGCTCCAGCTGACTATATCGGGATGCCAGAAGCCACAGCCACTCGGTCTTGGAAGGGTTGAGTCGAAGCCTGTTCCTCCCCATCCAGAACCGCACGGCCTCCAGACACTGGGACATCACTTCAAGGGCATCGTTGGGGTGGTTTGGGGTGGAGATGTACAGCTGAGTGTCATCAGCGTACAGATGGCATCGCACCCCAAATCCACGGATGATCTCATCCAGTGGCTTCACATAAATGTTGAATAGGAGGGGCGAGAGAACCAACCCTTGTGGCACCCCACAAACAAGGCGCCTCGAGGTCGACCCTCTGCCCCCCTGCCAACACAGACTGCGACCGGTTGGAGAGATAGGAGGAGAACCACCGCAACACGGAGCCTCCCACCCCCAATCCGTCCAGCCAGTGCAGCATGATACCATGGTCGATGGTATCAAAAGCCACTGAGAGATCTAATAGGACCAGAACAGAGGAGCAACCCCTGTCCCGAGCCCTCCAGAGATCATCAACCAACGCAACCAATGCCGTTTCCGTGCTGTACCCAGGCCTGAAGCCGGACTGGCACGGGTCTAGATAGACGGTTTCATCCAGGTACTGCGGGAGCTGTTGCGCTACCACGCTCTCAACAACCTTCGCAATAAAGCGAAGGTTGGAGACAGGACGGTTGTTAGCCATAACAGCCGGATCCAGAGAAGGCTTCTTAAGGAGGGGCCTCACCACCGCCTCTTTCAAAGCAGGCGGCAGGAAACCCTCCCCCAAAGAAGAATTTATAATCCTCTGGAGCCAGCCTCGCGTAACCTCCCGGGTAGCAAGTACCAGCCAGGAGGGACACGGGTCCAGTAAACATGTGGTTGCGTTTAACCTCCCCAGAATCCTGTCCACGTCCTCAGGAGTCACAGGATCAAACTCGTCCCAGATAACATTCTCAAGACCCGCCTCAGCCACCCTGCCGGAATCTACCCAGTCAGAGTCCAAGCCTTCCCAAATCTGAGTGATTTTATAGTGCAGATACTGTCCAAAATCTTCAGCCTGCCCTTGAAAGGGGTCCTCCTGCGCTCCCTGATGTAGGAGGGAGCGGGTCACTCTAAACAAGGCGGCTAGGCGATTATCTGCCGATGCAATAAGAGCGGAAAAGTAATCACACTTTGCTGCTTTTATCGCCACTAAATAGGTCTTAATATGTGACCTAATTAGTGTTCGATCGGATTCGGAGCGACTGGCCCTCCAACTACTCTCTAGGCATCTTTTCCAGCGTTTCATCCCCCTCAGCTCCTCGGTGAACCAAGGAGCTGGGCAGGTGCGACGCCGGGTCAGAGGCTGCAAAGGCACGACACGATCCAAAGCCCTGGCGGCCGTCCTATGCCAGGCGGCCACCAGATCTTCAGTTGAGTCGTGAGCCAAAGCCTCAGGAAATGGCCCAAGCTCCCTCTGGAATCTCCAGATCCATCAGGCGCCTGGGGTGGAACCACCTAATCGGTTCCACCTCCCTGCGGTGGGGTGCAGCGGTCAGAAAATCCAGCCTCAGGAGAGAATGGTCAGACCATTACAGGGGCTCAATAGCTATATCCCCTATAACCTGGCCATTCAACCACTGACCAGAGACAAAAACTAAGTCCAGAGTGTGTCCTCCCGTGTGAATAGGGCCATGAATTAGTTGTGTCAGGTCCAAGGCCGTCATGGAAGCCATGAACTCCCGAGCCACCTCAGACGTTTCACCGATGGACGGCAGGTTGAAATCCCCCATGATCATAAGCCTGGGGGTATCAACCGCCACTCCGGCAATAATGTTGAGAAGCTCGGGCAGGGTCGCTGTCACGTGGCAGGGAGCCAGGTACGTGATCAGCAGGCCCATCTGCATCCCATGGCCCCACTTCACCAGGAGAGACTCACAGTGGCCTCCCTCGGATCAAGACCTTCCTTTATGACAACCGCCATCCCCCCATCCCTGCCCTGGACCCTCGGCTGATGAAATGCTCGGAAACCTGGTGGGCACATTTCTATGAAGGAGACCCCCCCTTGGCCCAACCAGGTCTCTGTAATACCCACCAGGTCCGCTCCCCCCTCCTAAATTAACTCGCAGATGAGGGGGGCCTTATTAACCACGGACCTGGCGTTGCACAGCATCAGCCTAAGGCTGGGCTCTGAAGCTCTGGACAGCCCGGGAAATGAGAGGAGCCTTGGGGGCCAAGGCATGCCACCGCTTGAAGACAGCAGGTGCATGCCCCCCTAACACGATATGGTCCCCTGCTCCCACCGTATCTGCCCCTCCCAACCATGGTCCTGATGGAATCGCCCTCTTCCATACTTACACTAAGCCCCTCCACACCCGGCTCCACACCTTCCAGTTCATGCCCCTGTGCCAAGCCTGACCTATCACCTTCCCTCCCCACCCCCCTCCCCAAACCCCTTAAAAATTTACACAAAGACAATTTTAAAAAACCCCTCAGCCCCCTCTTTGCAGCATGCCACCTCTCGGGATTCCAAAATCCATCATTGAGGTAGGCCCTCAATAACGTAAAAGGCTAAGCCTGCGAGAGCGGGGAATCTCGCAGACCAAGAAGCTCCGCTGCTGGGTACATCTTGCCGCAGGGATGGGGTGACCGTCTCCTAAAGGGTCCATACAGAAAAGTCCGAGGGAGAACATAAGAAGACGGGAGCCACAAAAGGATTCAATTTCAATTTTTATTTATTGATTAGCCCTTTGGGCCATATCAAGTGCAGAATTACAAAGACAAATCATTACAAAGGTTTGGTAAAACAAATTAAGTAAGATTGGAATAACTCACAATTAAAATACAATTAGAATAAAATACAATCTAAAATAAAATCGAGATAAAATTCAATAATTTAAAGTACCATTTAAATATAATTAAAATTATATTATAATGTCTCCCCTGCATCTACCCAATCAGTGTTAACTGCTATTAAAATTACATTGTTAGATCAAGTGATCATTCTTACAATCTACCGCATTTTGCTGCACCAACTTTGTCCTCCTTCCCATCAACTTTACCACAAATTTAGCAATCCATTTTACCAACTGCAAGTTGGAACCTAACAAACAATATCGCAAAAAGTGCTCTTTAGACTTAGGGATGCTGGTATAAAAGATCCTGCCCAATTGATGTTCCCTCAGGTCTGAATATAGGGGGCAATCAAAAATTACGTGGGACGTTGTTTTGACTTCCCCCGTCCCACATAGACAGACCCTTTCCCTTACAGGAATACCCTTATATCTACCCCAGAGCATATTTGTTCCAAATTGGTCCAACCTCAATTTTGTAAAGAATCTTCTCAGGACGGGAAACAAAGGCAGAGCTAAATATTTTTCTATTTTGAAAATTTGTTTATTAGCTGATAACCAGGGGCAAACTTTTACTGCTGTCACCTGTGCAATATCCGATTGGGCACTTATGTCCTTAAATCTCCGTGCAATCCAATTTCGGATCTGCCTATAGTCGTACTGCTGCCAATTTAAAGGGATACCAGAGCTAGATACCTGCTTCAGAACTCTTGATAACCAGTTATTTTTATTACTTGAGATAATCTGCTCCATTAGCGCTAATTTTGGTAACCTCCCTTTCTCCATCTCGATTATTCTCAACCAATAATAAACAGTTTTCAACAAGGCCCTAGTGCCAGTTGCATGGACTCCTGTTTCTGCCCTTACTACACATGCTGGGGTTCCGGGGGACACTGCCAAAATTCTCCTCAGGAACTTATTTTGAGGGGTTTCCAGCCCAGGCAGCTTAACTGACCCCCATATTTCTGCCCCATAGGTAAATACTGGTTCGATTTTCGCCTGGAAGACCTTTAGCACTAGGATTAATGAAGATGGAGTTTTCTCTAAAATAAGTTTGTTTAATTGAGCCATCCGAGCCATGGCCTTCCGAGCTCCAGCTTTTACCTGCTTATTCCATTTGCCATTTGTCTGAAATACTAGCCCTAAATAGGTAAATGACTGAACTTGTTCTATTCTTCTGTCATTTAAAACCCATCTCCTTATATTTTGTTGCCTGCTAAATATCATTACCTTTGATTTCTCTATATTAATTGTCAGGCGATTTTTTATACAATATGCTGCCAACCTCCCAAGTGACCTTCGTAGCCCCACCTGTGAGGCCGACAACAAAATTATATAATCGGCATATAACAAGCAATTGACCTGTCTTGTTCCTATACTAGGCCCATGGAGTGATGTATCTTCCAGACATTTTGGGAGGTCATTTAAATATAAGTTAAAAAGTGTTGGGGCTAAAGTGCAACCTTGTCTGACGCCCTTTTTTTAATGGGATTGCATTTGTTACCGATCCTGACCTATTCACTCGAACTCTTACTTGGGTTTCCGTGTATAACAGTCGAATTAAATATAACAATTTCTTTTCTATTCCCATAGCCTCTAATTTATCCCGTAAAATTTTTCTATCAATTGTATCAAATCTATGAATGCCACATACAGAGATTTTTTCCAAGACTTAAACTTAGTTATTAGATGGTCCAGCACAAAACAATTATCCATAGTAGATCTTCCGCTCCTGAAACCTGACTGCTCTTCAGCTAAAATGTTATTTCTCATTATCCAATCCTCTAATTTATGAAGCAAGTGCTTAGCATAAATTTTTGCTGAAATATCGATTAGACTAATTAATCGAAAATTATCTGGGCTCTCTAGAGCCTTTTTTATGTAAGGGGATAATTATTGATGAACGCCAACTAGCAGGAATTTGCCCTGTTCTATTGATAAAAGTAAAGAGACCCGCCAGGACAGGCGCCCACCAGGCTATGTTATCTTTAAATAACGAAGCCGGGAGCGCATCCTGTCCTGGAGCTTTGTTTGTCTTCAGGGAGGAGATTAAACTCCTCACCTCCGTGATTGACACTTCTTCCCACTGCGGTAAGGCTTCATATTCCTGTATCAAGCTCGGAGAGGATATAGCCTCATCAGAGCTTTCCGCTGCTGCTGGCATGGCCAAATGCTTCTCCCATCTTTCTGCACTAATGTTTGGGTCACTTACTAGTTTTCTATCTCTAATAATTTTTGAGAATTATTATTTTGAGAAACCAGAATAGTGTGGGTGAGGCCAGCTTTGCTGCCTGTTCTAGACCAGCCCATAAGTTGTTGATATAGGAGGCCTTTTTTCTCTTCAGTAGCTGCTTATATTTCTGCCTTATGGTAATATACTCCTTCTGTAGTTCCATGTTTGGGCTGCTTAAGTATCTCCTAAGTGATTTCCTAAGCTGTTTTTTCTTTTCCTTACAGTCATTGTCAAACCATGTTGAGTTACTAGAATTAGACTGGCCCATTGGCTTGGTAGTCATGGAAAAATGCTTCAATTTATGGCATATTTCTGCAAAACAAACTATAGGCTCTTGTTCACCCGTAGTGTTTGCGCATTAATGCACTAAGGCTTCCATACATGGTGAAATCATGAATTCAGTCACTGCTTTGCTATCAACCCTCTTCCATGTTAATCTTCTCTCTTGGGCTATTTCTAAGTTGAGGCCTATTTGTTGGATTGTTTGATTCCTTTTCCTTAAATCTGAAGGGATTGCCAGGGACGTCGCAATCGGAAGGTGATCACTTTCTGGCCTTGGTAACGTCAAGACCGAAGTTGCCCCTGCTACTAGGCTGTGAGAGACACAAAAATAATCAATAGAACTACATGCCTTGGGGCCAAAAAAAGTTATGGGGTACCTTCTGAGCTCCGAGTACTGGCCTACAATTTGGAGGTTACAATTGTATACCATTGTTAGAAATTTCCCCCCATCTTTGTTCTTTTTCCTGTCTTGGGAGACCCATGATTGTTGGTTATGTAAATATCCCTCTGGAATTGTACCGTTTTCAATAAAAGGTTCCAACAAGGGACCCACACACGCATTAAAGTCTCCTTCCAAATTTAGAGGTTTTTGTGAATTTTTTCCATATATCTAATATTTTTACCTCTAGAGCCTCCCACAAATCCCCCATTGCTGGGTTGACGTACACATTTGCAAATATCATGGACTTCCCTTCATATGCCAAATGGATTGCTTGAAAAAATAGAGGGCCATCCTCCAAGCATATCTCATTTCCCTTCCATCCTAGTTCGGCTTTTACCAAGATGCCCAATCCTCCAGAGGCTGTTCCTTTTTTAGCTACTCTCTTTGCTGGCAGTTGCCAAATATTAAACCCGGGGAGCTCAATTGGGGTCTCATCGCTGCTAACCCATGTCTCCTGCAAGGCAATTATATGGTACCTATTTAAAAATTTAATACAGTCATCTGTGCACCAACTTCCTCTCCATCCTGCCACATTCCAAGAGAGGAAGTGCACTCTTGAAGGACGTGGTTGCTCGCTATTTCCTAGTCAGGCTTCTTGGATAATCTCTCCTACCCCTCCTCCCTCATTTACACACACACACACACACACACACACACATTTAATCGCCTGAGTTCAATAGAAGTCTGTTTGGGCGTCATTGCACTGCCTGTTACTTTCGGACTTGCAGGTCCATGGGCTCTATTAATCTCTGCCTCCACGGTAAATGATTTTGCATGAGGCACCGTGTTTGTGTCATTTCTAGGTATCATCTTTGCCACAAAGGGGGATTGGGGGATTCCTTCCTGAGTGCCTTCCATCTCCGATGTTTGTCCCACAACACTTTGTGTTATCAAATCTACTGTCTCTGGTACCTTGTGCTGTATAGATGTGGGCATCAGGCTTCCTGGGTTTATAGGCTGCTGACTCTCTGGAGCTGCATCATGCCTTGAAGTGGGTAGAGCTATTGACGCTAAAGGAGTGGCAGAGGAAATAGTCTGCTTCAGCAGCTTCCTCGTCTCTTTAAGTTTTTTAAGTACTTCTTGCTGCTCCATTTGTGAAAGTGAGGAAAAAGTTTCCAAACAGGCAGAATCAAATGTCTCATCTTGTACCAAGCCGATTGAAGGAAGTTTCACTTCAGCTGGGTCCAAAACCCTAACCGACATTTTCTCTGTAACGCTAAATCTCCTCCCTACCTCGGCCAGTCTGCTTTCCCTATTCAGTCCACTTTCCCAAACAGCTGTCCCATGCACTGCCACACTCTCCCTAGGGGCTCTCTGAATTAGCGGGATGACCTCACCACTAGAAAAAACTCGGGTAGGTAAAATTTGATAATAAGCCAAGAATCCTCTCATTTGCATAAGCAGGCTTGGGAAGAGCTGTTGTTTGAACTTAAAAAGAATTCTGAAATAATTATCACATTGTGGAAGATGTTCATATGCTGCCAAATCTACTGGCCCCTTGTCACACCGAGTAAGCTGTGACAAAGAGGTCACTATCTGTCTTTTTGAAGACCATCTACCCGCATTTATCTCAGGATTATATATATTCAATACAATCTGCTCCTTCAATAATTGCCTGTTTCCACCCCCCACTCCTTTACCGTGGGATTTCAGGTCCAACCAGCTCACCATCTCTTGCTTTTTTTCCATGCTTACAGTCAATATATTGTCCGCTTGTTCTTTCCCTCGGTTGCATCATCTGGCCAGGTCATTCTGTCTGACAGCCAGTTGAACATACCTGCGGCTTTTTCATCTGTTCCGCAGCAATAAAACTGATCACAGAGTCCAACTTTAAACGCACCTCTGCAAATTGGTTAAAAATGGCCAAGACTGTCTGAGAAGTGAGCATACTGTGTCAGCTAATGAAATCCCTTGTACTAACATTTAGCTGGTTTTCAAGTCCTAAAGCCAATTCACTATGGTTGTAAAACTCCGACTCTAAGCCCTTGTCCTGGCCTGGAGCCGATTCACCCAAAGTTGCTGAGTCATTTGTCATCAAATTACACAGAGGGGTTCGCAAGCTTCCCAGCTGACTTCCTGATTGATTCTCCTCTGCCTGCAATTCCCACTCTAGGGGGGAATCCCCAAACAATGCCAAAACATCACGTCTAACCGGCAGAGAAAGTGGGGAGGATGCACGACCCACTGTTGAGTGCAAAGGCTGGCAAAATCCGTCAATCTTCTGTTGCTTTTGAGGATTGGTTCCACCTTCCTTACTGTTTGGAGAGCAATATGCCGTCTTTCTTTTCTTCCCCTTGGGAGAGGCCATCCGGACTCCAGTCAAACATAGCTGCAAAGGTTCTTCCCTGGGGCAAATCAGTTGCTATATGAATAAGCCACAGTCAGGATCTTAGGTTGTCTGAGCACTGGATGGCTGCCATGGAAAGCTGGTTTGCTTAGTAGTGAAGACTTACTTCCTCTCATTCACTAAATGCTTCACCAGCTGGAGTAAAAGCTGAGGTAAAAAGCCGGGATAAAAAGTGAACCTTTCGAATAGTAAAATTGATAGCTAAAAGTTAAAAAGTTAAAAATTAAAATTAAAATTGAGAGTTAAAAATAAAAATAGAGAATAAAAAGTAAAAAGGGGAAATAAAGATTAAAATTGATTTAAAAGTTAAAAGAGTATTTTAAAAGGATTTAAAAGGGATAAAAATAGAGAGTAAAATGGAGAGCAGGCACAAAGCTGCTACTCACTCTCCAAAAGGATTCAAGATCCAGTCCGCTGTTCTCTCATAACAGAGGCCAAGTCCATCTCCAGGTCGACACAGTCCAAGGGGGGGGAGGGATAAGTCCTACCGCCCTCTCACAGCGGCTTGGCCTGATGGTCTGCCCCCTCTACTGGTGAGATGGAAGTAATGGTCCAACATGTGCACTCGGCACCCATAATATAGGTCCAAAATCCGCCCTCTCACAGTGGATTCGATGGTCCGTCCCTCTGCCAGCAAGGTGTAAAGTGCAGGTGCCGAATGATGGTACAACAGAAACAATGCAGCACCCAGGATATAAATCCCCAATCCGCCCTCTCACGGCGGTTTGTCCGATGGTCATTCCCCTGCCAGCAGGTGCAAAGTGCAAAGTGCAAAATAGCTAATGCCATCCCAGCTCAGCCCGTAGGGCCTAGAGCCCAAGCCACCCTCTCACGGGTGTTAAGCTCTTGGCTAGTCCTCTCAGCTGGTGGGATGGAGTCATATACCAGCTCCTGTTCAGATGATATTAGTCCTCCACACAAGTAGGGGAAGGGCTCAGGTGGAATGAGCGAGCTATTTGTGTCGGTGAGGTGAAGACAAAAGAGGGCACAAGTCCGAGAAGGGCGTGTTCCAAGGGGGGAAAGATGGAAAGAGAGGGGATTACACTTTAACCCCCCCAGCCCCCGAGGGCACTCTAAGACACCAAACGGAGCCCCCCCCTCAATAACACACCCAGTCATCGTCTATCCTGGCTCGAAAAGATGGTCCTCAGGCCACATTAGTGCACCTCATCAAGGCCATAGGGTGCTCCTCTCCCCGCCAAGAGCCAGCCGGAAGTCTTCGCGGTTGCTGCCATCGTCACCATCCCCCACTGCCATACAGAAATCCCGGCAGCGTCCCTGAGATTTTTCCAGGGAACCGGCAGCCCCAACAGCCCCGACAGCACCTCAACAAAGCCAGGGCCTGGGGCAATGTCCACGTGGTAGGCATCCCCAGCGCATTGCCACCGCCGCCACTCCCACTCCTGGCGAGCTCCAGCTGGAGGGGAAAACCGCCGCCCGATTGGCAGGAAGTTCCCCCAACCAGGCCAGGGTCGCCAGGTCTTCAGGGTATAGCGTATTACAACAAATAATAGGTTTTCTTAAAGTTATCTCACGTTAGTATACACTTCTCATTGTAATTTTTAAGCACTTAATATATAAATCCCTATTTTAATTGCCATTTATTATTTTCTTTCTTTATTATTCCAAAAACCTTCCTGTTTTAATCCAAAAAAAGGAAAATAAAAACCTTTTATTCCTTTAAGCTTTTAAGCATTACATTACAATTTAATTACATTTAGTTTAAATCTATTTTGTTTCTTCTTTTTCCTGCCTGCCCACCTGTTCCACTTCAAAGTTCATCTATTCAAATTAAAAGTGCTACATATCACTTTAATGCTCTTAAAATGTCTGCTCCAAACGTGATGTATCCACTTCCTATCTTGTATTCATACGCCATACCTTCTTTGCTAAATCTGTAAATTTCCATTATAGAAAGGGTCCAGAATCTTTCTTCTTTCTTCTTAAAATCACCCAAAAGAGAATAAAAATTTCCAAAATCCATTAGTCTAATGTTAATTCCAAAGTAATCATAAAAATCCAAAATAGAAAGCCATTTAGACTATCTCTTTTACAAGTAAAGAGAAAGTAAAGTCTCTTCAATCAAACCCCCCGCACCTTTTTCTTGCTAGGCCAGTTAGTTTCATTTCTAGTAAATCCAGAGTGTTTCTTCTTTCTTCTTTTTAAAATCACCCAGCAACAGAACAGGAATCTCCAAAATCCTTAAATCTAAAGTTAATTTCAAAATAATCCAAAGTAAAACTCCATTCATAGTGTGTCTTTTCCAAATAGAAGGGAAATTCTTTAATCCACATTCCGCCTAGTCACTGCAGACTCCATAGCTACAATATAGCCGTTCATCTGCCTTTCTTCATTAACTTTCCAAAGTTGTTAACTCCCAAAAAAAAGGCACCAAAAAAAAAAAGGTTTCTCCAATCCATTCCAACTAGAAAAATAGGGAAAATAAAATCCAATTTTCTAATTCAGTAAAAGCCAATTCTTCCGAATCAATTATACTAAAAAATTCTAACATGACTCATTTATTTCCAGTTAATTATTCCGTGTCAAATTTTCAAGCCCCAAAGCTCTGTAGCCGCTTTTTAAATTTTGGGTTCTTATTTTTTCTTTAAAAAAAAAATCCCGTTGTTTCTTGTCTGGGTCGGTGTCACTCACCCGGCTTCGAAAAACTCTTCCTTTCCTCTTCTCTCCTGCACATTCTTTCCACGGTCCACCGCGGGTTTGCAGCAGCCACCATGGCTGCCTAGCCCCACCGCCGACTTCGAGGATTCCCTCTGGCTTCCGAGGAACTTGCCTGCTCCTCTAAGCCTTCCAATGTGCTGCTCGTCTCCCACTATCCCTCCGAGACAGGGTCAGTCCGAAGACTGATCGATCGGTGCTTTGTCAGTCGGGGTTTCCGTGGGCTCGTTAGAGCCCACCATAGCCCTGACTGTAGCGCCGTGGCGCAGGACGGGAAGTCCTGTCATTACGCATTTTGAGTATATGTGCCATATGTACATTTGTTTTGTCTGATCCATAATGAGCTCCTCAACTCAAGGATCTAGATCAGGTTTACTTTCTTCTTCAAAAAACAGTCAACAAAAAGGGACTTTTTTCTTGGACTTGGCCCAACATGTGTTCAGGGAGTAGAGAAGAAAGTTAGACATATACAAGAATTGAGCATGTCCATTTTAGAGCTTAATCCATTCATTTGAAGACCTGGTGGCAGCCTGGGATAGCGCGGCCACCAGGGCTTTGGACCGGGTCGTGTCTTTGCGCCCTCTGACCTGGCACCAAACTCACTTAGCTCCTTGGTTCTCCGAGGAGCTGAGAGAAATGAAGCGCCGGAAAAGACGCCTTGAGAGCGGTTGGATGGCCAGCCGATCCGAATCTGACGTAACACTGGTAAGGTCTCATATTAAGACCTACCTAGTGGCGATAAAAGAGGCGAAATCTAGCTATTTTGCCGCTCTTATCGCGTCATCAGATAACCGCCCAGCCGCCCTGTTCAGGGTGACCCACTCCCTTCTCCATCTGGGAGCGCGGGATGACCCCTTGCAGGGCCGAGCTGAGGATTTTGTACAGTATCTGTTTGATAAAATAACTCAGATTCGGGAAGACTTGGCCGCTGACTGGGTTTGTTCAGACGAGATGACTGAGGCAGGCTTTGAGAGTGTTATCTGGGAGGAGTTCGATCCTGTGGCTCCCGAGGACGTGGACAGGATCTTGGGACGGCTGAACGCGACCACATGTTTATTGGACCCGTGTCCCTCCTGGTTGGTGCTGGCTTCCCGGGAGGTTACACGAGGCTGGCTCCAGGAGATTATCAATGCTTCTTTGAGTGAGGGTGTCCTTCCGGCCGCCTTGAAAGAGGCGGTTGTGAGGCCTCTCCTCAAGAAGCCATCCCTGGATCCGGCTGTTTTGGCTAACTATCGTCTAACTATAAAATGTATCTTCGTTTTATTGCGAAGGTTGTTGAGAGTGTGGTGGCGCGACAGTTTCCCCAGTACCTGGATGAAGCTGTCTATTTGGATCCGCTCCAGTCCGGCTTCAGACCTGGGTACAGCATGGAAACGGCATTGGTCGCGTTGGTGGATGATCTCTGGAGGGCTCAGGATAGGGGTTACTCCTCTATCCTGGTCCTGTTAAATCTCTCAGCGGCTTTTGATACCATCAACCATGGTATCATGTTGCGCCAGCTGGAGGGACTGGGAGTGGGGGTGCCTGTTTTACGGTGGTTCTCCTCCTATCTCTCCGACCGGTCGCAATCTGTGTTGACAGGGGGCAGCGATTGACCCCAAGGGGCCTTGTTTGTGGGGTGCCACAAGGGTCCTCTCGCCCCACCTGTTCAACATTTATGTGAAGCCGCTGGGTGAGATCATCCGTGGTTTTGAGGTGGAGTTCCATCAGTACGCTGATGATACTCAGCTGTACATCTCCACCCCAGACCATCCCAACGATGCCTTGGAAGTGATGTCCCAGTGCCTGGAGGTCGTGCGGGTCTGGATTGGGAGAAACAGGCTTCGACTCAACCCTTCCAAGACCGAGTGGCTGTGGCTGCCGGCGTCCCGGTATAGCCAGCTGGCGCCATCGCTGGTTATTGGGGGAGAATCATTGGCCCTCACGGAAAGGGCCCGCAACTTGGGTGTCCTCCTGGACGCACGGCTGTCTTTAGAAGAGCATATGACGGCCATGGCCAGGGGGGCTTTTTATCAGGTTCGCCTGATATGCCAGTTGCGCCCCCTTCTGGATCGGGACTCCCTACGCACGGTCACTCAAGCACTCATCACTTCTCGTCTGGACTATTGTACCGCTCTCTACATGGGGCTCCCCTTGGGGTACACCCGGAGGCTCCAACTGGTGCAGAATGTGGCCGCGTGGGGGATTATGGGAGCGACGGGGCGCTCCCACGTGATTCCTCTCCTGTGCGAGCTGCATTGGCTTCCGGTGGACTTCCGGGTGCGCTTCAAAGTGTTGGTGATCACCTTTAAAGCGCTCCATGGGTTAGGGCCGGGGTACTTACGGGACCGCCTTCTGCCACCAATTGCCTCCCACCGGCCGGTTCGCTCCCACAGAGAGGGCCTCCTCAGGGTGCCGTCGGCCAGACAATGTCGGCTGGCAACCCCCAGGGGGAGAGCCTTCTCTGTGGTGGCACCTATCCTCTGGAACAATCTACCCCCAGAGATACAAGTGATCTCTGACCTCCAGACTTTTCGTCAGGCCCTAAAAACCTATTTTTTTCAGTTAGCCGGGCTGTCCTGATTTTACGGTTGGTTTTAAAATTTGATATGGATTTTAATTGAAAAGTTTTAAATTACAGGCCAAATTTATTTAATTATTTTAAATCTATTTTTAACTTTTGTGTATAACTGTTATTTATCTTGGCTGTTCACCGCCCTGAGTCCGAAAGGAGAAGGGCGGTATAGAAATCTGAAAAATAAAATAAATAAATAAATTTTAAAAAAACTTATACTGATTTCCGGCGGTGACGTCAGCGTGTTAGGGGCGAAAGGAACGGCTCTCTGTTCCCAAAGTCCTTAATATCCTCATTTCGGGCGCTGATTTAGGCGCTATCGACCCTGTAGAGGTTGATAGAAGAAAGGGAAACTTCCGAGGACCTCAGGGAGGACAGCAATCCCCCCAAAGGTTCAGGAAGAACCCCTTAACTCGGACCGAGGAAGAACCAGCCACCCAGGCTGGCCAGAAACGGTGACAGCTTTTTAGAGGGAAGCGAAGATCGAAAAAGAAAGCATCGGTGGAAATAGAAAGTGAGAATAAAGGATTGAAAAGGTACATTTACATCTTCTAATTGTCGAAAGAAAGTGGGCGGAAGGAACCCCCGAGTAAGAGATAAGAGAGAGAAGCGGCGACTGATAAACGGAGTGGAGGGAGGAATCCATATTGAAAGTGACAGTGCGTAATCTGGTAGTCAGTGAAATCTGAAGAAATCCAGAGGGAAGTTGGTCGATCGAGCATGTGGGCGATATTTAGAACTTTATAACAAGAATCTGTGAGAAGTGAAAGTTTCAGAAAGTGGAAAAGACTTGATGGGAGGATTACTAGACCCTCGGATATCCAAAGAAGAAAAGACGGAGAAGCCATATTGATTGACAGCAGAGAGAACGCGGTGAGCTTGGGATTTACAATACTTTTACTTTTATCTACCGGATAGCTCAGACAAAGGCTTTTTTAATAAGATTGAGACAATTGGAGAATTGGAGAATAAGATAACTGGATAATTGGATTAAGTTACTTAGAGAAGCAGATGTTTGACAATCTTGGCGCATACTCGGTGTGTATTGGATATATATAAAAGGGAAGAAAAAGTACAAACGAACGTGGAGTATACTGGATCTATAATATTGTTTTTTCTACTGTTTCCAGTTTGGGAAGACTTGAACTGAGGACTATGGAATAATTGGATAATACTTAGATATATTAAGATATTGGAATTACTGACAGTTGAAAGGAAGTTGATTTGGATCATAGTCGGACACTCAGTATAAGGATTGTTGGGGCGCAAGACATCTAAAGAAGAAGGAGAAAGTAACGAGTGTGGGAAGAAATTTCAAAAAAAAATTAAAGACTTGTTACTAAAACTATCCATTAATTACCAACAGTGATCAAGAAGTAATATTCATTCATATATATATATATATATATATACACACACACACACACACACACACACACACACACATACATTGTTCTGGAAATTCATTCTTATATATGATCGCATAGTATTTATTAAGTGAATTACTGTGTTGTCAGCTTGCCTTTATATACTTAGAATCAAAGATTTAGATCACAGCATATTTATTATAACTACATAAAGTATATTTATATATGTATGCTAGATAAATTAGAAACCAATAGCAATTGATATTTATTGGAAGCAGGGTGGATAAAAATCAATGATTTTTTTTAAAAATTTTTTAAAAAATCGGATTTTTTTATTTAAATCAGATTTTTTTGATTTAAATCAGATTTTTTCTTTATTTTTATTGAATTTATTTTAATAAAAAACTTTTGGGGTAAAAATCTATTGTAAGATAGTTTTCTAGTTAAGATACATAAATAATTTAGTTTATTCAGCATGAAATGGAGCTTAGTTATGTAGCACAAGGCTGTATATTCTGCAACACTGGGACTATCGGTGAGTCAACAGCGGGTCAAAGGAGTAGCAGAGATGACCGTTGCTCTTTAAAAATTATGATTTAAATCGAGTTGATTTAAATCAAGTCTTTTTACTAGTGATTTAAATCATGATTTAAATCATGATTTAAATCGACTTGATTTAAATCAAATCCATCCTGATTGGAAGTAAGATACATATATATATACATTTGTTCTGGAAACTTATTTTTATATATGATTGCATAGTATAATTTTATCTATATTAAGTGAATTATTAATTTGTTAGCCAGTTCTTATATTGTTAGAGTCAAAGATTTAGTTTATAGCATATTAACTATATTTATATAAATTATACCTCCTTACCTTCTTAGACAAACCAGAAATCAATAGCAATTGATTCTTATTTAATAGCATAAGAGTTATAGTAAGTATTTAAATATTTAATATTAAGGATAATTAGTTGATGGATTTCTAGAATATTGCACTTTTTCCTCAACCCTTCCCCTTTAGTTTCCCTCATTGTTGTCTCATAAACACTGAGGATATTGAAAGAATATTGAAAAGTGAAAAATAAATCTGGGTGCAAATTCAAGAATCAGATTTATAAATATTGATTAATATATGAAATTCTGGGAAATAATAAAAAAAGAAATACTAATGACAACTACAGGCACAGCAACAACAACCAAAACAAGTAAGAAAATACCATTGAGCCAAATGGTACTCATGGCCTCGCCAGCTCAACAAAAAGTAAATGAAACTACAGAAAAGGAAAAGACGAGCCCTGCCCCTAACATACAGAACATCCATTCTGCATTAGCAATGATCCAGGAAGGTATGAACAGAATGCAGGAAACGATGGCACATAACCATGAAGAAACAAGAAAAAACCACGAAGAATTGAGGTTAGATGTAAGTGAAATAAAGGATAATATCAAAAATATGGACGAGAAGATAGAACAAATTCAACAAAATATAGCGGAAAACGAGCAGAGGATCCATAAGGTGGAAGAAAAAATAGAACATACGACCAACAGAATGGAAAGAATGGAACAAGACCAAGGGGCATTTAACAAGGAAACTGAAGACGCATTAACCTACCTCGAAATGGAGAAGGCGTCTTTCTATCTACGATTTCAAAATGTGAAAGAACAAAAGGATGAAGATTTAGGCGAAACAATAATTGAGATATTGGCAAAGGCAACCCAGATGGATAAGGAAGAACTGCGAAACGGAATTGACGAAATATATAGGGTGTACACGAACTACGCAAGAAGGAATAAACTACCCAAAGAAATTCACATAAGATTTACGAAGAAATCTATCAAGAAAGAGATTTCTAGGAAAATGAGAGAAGAGACAACCATGTACAAGGGAAGAAAATTTTTAACTCTCAAACAAATACCGAGAAGAACAAGAGACCAAAGAAGAAATTACAACTTCCTAACTACTCAGCTGAATAAATTCAAAATAAAATTTCGCTGGCTATTACCGGAAGGCCAACTCATCTCTTGGGAGGAAAGAAAGTATAGCATTGATAATTTAGAAAAGGCTCAAGATTTTTTTGAACAACATTTTGCCTGTGAAGAGGAACGAGACGAGAGGAGAAACGGAACCCAGGAGACAAGAGATACAGCAGATGGAGAGAGAAGAAAAAGATCAGGAACATAAAAGAAGAGTGGAGAGAGAAAGAATGGAGAGAGAGGGAATGAGGGAAAAGACTCAAAGAGTTACCAGAAACACAACAAAGTTGAAAATAACAAACAGATAAATCCAAAAGAGATGGAAGGAGAATTAAAAATTATATCGATTAATATAAACGGACTCAATTCACCAAGGAAAAGGAAATATATATTCACAAAATTGCAAAAATTGGACTTTGACATTGTAACACTACAAGAAGTACATATTAAAAGGCAGCAACAAAAACTTCTGGAGAACCAAAAATTAGGAAGACTATATACATCTTTAGGAATAGTAAAAAGAGAGGAGTGGCAACATATGTCAAAAATCACTTAAAAGCTAAACAGATATACACACATACGGAAGGACGTATCTTAATAATGGAAATACAAACAGAAACAAAGATAATACTACTAGCATCCATATACGCACCTAGTGGAAACCAGAGGGAATTCTATAAGAAATTACACGACACAATCAAAGATTTGGAGTATGAGAACATCTGCATTGTCGGGGATTTTAACGCAATTGTGAACTTACAAGACGATTATCGAAGTAATAAAGTAAAACTAGAAAGAGAACTCTACCGGATATATTCAAAGATATGACCAAAGAATTGCAACTATATAATGGATGGAGAGACGCCAACAAACAATCTAAACAATATACCTTTTACTCAAATCCGCACCAGTCATGGTCTAGAATTGACATGGCCTGGATGACGCCAGATCTTAGAAAGGAATTACAAGATATTGAAATCATACTGAATACATGGGCTGACCACAATCCCATAAAAATAATATGGAAAGGATATTGTAAGCAAAAGAGGTGGATGATGGACACTGGAATAATAAAAGATAAAGAGTATGTACGGATGATGGAGAACAAACTCAAAATATTTTACCAAATAAATACAAAGGAACAGACCTCATTACAGAATCTGTGGGACACTACAAAAGCCTATATAAGAGGCCTCACCATAGCGTATATAACAAAAAAAAAAAAAGATAAACAACAAAAAAGAAAAAACCTATTAGAAGAACTTAACATATACGAGTTATAATTACAGAAACAGCCCGACGATAAAACAATAAAGGCAAAATTTAACCTTACTAAACAGAAGTTGAATTTAATTATGCAAACAGAAATCGCGCAGAAAATGAAAATGGCAAAGCAGAAATATTTTGAACACGCAAACAAAACAGGTCATTGGTTGGCGTATAGACTGAAGAAAGAGAGGGAGAGGAGAATAATATATCAATTGCAAAATGAAGCAGGACAAATATACAATATGAATCTAGATAAAAAGCGTATAGTTAAGGAATTCTACCAAAACCTCTACACACAAGATGAGATTCAAGACCAAGATATTAAGAACTACTTGCAAAAAGCAAACATCCTAAAATTGGAGGAAACTCACAGAGACATATTAAATAAACCGATCACGATGATAGAGTTGATGAAAGCCCGAAAGAAACAGAAGAACAACAAGGTCCCAGGCCCAGGTGGAATTCCAACTGAATTTTATAAAAACTGTCAGTCTGCAATAGATGAACTACTTCTTCAGGTCCTTAACGACGCATTGCTGGAAGCAGAAACACCTAAATCCAGGGCAGAAACTATTATTTCACTTATCCCCAAAGAAGATACGGACCCGACTAAGGTTAAAAACTGTAGACCGATTTTGCTGTTAAACGTCGATTACAAATTATTCATGACAATTATAGCACAAAGACTGAAAACAATTATACATAATTATATACACCCGGATCAAAACGGCTTTGTCCCAAGGAGACAGATAAAAAATAATATGAGGACAATTATAAACATCTTAGAATATTATGAGCAAAAAATCAACAAACAGGTAGCCTTAATTTTTCTCGATGCGCAAAAGGCGTTCGACAATTTGAATTGGAAATTTCTCATAGCACAACTAGAGTTTATGGATTTCGGCGATAAATTCTTAAAAATGATTAAGAAAGTATATTCTTCCCAGACAGCGAGAATTACAATTAATGGGGACATGACAGAAAAAATAAATATACAAAAAGGGGTAAGGCAAGGATGCCCACTATCACCCCTATTGTTCATAATATCATTGGAAGTCCTACTAAATGAAGTAAGAAAGGAAGAAGAAATAAAGGGACTGAAGATACGGAAAGAGGACTATAAATTACAGGCCTTCGCCGATGATGTGGTGTTCATAGTGGAACAACCAGAAGTAACAGGAATTAAATTATTAGAAAAGATAGAAGAGTACAGCAAAGTGGCGGGACTCAAAATTAACAGGCAAAAAACCAAAGTCTTGACCAAAAACATGACAAAGACACAAGAGATAAAATTGGAAGAAGAATTAGGAATATAAATTGTAAAGAAAATAAAATATCTGGGAATTTAGCTCACTACAAAAGCAACAACGATTAGAGAGGATAATTACATTAAATTGATGAAACAAATTAAAAAAGACTTGGAAATATGGAATAAGGTACAACTGTCATTCCTAGGTAGAATAGCGTCAGTAAAAATGAACATACTACCAAGACTCCTCTACCTCTTTCAAGTGATACCAATTGGCCCAGGAAAAGATTTTTTCAAGGATCTCAACAAGACAATAATGAAATACATTTGGCAAGGAAAGAAGGCCAGAATTAAAATAAAATGTTTGCAGGATACTAGGGAGAAGGGAGGCCTTGGTTTACCGGACTGGGAGCTATACTACAAGGCAGCATCGCTAAATTGGATCAGAGAATGGATAGACTTAACAAACAGGAGAACGCTATATTTAGAGGGATTTGATCTGAGTCGAGGTTGGCATGCCTTTCTGTGGGAAGGCACAGACAAGCAACATGGGTATTTCCAGAGACACTTAATCAGAGGCTCACTATATAAAACATGGCAAGACATCAGAAAGCAACATAATAAAATCCCGTGATGGCTGTCACCCATGGAAGCCCTAATGTACCCAAATACCATAGAAATAGGAAAGATGAGGAAATATCAAGAATTACAGAGCAGTGAAGGGAATTTATACACGAGACAAGAATTGGAAAGGCGAGGTATAGTTATTGATTGGTGGCCGTACCTTCAAATAGAGTCAAGATTCACAGCAGACCGGATACAATATGGATTTCAAACCGAACCGAATGAACTGGATAAAATATTAAAAGGCACGTACGAGAAAATGATAACTAAAATTTATAGATATTTAATACAGTATAAATTAGAGGAGGAAACGGTGAAAGAAAATATGATAAGCTGGGCAAGAAATATAGGTCACAACATAGAATTGGATAAATGGGATAAGCTATGGACAGAAAATCATAAGATGACAATGTCGATCCCATACAAAGAAAATCTATACAAGATATTCTACAGATGGCACCTCCCACCGGCACGCTTGGCTAAAATGTTTCCAAATACATCACCAATGTGTTGGAAATGCAAGTCACAAAAGGGGTCATACTACCATCTCTGGTGGTCTTGTAGAAAGACACAACACTACTGGCAAGAAGAAATAACGAAGCAAAAGGTCGAAATGAAACCGGAATTTTTTTTAGTTGGAATGACCACACCACAATATACTAAAGAGATAAAATACCTTATTATCCATATCCTGACAGCGGCACGCATAGTGTACGCTCAAAATTGGAAATCCGAACTATTACCAACAGAAGGAAAAATAATTACAAAAATAGACTCACTAAAGAGCTCCAAGAGAAGGAGGATACCGATTATTACATAATCTGGCAAAGATGGTACTCATGGCTGGAGGGAAAGATAGGACCAGTAAAATAAAACGCTAGGAGAACCTAAATAAGAAGCACAGAAATTGGCACATTAGGAAAACTGTAGGACGGTATATATAAATAGTTAGTACGATTCGTAGAAAGCTACACTTGGATATGCATAAATGTGTCAAAGTGCAAACAAGCAAATATGCAAATTGTTAAATAAAGAAATAACAGGTGAATTAGAAAGCAACCACCGATGTGATAGTTTCTTGGGAGTTAGTCGATAGACTTCTTTTCTTTGTATTGTATCAATGTATGCGTGTTAATATGTATTTGTGTTTTATGTTTGTGTTTAAAAAAAAAAAAACTTATGCTACTGGAAATAGCCTTTTTGTTGCCTGATTTAGGTAACTGATCTTGTGGAGGAGTTCTGAAGATCTTATGAATGGGTCTAGGAGGGACTGGTTATATTCTGTATACATTAACAAATCAAGGAAACTATTTTAGTTATATTTGGGTCTATAAATCCTTTTTTAAGAAAAATTAAAAAATTAAATTTAAAAATGTGGTATAGAACTGTAATAACTATATTGCAATAGGATCCTCATATTGGAGTTGACATCTTTCTAGTTTGAATGAATAACCTCACCATATCAGAAAAAACTTTAGGAAAGCAGTAACAAATGGATATTTTTTGCCTTGCTTTCCCTCCTTCCTATAACTAGCTTTCCGCAAAATCTTACTTCTGAAGCTGGAAGACTGATTTAGCTGTGATAACTGATTTCTCTCAATAAATCAATCTTCCAGGAATTTATCTGCTCACCTTTTAAAGCCATCTTAGCTATCAGCCACATAGGTTGTCCGTGAATCCTATTAGTTAATGATATACAGACATGTTTTCTTTTGTTTGCCTTTACTCCACTTCTGATCAACAGTGTCCAATCTCTCTCTTTCCTGGAATTTATCCAATTCTAATGGATGGCTACTTTAAAAACAGATTCAGTCTGATATAAATATATCACTTGATCTAGACCTGTGTGTGGTGTAAAATGTGAACATTATTTTTGACTGATAATGTCTTATAATTGCAGGAATAATGTGATTTATGTGTAGTTATCTTATAACCACAGCTAACTTAGCAGAAAGCTTGTGCTTAAAGTTTTCCATATCAAATATATAAAACCTATAAAAACAGATACAAAGAAAACAATAGGACATGTTCATAGTAAGTCGTCATCATTACAGTTAACCCCAATCTGATCTAAATATTCTACCCTCTTCGAAATGACTTTTATAATATAGACTGTAGTTTTATTAGTGATATGCAGATTCATTTCCTTCAAACATAGAACAGTTTCCCCCGGGTGCCCCAATTTTTTTTTTAAATAAGGATCTAAATAAACATCTCCTTCTGCAGGCTGTAGTTTGGAATCAACAAAAATGTCTTCAGTGGTTGCTGCTCATAAATGTACAGTTTTTTTTTCAAGTGGAGCTCCATGAAGCCTCCCAGGTCGTACTATGGAGTCCAATTGTTTGAAATAAGTTTTAGAAAAAGCTCTTGTGAAATGTTGAGGCATGTTTGATATTTTTGTAACTGAGAAGTTGGTTTGTGTTGAGTCAGTCATTTCAAAGACTGAACATATTTAAGAGCTACAATATCCTCCTGGGCACCCACATTAATAACCCTTTGTTTCAAAGCTTTTTGGCCTTTAGATCTGATTGAACTGGGAGTTGGATGGAGGACATTGTGAGACGACATTTGAATATTGGGAGGCCCAAATCTGAGGTTGCTTCTTGTGCAGCTACTCTTCAAAACATAACTTGAGTAATCTGTTTGGGTCCATGGACAGCATCTAGTCTTACAGCTGGAGTTAATGTAGACTTGTCCCCCCCAGAATACACTTTTAAAAAGTGGGATGTATCTGTTCCAATAAGGGGGCCTTTATATATTCCCACAGTTCTGCATCATATATGATCATTGGAACTCTTGCTGTTATAAATCTTTATGATCGGAATTAGACAACCTGGGTTGCTATGCTTAGTGAGCTATGCTGAATGCATAGCTAGCCTTAATCTTTTTATCAGAGAGTGATACTCTTAAACCAAATCAGTGATGGTCTTTTATCTGTTACCTTCTACGAAGGGCCTTTTCAGTTAAGAATTTTCTTGGTTCTGCACTTAGATTTTCATAGACTGTAAATATAGAGTTGACATCTGTGCAAAGTGAAGTAACTATGTTTACCAGAGTCAGGGCTTGATTAGATTTAATATATTCAGTCAAAGGCTTCACATCCACTCTGGTCCATTTTATCCTTCTGTTCTGGTGGACTAGTAGATGAAATGAAATCCATCTATCAAATTGTGTGGTCAAAGTAGAAATTAACAGCCACAGTTGGTAGTCACTATCTGTTACATAAACCTAGAAGTTTGAAAGAAGGGACACATTACTATTAAAGACATGTATGTACTTTAAAATACAATTTGATTTCTTTCAATCAAGAAATCAATGTAAGTAAAAGCTCTTTGCTCTTTGCTAGAATTTGCAAGTTACACTTACCAGGTTGTACAACTAATACCAGCAGTATTCCTTTTCTGGTCCCTAAAGGATCATAAAGGTAATAAAGGAGTGAAATTCTTTGGGATTATTCAGATTACTAATATGTGAAGACCCCAACTTCATGAAAACTGTATTGGCAGTTTTTATAATTAGCTCTATCAGAATTTGCTCTAAATTCACCCACATGTCAGAGAAATAATATGTAGACGTTTGTGGAGGTATATACACATTCAACATCACAACCAAGAGCCCTTATATTGGAATTTAACAGCTAAGCAAAAAGACAAAGAGGGAACTATGATAATTTTTGAGCCATCCAAGTTCTTCCTTGATTAGTATGGCTAAACTCCGTATTACCCAGACTTTTTCTTTTATTTTTCCATGTCAGGGTGACTCAATACTTAAAGCCAGGTATCCAAATCTGTTCATCTCTAGCTGTTAACTAGGTCTCTTGTACTGCAATTAGATCAAAATTGAACAGAAATTTAGGTAGATCACATAGTTTATATTTCCATCCTGCTAGATTTGTTGCTAACATAGGAATCGTGTCAGGGTTCTGACCAATACCCTAATCAAATCAGGAGCCTCAAGCCACTTTGCGAGAAAAATCCAGTTGTTTATTAGAAGCGCCATGTCGGCATGACCTAAGTGAAGCCAGCTCTGACTTCACTCAGTTTGCGCCTTGCCTCTGACCCTGTTGCCCCCTCCCCCAAGGTGTGTCACCAGTCACATTCCCCAACAAGGCAATTTCACAGGTTGTAGAAGTCATTCCCTCTGACTGTTGCGGGTCTCCCTGGAGAGGGCCTTGACTTCGGCCGGCTAGGATGTGTTTTGTTTTGACTAAGTTGTGAATTCCTTAGTGCAGCTGCGAGGTGCAATTTCCTATTCCCCTGCCTATGGCAACTTGGGACCAGGTCAAGAAAGCTTTGCAAGTTGACATTTGGCTTACCTTATTTGCTTCCTGTGTAGAGCAAAAACAAGGGTGTGATTCCCCCCCTGGCTTGATTGGGTTCTTTTGGGTTCTGAGGCCATCAGCTTGGATTTTTCTGCTCTTTACCCAGGACGCCATCAGCTTGGGTGTTTCTGCTCTTTACCCAGGACGCCTCTGATAGAGGGTAGCCCTTCCACTGGATTAAGTATTGGAGTTGCCACCTGTGCCACCTAGAATCGAGAATGCGTTGCGTCTCATAATGGGTTTGGCCCCCTATGACCACTGGATCCAGGGGCTGATAGGGTGGTGGTCTCATGGTCGACCCGACCACTGGTTTCAAGAGGCTGCTGTGGTATACCAGGTGTATTTTCCTCAGCAGTTGGGCAGTTTCAATTGCACTGTGACCAGGTTGATAATCTTTACTATGGGAAATGGCCCCATGAATTTAAGTCCCAGCTTCTTGCTGGGTTTTTGTCCATGTATTTGTGCATTTCTTGCATTTCCCGGGATGCCAGGACATACAGTTTGGGTTTGGGAAGCTAGGCACCTAGGATTATTTTGATGGCACGATCCGTTGCGCGGTGGGGAGTGGGGTGGGTAGGACGCGTACTTGGTTTCACTGAACACTTCAGCAAGGTCATGGTATTCTACAGGGATCTGTTCAGCCTCTGAGGTTTGTTCAGCAATGGCTGCCAGTTGTTCTGGTGGGGCTTGTTCTGACCTAGGCTTCCTGATATAGTAAAAAGCACACAATTAGTCCCAAAATCCCTTTTTTTTGTTTTAATGGCTATGAATTCCTTTCATTCACAGCATGTGCTGAATCACCAAGAGTTTATAAATAGTCCCACAGAAGTCTGCCATAGTCCTTCGGATAAGGCTGGTAAACACCCACCTTTATCTTCTTTGACACACTGCCAAAGACCTAATTGGCAATTATTTTGGCAAGGTCCCACAGAAGCAGAGTCAAAAACGGAGCTTCAAAGTACAAACCGACACCATTTACAATGTTGCTTCCTGCAAAGGCCCACGTGCCTTTGCTCTTCCTTTATGTCTTATGGGAGTGGCCAATCATCTCCAAGCCTTATTCCCGAGTCATCCTTTTTGTTTTAACTGTTCTTGCCTTCTGGCAGCTCTGCGCATGCATGCACTAGGAACAGGTTCCCCCTATTCCTCTGCCTCTCTGATGTCCGACTCTGGAGGCTCCAGAGTCTGCACATAACTCCCAGATGGCCCTGGCCCCATCTCTGCCTCCGACGCAGAGCCCTCGTCCAAGCCTTCCCCAGACTCCAGAACTGGCCATGTTCCTCCCCAGCCACCTCACTGTCCAACTCTGCTGCCGGCTCCACAGGCTGCTGGCGGACCACAACAGGGCTGTAGGGGGATTTTCCTGTGTGGGCGATACCTCTAATTGCTGGTGCAGAGGGGGTTGGGGGCCTCTTGCTATCCTCAGCCTCCGGTTTCCGCCTTGCCACCAGATGGTCAGGCCCCACTTGTCTAGCCATAAGAGTCTCAGTATGACTGTCTCTGTCATTTTGGGAGCTATTATGACTCGAATTGATTCCCAATGGTCCTTTATCTCTAGCCTCACTGGTTTGGTCAGGTGGGTGGCGTGTGCCCTCCCAATAGGGACCCATTGACCTGCTCAAACTTAATTGGGTGGGCCAATTTCTGTGCTCTGACCCCCAGTTTCAGGACTGTGGGTAAATTAATCTGACATCTAGTGTAGCCTGAGTCTGTTAGGACTTCGAACGTGCCCTGAGTCCCTGTTTTGGGGGCTGTGAGACGTATCAGGAAGATGGAAGGGTGGATAATTTCACTCACCATCAGGTCGTTTTCCCCCTCATCCTCACTGTCATAGGGTTCCGGCAATTGGTCCTCATCAGGGGATGACGGGGGCAGGTCCTGAGAATGTTATCTGGGATGAGTTTGATTCTGTGACCCCTGAGGACGTGGACAGGATTCTGGGTAGACTGAATGCGACCACATGTTTGTTGGACCTGTGCCCCTCCTGGTTAGTGCTGGCTTCCCGGGAGGTGACGCGAGGCTGGCTCCAGGGGATTATAAATGCTTCATTGGGTGAGGGTGTCTTTCCCGCCGCCTTGAAAGAGGCGGTGGTGAGACCTCTCCTCAAGAAGCCTTCCCTGGACCCGGCAACATTGGCTAACTATCGTCCAGTCTCCAACCTTCGCTTTGTGGCGAAGGTTGTTGAGAGTGTGGTTGCACGACAGCTTCCCCAGTACCTGGATGAAACGACGTATCTAGATCCGTTCCAGTCGGGTTTCAGGCCTGGGTACAGCACGGAAACGGCATTGGTCGCGTTGGTGGATGATCTCTGGAGGGCTCGGGACAGAGGTTGTTCCTCTGTCCTGGTCCTATTAGATCTCTCAGCGGCTTTTGATACCATCGACCATGGTATCATGCTGCACCGGTTGGAAGAGTTGGGGGAGGGAGGCACCGTATTACGGTGGTTCTCCTCCTTTCTCTCCGACCGGTCGCAGTCTGTGTTGACAGGGGGGCAGAGGTCGACCCCGAGGCCCCTTATATGTGGGGTGCCACAAGGATCGGTCCTCTCGCCCCTTCTGTTCAACATTTATGTGAAGCCGCTGGGCGAGATCATCCGTGGTTTCGGGGTGGAGTACCATCAGTACGCTGACGACACCCAGCTGTACATCTCCACCCCAGACCACCCCAACGAGGCCCTTGAAGTGATGTCCCGGTGCCTGGAGGCCGTACGGATCTGGATGGGGAGAAACAGGCTCAGGCTCAACCCATCCAAGACCGAGTGGCTGTGGTTTCCGACGTCCCGATATAGTCAGCTGGTGCCATCGCTGACTATTGGGGGCGAAGCACTGGCCCCCACGGAGAGGGTTTGCAACTTGGGTGTCCTCCTGGATTCACGGCTGTCTTTAGAAGAGCACTTGATGGCCGTGACCGGGAGGATTTTTCATCAGGTCCGCCTGATTCGCCAGTTGCGTCCCTTTCTGGATCGGGACTCGTTACGCACGGTCACTCATGCCCTCGTCACCTCCCGTCTGGACTATTGTAACGCTCTCTACATGGGGCTCCCCTTGAGGAGCACTCGGAGGCTCCAACTGGTGCAGAGTGCGGCCGCGCGGGTGGTGATGGGAGCGACGTGGCGCTCCCATGTAACGCCTCTCCTGCACGAGCTGCACTGGCTCCCGGTGGTCTTCCGAGTGCGCTTCAAGGTTTTGGTTATCACCTTCAGAGCGCTCCATGGCTTAGGACCTGGCTATTTACGGGACCGGCTGCTGCCACCAATAGCCTCCCACCGACCAGTACGCTCCCATAGAGGGGGGCTCCTCCGGGTGCCGTCGGCCAAACAGTGTCGACTGGCGGCCCCCAGGGGGAGAGCCTTCTCTGTGGGGGCACCTACGATCTGGAACGAGCTCCCCCCGGAGATACGGAGGATTCCGGATCTGCGTACCTTCCGTCGCGCGCTTAAGACGTTCTTATTCCATCAAGCTGGCCTGACCTAAACTTTTCCTCTTTTTAAATGGAATTTTAAATTTTAAATTTGGTTTTAATTTATTGGGGTTTTAAAATGTTTCAGCCAAATTTATTTAATTAGTTTTATCTCCATTTTAAATTTTGTATCTATATGTTTTATTTTATGGCTGTTCACCGCCCTGAGTCCTTCGGGAGTAGGGCGGTATACAAATTTAATAAAATGAAATGAAATGAAAATGAAAAATCAGCTGGAATTCCCCCCTCCCTCAGCTGGATGGGCAGGGATCTTTGCAGCCTGGAGAGCTTTTCGGGACTTGGCATGCCTAGGGCTTCATTCTGGTCGCAATCTGGGTGGTGGCTCTGGCTTGGGTTTCAGAGCTGGAGTTGTGCAAGCTGACGCAAAGTGGCCTGTCCTTCCACATCTGTAGGATTTCACCTGGCCTCTGGGAAGGGTTGGTCTTGGGGCTGGTTGGGTTACCAGGTGGTCTCCACTCTGGTTGTCCTCTCTCTCTGGGACCCAGTTGCCTCCACATGTCATTGGTGCACAAACCGCAGTCAATCTTTATGGCTACTTGAAACCAGTCAGAAAGTCGGTTGGGAATGTCCCAATAAATGGTGGCTTGACTAGTTTGCTTGTCTAGGCTTTCTCTGAAGAAATGGACTAGTAGCTCCTCTGGCCAGGGCAGTAGCTTTCCCATGACCCTTCTGAACTCACAGATTCTTTAATGGGTTGCCCTCTCTGCTTTAAATTCCGAAACTCATCCTCTGCATATTGATCATTCTCTGTTGTGGCCAGCAGAGCTGGCAGCAGATTCGGACAGAGGAGGCTTGGAGGAATGTGGGCCAGCCCTGGAGTCTGGGGAAGGCTCGGACGATGGCTTTGAGTCAGAGGCAGAGAGGGGGCCAAGGCCATCTGTTAGTTCTTTGGTGCCTCCGGAGTCTGACATCAGCGAGGCAGAAGAACAGCGTGAGCCTGTTCCCAGTGCGCATGCTCAGAGCTGCCAGGAGACAGGAACAATTAAGGAAACGGCCAACTTAGAAGTAAGGCTTGGAGATGATTGGCCTCTCCCATAAGACATAAAAGAGAAGCAAACGGGACATGAGCTTTTGCAGGAAGCAATTAGTTCATCTGGCTGATTCAAGATTTGAAAATTCTGTTTATGACTGTGCCAAGTTTGGCCTTGCCCTGCGTCTGGAAATTAGCACTTTGGCAGCGTTCCATGTAAGATAGGTGGGTGTTGATAACCTTCCTCTGAAAGACTGTTCATCAAGCCTTGCAGACTGTAAATGAAAGTAATTTACAGCCATATGAATTAAAGAGGTTTGCCAGGACTAGGTTTGTGTTGTTTAATTTCTAAGGAAGCCTAGGTCAGAATATCCTCCACCTCCTCAAATCTGGCTTCTAGGTCTTGCAGGAAATCGTCAATGTCCTGCAGCTCGGGAGCTCTCCTCCCAAGGCAGGCTGCTAGTCATACATTTGCTTCACACTCTAATCCCATGGCAATGGTGTTCACCATGGCTCTATGCAATGGGTAGAGGTGTCCATAATGATCTAGATCAGGGGTCCTCAAACTTTTTGAACAGGGGGCCACTTCAGGGTCCCTCAGACTGTTGGGAGGGCTGGGCTAGGTGGGTGTGGCTCAGGCCCCCATGTGACTTGTGTCACCAGTCACATTGCCCCACAAGGCAATTTCTCAGATCATAGAAGTCACTCCCTCCGGCCATTGTGGGTCTTCATGGAGATGGCCTTGACTTCAGCTGACTAGGATGTGTTTTGTTTTGACTGAGGTGTGAATTCCTTGGTGTAGCTGCAAGGCGCGTTTTCCCATCCCCCTGCTTATGGCAACTCAGGAGCAGGTCAGGAAAGCTTTGCAAGTTGACACATTGTATCATTAATCATACATATAACAGAACAAGAAGAGCTAATTGGGGGTGACTTATAATGTGGCCCCTTCAATCTGCACATGTGAAATCGAGGGAATCTGATCTATTCAAGTATACATACTGATTGGCGACTTGAATTTTCTTGATGACTACTTTATTTATTTATTTTTCAAACTTCTATACCGCCCTTCTGCTTTCGGACTCAGGGCGGTGAACAGCCAAGATAAAAAACATTTATACATAAAAGTTAAAAATAGATTGAAAATAATTAAATAAATTTGGCCCGTAATTTA
Organism: Arizona elegans; assembly: GCA_022577455.1. Classification (NCBI taxonomy): domain Eukaryota; kingdom Metazoa; phylum Chordata; class Lepidosauria; order Squamata; family Colubridae; genus Arizona; species Arizona elegans. The sequence continues at coordinate 60,760,729 of JAKOOJ010000004.1, forward strand.
AAACTTATCAATTAAAATCCATATCAAATTTTAAAACCAACCATAAAATCAGGACAGTCCGGCTAACTGAAAAAAATAGGTTTTTAGGGCCCAACGAAAAGTCCAGAGATCGGAGATCACTCATATCTCTGGGGGTAGATTGTTCCAAAGGGTAGGTATCACCACAGAGAAGGCTCTCCCCCTGGGGGTCACCAGCCGACATTGTCTGGCCAACGGCACCCTGAGGAGGCCCTCTCTATGGGAGCGAACCGGCCGGTGGGAGGCAATTGGTGGCAGAAGGCGGTCCCGTAAGTACCCTGGCCCTAAGCCATGGAGTGCTTTAAAGGTGATCACCAACCCCTTGAAGTGCATCCGGAAGTCCACCGGAAGCCAATGCAGCTTGCGCAGGAGAGGAGTCACATGGGAGCACCCTGTTGCTCCCATAATCCCCCGCGCAGCCGCATTCTGCACCAGTTGGAGCCTCCGGGTGTACCCCAAGGGGAGCCCCATGTAGAGAGCGTTACAATAGTCCAGACGAGAAGTGACAAGTGCTTGAGTGACCATGTGTAGGGAGTCCCGATCCAGAAAGGGACGCAACTGGCGTATCAGGCGAACCTGATAAAAAGCCCCCCTGACCACAGCTGTCATATGCTCTTCTAAAGACAGCCGTGGTTCCAGGAGGACACCCAAGTTGCGGGCCCTTTCCGTGGGGGCCAATGATTCGCCCCCAATAACCAGCGATGGCGTCAGCTGGCTATACGGGGACGCCGGCAGCCACAGCCACTCAGTCTTGGAAGGGTTGAGTCGAAGCCAGACCCGCACGGCCTCCAGACACTGGGACATCACTTCCAAGGCATCGTTGGGATGGTCTGGGGTGGAGATGTACAGCTGAGTATCATCAGCGTACTGATGGAACTCCACCTCAAAACCACAGATCTCACCCAGCGGCTTCACATAAATGTTGAACAGGTGGGGCGAGAGGACCGACCCTTGTGGCACCCCACAAACAAGGCACCTTGGGGTCGACCGCTGCCCCCCTGTCAACACAGATTGTGACCAGTCGGAGAGATAGGAGGAGAACCACCGCAAAACGGTGCCCCCCACTCCCAGTCCCTCCAGCCGGCGCAACATGATACCATGGTCGATGGTATCAAAAGCCGCTGAGAGATCTAACAGGACTAGGATAGAGGAATAACCCCTATCCCGAGCCCTCCAGAGATCATCCACCAACGCGACCAATGCCGTTTCCATGCTGTACCCAGGTCTGAAGTCGGACTGGAGCGGATCCAAATAGACAGCTTCATCCAGGTACTGGGGAAACTGTCGCGCCACCACACTCTCAACAACCTTCGCAATAAAATGAAGATACATTTTATCGTTAGACGATAGTTAGCCAAAACAGCCGGATCCAGGGATGGCTTCTTGAGGAGAGGCCTCACCACTGTTTCTTTCAAGGCGGCCGGCAGGACACCCTCACTCAAAGAAGCATTGATAATCCCCTGGAGCCAGCCTCGTGTAACCTCCCGGGAAGCCAGCACCAACCAGGAGGGACACGGGTCCAATAAACATGTGGTTGCGTTCAGCCGTCCCAAGATCCTGTCCACGTCCTCGGGAGCCACAGGATCGAACTCCTCCCAGATAACACTCTCAAGGCCTGCCTCAGTCATCTCGTCTGAACTAACGCAGTTAGCGGCCAAGTCTTCCCGAATCTGAGTTATTTTATCGTACAGATACTGTACAAAATCCTCAGCTCGGCCCTGCAAGGGGTCATCCCGCGCTCCCAGATGGAGAAGGGAGTGGGTCACCCTGAACAGGGCGGCTGGGCGGTTATCTGATGCCACGATAAAAGCGGCAAAATAGCTAGATTTCGCCGCTTTTATCACTACTAGGTAGGTCTTATTATGAGACCTTACCAGTGTCAAGTCAGATTCGGAACGACTGGCCCTCCAATCGCTCTCTAGGCGTCTTTTCCAGCGATTCATCTCTCTCAGGTCCTCGGAGAACCAAGGAGCTAAGTGAGTTTGGTGCTGGGTCAGAGGCCGCAAAGGCACAGCCCGGTCCCACGACCCTGGCCGCAAAGGCACAACCTGGTCCCATGACCCTGGCTGCCTGGGATAGTGATCTGCACTATCCCAGGCAGCCACCAGGTCTTCAGCCGAGTCATGAGCTAGAGTCTCAGGAAATGGCCCAAGCTCCATCTGGAACCTATCAGGATCCATCAGGCGCCTGGGGTGGAATCACCTGGTTGGCTCCGCCTCCCTGCGACGGGGTGTGGCGGTCAGAAAGTCAAGTCGAAGGAACGAGTCGTCAGACCATCACAAGCGTTCAATATCTATATCCCCTGTATCAAGGCCACTCAACCACTGACCAGAGATAAAAACTAAGTCCACAGTGTGTCCGCCTATGTGAGTAGGGCCGTGAATTACTTCGGTCAGGTCCATGGCCATCATGGAAGCCATGAACTCCTGAGCTACCCCAGATGTTTCACCGATAGATGGCAGGTTGAAATCCCCCATGACCACTAGTCTGGGGTATCAGCCACCACCTCGGCTATGACAGTGAGGAGTTCGGACAGGGTCGTTGCCACGTGGCAGGGAGCCAGGTATGCAATCAACAAACTCATCTGCACCCCACGACCCCACTTCACAAAAAGGGACTCACATCCGGCTATCTGAGGTACAGTGGTCTCCCTCGGATCAAGACCTTCTCTTAGAATGACCGCTACCCCCCCCGCCCCTGCCCTGAGCTCTCGGCTGATGAAATGCATGGAAGCCTGGTGGGCACATCTCCATGAGGGGAACCCCCCCCATGGCCCAACCAGGTCTCCGTAATACCTGCCAGGTCCGCTCCCCCCTCCTGAGTAAGGTCACAAATGAGGGGGGCTTTATTTACTACGGACCTGGCATTACACAACATCAGCCGGAGACTCGGGCCCTGAGACTCTGAGCAACCTGGGGAATGGGAAGAGCTAAGGGGACCGGGGCACGCAATCGCTCGGAGATAGCGAGTGCGTGTCCCCACCACATGATACGGCCCCCTGCTCCCGCCATACCTACCCCTCCCACTCAGCGTATTAATGGAGAAGTCCTCAATAGAGGGCATTCTAACAGTCCCCTTTCCCCCAGAGTCCATACCCCCTGTGGCACCATTATCTGCCGGGCTAGTCCCCATCTCCCATGGGTTTTCCCCCAAACCCACATAACCTCCCCACCCCCCAGAACCCCTTAAAAGTCTGTTTAAAAATGTCCTTAAAAAACCCCTCAATCCCCTTTTTGTGACATGCCACCTCTCGGGGTCCCAAAACCCATCATTAAGATGGGCCCTCGATAACATAGAGGGCCAAGCCTGTGAGGGGGGGAATCTCGCAACGCAAGAAGCTTTGCCCTAGAATACATTTAAAAACACTGGAGTGATAATACAAATTTGGCCTAGACATGGCCTAGGGGTCTATAATGATGGTCTTCAATGTCCAGGAAGCAAGGCTAAGTTAATCGGAAGAATCACCACTACCCTCTCACGGTAATGGGTAGGAGTCCTCACGTTCTGTCCAACTGGGGGAACTATCCAACCACCCTCTCATGGCAGTTGGCCATCTTAGTCAAGGTAAGATGGAAAAGTCCAAAACCACCATCTCACAGTGGTTGGCCCTATTGGCCCTGAAAGATGGACATCCCATACGCGGCGAACGGGAGGTTACACGAGGCTGGCTCCAGGGGATTATCAATGCTTCTTTGAGTGAGGATGTCCTGCCGGCCGCCTTGAAAGAGGTGGTGGTGGGCAGCTTGCTTGGTCTGTGGCAGTGATGGCTAATCTTTTTTTCCTCAGGTGTCAAAAACGTGTGCGTGGCCACACCCATAATGCAATGCCCCCCACGCATGACCCGCCCCTGCACATGCGTGCACACCCCACGCATGTGCCACTCTGGAGGTGGGAAACAGCCTGTTTCTGGACTTCTGGTTGGCCCGTTTTTCGCCCTCCCAGAGCCTCCGTGCGAGCCCTGTACTTAACCTGGCATCCAAAACGGGCCGTGTGGAGACTCCTGCAATGGGCAGGGTGGCATGTGCATGCGCGTGCATCTCCTGCATGCGTGGCAGAGACCCGAAAATCAGCTGGCTGGTGGGAGGCACACGGGCATGCGCAGTGGAACCGACCTAGGGCGACGGCTCACATGCCCGCAGAAATGGCTCCACGTGCCACCTGTGGCATGTGTGCCATAGGTTCGCCATTATGGGTCTATGGAATTCTTCACCAGGCCCATTTATCTCATATATGAAAAAACTTATTTTGAATTTCTCATCGCAAAGCAGTTCTGCTCAAATATTTATATAACAAGACAACAATTTATCTTGTTATTTGCTGGTTTGATGAACATTGGCTGGACAAATTCTTAAAATCCTTACACATACTGTATTAATAGAAATCAAGCATTTTTAATAAATGTGTTTTATTTTTTAGTTCCGCACTTCTCTTGGTAAAGGCAGGGCATTTATCCGCTATTCCTTAGTGCACCAAAGGCTTGCAGACACTTTACAACAGTGTTTTATGAATACCAAAGTAACAAGGTAAACATGGCTGTTTTTGTTCTTCTTGGTAGTGGTGATTACTTAATTGAATTTATATCACAGTGTAATTATTATATATCTTGTTGAAAAAAATTTATTTTCTTTTTCTTTTTTTAAAGTGACTGGTACTATGCAAGAAGTCCCTTCCTCAATCCAAAACTGAGTTCTGATATTGTTGGTCACCTCTATGAATTAAGTGAAATTCAATTTGATTTGGCATCAAGAGGCTATGATTTAGATGCTGGTTGGCCCACATTTGCCAGGTAATACAAACCTGCTGCAACTATATTAGAAAAATTTCTACAAAGTCTATAATTTTTATAAAGCAATTTTGCCTCAGGCTGTATTAAAGTTTCTTTATATAAATCAGTGGTCAAATAATTCTAACTTTTCAGAGTTTTGCAATATTTCCAGATTAGATCAGACATTGAGAAGGACCATCAGAGATATATCTACCATCCAACATTTTTAAAACACATATTACAACATTAAAGGCATATAGTTTCCCCTTAAATTATGGACATAATGGAGCCTGCCCATCACAGTTGTGACAGTCATAAAATTCTATGATCTTTTTTGCAGTAGTCATTAAGCAAATCTGTGATCATTAAGCAAACAAATGGTTTGCTTCAAGTGTGGTTTTGCCAAAAGTCAGCTATAAATGATGATTTTTGGCAAAATCATAACATGGTTACATTATCATGGAACACTACAAACAGCTGTAAATGCTGAGCACCCAGGGTGTAGTCACATGACTGCAGAAGGGCCCAACCATTGGAATCCAAGTCATAAGTACTCCCGGATAGATCTGTTGGAATGTTGAATGGTCATTAAGCAACTAGTTGTAAGTCAACTATCTGCATATTCAATTCTTAAACCAAATGGATCCTAGTAAACATGACCAATTAAGGAGTCAACTAATAACTCTCAGGCAGAGCTCAAAGAAGAGTTGAATTCTGAAATTCTTATTCCAAGTTGTAATAAAAACAAAAAGAAGCAATTGATGCAAAGGATCCACATGGGAAGAGAAGATGGGAAGCAAGTGATAAAACATCACTGTATTAATCTATAATTTGTGGGATAAGAAATGTAGAAGGTGACCCTTATTTATCATTTACTTCAAAATTATGAAGAAATTAAAATAGGAAGCCCTCTTAAAAATATGAACAAATATCAGTTTCAACTTGAAATGTTTTGCTTCAGATGCTCACAGGAATTCTAGATCACCTCTCTTGGTCTTATTTATTTGTTCCAAAACTGAAGATAAACATAAATATATCAGTTTAGATGTAGGTGGATAGTTGCTGTGATAAAATTCTTTTTTATATATAATTTTGTTTATAGTTTTTTCTTTAACATCCATAACTGCTTAGTGAACAGTGAATTGTCTGGGTTGATGTATATTATACATTACACAATACTAATAACAATAATAATACTATTTGGGTATACATAATAATATTTCAACTTCTAACATTTATGTATACATAGTAATTATATTCTATTATGTCTCAATATATATAAAACTATATTCCCAATTTCTACCTTCTACCTCTATTTTCTAGTACATGAAGCAATTACCATATTAAGAAATATTCTATATCTAACCATTATCTCTTGCCCTTTTTAGTATTTCGCTGAGATAAAATTCTTGAAAACATATTTTTCTTAAAACAATCCTTCTTCCATGTTTAGGAGAATGTTGTGCTCGCTTGGCTCCTCAGCTTACCTATGGAAGCCTCCAAGCCGCAGTTCAAGCATGAGCAGTTTGGTGAGCAGTTCTGTGCAGGTAATTGTATTGGCCAATAAATGTATAAACTATGAGGAAAGCAGTAATGCTATTATCTCTCTGAAAGCTTCTCTGATGAATAGTCTCACTGTGGTGATTCATCACCTTTTCTCATTTCTGGGCTGTTTTTAAAAATATTTATCATAGAACCAATATCCTTTTATTTTAGATGGTTGCCCTATTATCAGAATTCATGTGTGTTCCTCATTTGTACTTTAGCTTTGTGTAATAATATTTTTAAAATCTGCTGGTCTGCTTTACTAGACTATTATAAGGATTATCCAGGCACTGAAAAACCTTTTATAAACAGCTTCCTTGCTAACTCAGATGTTTTCTCTCCTTTTAGGCTCCAGACAACCTTTCTAGCCCAAATGAGAATAGCTTTTTAAATACTGAATCTCTTGAAAGTCTAGATGATTTGCACATGGATCTTGACCAGACAGAACTGCAGCAGAAGAAACTACAGAATCGAATCCAGCATCTGGAAAAAGAAAAGCAAGAGCTTCAGGCCACTATTGGCCTTCAGAAGCAGCAACTGCAAATGGAAAGAGAGAAGAACAGTGATATGGCAGAAGAGAATGACAGGCTAAGAAAAATGCTAGGGGAGTTAGAAAAACAGATTCCCCATTATACTCAGGACACCATTCAGGAGTTCCAGAAATGTTTAGAGACACTAGAACTGAATGCAACTGAGAAGCAGAAAGAATGCTCTGCAAAACTTGAGGACCTGGAGTCCTTGAAAAATGCTCCTGATCCCAAAATCCTTCTTTTGAATCAAGAGCTAAAGACCATGGAAATCTGGTTGGCCAGGAAAGATTTCTTGATTGATGAGCTTACTGCTAAACTAAAGTCAGCAGAGAAAAAAACTGAGGAGCTTGCAACAAAAGCAAATAGTCTTATGGATGAAAAAAGTCACCAGGCCACCAGCCAATATGAGTCAATACTAAAGATTGAGGAGTTATTAAAAAAGCTTTGTTGGGCAGAAGAGGAAAAGGCTGATGCTCAGAAACTGCATAGTGAACTTCTTTCTCATTTTAAAATTATGGAAGAGGAACTTCATGTGAAAGAAGAGAAACAGAAAGAATTTGAATTGAAACTGAAATGCCTTACAATTAGCACTAAGGAAGAATCTGAAAAATTGCTTGTTAATCTGGAAGCCATGACTACTGAAAGGGCTGAATTTAAGAACGAGCTAGCAGTGAAAGACAAAATGGTAGCTGATTTTCAAATCCAGCTGGCAGATATACTGGATTATATAAAATCATTAGAGCAAAAGCTTCAGGAAGAAAAAAAAGAAAAGGCAGAATCTGAGAGGCTACTAAGTCATACAAAAACAACAATGGGACAAGAAATAAAAAACTTAATGGAGCATCTTGAATTGCTGGAAGTGCAGTTGGCAAAACTCAGTGACATGGTGAAAAGTTTAGAAGAGCAAAAACAGGAAGTTGCTGTGGAAAGAGACCATCTCAAGACAAAAGTATTGGAAATGAAACACCAGATCACAAAACAATGCTCCTCATTGAGAAATTCCTTTGAAGAAAATGAAAACCTCAAATCACAGAATACAAAACAGCAGCAAACCTATCAGAAATTGGAAGAAAAATGCAGAGAGTTAGATGTGTCTAAATCATTTTTAGAAGGAGAAGTTGCTCAATTAAGAGCCTCTGAGAAACAGCTCCAGAGTCAGATAGATGCCATGGTATCTGTGGATGAAAAAGAGAAATCACTTCCAAAAAAGAACAAGCTGTTGGATGAAAACTTGCAAAATGCTACAAGACATAGCCAGCTTTTTGATGAAAAACTGAAGGCTCTGGAAGCTGATTACCAAGAATTGAAACAAAATGAAAATAGGATTGCAGAATTCTTAAGTGTAGTCCAAGCAGAGCTCCAGAATGCCAAAGAACATAATCTGCAAATGGAAAAGTATCTGTCTTCTTCAAGGCAGAATGAAGAATCTCTGAAGTTACAGCTCACAGAGAAAATGGAGTTATTAGAAGGCCTGGAGAGCCAATGCAGTCAACTTCAAGAACAGGCTGAGGGATATAGAATTAAAATTGAAACTCTTGAGAAAAATTGCCTTCATCAAGCAAAAATAATTGAATCTCTTACTTCTGAAAAGATTTCTGTAGAGAAAGCCCAATTGGAATTGGTATCTTATCAAAAGAACGAAGCTAAAGATTTAACATTAAAAGTGGCTGTTTCTGAGGAACAGCTGAATATCAGTTGGGTAGAGATATCTAGACTCCAGGAAGAAATTATAGAATTTCAAGCCAAGCTTCAGCAGACAGCTGCAGAGAAACAAAAGCTTCAGGGCAAATTGGATGTCACAGAATCTGTTCTAAGTGAGCAAAAATTATTGTCTCAGCAGCTGAAAGAGCAAAATGAAATATTGAACAGAAACCATATACAGCAATTACTTCAATGTAAAGAAGAAGAGGAAATGCAGAAAAATGAATGGAAAAAAGTAGCCCAACAGAAAGCTGAACTGGAAAAGAATGTGATGTGCCTGACAAATGAATTGTCCACAGTCAGGAATGATTTGGAAATTGTTAATATGGAAAACATGGAAATCAAGGACCTTCTCCAAAGAACCAACATGGATATGGCTGAGCTGGGTATTCAGATTTGCTCTCTGACATCTGAAAAGACAGAAATGGAAGAGAAGATCGCCCAAGTCACAGTGCTCAGAACTACCAAAGAAATATCAATCAAAGAACAAGAGAAGGTGCAACTTGAGCTGACAAGATTCAGTAAAGAGAAAGAGAAAGAGAAATTGGAAGATTCAAATGTTTGTGCTGCCATTATACCTGACCTGCAAACTCAGCTGGAATTGACAGAGAAACAAACAAAAAGTTTGCAGGAAACCAGCAAAGAAGAGGTAGCTACTATCAAATTTCAGCTGAGCACAGGAATTCTAAACTATCAGACAAAATTTAAGGTAAATTTTGGTTCCTTTTTTGATCAGATAAAGTTGCAATTTTATGTTCATTTGAACACAGAGCTGTTCTTACAAGTGTACCAATTGCAACTGCTGATTCTTCTGCAGCCTTAGTACCCAAAGAAAAAGTACCAGTTTCTTCCAGTTAAATGAAGATTGGAAGTCACTTGATCAAAAGAAAAGATAATTATTCCAGGAGGAAAGATTTCCTCCTTATATCATCTAGTCCACTGAATGTTGTCAGGAGAATTAATTTAGCCTTTGGATAAAATTCAATTCCCATCGTCTGTTCTACCCCAACTTGACAGCATAATAATATTCAACTGTAAGTATGGCAGTGTTCTAGGGGGAAATAGATCCTGCAATATCTTTCCCAGGAGTACTTCAGGAAGTTTGCATACCAATCCTTGGTATACTTCAGTCTGAAGTATTATGTATATAGAAAGACTTGGAACTAGAGAGAGAACCTGATTTGGTTTATTATCTCTTGACCTGATAGGACAGGATATACACAAGCTTTTGACCCATGCACACAGCCTTTTACCTATCCCCTTAATGGTGAAACTTGAGCAAGCCCAGAGGTGGGGAAAAAAAATAACTATAGGAGACAGAGGAATTGGTGCTGACATGTGGATTCTGACCCTATGTGAGCTGATAGATGGTCCAAATGATAACACTGATATTTTTGATCCTCAGGTTTCATTTGCTAATATGACTGTGATTTCCCTGACTAAATATGGCACTATAGGTAGTCCTTGTTTTCCAACTGCCTTGTTAGTGACCAGGCAGAGTTAATAGAGAACATGGAAGCAAAATCACAAGCATGATCACATGATGTTTTGTTTAACCATTAACTCATAAATGACAACATAAACCCACCATGGTCATAGGATTTTCAACTTAGTGATTGTGGTACTTAGTGAAGGTCAATTGTGGTTACTAACCAATCACAATTGTGGTAACTAAGCAAGGACTGCTCGTACTGTAAATCTCATTATAGAAGCTTTTGTTTGTTGCACTTGTAATGATGACAATTTACAAGCCCATCCCTAATTGGTTCCTGAAATCAACAGAAAACTGCATAATCTTTGAAAAAAGATCATTTTCATTGGTTCCGGTTTTAAATTTTACCTTTGCAGGCTCTCAGTGAAGAATGTGAAAAATTAAAGGAAGAACTTGCAGAACAGAACCTACAAACAAATGCTGCAGAAGAGGCACTCAAGGAAATGCAGGTTAAAACTTTATTTAATTAATTAAATCATTAATTTAATTAATTATATTAATATTTAATATTAATATTCGGTTGATATTTAACTAAACTCACAGAATCATTTCAACTGAACTAATTATTGATGTTTTAAGCATGTTGGTCATCCAGCAGATATACACTCTACTAGTACAATGAAATCTTGATCAAACACCTCTCTCCCATTAAGCAAACTGAGGATACAAATGGATCTGATTTTTGTCTGGACATCTACCCACAAATTATGGATAGTGCATCCAACATAGTCTGGATAAGGCAGTTCAGTTTACATTAATTTTGCATCATTATCATTTATGTTATTACTCAAATGTTATAAATTGTGTAAATAATATAATTTACCCTTTAACAAACATCTAGTCTGCTAAATTAGTTTCATTGTGTTCTCTTCCCCCTACATTTTTGATTAAGTAGTAAATGGAAATTATATTCCAGGGTTTAAAAGCAAACAAGCTAAATCTGATTTTGAAAATTTGGTGTGGCAGCTAGAACATGATTATTGTCGGGAAATGTACAATACTTTATACTATGTGTTTTTATGATTTTCCTAAAGTCTCTCTGTAAATGTTTTGTAAATTGCATCAATCTTGTACATTACTTAAGAGAACAGATCATAGCATAAACTAATTCTAAATTTTAACTGATTTCCTGTTTTCTGGCCATAATGAGACCAAAACTTTGGAAAGCTAGAGAGACAAGGATGCAAAATTCTCCAGTGCATAGTTCAATTGTGCCTATCATGTAGCTCCTAGAATCTGTACGAACTTCCATGGGTATTTATTAAACTGAGAATGTTTAGATTGAGATTGTGGCCACCATTTTTAAACAATATAGAAAATAGGTTTTTTATTTCTTTAACACAAAGAAAACACTAAAGGAAAGAAAAACAGAAAAAATATAAATTATAACAGCCAACTACTTAATAGCCAGCCATCAACTCCCCAGTCTACATCTAAAAAGCTACACACAACAGGCACCATGTACTGTAAATACTATACACAGAACATCCCAAAGCACACAGAGAACTTTCCTGAGGATGGACTCCAGCAATCCAATAAGCCAGGTTAGCCCAAACATTAACCAGGGCCAGCAGTCCAATAAATCAGGTTAGCTAAACAGTAACCAGAACAAGAAGATCAGCAAAGCAGGCAAACTGGCAAGCCCCACAAGACAGAGTACAGAAATCTCTGGGCTTTGGCAAGTGCACACGAGACTCCACAGATTCAACGCTTGTTCCTGACAAATGCTCCTCAATCTGCGTTGATCTCTCTTCCCTTCTTGCTCTCAGATCAGGAGAAGTAGTCCTTGCTCTTCTCCTGAGCTCTCCCTGTCTGCAGGCCTTACTACCCTGTATCACCCAAAATAAGACATCTCCTGATAATAAGCCCAATCAGGCTTTTTGAGCGCATAGCAATAAGGCCGAGCGCTTATTTCAGGGTTCAAAAAAAATATAAGACAGGGTCTTATTTTCGGGGAAACACGGTAATTCAAAAAAGCCTTGCCTGGACTGACTCTGCCCTTCCCCAGTTTCCTCCAAGGACAACGGAGCCGGCCTCTCCATCTCTGCGAGTTCTTCTTCCAGCTCACCTTCCTCTGCAGATTCAGACTCTGACTGGGGCATGACATTATCCCTCCCCCGCAGGGGCCCCTCCCGTGGGACCATGTGGACTGGATCATTGCAGGAACCAGGCGTGGAAGTCCCTGACCAGACGGGTGTGGACATCTGTGGCATCAACCCAGGTGAAGTCCTCTGGTCCATAACCTTTACATGCCACAAAGTACTGAAACCGGCCCTGCAACCGGAAGGAATCTCGAATGCTGTCCACTTCGTACTCCACCTCTTCCTGAGGGGCTACCATGATGGCACTTCCAACATTTGGCTGACTTATCTTTGAACATCTTTGCCAATCTTGCCGGTGCAAAGTGCCATCTATAAAACATCTTATAATTTGTAGTTCCTGTCCCACAATTTCTGCCATTTATCTAATTCTATTGTATGACCAAAATTTTTTGCCCTTGCTATCATTGTCTCCTTTACTTGAACAAGTGAAGTTTTATGCCCAATAGGTTTTATGCCCAATAAGTAGCTGTACAATTTCTTTATCATTTTTTCTTCTGTCCCTGTTAATATCTTATCTAATTCTGTTAATTCTTTATAGAAACCATATAATTTAACATCTTTCTCATATCTAGAATGTATCTGAACTTGTGAATACATGCCATATTGATCCCTTGATCACTCAGTTTTTGTTTAGTTTTGAGTTCCCCTTTTTTATTCAAAATATTTTTGTATCTAATGACATTTCCCATGTTAATAACATTTGGCTTAAATGAAAACCAAATTGGTATCCTCAAATCATGTTGCTCTCTAATTTTCTCTCATACATTAATGCATTTCTTATGTAATGTCTTTGAAAGTAACCATGTATTTTATTTTTCCCATACCACAAGAAAGCATGCCAACCCAGTTGCAAGTCATGTTCCTCCAAAGTAAATAATCTTGTATGCCTCAATACAACCCATTCTTTCATCTATGTTAATATCACAGCTGGTAATACAATTCCCAATTTGGTAATCCAAAACCTCCTCTACTTCTTGAATCCTGCAACATTTTAAAGCTAATTCTTGCTTATTTCCCTTGCCATATATATTTTAATATTGTTTTGTTAAATTCCTCAAAACTATTTTTTTCCAATTTTATTGGAATTGTTTGAAATAATTACAATAATCTTGGCAATATATTCATTTTAATTCTAGCTATTCTTCCTATCAATGATAATTGCAGAGTTTTCCATTTTTCCAGATCTATTTTAATTTGTTGCAACAGTTTGTAATAATTATCTTCCTTAATCATTACACATCTTGCTGTCAGCTGAATCCCTAAATATTTTACTTTCTTAGTAATCTGAATATCTATTCTCTTCATTAACACTTTTATCTGTTTATCTATAGTTTTTCACTAAAATCTTAGTTTTCACTTTGTTTATTTTGAGACCTGCCACTTCACATATTTTTCTATTTTTTTATTAGTTTAGGCCCTGTTTCTTGTGGATCTTCCAAAATAAAACTAAATCATCTGCAAACGCCTGTAGTTTATACTTTTCCTTTTTTATTTGCATGCCTTTTATTTCTTATATCTTGTCTAATATTTCTATTTAATACTTCCAACGTCAATACAAATAATAGGGGAGACAAGGGGCATCCTTGTCTTGTACCTTTATTAATACTAGCCTTCTCAGTCATATCTCCATTTACCATCACCTTTGCAGTTTGTTTATAATATATCGCCTTAATCATATTAATAAATCTCTCCCCAAAGTCCATATCTTTTAGTTGTGCTAGCATGAATTGTCAGTTCACATCAAATGTTTTCTGTGTGTCTAGAACTGTAATGGCGAACCTATGGCACGTGTGCCAAGGTGGCACGCAGAGCTCTCTCTCCAGGCACCCAGCCGTCGCCCCAGCCCAGCTCCACCATGAATGCTTGTGTGCCTACCGCCGGCCAGCTGGTCTTTGGGTCTCTGCTGCGCATGCGCGGGAGCGGAGGCTTCCCCGATCTTTGCAGTTTCTCACCTCAGCACGCCCTACCTTTCTCCTCCATTTCTGACACTCGTGCCTTCCCCGACCTCCGCAGGTTCCACCCTTCGCAGGTGCCTCTCTATGGCAGAAATGCAGGAGAAAGCTAGGGCATGCTGGGGGGAGAAACTGCAGAGATTGGGGAAGGCATGGGCGGCAAAAATGCAGGAGAAAGCTAGTGCGCACTGGGGGAAGAAACTGAGGAGATCGGGTAAGGCACAGGAGGCAAAAATGCAGGAGAAAGCTAGCGCTGGGGGGAAGAAACTGAAGAAATTGGGGAAGGTACGGGAGGCAGAAATGCAGAAGAACAAACCTGGAAGCCAAAACAGAGGTGGGATGCATGCGCCGGGGCCACCTGCATGTGTGAGGAATACGCATGCATGTGCGGGACCAAGGTGCATGCACGGGACGCTCACATCCATTTTGGGGATTGGGGCACAAACGTGTGCATTCGCATGTGCGCGCTTTGGGCACTCAACACCAAAAATATTAACCATCACTGGTCTAGGAACATCAGCGCCATTTGCTTCTCTGGATGCGCTTCATAGTACTCCAATGTATTTAAAATTATTCTCATATTGTCTTGAATTTGTCTCTTAGATAAAAAAAACCATTTTGATCTGGATGTATAAATTGTGTTGTGGCCCGCTGATGGCCAGCGGAGCTGGCAGCAGAGTCAGATGGCAGTGAGGAGGTTGGGGAGGAACATGGGCCAGTCCTGGAACCTGGGGAAAGAGGGAGATAGACAGCAGTGGGGTGGAGTAGCAGCTGGAGCCCGTTCCCAATGTGCTCATGCGCAGAACTGCCAGAAGACAAGAACAACTCAGAAAATAGGGTCGACTTGGGAGTAAAGCCACACCTTGGTGATGATTGGTCCCTCCCATAGGAAACAAAAGAGGAACGAATGGGGAGGGGGCTTTTGCAGGAAACAGTTCATTCATGGGGTAGTTTCAAGAGTGGAAAGCTCTGTTCGTAACTCTTAAGAGACTCTGTGGCAGGTTTTGCCTTATTCTGTGTTTGGAAACAAGTTACGTGGCAGCTTGCCAAATGAGATAAGTGTTGATAAATATTCCTTTGAAAAACTGTTTGGACAAAGCTTGCTGACCGTGAATGAAAGTAATTCAAAGTCGTGTAAATAAAAGAGGTTTTCCTGGGACCAATTCTTGCTTCCTGCTTTTTTAACAAATTGATTTAAAAATCTTTTTAGTCTTTTTGCAATTATTGAAGCTAATATTTATAATCAGCATTCAGTAAAAATATCGGTCTATAGTTTTTTATCCGTTGTAGGTCAGCATCGTCTTTTGGTATTAGAGTAATATATGCTTCCATCCATGAATTTGGTTCTTTCGCTTCTAACAAAAGTTCTTTGAATACTTCCAACATTGGAATACTTAAAGTACTTTGTAAATCTTTATATAGTTCTGATGGTAATCCATTCGGACCTGGTGTTTGCCATTCTTTTGCTTCTTGATCGCTTCTGTTAATTCCATCATTGATATATGTTCATCTAGCATTGCTTTCACATTTCAGGTATTTTAGGTGGCTCCACTTTTTCTAAATATTGTTTTAATTTATCTTTTTTTTTTTTTTTAAATTTGATTTATATGCCGCCCTTCTCCGAAGACTCAGGGCGGCTTACAATGTGCTCAGCAATAGCCTTCATCCTTTTGTATATTTATACAAAGTCAGCTTATTGCTCCCACAACTGGGTCCTCATTTCACCTACCTTTGAAAGGATGGAAGGCTGAGTCAACCTTGAGCCTGGTGAGATTCGAACCCTGCAGTAATTGCAGGCAGCTGGTCTTAATAACCAGCTTAATAACAGGGTGCCTTAAACCCCTGTACTACCAAGGCTCTTTTTTTTTCTTCTGAGGTTGACTGTCTTGATCATATAGTTTTTCATAGTAATTTTGAATCACTTTCTTTTTATCGTCATTTTGATGGTGAAGAGTTCCTTCATCATCCATTAGTTAGTGTATCAATTTCTTTTCTTTCTCCTTTTCCAATTTATATGCCAGCCATCTTCCAGGTTTGTTTGCATTTTCAGATAAATTTTGTTTAGCACTTTTAATTTTTTGTGCTAGTTCTTCTTTATCTATTAGATTCAGCTAATGTTTCATTATTCCATTTGGTTTTTTATATTCTTATTTTGTGGATCTTTTTGTAGTTCTATCTCTAGTCTCTTATATTCTTCTTCTAGTATCTTTTGATTTTGTCTCTTCTTTTTGTTTTTCTTTCCCATATATGTTATAGTTAATCATCTAATATATGCCTTAGCTGTGTCCCATACATGTTGTAATGATGTTTCTTCTTTTCTGTTCTCTTTAAAGAAAAAGTCCAGTTCTCTTTCCATAAATTGAATAAATTCCTTTTCTTTTAGTATTGATTGATTCAAAGTCCATCTTAATTTTCTTTTTTGTTCCTTCCATATAACTTTTATCGGATTGTGATCCACCCAATTACTTGTTTTTATATTTATTTCTTGTATATTAGATTTTAATTCTGCTGACATCTATATTATATCTATTCTTGACCAAGACATATGTCTATTTGAGTAAAATGAGTATTGGTTTTCCTTGACTTTCTGCAGCTGGGTCCGAACCACTTGGTGCATGGCTTTCAGCTCTTGGAGGAACGTATCCACAGCCGGAATCAGGGAGTCAGACGGAGCCAACGAGAAGAGCCGTGAATGGAAGCTGTAACTGGTGAAGAACAGGGACCTGCAGGTGAATGCATGCTGAGAATTGTTGTAGGCAAACTCCGCCACAGCCAGCACTCCGCCCAATTGTCCTGTTGAGTATTGCTGAAACAGTGGAGTTACTGTTCCAAGATGGCAGTCATTCTCTCTGTGCCCCCGTCAGTTTTGGGGTGATGGGCAGACAACAGACATGCCTGTACCTGCAATTCTGTGAGTGGGGTCTGCCAAAAGCACCCCCGGTCCAACACTACTCAGTCCGGTAACCCATGCAGCCGAAACACATGGGTAATGAATAACTGGACCATCGCCTGTGCGGTAGGAAGACCCATACACGGAATGAAATGAGCCAAGATGGTTGTGGCGCCCTTCGATGGGGGAAATTCAGTTATGAAGTCCAATGAGACCAGTCCCCAGAGTCTTTTCGGTGTGGGTAGCAGCTGCAAGAGACCAGGAGATGCACCGGTAGTGTACTTGGCCTGTTGACAGAATCCGCATGACACCACATATCCCGACACATCATGCCAGAGTCGCAGCCACCAAAACCTCCTGGAGACAAGGTGCAACATTTTGAAGACTCCAAAGTGACCCACCACTGGGCTATCATGACACTGCCGCAGAATGAGGCCACAAAGGGGTCCTCCAGGCACGTAGATGCAGTCACGGAACCGCAACAAGACCTCCGTATACACCCAAGGGGTCTTCTGTTACCATTCAACTCTTGACTATGAGCTGGCACAAATGGATCCTGCTGCTGCATCTCCCAAATCCTAACCCAGAGGTCCATGGGCTCCTCAGTGCCGTGAACCGCCTCAGTGGAATCACAGTTTGAGGTGGGATTTTGTCCTCTCTTTGGATATAATCAGGCTTCCGGGACAGCGCATCAGCACGTTGATTCCGCCTGCTCAGAACATAGGTGACTCGAAAGTCAAATTGGGCAAAAAACAGCGACCATTGCACCTGGCACTGGTTCAGCGTCCGGGCCGTCCATAAATGTTCCAGGTTGCAATGGTCCATCCGAACCTCAACCTAGTGGCAGACCCCCTCCAGATGGTGCCGTCATGTCTCGAAAGCGACCTTAACCGCCAACAGCTCCTTGTCCCATATAGTATAATTGCGCTCTGGAGTCGACAGCTTTCGGGAATAATAAGCACATGGGAATAAGGTGTCTGCAGGGGCATAGGCCTGTAGGACCGCCACCCTAACGGCCACATCTGATGTGTCTCTCTCCACCACAAACAGCCGGAACAGATCAGTATGCTTGAGGACAGGCTCAGAAGCGAAGATGGCCTTCAGGGCATCGAAGGCTCCCTGCTCCTCAGCACCCAAACAGAACATTTCCCCTTTCTTGAGCAGGTTATAAAGGGGAGCAGTCAAGACAGCAAAATGGGGAACAAATGTCCAGTAATAGTTCGCAAACCCCAACAGTCAATGCACATCTTTGACCCGCCACAGAAGTTGCCACGCCTGCAATGACTCAACTTTCTCCTGGTCCATTCTCCGGCAGGCAAGATACAATGACTCAGAAAGTCGATTGTGGATTGTGTGAACTGGCATTTATCTCACTTTGCAAATAGGTGGTTGTCCCGCAAGCATTGTAACACCAGCCGCACAGTTTCCAGTGTTCCTGTGGGGATGATGAGTAGACCAGGATGTCATCAAGGTAGACAACCATGAACTGATCTAGCAAGTCCCAGAAGACATCATGCATAAAATGCATGAACATGCCAGATGCGTTGGTCAATTTGAACAGCATCACGGTATATTGTCATGGACAGACCACTCACTCCTTCACCTGGATTTTCGAACTGCTGCTCCCTGCCGCAGGGAGGTGGATCCAATTAGATGGATCCGCCCCAGGCGCCTGATGGATCCTGAGAGGTTCCAGACGGAGCTTGGGCCATTTCCTGAGGTTCTAGCACATGACTCGGCCGAGGAGCTGGTAGCCGCCTGGGACCGGGCGGCTGGTGGGGCCTTGGACTGAGTCGTGCCTTTGCGGCCTCTGACCCGGTGCCGATCCTGCGCGGCTCCTTGGTTCACTGAGGAGCTGAGGGAAATGAAGCGCCAGAAAAGACGCCTGGAGAGCGGTTGGAGGGCCAGTCTCGCTGAATCTGATCGAACACGGGTAAGGTCGCATATTAAGGCCTACCTAGTGGCGATAAGGACGGCAAAGTTTAATTACTTTTCCGCCTCTATTGCATCATCAGGGAATCGTCCGGCCACCCTGTTCAGGGTTACCCGCTCCCTGCTCCATCCGGGAGTGCGGGAGGATCCCTTGGAAGGCAGGGCGGAGGATTTCGGACAATACCTATATGACAAAATCGCTCAGATCCGGGGGGATTTGGACTCTGACTGGGTAGATCAGGGCAGCGTGACGAGGAATAGTCTTGAGAATGCTGTGACTCCTGATGATGTGGACAGAATTTTGGGGAGACTTAATGCAGTCACATGTTTACTGGACCCGTGTCCCTCCTGGTTGGTACTGGCTTCCCGGGAGGTTACACGAGGCTGGCTCCAGGGTGTTATCAACGCTTCGTTGAGTGAGGGTTACTTCCCCACTGCCTTGAAAGAGGCGGTGGTGAGGCCTCTCCTCAAGAAGCCGTCCATGGATCCGGCAATATTGGCCAACTATCGTCCTGTCTCCAACCTTCGCTTTATGGTGAAGGTTGTTGAGAGTGTGGTCGCACGACAGTTTCCGCAATTCCTGGAGGAAACATCTTATCTAGATCCATTCCAGGGTTTCAAGTCTGGGCACAGCATGGAAACGGCATTGGTCGCGTTGGTTGATGATCTCTGGAGGGCTCGGGACAGGGGTTGTTCCTCTGTTCTGGTCCTGTTAGACCTCTCAGCGGCTTTTGATACCATCGACTATGGTATCATGCTGCACTGGCTGGAAGAGTTGGGGGTGGGAGGCACCGTGTTGCGGTGGTTCTCCTCCTTCCTCTCCGACCAGTCGCAGTTTGTGTTGGCAGGGGGGCAGAGATTGACCTCGAGGCCTCTCATTTGTGGAGTGCCGCAGGGATTGGTCCTCTCGCCCCTTCTGTTCAACATTTATGTGAAGCCGCTGGGTGAGATCATCCGTGGCTTTGGGGTGAGATACCACCAGTACGCTGATGACACCCAGCTGTACATCTCCACCCCAGGCCACCCCAACGATGCCCTTGAAGTGATGTCCCAGTGCCTGGAGGCTGTACGGGTCTGGATGGGGAGGAACAGGCTCAAGCTCAACCCTTCCAAGACTAAATGGCTGTGGCTCCCGGCATCCCAATATAGTCAGTTGATTCCATCACTGACTATTGGGGGCGAGTCATTGGCCCCCACAGAGAGGGCTCGCAATCTGGGAGTCCTCCTGGATAGGCAGCTGTCCTTGGAGGAACATCTAACGGCTGTAACCAGGGGGACCTTTTGTCAGGTTCGCCTGATTCGCCAGTTGCAGCCCTTTCTTGATCGGGATTCCCTGTGCACAGTCACTCACACCCTCGTCACCTCTCGCCTTGACTACTGCAACGCTCTCTACATGGGGCTCCCCTTGAGGAGCACCCGGAGGCTCCAGCTGGTCCAGAACGCAGCAGCGCGGGTAGTGACGGGAGCAGCATGGCGCTCCCATGTAACACCGCTCCTGCGCGAGCTGCACTGCCTCCCGGTGGTCTTCCGGGTGCACTTCAAGGTGCTGGTTATCACCTTCAAAGCACTCCATGGCATAGGGCCTAGCTAT
Source organism: Arizona elegans (assembly GCA_022577455.1). Taxonomy (NCBI): domain Eukaryota; kingdom Metazoa; phylum Chordata; class Lepidosauria; order Squamata; family Colubridae; genus Arizona; species Arizona elegans. The sequence goes on from JAKOOJ010000004.1 coordinate 60,781,247, forward strand.
CTTCGAGACCGCCTGCTGCTACCAACGACCTCCCATTGACCCGTGCGCTCCCACAGAGAGGGCCTCCTCAGGGTGCTATCAGCCAGACAGTGTAGGCTGGTGACCCCCAGGGGGAGGGCCTTCTCTGTGGGGGCACCTACCCTCTGGAATCAGCTCCCCCCAGAGATAAGGAGAATCCAGGACCTCAGTGCCTTCCGTCGTGCCCTTAAAACCCATTTGTTTAAACAAGCCGGGCTGGCTTAAGATGAAATTTTTAACTGTTTTTAAATGTTTTAAACGTTTTAAATGGTAATGAGTTTTAATTGGGCCAAATTTATATTTTTTTAATTGTTTTTTAATATTTGTCCTGCGTGTTTTTTAATTTTGGCTGTACATCGCCCTGAGTCCTCAGAGAGAAGGGCGGTATAGAAATTCAATAATAAATAAATAAATAAATAAATATTCAAAGTGAATGTAACGCATCCAGAAGGTTGTCTTCCACTCATCGCCAGCACAAACTTGGACCAGGTTGTAGGCCCCCCGCAGGTCCAACTTCGTGAAGATCTTGGCCTGATGAAGCCGCTCGATCAGTTCAGGGATGAGGGGAAGCAGGTACCGGTTCCATACTGTGATCGCACTCAACGTGCGATAATCACAGCACATGCGCAACTCCACTGACTTCTTGACAAAGAGCACCAGTGCAGTCAACAGAGAGATAGAAGGCCAGATAAACCTCTTTCCAGAGATTCTTCTCTATAAAGTCGTGTAACGCCGCCAATTCTGGTTCTGACAGCGAGTAAATCCGACCCTCTGGCCATTTGGCATTGGGCACCAAATCAATCGGGCAGTCATACAACCGATGCGGGGGCAACTGATCCACCTCCTTTTCCCTGAACACGTCAGCATAATCTACCAACTCCATGGGTAGTAGGTACCAACTCCATGGGTAGCATAGCTACAGTCTCTGTGCAGGCATGCAGGCAATGGGTGGCACATTTCTTGCTGGGGAACTGCACTGTCCCAGATGATTTGCGGATCATGAGCCTGTAACCACTCCAGTCCCAGCACCACTGGGCAGTGAGGCACTGTGGCAACATAGAACACTGTTCTAACTGTCAGGAAATTTCTCCTTAGTTCTAAATTGCTTCTATCCTTGATCAGTTTCTACCCATTGCTTTTTTTTAAAATTAATTTTATTAAATATACAATTTAAAAACATTAGACTTGGTGCAACTTGTCTGGTACATACTTTTCTAGCACTTTTTCTTTCGTGTATATTACAATATAATATTATGCATATTCCATATATACTTTTTGTACATTCAATCACACCAGTTACATACATATTCCCTTCGTATCTATTCAAATCCAATTTATTCCTATCTAGTATTTCTTAATTTAATTTTATTTATTTTTCTCCCCTTTCTTTCACTGTTTTTAATTCTCTATCCCTACATTCCTCCTTTTCTCTAGCCATTTATAAAATGTATTCCAGGTTACATAGAATTCCGATTCATCTTTATCTTTGAGCTCCATTGTTAACCTGTCCATTTCTGCACAGGTCAATATTTTGTTAATTATTTCTACCTCCTGCGGGTTGGTTTTTTGTGCGAATATCAACCTCGCTGCCGTTAGTATGTGTACCATAAGATATATTTCTTCTTTTTTGTAATTATCCCTTACTATATCTAGAAGGAAGAGTTCTGGCGTCATATCTATCGTCTTGTTTAACATCTAGCCACTGTTTTTTTTTTTTATTGCAAAAGTTTTACAGTTACATTTTCACCCCTTTTTTTTTCCCCCACAACCCCCCCAATCTTCCCAACCTCCCTAACCCACCCTAACCCTCCCCTCCCCCCAGACTTCCTAGTATACTCATATCAGATAAAAGGAAAAAACCCTCCTTTGTATATAAAACTTGAACCCTTCCCTCCCCCTTACAAATTTTCATCTTCCTTACATTAACATTAATATTTCTATCTTAGTATAACATTTTCAAATAAATTTTCATCCTGATTACCTTAAAAATATTTCTATCTTGATATAACATTTTCTAACAAATTTTCACCCTCAACCTTAAAAATATTTCTGTCTTAATATAACATCTTCTAACAAATTTTCACCCTCGACCTTAAAATATTTCTATCTTGATATAACATTTTCAAATAAAAGCTATTTGGTATTTCCTAGTTTGGTATTTATGCTGAACATAATTTATCCACTTCTTCCATTCCCATTCATAAGTCTCTTGAAAACAATCTTTTAAATATGCTGAGATCTTCGCCATCTCTGCAAAACTGGCCATCCTCAAAGTCCATTCCTCAATCGTAGGCAGCGCTTCATTTTTCCAGTATTTGCCTATCAACAATCTTGCTGCAGTTATCATATACAATATCAATTTTGTTTCACCCGATGTAAAACCCTTAACTATACCCAATAAGAACAGTTGTGGAGAAAACTGAATTTTTTTCTTCAAAACATTCTGCATGACCCACCAAATTTTTATCCAAAAAGCCTTAACTTTCTTACAGGTCCACCAAACATGATAATATGTAGCGTCTAGGCAATCACATCTCCAACATTTAGGCTGCACATTAGGATACATACACGACAATTTTTTGGGGTCTAAATGCCATCTATAAAACATTTTATAGAAATTTTCCCTCAGGTTCTGCGACTGTGTAAATTTAACATTCTGAACCCAAATTTTTTCCCATGTTTCCAACATCACTGGTTCCTCAAAATTTTGTGCCCACTTAATCATGCAGTCTTTAACTAGCTCAGATTCTGAATCCCTTTCTAACAAAACATTATAAAGTCTTTTAATATGCATTGGTCCTTTCTCTTTTATGTGTCTAACTAATTCTTCCTCATACATCATAATACCAGTTTTTTGGTCCTCTTTCCATCTCAATTGCAATTGATTATATTGTAACCAGGTTAAATTGATCCCTTCAGCCAACAATGTCTGTAATGTCTTCAGCTGCCATCTGCCCGCATCTGTAAAAAGAACCTCTTTATATAAAAACCCCCCGAGTGACATTATATTTGTATTCCACAAGGTATGACCAAGATCCAGCCATAGCGGTATTTTATAATTCCATTTGTTTCGGTGCTTCTTCCAAACTCTCAACAAAGAATCTCTAAGTATATGGCTTTTAAAAACTTTATCCACTTTACTGTCATAAAATAAGTAAGCGTGCCATCCAAATTCCAAATCGAAACTTTCTGCGTTTAATATTCCAGTCTTTTTTCCTCCAAACCAATCACTTACTAAAGTCAAAGCTGTTGCATCATAATATAATTGTAGGTTTGGAAGTTTGAGACCTCCCCTTTCTGGAACGTCTTGCATAATTTTCATTTTTACTCTTGGCTTTTTCTCGTTCCAGACAAACTTGTTCACACCAATTTGCCATACTTTTAATTGTTTATCATTTCTGAGCACCGGGATCATTTGAAACAAAAAAAGAAATCTTGGCAAAATATTCATCTTAACTGCTGCTATTCTTCCAAGTAAAGACAGCTGCAGTTTTTTCCAAGTCTCCATATCTTTTTGCACCTCTCGCCACAACACCTCATAGTTATTTTGAAACAATTTCATATTTGATTCTGCAACCTGGACTCCTAGATATTTTACCTTTGGTACAATCTCAAAACCTGCCCTCCTTTCTAACTCCAGTTTACGATCTTGTGTCATATTTTTGACTACCATCTTAGTTTTTTTCTGATTCAGTCTGAAACCTGAAACTTTACCATAGTCTTGTATAATGTCCTTCATCTGGATTATCGATTCCATTGGCTGTGCTAGGGTAACAACCAGATCGTCTGCAAATGCCTTTATTCTGTAATCCTCTTGCCTTATCATTATACCTTTCAAAGTGTTAGAGTCCCTTATTGTATTTAACAAGACTTCTAGTGTTAGAATAAACAGCAATGGGGACAGTGGACATCCCTGTCTTGTTCCTTTTTCAATTTTAAACTCTGTTGTCAAGCTTCCATTGATAATGATCTGTGCCTTTTGCTCTTGATAAATTGCTGAAACCGCCTGTATAAATTGGTCCCCAAAGTCCATCTTTTTTAAAGTCTTTAATAGAAAATTCCAATCCACTCTATCAAAGGCCTTCTCCGCATCCAAAAAAACCAGCACTGCAGGAATCTGTTTATTCTTCTCAAGATATTCCAATAAGTCTATTACTTGCCTTACATTGTCCTTCATGTGCCTACCCTCAATAAATCCCGCTTGGTCATCATGAATCACCTTTTGAATTACTGGCATCAGTCTGTTGGCTAATACTTTTGCATAAATTTTATAATCCGTATTCAAAAGAGATATTGGTCTGTAATTCTCCGGTTTTTTGGGACCTGCTTGCTCTTTTGGTATCAAAGAAATATAAGCTGTAGTCCATGATGGGGGTACTTTTCCCCCTTGTTGTATATTACAAAATAAGTCTCTAAGTTGTTCCACCATTTCTGCCTGCAAAGTTTTATAATACACTGCTGTCAGACCATCCGTTCCAGGAGCTTTGGCTGTTTTTAATTGTTTTATTGCTGCAATTATCTCCTCCTCTGTTATAGGATAATCCATTCTTTCCTTTTGTTGCTCAGTAATTTTTGTAACTCTTTTGTTGTCTAAGTATTTTTCTATAAGTCCATTCTGCACCTCCTCTCTGGCATATAGTTTAGTGTAATATTGAAGAAAAGCTTCTTTTATTAAATTCTGTTGAAAAACTTCTTTCCCCCCAATATCAACACTATCAATAATCCGTGCGCTCTGTTTCTTCCTTAATATGTAAGCCAACCACCTGCCTGGTTTATTAGCGTTGCAGAATGTATTATGCTTCGCATATTGTAAATTTGTTGCAACTTGTTCCGCTGTAAGCATTTGGAATTGGTCTTTCAAAAGTTTTATAACACTAAGTATTCTTTCATCTGTTGGGTTTTTAATAAGTAACTGTTCTTTGTTCTTTATTTCTGCTTCCAGTTCAAGTCTTTTCTTTTGTCGAATCAACCTATGTTTGGAGTTCATATATATAAGCACCCCTCTCATATAAGCTTTGCTTGCGTCCCACACAATTTCCATTGGGGTGCCTTTATTCAGATTCATTTCAAAAAACTCTTTCAGATACTTTTTAAGTTCTATTATATTTTTCTCATATCTGAACAAGTTTTCATTTAATCTCCAAGAGCGTCTCTCATTCTTGCATGTCTCAATTTCTATCCACACTGGGCTATGATCAGTCAAAGTTCTTGGCAGAATTTTTGTTCTTTTTGTCCTAAGAAGTAGATCATCAGACAACAAAATAAAATCAATCCTGGAAAAAGATCTATGTCTGTCAGAAAAGAAAGTATAGTCCAGTTCTTTTAGATTATGTATTCTCCAAATATCTTTTAATTCCAGATCTTCTTTCATATCAAAAAAAGTCTGTGGTAATCTAATTCTTGACTTTGCCAAAGTCTTTTTGTCTAATTTAGAGTCAATTACTCCATTCCAATCTCCCATAATTAAAATAGATCTGTAATCCCATTGGAGTATTTTAGTATGCAGCATTTTATAAAAATAGTCCTGTTGTTGGTTAGGAGCATAAATTCCTATCAAAAGAATTTGATTATTAGCAGAAAGCAATTCAATTGCTACAAACCTACCATCTTGATCAGCTTCTATAAGTTTGGCTGTTAGTTTTTTATTTACATAAATAATCACCCCATTCTTTTTTTGGTTAGTTGAAGATATAAAATGTGTTCCTAATTTGGAATTTTTCAAATAGTTTTGATCTTGAGCTGTAATATGCGTTTCTTGTAAGCAGATTATATCATTATTATGTTGTTTTAAATATGTAAATACTTTCTTCCTTTTTTGTGTTACATTCAGCCCATTTACGTTCCAAGATAAACATTTAATCATCATCATTCTCTTTCTGGAGCGAAGCGCAGAACCTTAGGATTTCATCCGAAATCTTCTGTCCTGCATTCCCCACAGCCCCAGCTTCATCTCGCCTTTCCTGCTGTAACTTTTGTTTAAGTTCCTTGGCTTTTGCTCGGGTTATACGCTGGTCCTTAACTTCAGCCGCCCAAGCCAGCTCCAAGATTGGAGAAGGTTCCAGCAAGGGCTCATCCAGAAAACCTCCTTCAGCGCCCTTCAACTCCTCTGATTCCTGCTTAGATTGTTGTTGCAATTCTTGAGGTTGCTTCTTATCACTCTCTTTAATCTCCAAAACTGTAGATGTGCGTGGGGATGGTGTTCTTTCTTTAAAGATGTCCGTATAAAATTGCTCCGCCTTCTCCACAGTATTCAAGCGGTGTTTCTCTCCCTTATATCTCAAAATTATGCCAGTTGGAGCGTCCCAACGAAATGGGATTTGATTATTCTGCAGTTCTTTAACAAGAAAACCATATTCTTTTCTGGATTTCAACATCTTAGGTGGGAGCTCCTTGTAAACTGTAACCTTGGATCCGCTCACTTGCACAGAAGTGAGGAAAGATTTTTGCAGGATATCATTTCTTATTGCTCTGTCTGTAAAATATATGACCACATCTCTGGGCAATTGTCTTTGTCTGGCCACCCACGAGTTAACTCTGTAGATTTTATCTATTTTGCAAAAGACCATCTCAGGATCAGTTTTTAAAATCACAGCTAGGGCTTCAGCACAAATCTGTCTCAAATCTTGTCTCTCCTCTTCTCTAATTCCTCGAAGCCGTATAGCAAATTCCATTGCCCGGAATTGCATCATAACAATGTCATTCTCAACTCTCTGCATCTTGTCATCAACATCAAAAAATTTATGATCATTATTTTTCAACTTAACATTAACTTCTAATTTAAATTCATCCACTTTTGACTCAACTTTCATAATAAATCCTGCCAGGCCAGACGCCACATCCGTTATTTTTTTGGTCACCATCTTTTGGTTCTGCTGCATTTCCTGCATAATTTCCTGTTGTGACTTTTGGATTTTTTCATCTATTTTATTTATTTTATCATCCATGTCTTGAAATTTCTCATCCAAAATATTTGAAATGAATTCTTTTAAATCTCCTATGTCCAGATCTTTTTTTTGAGCTTGTGACTGTGTGTTCTGTTTATGTGGGGGGGATCCCCCCCCTGTTTTGCCTTCCTGCTTCTTTGAAGCCATCCTGCCACGTAAGCTGGCTTTTCTAAAAAGGGAGGTTCCGCCTCTTCTGCCACCTCCACAAAACCTTCTAAGAAAGTCCCCCAGATTTACTCAAAGCAAAACTATAGTGCAGCAAAAACAAGTACAAGGGAGAGATTTTCCTCTTATTTCTGTTACAGCCGGAGCAACTTTGTAGCAACTTTTTAACTTTATAGAAGACAAGGTAACTTCACCAATCCACACCCACTGATTCATTTGCTGAGCGCCATATTTTTTTCAGTCACTTTCACTCATTCCGAAACTTTCACTTCAGCATAAAAAATCAGCAAAGGGCTAATACTTGCAGTTCAGAGTTTCAGAGTTCAAGTGGATTTCAAGTGTTTATTTGGCTTATTTCCTCGCTCTTTAAAGGTTTCCTGAAGTCGGCTTGTTCTGCAAAGGCAGAAGACGTCCCACGCCGCCCGGAGTCTCAGCAGGTTGTAAGGGAGCCGCGCCTGTTTCCTCCCCAGAAACAATTCCCTGGGGGGGTTGCAGGGGCTCTACCTGTACCCTGCTGCCTCTTCTTCATTAATCCTGGGGATTTTGAAGATTTCAAGCCGCTTCACGATCGGGAAGCGGCTCTACAAGCGGCGGGGGTGGCGGTGCTAAAAGAAAGCACCGTCGCCGCCGAAGACGGGGAAACCGGAAGTCCCATCTAGCCACTGTTTTATTTGGCACCAAAAGTCCTTGGCTTTCGGGCACCCCCACCACATATGATAATAGGTGCCTAATGTTGCTTTACATTTTCAACATTTCGGTGAGCAATTTTTGCACATCTTGGCCAGTCTTGTGGGTGGGTAATGCCACCTGTAAAACATCTTGTATTGATTTTCTTTATATGCAGTGGCTAGGGTAAGCTTTCTATTCCTCTCCCATAGTTTTTGCCAGCTATCTAGATCTAAGCCATACCCAAAATTCTTACTCCAGGTGAGCATGGTCTCTTTCACTTGCTCTTCTATCATGTCGTAATCCAGTAAATATATAATTTCCTAATCATTTTCACATCTGCCCCTTGTAAGATTTCATCCAATTCTATCGGTCCGGTTCTTATTCCCCATTCATTTTTATCTCTCACGTATCAGGATTGAATCTGAAGATATGCCCACCATTCTAGTTCTATCCCTTCTTCTTGTAAGTCCTAGCTAGACCTCAGTTCTCCCTTTTCATTCAATATGTCTTTATACGTAATCATTCTTCCTAATTTCATGAAATTTGGATGTACAAACATCTCCAGAGTCAACGCCAATTGGGAATTTCTATATAATTTTGTTGCTTAGTTTTAATCCAAATATCCAATAGAGCTCTTCTGATGAGGTGTTTCTGGAAGTATTGGTGTGTTTTATGTTTCCTGTCCCAGAGGATTGTGTGCCACCCAGTTTGCATATCATGTCCTTCCAGTACTAGCAGCCTCCTGTTTTTTAAATTAATCCACTCCCTAATCCACGTGAGTGCTGCCGCCTGGTAGTATTTTTCCCAGTCAGGGAGTCCAAATCCACCTCTTTCTTTCGAGTCTTGCAATAATTTCAATTTAATTCTGGGTTTTTTCCCTTGCCAAATATATTTAGTTATTATTTTATTTCAATTTCTAAAAAAATCCTTTTTCAATCTTATTTATATGGTTTGAAATAGAAAGAGTATCTTTGGCAATATAGTCATTTTGACTGTTGCAATTCTCCCCATAAAGGAAAGTTGCAGGGTTTTCCACCTATCCAAATCTACCTTTATTTGATCCACTAATTTCTTGTAATTGTCCTCCTTTAGTGTAGCACATCTTGACGTCAAATAGATACCTATGTATTTCAGTTTCTTTACTGTCTGTATTTTAATTTTCTCAGCTAATTCTTTTTCTTGCATTTTACTCATACTCTTGACTAAAATTTTGGTTTTTTCCTTGTTTACCCTCAAACCTACAACTTCCCCATATTCGCCCAATACTTCCATTAACCTCTCACCCGATTGTAAAGGGTCTTCTAGAATGAACACAAGGTCATCAGCGAATGCTTGCACCTTAAAGATTTCCTTTTTTATTTCCAGACCTTTTATTTGTTTGTCTTTTCCGATAATTCTAGTCAGTACTTCTAGGGATAGGACGAACAATAACAGTAATAATGGGCATCCCTGCCTAGTTCCTTTCTGAATTTTGAAACTCTGTGTCGTTTCGCCATTAACAACTACTTTTGGCTTTTCGGGTGGAGTAGATTGCGTTGAACATATTTATGAAATTCTCCCCAAATTCCATTAGTTTTAATTGATTTGACACAAAGTCCCATTTGACGTTATCAAAGGCCTTTTGCGCATCAACAAACATTAAGGCCAATTTCTTTTCATTATGGTTCTCATAGTATTCTAATATGTTTAGTATGATTCTGATGTTATTTTTTATCTGCCTCCTCGGCAAGAAACCATTCTGGTCACTATGAATAAAGTCCTCTAAGAATCTTTTTAACCTTTCAGCCATAATGGCCATGAATATCTTATAGTCCGAATTTAACAAAGATATGGGTCTGTAATTCCTAACAAGTGTCAAATCCGAATTATCCTTTGGAAATAAGGTGATGATTGCTTCCTCCCATGAGGCTGGTATTTTTGCATCTCAGAGAACTGCATTGAATACTTCTAATAAAGTGGAATTTAATGGATCTTGAAGATTTTTGTATATCTCTGAAGGCAATCCATCCGGGCCTGCCATTTTGTTATTTTTCTGTCTTTTAATTGCCATTATTAATTCTAGAGGTGTTATGTCTTTGTTCAGCATGAGTCTTATTTCTTCTGACACTTTAGATAATTCGGCTTTTTGGAGACATTGAATGCTTTTTTCTTTGAGAGTGCTGCCATCTTCTGCATATAATTCCTTGTAGAACTCATGAATTATGTCTCTTTTCCCTTCATTATGATATATTATCTGCCCCTCTTTATTGCATAAACTACTAATGCACTTTTTATCTTTTTGTTTCTTCAATTTATAAGCTAGCCAATGTCCCGGTTTGTTTGCATTTTTGAAATAATTTTGTTCTTAAGTATTTTAGTCGTGCCAAATCCTCCTTCTCGATCATATTCAAATTATATTTAATTATGTCTATTTGTTGCTTCAAATCCCTTCTTTTGGGTTGTTTTTGTAGATCTCTTTCTAGTCTACCAAGTTCTTTCTCCAAATCTTTTTGACGCTGTCTTTTCTTTTTATTTTCTTTCACCATGTAGGCGATCGCAATCCCTCTCATGTAGGCTTTTGCTGTGTCCCATAGATTTTGAATATTCGTGTTCTCCTTTTTATTATCTTGGAAGAACAGATTCATCTGTTCTTCCATCTTTGATTTAAATTCTTTATGTTTTAAAATTGCTCTCTTTAATGTCCTTGGTTTTTTTCCCCCTCTCCATCTAATTGTCACTGGATTATGATCTGCCCAAAGATTTTTTCCAATTTCGATTTCTTCTGTTTCCAAATTTAATTCCTTTGACATTCAAGCCATGTCAATCCTTGACCACAAGGCATGTCGACCTGAATAGAAAGTAAATTGCTTCTTCCCTGCATTTCTTTCCCTCCAACTATCCAAAATATTCATTTCGTCTGCCATTTTGAAAAAGTTATTGGACAGTGTTTTCCTAGTTCCTTTTCGTATCTTATTGGTTTTATAGTCCAGATGTTTATCTACTATTGCATTAAAATCCCCTAAAATGCAAATGTTATCTTATTCCATCTTTCCGATAATCATGTATAACGTCTTGTAAAATTGATTCTGTTTTTCATTTGGGGCATAGATTCCCACTAAAGCTACTTTCTTATAGTTCAAAATTGCTTTTACTATCAATATCCTACTCTCGTCGTCCTCATAAATTTGTCTTGTCGGAATTCCCTCTTTAAAATACATTGCTTCTCCCCCTTTCTTCTGATGTGATAGTGCTGCAAACATCTTTCCTAACTTGGGCTGAATTAATAAATGTTGATGCTGTTTCTTTATATTTACCTCTTGCAGAATTATTATATCCAATTTCATCTTATAGAGTCTGCTAAAAAGAAAATTCCTTTTAGAGGGGGAATTTAATCCATTCACATTTAAAGATATATTTCTTCTTGCACATATCTACTTATATTTAGGTCTTGTAGCTCTTGTTGATCTGATCTCTTTGGGTCTGCTTTCATCGTAGTTGCTGTCATCTATCTCTTTCCTCTTCCATTTTCCTTCTCCCTATTTAATGGCTCTCTCATTTCTGTATTTTGTATTCTAATATCACCTTCTACTCTTACTTCTGTTTCTTCTAGTTTTCCTTCACTGCTAAAGTTCTGGCTATAAAATTCCTCTGCTTTTTCTCTAGTGTCTATTCTGTATCTTTTTTCCTGCCACAATACCATGATTCCCTCCGGCGTCAGCCATCTAAAGTTAATATTGTGCTTAATTAGTTTGGATGTCAAAAATTGGTACGACCTCCTGAATTCTCGCACCTGCGTGGCACTTGTTTTAATATTACTAACTGTTTCCCTCTATGTTCTAGTGCAGAGAGGGCTAACCTTTTTGCCATCGCGTGCCAGGAGAGGGGGGGCAGGGGAGGGTCACGCGTGCCCGTGCCCACGCGCATGCGCACGCAACCCTCCCCCCCGCTCCTGGCACATGATGGCCTGGTAGGCCCGTTTTTCTTTCTTACCTGGTTCCAGATCCTCTCTATGCATCTGGGAAGGGCCAAAGAGAGCCTTTCCCACTCCCTTGGAGGTGCTATGGAAGCTGAAAGGGCCCATTTCCCAACTCTCAGTGGGACAGGAAGTGACATTTTTTGCTGTCCCCAGCCTCCAGAACCTCTCTAGGAGTCTCTAAGAGTCTCTGGAGGCTGGGGACAGGAAAAAATGTCACTTCCTGTCCCACTGGGAGTCGGGAAATGGGCCCTTTCAGCCTCCGTAGGGCCTCCAAGGGAGTGGGAAAGGCTGTTTTTGCCCTTCCTAGATGCATAGAGAGGATCTGGAGCCAGGTAAGAAAGAAAAACGGGCCTTCCCCACCCCTCCCAGGCCCTCCAGAGGCAGGAAACAGCCTGTTTCCCTACTTCTGGTGGGCCCAGAAGGCCCGAAAATCAGCTGGCCGGCGCACGCATGTGCCCCAGAGCTGAGCTGGCGTGCCCACTAATATGGCTCTGCGTGCCACCTGTGGCACGCATGCCATAGGTTTGCTATCACGGTTCTAGTGGGTCGTCCCTGGGTCTATGAAGTATCTCATCCCTCACTGATTTTTTAACGAATCTAATATGGACTCCTTTAGGGAGGTTGTGGCGTCTTGCGTAATTAGTATGAATTCTGTAAGTTTCGTCCATTTCGTTCAGCATTTCATCCTTCCCAATTCCTAGGGCTTTTGCTAATAGATCTGCCATCATTTCTGGCAAGCCCTCACTTTTTTCTTCTTTGACATTTTGAAAGAGCAGGTAAAATGCTGCTCGTTCTGTCTCCAACTGTATAATGGTGTTTTCCAGATCTTTATTGGCCTTTATTAATCTCTCGTTCATTTCGTCAACTTTTTTCTCCTCCTTGCCCATCCTCTCTTCCATTTCTAATAATTTTTGTTTGTTCTTCTTAATTTGTTTCTGGAAGGTCTCAAACCTCCCATCCATTGATTTCATTCTCCATTATCGCTTCTAACTTCCCAATTTCTTTTTTCAGACTTTCATGGTTCCTTAACATCTCATCCTGTATCGATTGTAACATTGATTGCAATTCTTTAAACGAATTGGCTCTTTCTCTCTGCATCATTTCCTCTATTGATCTCTGGCCTAATGGACTTGATTCAAATTATGAGACATGTGATATTTGTTTTCTTCCTGCACCAACTTTGGATAAATTAGGAATACTTGACATTTTTAATAATGTCTTGAACCAATCCTCTCACTTCACTGGGTGCCTGGAGGCCGTGCGGATCTGGATGGGGAGAAACAGGCTCAGGCTCAACCCATCCAAGACCGAGTGGCTGTGGTTTCCGACGTCCCGATATAGTCAGTTGGTGCCATCACTGACTATTGAGGGCGAATCGCTGGCCCCCACGGAGAGGGCTCGTAACTTGGGCGTCCTCCTGGACTCACGGCTGTCTTTAGAAGAGCACTTGACGGCCATGACTGGGAGGATTTTTCATCAGGTTCGCCTGATTCGCCAGTTGTGTCCCTTTCTGGATCAGGATTCCTTGCGCACGGTCACTCATGCCCTCGTCACTTCCCGCCTGGACTACTGCAATGCTCTCTACATGGGGCTCCCCTTGAGGTGCACCCGGAGGCTCCAACTGGCGCAGAGTGCGGCCGCGCGGATGGTTATGGGAGCGATATGGCGTTCCCATGTAACACCTTTCCTGCGCGAGCTGCACTGGCTCCTGGTGGTCTTCCATGTGCGCTTCAAGGTCTTGGTTACCACCTTTAGAGCGCTCCATGTCTTAGGACCTGGTTACTTATGGGACCGCCTGCTGCCACCAGTAGCCTCCCACCGGCCGGTACGCTCTCATAGAGAGGGGCTCCTCCGGGTGCCGTTGGCCAAACAATGTTGACTGGTGGCCCCCAGGGGAAGAGCCTCCTCTGTGGGGGCACCTACTACCTGGAAGTCCCCCTACTTTCTTCCATCCTATCTCACTGGGACCCACAGGCATTCAGCCTTTCTTTCACATGCTCCTCCCCATCCCCAATCATTCATTTTCTTTTATTGTAGATCTTGTTCTGGAAGCTCCGTGGATTGCATTGAGAAAGAAGAGATTACTGCTCTATCCTTAGGCCATGTGACCCAGTCCCAGTACACATTTTTGGAGTGGTCAAGGGATGCTGGCTAGCAACGCTCTCTAGCAATGCAGCCTAGAGTTGCCTAGGGTTAGGTTTGCTCTTCTTCCCCAATCCTACTATTTAGCGGATTGTATGGCTTGTGAACAAGAAGCATTGGGGAAGGAGAAGGTTGCATGAAGCACCTGCTTTCAAGCCAGACAGTCAACTGGGTGAAGCTAGGCATGCTTCCTTCGCACTCAACCTACACATTTACCTCCACAACTGGCAAGTGCTATTTTAACGCAGCTACAGTTCATTGTGGCCACTTTGAAAAATGGCAGTCACTTCCTCGATACAGTCATGTGATCTATGGATGCTGAGGAAAGGAGAGCAAACTTCACCATCATTTGGCATAGCTTGCTTTCCTTCTCCAACAAGAGCTGTGTACCTTTCAGGACAGCTGTGGTGATATGATAAGTGAGGATTGTAACAGTAATCTTTTTTGCTATACCCCATGGCTGATAAATCTATAGTCCTAGAATGATACATTCCAAATGTTTGGTATATGATTTGAAATGCCCACCATAAACAATGTGACTCTGGGTGGCATACAGCATTAATAACAATTAACCAACTCGACTTCCGGCGGCAACCTCGGTGCGTTAGGGACGAAAGGGACGGCGCTCCGTTCCTGAGTCTCTAACAATCCCACATCTGGAGCCGAAATAGGCGCTATCGATCTCGGAGGGATTGATAGTTTAAAGGGGAACGTCTTAGGACCTCGGAGGAGATCGCAACTCCCTCGAAGGTACAAGATAAGCCCTTAATCCAGAGTGAGGAAAAACCAGCCTTTCGAGACTGGCTGGAGGTGCTGACAACTGCGTGAGTGGGAAGCGAAGATTGAAAAAAGAAAAGAAGTCATCAACAGAGGACTTTAACCTAAAAAACCCAAAAAGCATTTGATGAAGAAGCAGACGCTGGTGGCAGAGATACCAGGAAAAGACATTAGACAAGCGGCGGCAGAAGGATCAGGTGGATTGGAGCCATTTTGAAAAGATATGACAGCGCAAAAACTTTGAACAGCCAAGAGAAAAGAGAGAGTGACGAGAATTGCGGAGGATTTAATTCCGATATAACCGGATTTTATTGGGGTAGACTGGATCGAGAGGACTAAATTGAGAATAAGAATAAGAACAGATCTTGCGAGATTGAAGGAAATAAAGAGATAGTGAGGAGAGTGGTGTGCCAGAGATCGGAAGGAGGATTGAAGGAAATAAAGAGAGAGTGAGGAGAGTGGCGTGCCAGAGATCGGAAGGAGGATTGAAGGAAATAAAGAGAGAGTGAGGAGAGCAGTGTGCCAGAGATCGGAAGGAGGATTGAAGGAAATAAAGAGAGAGTGAGGAGAGTGGTGTGCCAGAGATCGGAAGGAGGATTGAAGGAAATAAAGAGAGAGTGAGGAGAGCAGTGTGCCGGAGATCGGAAGGAGGATTCTGGATGGATTTCTATAAACTGATTGCATTGGACTCTATTGGCTTCGGCCGGGCAGATTGGACTAAATTGGAAAACCGAGTGTGAAATAGACTGAGGAGAGCGGTGTGCCGGAGATCGGAAGGAAGATTCTGGACAGATTTCTATAAACTGATTGCATTGGACTCTATTGGCTTCGGCCGGGCAGATTGGACTAAATTGGAAAACCGAGTGTGAAACAGACTGAAGGAGAGTGTGGACATTGCATTGACAGAGACGAAACAAACTTCAATATAACGTTTTTCGAGCGGACTTCTAGAAGCTACCAATATTTCTACCATTTCCACTGGCACTCTTCCAAAAAACTGGGATATATAACGATCTAATTGTTAAATATTGAACTATTTAACTATTGAACCACTGAAACAACTGGTGAACAAATGGACGATATAGCTATCTTTTTAAATTTATTTATTTATTTAAAACAATACATCAAGAAAAAGAAATAGTCAAACAAATGATCGCGACAGGAACTTTACATGATATTTACACTTTCTACGGTATGTAGACTTCAGTCAGATTTAACAAATATTAAACATAATCCTGGTTATATTTGACTTTTTGGGCGTCTGTTGTTCAACCAAACATACCATTTGTCCCAACATTGGAAATATACGGAGTCCTTTTGATCTCTCAGTGCTCTAGTCAGTCTGTCGGCTTCCGCATAATCCAAAATTTTCTCCAAAATCAAGTCTTCAGCCGGCAGGTCTTTCCCCTTCCAATGTTGGGTGAAACATATTCTTGCTGACGTGGTGATAAAAACACACAGACACCATATATTTGTGCCTATGTTGTCTGGCCTAATGTTCAGTAGATAGTACTCTGGTTTCAGAATTAGGTTATAACCTGTGATTTCCATGATCCATGCCTGTATGATTTTCCAGAATTCAGTCATCCTGGAACAGGTCCACCACATGTGGAAATAGGTGCCAATCTCCCCACACTTCCAACAGTTCGGTGAGAGATTTGAATACATTTTAGAAAGACGAGCAGGTGGAAGGTGCCATCTATACAGCATCTTGTACACATTTTCTTTGTATGATGTTGCCCACAGGAATTTCATATGTTTAAGCCAGATTTCTTCCCATTTTGTCATATCAATTGGATAGCCAATATTTCTCCCCCAGGCAATCATAGCCTTTAACTATTTCATCCCCTATCCAATAGTCTATTAAAAGTTTATATATCCTTGATAACATTTTGTCCTCTTTTCCTAGAATGATATTGTCCAGATCATGCTGATTCAAATTAATACCATCTTGTTCCCTATCTTTTTTAAATTTCGAGCAAATTTGGGCATAAGCCCACCAGTCCAGTTGTTTTCCCTGCAACTCCAACTCATTTCTTGATTTCAGACTACCATGGGGGTCCAAAAGTTCCCGGTAAGAGAGGTGATTTTCTTTGTTATATAGAGGCTTATACATTATAGCTTCAAGTGGGACCAGCCAAGCGGGGATTGAAAAGTAAAATTTGCCCTTAATTTTCCTCCAGAACTCAATTAGAATATTCCTCACATAATGTCCTGCAAGACACCTGTGCTTTGGGATTTTGTTTTGCCAAAGAAAATAATGCCAACCTTGATGTAGCCCCTCACCTTCCAGGAGCAACAACCTCCTTCTTCTCAACAATATCCAATCCCTGATCCAGAATAAATTTGCGGCCTGAGAGTAGTATTCCCATTTTGGAACACCAAATCCTCCTCTTTCTTTAAGCTCTTGAAGCATTTTAAGTTTGATTCTGGGTTTTTTGTTTTGCCAAATGAATTTAAGGACATAATAATTTAGTTTTTTAAAAAAATTATTATCCAATCTAGCTGGTGCTGTATAGAAAAGGTATATCCATTTCAGGAGTATGTAAGTTTTTATAATTGCTATTCTACCTAGTAGGGATATCTGCATGTTCTTCCACTTCTCTAGATCCTGACCTGTTCTCTTGAGAAGGTTCAGATAGTTGTCTTCTTTGATCGTGGAGCATTTGGCTGATATAATAATATCTAAATATTTTAGTTTATTTACAATATGGCGATATAGCTATTAATGGTCTGGCTTAATCTTATTATAACATACTAGAACGCAATAGAATTGAAAAGAATATTTAATAATTTAGTATTTTTTCTTTCTTCTTTTTTCTGTTTGTGACTATATAAGAATAAGTTGATTATAAAAATAACAAGTTGATCATTCAAACAACTATAGAGTACTATATGTGTGATAAATATTGATTGAAAGCTAATTAATTTAAACAATTTAATACAGTTATAACAATTAAGGTAATTAGAAATATAAATTGACAGAATTGATTTTAGAATTACTATAAATACTGCTAGTGAAATAGATCTCTTAATTTGCAATTAATTTAAGAATAAGGTAATTTATGAATTGCTAGAAACGTGCCCTTTCCCCGCTGTTTCCCCCATTTCTACCTTCCCTCCCCCTGCTTTTCTCTTCTTTCTATATATACTATTATTATATTGCTGATTGCTGATTAGAAGTATTTCCACTAATATTAATTCCAACAAGAACGTTTCATTTAAGCCATTAACATAAAATAAGCAATACATAATTATATGAAACTGTGGACAAGACTAACACGTACAATAGACATGGCTACTTCAAGTATATCAACTACCATTAAAACAACCAAAAAGGTACCCTAAACCCAAACACTACTAGTGGCCTCCCCAGTACAGCAAAAGATGGGAGAAGAAAAGACCAATACTATCATAGGCATGCAGAATATACAGGCTGCCCTCGCAATGATACAAGAGGGAATGAAAAGGATGGAAGATAAGATGACGCTAAATCACGATGAAACTAGAAAAAACCATGAACAATTGCAACTGGATGTAGGGGAAATTAAAGATGACATTAGAAACATAGATGAGAAGATAGTGAAAATCCAGCAAAATATCATAGAAAATGAACAGCGAATACATAAAGTGGAGGAAAAAACGGAAGCTACAGCCTCGAGGCTAGAGAGGATGGAGAACCAACAAACAATGAGGAGCCGAGACACCGAAGATGCACTCACATTTCTTGAAATGGAGAAGGCATCCTTCTTCCATAGATTCCAAAATATAGAAGAACAGAGAGATGAAGACCTGGGCGAGATTATGAGCGAAATACTGGCAAAAGCAATGCACAAAGATAAGGACGAAATTAGAAATGGAATTGATGAAATTTACAGAGCCTTTACAAATTATGCAAGGAGAAACAAACTCCCCAAAGAAGTCCATATTAGGTTTACAAAAAAAAAAAAAAACCAATGAGAGAAGAAATATATAGAAGAATGAGAGAGGAGACAGTCATGTACAAAGGGAGGGAAGTTCTAACATTGAAACAAGTACCGAGAAGAGCCATAGACAGGAGAAGAGACTACAATTTCTTAAGTAGACAACTGAATAAACTCAAGATAAAATTTAGATGGCTCATACCGGAAGGCCTACTTATTTCATGGGAAGGAAGGAAAATCAGAATAGATACAATAGAAAAAGCTCAAGACTTTATGGACCAATATCTAGGAAATGAAGGAGAACAGAAAAGCAGAGATAGTAGAGAAGAACATAATCCAAGTGACCAAGAGATACAAATGACAAACAAGGAAGACAAAGAACAAAAGAAGGGAAGGTTGGAGAGAGAGGAAACAGCAGGGATTTCACAAAGAGTTACAAGAAACACAACAAAACTCAAAATAACAGACAAATAAACACTAGCGGAAATGGAAGAAGAAATAAAGCTCATTTCCATAAATATAAATGGTTTAAACTCACCAAGCAAAAGACATCAGATGTTTACAAGGTTGCAAAAATTAGAGGCAAACATAATCACATTACAAGAGGTACACATAAGAAAACAACAGAAAAAACTACTTGAAAACAAAAAATTAGGAGTAATATACACTTCTTTAGGAGATTGTAAAAAAAGGGGAGTGGTAACATATTAGAGATCACATAAGATCTACACTGATTTACACTGATAAAGAAGGCCGAGTCTTAGTGGTAGAACTAAAATTGAAAATAAAAACAATATCGTTAGTAACTATTTACGCTCCAAATGGAAACCAATTAGATTTTTACAAAAAATTAAATGACAAACTAAAGGAGTTGAAAATGTATGCATTGTCAGCGACTTTAATGCGATAGTAAACTTATGAGAAGATTACCACAGCACTAGGAAGAATAAAATTAAAAGGAAGACATTGCCACAAACATTCAAAAATTTAGTACAAGAAATGAGCCTACATGACACCTGGCGAGAATTAAATACCAAAACAAAACAATATACATATTTCTCGGGCCCACATCAATCGTGGTCCAGGCTGGATATGGCTTGGATGACACCTCAACTAAGTAAAAAAACACACGAAGTAGAAATTATGTCTAGTATATGGGCTGATCACAATCCTATCAAAATAGTCTGGAAAGGTTTCCGAAAACAGAAGAGACGGAAAATGGACACAAGTATAATAAAGGAAAAAGAATATCAGCAAATGATAGAAAAGGAAATCAAGATATTTCTACAAATAAATACAAAAGATACAACATCGTTACAAAACCTATGGGATACCACGAAAGCCTATATTAGAGGCCTAACTATTGCATATGTGGCAAGAAAGAAAAAGGAGAAACAAAGAATTAGAAATGAATTATTGGAAAAAGTTAAGACAGAGGAAATTAAATTACAACAACAGCCCAACAACATGATTGCGCTACAAAAGCTAAATTTGGCCAAACACAAACTGAATCTAACCACAAAAACCAAATTGGCACAGAAAATAAGAATGGTAAAACAAAATAATTTTGAACATGCTAACAAAACTGGACACTGGTTAGCATATAAGCTAAAAAAAACAAACAGAAAAAAGAATTATACACCAACTCCAAGACGAATCAGGAACTCTTTACCACACAAATCTGGAGAAGAAAAACATAGCTAAAAATTTTTTTCAAAAACTTTATCGCTAGGAAGAGGTCCCGGAAGACCAAATCAAAAAATATCTCCAAAAAACCAATCTCACACACTTCACAGAAGATCACAGAGAGATGTTAAACCGGCCCATAACAATGCTGGAACTAATGGAAGCCCACAAAAAACAAAAGAACAATAAGACTCCAGGACTGGATGGAATTCCTACTGAATTCTATAAACTTTGTCAACAATCGATAGACCAAATACTGTTACTAGTTTTTAACGAAGCACTATTGATAGCAGAAATTCCAAAATCTTGGACAGAAACTATTATTACATTAATACACAAAGAAGACTCAGATCCGACGCAAATTAAAAATTACAGACCAATTTCATTACTCAACGTGGACTATAAGCTATTCATGTCAATACTAGCTCAGAGACTCAAAGCAATAATACATAACTATATACACCCAGACCAAAACGGTTTCATACCTAAAAGACAAATTAAGAATAATTTGAGAATGATTATAAATATTCTGGAATACTATGATCAGAAGATAGACAGAGAAATGGCCATAATCTTCCTTGATGCCCAGAAGGTCTTCGACAATTTACAATGGTCTTTTTTCATAAAACAACTAGTTCAAGTTGAACTAGTGAACTGTGGAGAGAAATTTCATAACCTGATTAAAAAAATTTATTCCCAACAAACAGCAAAAATCTCAATAAACGGTGACATGACACAAATTTTTGATATTCAGAAAGGAGTACGACAAGGATGTCCCATGTCACCGCTAATATTTATAATAGCATTGGAGGTATTATTAAACGAAATAAGGAACGAGGAAGAAATCAAAGGACTCAAGATCCGGGAAAGGAGTACAAATTGCTCACCTTTGCAGACGACGTAATTTTCAACTTGGAAAACCCAAGACGATCTGGACCCAGACTGATGTCGATGATAGAACAATACGGGGAAGTCGCGGGCCTCAAAATAAACAAACAAAAAATAAAAATAATGACGAAAAATATGACCCAGACTCAGAGATCGGAATTAGAAGAAGAATTAGGAATCCAATTAGTAAAGAAGATAAAATATTTAGGTATTTGGTTGACGGCAAAAGCAACCAAGATCAAAGAAGACAATTACACAAAATTACTAAAAGAAATTAAAAAAGACCTGGAAAACTGGAACAGGCTACAATTGTCATTGATGGGCAGAATCAGTTCAATTAAAATGAATATATTACCGAGAGTACTATATCTATACCAGGTAATACCATTACATCCAGGAAGGGACGTCTTCAAAAATCTCAATAAAATTACAATGACCTACATATGGCAGGGAAAAAAGGCTAGAATCAAGATTAAAGCGCTACAAGACACACGAGACAGAGGAGGCCTCACAGTACCAGACTGGGAGCTATATTATAAAGCAGCCGGATTGACCTGGATCAAAGAATGGATGAGATTAGATTTGTTTTATTTGTTTTAATCAAATTTCTATACCACCCTACTCCCGAAGGACTCAGGGCGGTGAACAGCCAAGATAAAATACAAATAATACAAATATTAAAAAACCCTTAAAATTATTAAATATTTTGGCCGAAACACAGATTAAAACACCCAATTTATAAAATCACGAATTAAAAAAATTTAAAAAATTTAAAAGAGGGGAGTTAGGCCAGGCCAGCTTGCTGAAATAGAAAAGTTTTGAGAACACGGTGAAACGTGCGCAGGTCCGGGATCTTCTGTATCTCTGGGGGGAGCTCATTCCAGATGGTAGGTGCCCCCATAGAGAAGGCTCTCCCCCTGGGGGCCGCCAGTCGACACTGTTTGGCCGATGGCACCCTGAGAAGCCCCTCTCTATGGGAGCGTACTGGTCGGTGAGAGGCTATTGGTAGCAGAAGGCGGTCTCGTAAATACTCCGGTCCTAAGCCATGGAGCGCTCTAAAGGTGGTAACCAAAACCTTGAAGCGCACCCAGAAGACCGCCGGGAGCCAGTGCAGCTCGCGCAGGAGGGGGGTCACATGGGAGCGCCACGTCGCTCCCATAACCACCCGCGCGGCCGCATTCTGGACCAGCTGGAGCCTCCGAGTGCTCCTCAAGGGGAGCCCCATGTAGAGAGCATTGCAGTAGTCCAAGCGGGAAGTAACGAGAGCATGAGTGACCATATTTAACGAGTCCCGATCCAGAAAGGGACGCAACTGGCGAATCAGGCGGACCTGATAAAAAGTCCCCCTGGCCACGGCTGTCATGTGCTCTTCTAAAGACAGCCGTGAGTCCAGGAGGACACCCAAGTTGCGAACCCTCTCCATGGGGCCAATGACTCGCCCCCAATAGTCAGTGATGGCACCAACTGACTATATCGGGATGTCGGAAACCACAGCCACTCGGTCTTGGATGGGTTGAGCCTGAGTCTGTTTCTCCCCATCCAGATCCGCACGGCCTCCAGGCACCGGGACATCACTTCTAGGGCATCATTGGGGTGGTCCGGGGTGGAGATGTACAGCTGAGTATCATCAGCATACTGATGATACTTCACCCCGAAACCACGGATGATCTCACCAAGCGGCTTCACATAAATGTTGAACAGAAGGGGCGAGAGGACCGACCCTTGTGGCACCCCACATACAAGGGGCCTCGGGGTCGACCTCTGCCCCCCTGTCAACACAGGCTGTGACCAGTCAGAGAGAAAGGAGGAGAACCACCGTAGGATGGTGCCCCCCACCCCTAACTCCTCTAGCCGGTGCAGCATGATACCATGGTCGATGGTATCAAAAGCCGCTGAGAGGTCTAATAGGACCAGGACAGAGGAACAACCCCTGTCCCGAGCCCTCCAGAGATCATCAACCAATGCGACCAATGCCGTTTCCGTGCTGTACCCAGGCCCGACTGGAACGGATCCAGATACGACGATTCATCCAGGTACTGGGGGAGCTGTCGCGCTACCACACTCTCAACAACCTTCGCAACGAAGCAAAGATTGGAGACTGGACGATAATTTGCTAACACTGCCGGGTCCAGGGAAGGCTTCTTGAGGAGAGGCCTCACCACCGCCTCTTTCAAGGCGGCAGGGAAGACACCCTCACTCAAGGAAGCATTTATAATCCCCTGGAGCCAGCCTCGTGTAACCTCCCGAGAGGCCAGCACCAACCAGGAGGGACACGGGTCCGGTAAACATGTGGCTGCGCTCAGTCTGCCCAGTATCCTGTCCACGTCTTCAGGCGTCACAGAATCAAACTCTTCCCAGATAATACTCACAAGACCTGCCTCTATCCTCCCCGCTGAATCTACCCAGTCAGAGTCCAGGTTTTCCCGAATCTGAGCGATTTTGTCATACAGATACTGTACAAAATCCTTGGCTCTACCCTCCAAGAGGTCCTCCCGTGCTTCCTGGTGGAGCAGGGAGCGGGTCACCCTAAACGGCGGCCGGGCGATTATCTGATGACGCAATAGGAGTGGCAAAATAGTTATACTTCGCCACTTTTATCGCCACCAGGTAGGTCTTAATATGAGACCTTACCAGTGTTCGGTCGATGACAAAAGAACTTTATATCTAGAAGGCTTTGATCTCATACGAGGATGGCACTACCTATACCCACGTTCCTATGGGATGGACCAGACAAACAACACATGTACTTCCAAAGACACATAACTTGGGCCTCACTCTTCAAGATTTGGCAGGGAATTAAGAAAAGTTATTATAGTAAAATACCAAAATGGTGGTCCCCGATGGAGGCATTGATATTTCCAAATACTCTTGAAACCGGAAAGATGATGAGATACCAAGATTTACTGAATCATGAAGGAGAATTTACTCCAAGACATCAACTCCAAAGTGGCGATATAAATATTGATTGGTGGCACTACACTCAAATATACTCAAGATACAATGCGGATAAAATCAAATATGGAATTGCAAAAGATCTGAACGAACTGGACAGAATTTTATTAGGAGCAGACCAGAAAATGATTACTAAAACATATAACAACTACCTTTTGAGAGACAAATTAATAGAAGAAACAGTTAAACATAACATGACAATGTGGGCCAGGGACATAGGACATAATATTCAATTGGCAGATTGGGAGAAATTATGGAAGCAGAACATTAAAATGACAAGAGCCACATCTTACAAGGAGAACCTCATTAAAATGTTTTATAGATGGCACCTACCACCAGCCTGATTTGCCAAAATACACCCAAACACTTCGGCATTGTGTTGGAAATGTAAATCAAAAAAGGGGACATATTAAACACTTGGTGGAAATGTAGGAAAGCCCAACACTATTGGCAAGATATAAAAAATATTATTGAAGAAATAACCACCATTCAAATAGAAAATAGTCCAGAATTCTTTTTATTTGGCATGATAACGGCACAACATCTTAAGGAAACGAAATATCTTATCATACATATCTTGACAGCAGCAAGACTACTGTTCGCTCAAAACTGGAAATTAGACCAACTCCCATCCAAAGACAAAATCGTTGCAAAGATAACAGAGTGTGCTGAAATGGACAGATTGACGCTGGAACTCCAGGAAAAGGAAGAAAGCGAATACTATCTTGTATGGCACCAATGGTATCAATGGCTGGAAAGGAAAATCAGCAAAAATGTAGAGGACAGAAATTAGGGTAAAGACTTGCATAAGGAGATGAACTCATAAGAAATGTAAATTTGTAGTGTAAAGTTATAATATTGGAATTAGACATTTAATAATTACTCTTTATTAAACTATATAAGCTCAATGACATATATTCTGTTGATGACAAAAACGTATATGTAAAATGTTAGGTGGGTTTGTAGGTGGTGGGTTTTTTGTTTGTCTTTATATTGTATTGTATTGTATTGTCTTTATATTTGTGTTTATATTTTAATAATAAAAAAAAATAAAAAAAATAATTAACCAACTCTTCAGACCATAAAACATTAAACATATGATATGGTATTGAAGATAATATTTGTAGCTCAGGGTTGAGCTGTGATGGCCTTGATACTCTCAGAGATTGCTTATTTTTTTATAGCTATTTCAATGCCAAACAAAACCATCAGTGCTAGAAGACAATGTTCCATAGATTATCAACTTAATATTTCGTCAAATTTTTCCTCTCTGAACATCTACTTGGACAGTATTTTCTATAGTTCCTTAACACCATGATCACAATGAAACCCTAAATTGTCTGTTTTATTATTGTTTTATTCTAAGTAGTAGACTAAATACTACTCTATTTCTATGCAATTGAAAATACCATTTTTCTAGACTCTGAAAAGAGACCTACATGCAAAACTGAACCTTTCCATGGATCAAGTGACTGAGTACAAAGCAACCCAGCAAAAAAAAGATGAAGAAATTGCAGAGCTTAAAGAAGATCTTAAAAGGTTGGAGTTTAATTGAAATTATTTCAGTATGTATGTGTGTATAAATATACATAATGGAACAAATAATATAAATAAATGGGATTTTATAAATATTTTATTATACCAGGAGTCTTTGATTTATGACAGTTCATTTACTGACCGTTCAGTGTTACAACAGCACTGAAAAAAGTGACATGACCATTTTTCAGTTATAACCTTTGTAACATCTCCATGATCATGTGATCAAAATTCAGATGCTTGGCAAAGGGTTCCTACTCATGACCATTGCTGTGTCCCAAGATCAACTGATCACCTTTTGCAACCTTTTGACAAGCAAAGTGAATGGGGAAGCCAGATGGGTTACTAACTTATCAATTGTCATGATTCACTTAACAAATGTAGCAAAAAAGGTTGTAAAATGGGGCAAAACTAATTTAACAACAAAAACGTTGAGCTCAGTTGTGGTCATAAATCGAGGACTAACTGTAGTTCAGGGATTAAAAAAATTCCTTCTATTGTTTGCATTGCTCCTTTATCATGAGCAGTGATGCCAATAATTGCCAAGTAACTGGGAGAAAATAATTTGCTCTTCTTCACTGCCCCCATGATTTGCATCAAGAAGGACAATAATATTGAAGATACTCCGCTCTTGGTTTTTGCATTTCTGGACATCCATATTCTGTGTTTGTCAGTAGATCTGATTTATTTCTAGCTGTGTTAGATCTCAAATCATATTTTGTGAATTGCTTATGCTAAATTTATTGTGAAGAGCATATGGGCAGCTGTTTTTGCTTGATGGAAATTCTTGTGACTTTTTTTATTTTTTTATATATATCATATTAAAAAAGAAATTGGACATGGTGCGACCATCCTGGCATCATCTCCACCATACACCCTAAAGTATAACACAAGTATCTTATATACTCAGCATACCTTGCTAATTATATACATATATTTGACCCCCTATATACCCTTATATTTACATATATTACATCATCTTTTGGTCTACACATCTTAGTTATTTCCTGTTCTGACTTCCATTTCTCAAATCCAACCATTGGTAAAATCTATTCCAAATCTCATAGTATTCCGTCTCTTCTTTGTTTTTTACTTCTAGTGTCAATCTATCACATTCTGCACGCCTAATATTTTCTTTAATATCTCCCTTTCTAGTGGTATATTCTCATTCTTCCATTGTTGGGTGTATATCATTCTCACTGCTGTTATGAAATATTATGCAATATTATGCAATATTAAGTAAGTTAACCCTTTACTGTAATCTTCTGTTATGATTCCTAATAAAAATATTTCTGGTTTGAATTTCAATCTTTGTCCAATCATTTTTTCCAGCCACATCTGAATCTTTTGCCAATACTCTTTTGCTTTTCTACATGTCGACCACATATGGTAGTAGGTGCCTGGTAATTGGTCCCATTTCCAGCATTTCGGTGATGGATTTCTATACATTTTGGCCAATCTTGCTGGTGGTAAATGCCAGCTATGGAACATTTTATAAGTTTTCCTTATATGATGTGGCCACAGTTAATTTCTTATTCCTTTCCAACAATTTTTCCCACTTTTCCAGTTCAATATTATCCTCAAAAATTTTTGCCCATATCACCATTGTTTCTTAAACTTGCTCTTCCTCCATTTTATAGTCTAATAAGTATTTATGCATTGTTTTAATCATTTTTTCATCTGTCCCCAATAGAAGTTTATCTAATATCTTTAAATCTCTATTAATACCCAACACTTTCACATCTTTCATATAGCATGATTGAATTTGTAAATATGCTCACCATTCCAATTCTACCTCTTGTTCTTTTAATTGTAGTCTCATTTTAGTCACCCTTTTTCATCTAGAATATCGTCGTATGTAACAATTTCCCCCAATTGGTAAGATTCAGATGAACCATCGCTTCTAGAGTGGAGAGCCAGATTGGTATTTTCATACAGTACTGTAATTTTATTTTATTCCATACTCTCAATAGGGGCTGTCGTATATAGTGTCTTTGGAAGTATTGGTGTGCCACTTGTCCTCCAGAGGTGGAAGACAAGGCCACTTGTCTTCCAGGGTGGCACGCATTCCTCTGGAATGCGTGCCATCCTGCTTGAATATCATGACCTTCTAGTATTAATAATCTCTTGTTCCTTAAAGTTATCCATTCTTTCACCCAGGTGATCATTGCCGCTTGATAATATAATTCCCAGTCAGGCAAAACAAACCCTCCTCTTTCTTTGGACTCTTGGAGTAATTTCAATTTAATTCTTGACTTCTTCCCTTGCCATATAAATTTTGACACTATTTTATTCAAATTATCAAAATATTTTTTCTCTAATTTTATTGGTATGTTTTGAAATAGGAAGAGTAGTTTGGGCAGAACATTCATTTTTATTGCTGCTATTCTGCTCATAAGGGAGAATTGAATGGTCTTCCATCTCTCCAGATCTGCCTTTATTTGATTTATTAATTTAATATAATTGTTCTCCTTAATTGTACACCTTGCCGTCAAGTAAATCCCTAGGCACTTCACCTTCTTCGCTAATTGAATATTTATTCCCTTAGTCAAATCATCTTTCTGTTTATTTGTCTTGTTCTTGGCTATCATTTTAGTTTTCTCCTTATTTATGTTTAGTCCGGCTACTTTTCCGTATTCCTCAAGTACCTCCATAATTCTCAGGCCTGATTTCAGTGGCTCCTCTAAAATGAAGACTAAGTCATCTGCAAAAACTTGCAATTTATAACTCTCTCTTTTAATTTCCAATGCTTTGATCTGAGTATCTTTTTGAATTATTCTCGTTAATACTTCCAAAGTCTATGTAAACAACAACGATAATAGCGGACACCCTTGTCTTTTTTTTTTCAAAACAGTTTTTATTTTTATTTCTCATAAACACATTTACATGTACAGTCATTTATCCATTATTTTTTATTTGTCTTATCTTTTAACTTTCATTTTTAATTTTTACTTTTTCAGGGCTGCTCTTTTTCCTTAGGTCTTTTCCTGTTACTCTCCGGTCTTTTCCTTTTTCTATCTCCCTCTTTTTCAGTTGTACTTCCCTTTCTTCCACGGCTGGTATTCTTTGGTCTTTTTCTCCTATTACTTCTCTCTCTTCTGTTTCTTCCTCATTACCAAAATATTGTTTATAGAATTCCCCCGCTTTGTCCAAAGTATCCACTCTGTATCTCTTTTCTTGCCAGGAGATCATAATACCTTCTGGTGTCAGCCATCTAAAATTGATAATGTATTTAGTCAACAATGATATTAGGAATTGGTATGGTCCAGTGGTGGGTTGCTCCTGATTTGTCCCAGTTCTACCGAATAGATAGTAACTTTAGGAAGTAGTTCTCCGAACTGTTAGTAACGGCAACCAGGCCACGCCCCCAAACCGGTTCCCCGGTCGCGATTTGCTCGCCCACCCGAAGCTGACCGGAGCAAAGAAGCCTCTCAGCTGCCTGGCTGCAGGATGCCGAAAAGTCCTTCAGCCAGTGAGAAGAAAGCTGCGCATGCGCGAAGATGGCGGCAGCGACCGGAGGTCTTTCTGGTGCTGTGCGCCAGTGGCTGGGTGGAAAAGAAGCCTCTCGGCTTCCAAGTTCAGCAGCAGGCTCAGTCCCTTCACACAGGGTCGCTTTTCTCCGCGCCCGAGAAAGATCAAAAGGCGCGGAGCAGCCTTTAATGACAAAGTCGCCTAGACGAGGTAAAAGAAAACAAACCACTGAGGGAAGGAGCCCACCGGCGTTGCAGCTGCCCCCAACAGCTTGGAGCTCCAAGTGGAAGAAGTCCTCAGCTGTTGCAAAGAAGCGGTAGCTCTGGGTGCGCCAGGCCTGCTTCTTTCTCTTTGAGAGCCGCTTTGCAAACAAGGTGTAAAGCAGCTCTCAAAGAGAATGAAGCGGGCCTGGCGCACCCAGAGCTACTGCTTCTTCGCAACAGCCAAGGACAGAAGATTTCGCTCAGGAGCGATGCCAGCAAGGAAGGCAGCTGTGTCGGAGGGAGGCGTAGCCCGAGCTCTCTGGGACAGGTAAACAACTGTGTGGAGGCGAAGGGGAGCGGACATGGCCCTCCGCCTGTTGCACCCCCCTCCCAGCCTTCGCCCACACCTCTGTGCCACCAGAATCTCCCGAAACCGCCACCATTGGAGCTGTGATAGGGGCTGGGGCAGCCCAGTAGCAGCCATAAGTCGTGTTTTCCTCTAAGCACTGTGGGCGGCAGAGGGAAACAGATGTTTCTCTCTGTGAGACTTGGAGGAAAGCGCAGCTCATGGCTGCTAAAGCACCTCAATCAGCTACAGCTCAGATGAGCTGAGGAACTGCAGGGAGCCTCCTGTGTGCTGCATCCCCCTCCCAGCCTTCACCTGAGCCTCCGTGCTGCCAGCGTCTCCCGAAGCCACGCCGTTGAAGCCGCGACAGGGATGGGGGCAGCCCAGTAAGTTGGGTGCCCAAAATAGTGCGGAGGCATGGGGGGAAGACTGGGAGGGGGTGCAACACATGGGAGGCTCCCCGCAGTTCCTTGGCTCGTCTGGGCTGCAGCTGAATCCACTGCTCTGAGCTGGCGGAGTGGGTTGCTCTGGCTGCAACCACAAGGAAGGCCCAACAGAGGTGAGAAGGGGCGCTTTTTGGCCAGGAAGGGCAACGGAGGAAAAACCGAGATAACCACAGCCACCCAACACGTCCCGACCTGGATATGGGGCTGGAGTGTCAGAAAAAAAGTTTCAAAAAGTCCCAAAAATTTTAGCCACCTTTTTGGTGGGCATGGCTTGGGAGGGGTCATGTGACTGAGTGTGTGAGTGATGTCACATTGGCCACGCCCAATTAATCACCCCCCCACCTAGCCACACCCACCGAACCGGTAGTAAAAAATTTTAGAACCTACCATTGGTATGGTCTTCGCAATTCTCTAACTCTTCTTAGGACCTGCTTAAGAACTGTCAGTTGTTTCCCTCTGTATTCTGTTGGTTCATCTCTTATCCTGTGAAGCACTTCATCCCAGATCAATTTCTTCACGAATCTGATATGTACTTCCTTTGGAAGATTGTGTCTCCTTGCGTAATTCATATGGATTCTATAGGTCTCGTCTATTTCTGTCAACATCTCCCCTTTTTCTGTTCCTAATGGTTTCGCTATTATTTCTGCTATGATATCCGGTAAGTCTTCTCCTTTCTCCACTCTTATATTCTGAAAATGTATGTAGTGCGCTGCTTTTTCTGATTCCAGAAAAAATACTGTAGATTCTAATTCATTATTTGCCTTGAATAATTTATCATTCATTTCGTCCACTCTTTTTTCTTCTCTCTCCATCCTCTCTTCCATCTCCTGCAGTTTCTGTTCGTTTTTGGTAATCTGTTGCTGAAAAAATTCAAATTTATCATCCATCTTTTGCATTTTTTCTTTAAGTTCTCCCGTATCATTTCTTACCTCTCCTATCTTTTTTCATTTCATCATGGTTCTTTGTCATCGCTTCCTGCATTGATTGCAGCATAGCCTGCAGATATTTAAAAGACTTGGACCTCTCCCTTTGAAGCATGTCTTCTATCGATCCCTGTATTGATGGACTCAATGTAGCCAATGCTGTCTGGGCAGCTGGTCTCCTCCCCATCCCTACTTTAGTTAAGTTCGTAGTGCTTGTCATCTCTAAGAGTTTTTCCACAAAATTAGACTTTATCCAACACTCCCACCTCCTTTTCACACCAGTATAACCCTCCACTGCTCCGAGGATGGTTTAGGCCAGGGGTCCTCAAACTACAGCCTGCGGGCTGGGTACGGCCTGCTGACACAAGGTATCCGGTCCGCACAGTGGTGAGATTCACAATGTACACAATGTATCTGGGCCGCCCCCTGCCCTGCCCCCCGCCCCACCACTCCCACTCCTCGCATGGCTGGCTTTTCGGCCGAAGAGGTTGTAGACAAAAAAAATGCCTTTAAAAGCCTCTGGCAATCCCAGCTGAATTGCCTGATTGGCAGAGGCTTCTAACAGCATTTTTTTCTGCAACTTCTTTGGCCAAAGAGGTTGTAGGAAAAAAAATGCCTTTAAAAGTCTCTTGCGATCCCAGCTGAGTTACCTGATCGTCAGAGGCTTTTAAAAGCATTTTTTTTTCCTGCAACCTCTTATTGTAGAAAAAATGCTTTTAAAAGTTAAAAAAAAAAGTTGGCCATGCTCACCCATTGAGACCCAATGGTGCAGTAGGTGTGCTGCTGCTGCTGCCGCCCGGGCGGGAGAGAAGAAAGAGAGAGAAAGGAGAGAAGCAGAGGGAGAAAGAGATAGAGAGAAAAAGAGATGAAGGAGAGAAAGTGGGGGAGAAAGAGAGATGGAGAGAAAGAGAGATGAAGGAGAGAAAGTGAGGGGGGAGAAAGAAAGATAAGAGAGATGAAAGAGACACACAGAGGTACCTGTTTAAAAGAAAATACTGGGAACTACAAAACCTGGGTGGGAGTAAGTGATATGGAGTTGGCAATGCCCACCCAGGTTTAAGATTGTGTTTAAGTGTTTACATGTTTTTAAGGTTGAGTATTTAAAGTTGCAGACCCCTGACCTACCCCATCCGATCACTGCGCCCTGCAGCCAGCCCTGCAGGCTTGCGCCCGCCTCCCACCTGGGCAGCAACGGCATACCTACCCTGGTTGTATCACCTTGCCCTGTAGCCGGCCCAAACACCCGCCTCGGATTGCCTCTGACCGCTCCAGTAGGTCATTTTTATTTAATTAATTTAATTAAGTGCTGCAATTGGCATAAATGATGACCAGTCAAAAGTGTGAGGACCTGTCAGAAATCACTTTTTTCAGCCCTCTGGGTAATCCCTATGTGCATATGGACTATTCAGAGGGCTGAAAAAGTTATTTTTGATCAGTTCTCGCACTTTTGACAGTCCTTGCACTTACAACTGTCCTCACATTTTACGTTTTGTGCCCTATCTTGTCACTGTGGTGAAGAGAAGTAGTTGTGAAATGAGTGACATGGTTATTAAGAATGCTGCAACGGGCATAAATGTGAGGATGGTCATAAGTGTGAGGACCGGTCAAAAGTGCGAGGACCAGTCAGAAATGACTTTTTTCAGTTCTCTGAGTAATCCCTATGCACATAGCCACGCCCACCCGGTCACATGACCAGCTAGCCACGCCCGCCCAGTCACATGGGGGGCCCAGCCACATCCACCTAGCCAGTCTGGCCCCCCAACAGTCTGAGGGACCCTGAAGTGGCCCCCTGTTCAAAAAGTTTGAGGACCCCTGGTTTAGGCTATCGATGTTAATCACTAGATATCAAAATATCAAACTTACTTTAATTCTATTAGTCTACTTCCTGGTGATAACAATGATATTGATAGTGACACCCAAGGTTCCAGTGATTTCCAGCAAGCTAGCAATCTATTATAATTCAGTTCAGTTCAGCTACTTTTCAACCTTGTCCTTCTGTTAGGTTTAGGTCTTCTCCAAAGGTCTTTTTTTCATTATTTCATCATGTATCTTTATGCACTAGAACTCAAGTATATCTCTTGCTGTTGTATATAACCCCTATTCGCCACCACTGCAAGATTATAAGATGTCACATCGCCAGGCTCCCAGATATCCACAATAAAGCAAACCTAATTTAGTGTCACTAAAAGGAACTTTCTCAAAGGAACCAACCCTTGGGCCTTGTTTCAGTTCTAAAACAAAAAGTGCCTTGTCAGAATCCAAAGGAGAGTAGCACAGCCATTTTATCTCCCACGTTTGTCAAATCTTCTCCAACTTTCAAACTATTCAACTTTTCCTGTGCAGTCCAATGAAAATCTCCCGATCCAGATCCACTCTGTCTAATTAGCAACCACTATCCCTCTCCTATCTTCTATCCTTTTGGGTCTTAGAAAAAAGCTCCACAATCTCCTTTGCCGCTGCTATCATTGGGAAAAGGCAAACATCCCTCCTCTCCTTCTAAGAAGAGCCCCTTCTTTTTTTCAATCAGCTAGGGGTTTTGCTCAGCTTCTTCTCCCTGCCGTTCCACTCACTCTTTGGAAATCAGAACTGATTTCAGCCAGTTCCGGTCCACCAATGTTCCACTTCACCACTGCTTTCCTCATCTGGCTGTCAGCTCTGTGGTTCGGCCATTATGGGCCGTCTTCTTCCCTGTCTGCTCTCATCGAAGATTCCACTGCCTTCTGACACGGGCCGCTGCCTGAACTCAATCAATCGGTCACCTTCTTCCCAAGTCACCCCTCCAGGGCAACTCTGGCTTTGAGAAGCCCACAGGACAGTTGGAAATTGGTTGTGCTTCACGGAGCGCCTGTTCGCATACCCTTTCGGGCTGACAGCTAGCCCCGCCTCCAGAAATTTTAACTCCTTGAATCAACACAATTTTTCCTCTCACAAGAGGATCAGCTACTATCATATTTTGCAGAGAAGCTGTTGCTTCATAGTTTTTTGAAATAATAACAAGATCATTTTGCCTGTAGAGTTCGAAAGCAATCCCTCTCCATTCAGTAATGGAGAGAATCACCAATCAGTGCACATAACATGAAGGAAGGCAAAACACTGATTGAATGCTGTTTTTGCATTCTCCCATTAGCTGCAGGAGGCAACCTCTTAGTTCTTATATTCTCAACATTTCAAGAGTCAGATGTAATAAAAATCACTGAGGGCCCATTTCAATATAATTTTGAGAAGTAGAAATGGCATTATGAAAGTGCCAGGCTTGCTCAAAAGAGCTCTTGTAAGAACTGCAGTGATATAGTACATGTATATATATATAGTAATATGTGTTTCACTTGATTGTATTGTACAATTGTACAGATAGTCTTCAACATACAACATACAACCATAGTTGAGGCCAAAATCTCTCTTGCTAAGCAAAGGAACAATACACTTAACAATTGTTAAGTGAGTTTTGCTCCATTTTATGACCTTTCTTGCCACAGTTGCTAAGTGAATCATTGCAGTTGTTAATAATATGGTTGTAAAGTGAATCTGACTTCTCCAAGAATCCGAATTTTGATGATGCAATGGTTTTAAGTGTGAAAAATGTTCATAAATCACTTTTTTCAGTGCTGTTGTAGCTTTGAACAGTCATTAAATGAATAGTTGTAGGTTGAAGACTACATGTATTAATTGTTTTTATGTTTGCAAATATTCTGCTCTTTCTTCAAAAGTTTCTAATGTGATATTTATTAGAATGCACATAAATAAAATTAACATGAAATTATTTAAAAAATAAAAATAACTTCATCATAAGAAAAAAAAATTAAAAACGAACCAATAACACCATTTATATGTGAATACAATGTATTTATACAATATATTTCTAGATTAGATAAATAGTTTATCAAAACTTGTAAGCTATACCTGACCATCACAAGAATTATATTAAGACTCGGTTTTGGTGAGACGGGCAGTTACATGGTTGTGAATAAAATAAATAAGCAAGCAAGCAAGCCAGGACCCAGTGGCAGAAATGAATAGTTCTGTTTAACAGAATAAGTACGGAGACAAAATCAGGGCTAACAAAATTAAGATAGGGTAGTATGCTGTCAAGTGATACTTTGTATCCTCCCCAACTTAAAATTAACCTTTGCATTACCTTGTACAGAATAGTTGCCTTGTTACAGCCCTGTTACATCTTTTGTGCAGAAAAGAGAATTTTCTGAGGCCTTAGGGTGGTGCCCAAAAATCTCTTGTCCTTCTTAAGGATAAGAGATTTTCATGTATTGTTTACCCACTGCAAATTTGTTTCAAATATGTTGGAAATCAACTCTGAGAATTCCCTTCCAATATTTCCTAAAACTCTGTAAGTGGTAATCCCCCAGTTACGACAGTTCACTTAGCGACCATTCAAATTACGACCTAGCCCCCACCCCCCCAAGTACTTATGACCCAATCCCGAAGTTACGAATGTTGCAGCACCACAGCCGTCATTCACACTTACAAACAATGGCAGAAGTGCTGCCACATTCACCCTTTCTATTTCCTCTCCCCCGGCCGGGTCGTCTCAGGCACTCCACCTATAGACTCACTTACTACTCTACTCCTCTCTGCTGCGGTTTCTTTGCCTGCTTCGTTACTTCAGGTCTTTGGTGCATTCACAGAAAACAGAGGCCTAAAGTCAGGAGTGAAATGCTCCCAGTTCAGGCTGGATCGCCCAATCCGGTAGCGATGGAGGCGGGTGGTTCAGAGAACCGGTAGCAAAAATCCCTGCCCCCCCCATGCCCAGCTGAGCCACACAATCATCAGAGGCTTTTTTTTTATTTTTAAAAGCATTTTTTCTATAACCTCTTCTAAAAAATGCTTTTAAAAGTAAAAAAAAAAAAAGCCTCTGCCGATCAGGCAACTCAGCTGGGATCGTCAGAGCCTTTTGAAAGCATCTTTTTACAATGTCTTTGCTGAAGAGTGGTTTTAAAAGTAAAAAAAAAAAAATTGGCCACGCCCACTCAGTCACATTACCCCCACCACCAAGCCACGCCCACAGAACTGGTAGTAACAAATTTTAGATTTCACCACTGCCTAAAATACTCATGCTACTGATCTCATGTGATCTCACATTAGTTTAGGCCTATGCTCTCTGCAAATTGAAGCCTGGATGAGATCTGCAGCAAAAGGCTTTGCAAACAGAGGGAAGGCTTTGATCCTTCAGCATTCCTTCCGTTTGCTGTTTCCTTGCTGAAGCCTGCAGGGAGATTGTGTCCCTATAGGCTTCTGTAGCCCATTGTAAAAAGCCTTTGCCAGTACAAGCCAAGTTTGGGCAGGGCAGGCACGTCCCTCTAAAGCTCCATTCGTACTGGCAACAGCTTTTTGCAAAGGGCTGCCGAAGCATACAGAGACACAGTCTTTCTTGCAGGCTTCAGCAGCCCTTTGCAAAAAGCCTTTGCCTGCAAGAGTGCAGCTTGGCAGGGGCTGGCATGTTCTTCCCAAGCTCCATTCGTGCTGGCAAAGGTTTTTTTACAACAGCTTGTTGAAGTGTTTGGAAGTCAATGGCACACTTTTAGGAAGTGGATTTCACTGCCTAAAAGTATACCATCGTCTTCCAAAAACTTTGTGGGCTGAGATTGAAAGCTTCTAAGCGTCATGGTCTTATGCGGCAGAGAGGCTGGAGAGAAGACAGCTCTTTAGACCTTTCCAAGGTAAGTGACCTGGTGCGGCAGGATGGGGGGGGGGAAGCAATTGTGGGGAGCATGAAGTATTTCAGTGGGTCAGGGAGGCCTTGGGTGGTTTTAAGCAGGTGGCCTGTCCATCACTAGGCTCCCCATGGCCTTCCCTACCCTGAGATACCTCATGTGCAGTTAACGACACATGCATTCGATTAGTGAATGAGTGGGCGAAAGCAGGGAATGATCACAGTCAAATTATGCAATTCAGTCCTATGAATCCTCGGGTTATGAATGTAATTGGCAGGCTCCATTACATTTGTAACAAGAGTACTATGTGTATAGCTGCAGAGAGCCAAGATAGGCCAAATATCTCTTAAGTGGGTGAGGTTAACTGTGTTCTTCAGGCTGGAATCGATTATCCATTATAAATATTTAATTTTGATCTGCATTCTGATCTCTATGAGCATTCTAAATATATGTAAGTATAAGGATGACTGCTGTTTCACAATATCTGATTTTTTTACTAGGTTGATAGTTTGATAACTTTTTTTGAAAGAAGAGTCTTATCTATACTTGAACATAAAGGAGTGCTAGAATCATTTTCATACTTAGTATGTTGTGAAGATTAACAGTATTATTTCTAATGTTAATTGTAATCTGAATAATAATAAAAGCAGTTAAGGAAAATGGAATATGTTTTTGAACAGAGCCCAGACCGAAGTTAGCAGAATAAATGAACAAATTCAAGACTACTGTGGTAAATTCAACAAGATGAAATCAGAGCAAGACAACAATGAGGCCAAGTTACTAGCTGAACTGGATGACCTAACTAGAACAAAGCAGTTCCTGGAAGAAAAGTTAATTGAACTTCTCAGGTTGGTAGATT
Source organism: Arizona elegans (assembly GCA_022577455.1). NCBI lineage: Eukaryota > Metazoa > Chordata > Lepidosauria > Squamata > Colubridae > Arizona > Arizona elegans. The sequence goes on from JAKOOJ010000004.1 coordinate 60,818,816, forward strand.
TATTTTTAGGTACCCTCACAATCAAGTGGAAAAATTTTTTTTCACTTCTAAATTTTACTGCTACAGAATTTAAAGCCATATTTATAGTTGGCAATGCCCCACAAAGTTATCTTAAAATCTTCAATTGAATATATTCTAGATATATTGTATGCTTCTCTGCAGCACTAATCATGCTTTTTGTCCATTTGGAATTCTAGAAGGAACAATATTTCTCCCTCCTTTACCCAGGAAGTGTGTTACCATTCAGGAATGGAGTTTGCTTCCAGGCCTTAGAATAGAATGAGCTGGAAGGGACCTTGGAGGTCTTCTAGTCCATCCCCCTGCTTAAGCAGGAGAAGCTATACCATTTTAGATAAGTGACAGTCTAGACCAGTGATGGCTAACCTTTTTGCCATCGCGTGCCAAAGGTGGAAGTGCGGGGGGGTTGCGCGCACATGTGTCCACACCCATAATTCAATGTGCCCAGCCCCCCGCACATGCATATGCGACACCCCCCCACGCTCCCCACACTTTTGGCACACGATGCCACGGTGGGACTGTTTTTCGCCCTCCCCAGGCTCCAAAGCCTTTCTAGGTGCCTGGGGAGGGCAAAAACTGCCTTCGTCAACCCCCTGGAGCCCCTCCGGAGGCCAGAAACATCCCGTTATCCGACTTCTGGTGGGTCCAGAAGGCCTGAAAATTAGCTGGCTGGCATGCACATGCGCGATGGAGCTGAGCTAGGGCAACATTCGCGAGCCAGAGATATGGCTCTGTGTGCCACCTGTGTGCCATAGGTTCGCCATCACAGGTCTAGACTCTTCTTAAAAACATCCAGTGATGGAACACCCACAATTTCTGGAGGCAAGCTGTTCCACTGGTTAATTGTCTTCACTGTTGGAAGTGTCTCCTTAATTCCAGGTTGCTTCTGTCTTTGTTTAGTTTCCAACCATTGTTTCTTGTCCTCCCCTCTGGTGCTTTGAAGAATAATTTGACCCCTCTTCTTTGTGGCAGCCCCTCAAATATTGCAATACAGCTATCATGTCACACCTAATCCTTTTCTTTAGACTAGCTAAATCCAAATCCTGCAGCCATTCTTCATATGTTTTAGTCTCCAGGCCTTTGATCATCTTAGTTGTTCTTCTCTGAACTTTTTTTCCAAAGTCTCAACATATTTTTGTAGTATGGTGGCCAAAATTGGTTGCAGTATTCCAGGTGTGGTCTTACTAGGGTTTTATAAAATGATACTAATACTTCACGTGATTTTGATTCTATGCCTCTGTTTATACAACCCAGGATTGTATTAGCTTTTTTGGATGCTGCTGCACACTGCTGGTTCATATTCAAGTGATCATCAACTAGGACTCCAAGGTTCCTCTCACAGTTACTGTTTTTGAGCCAGCTCTCTCCTAATCTGTTCTTATACCCTTTAATTTTTCCTGCCTAAATGTAGCTGAATACTACTGAAAAAGAAAAACAAGAACTTTGAGAAACCAGCATGGCTGCACAAAGATCTCTCTGACAAACTGAAAGACAGAAAGGGCAAGTACAAAAAATGGAAAGAGGGACACTTAACTTAAGGCTGATTATCAGTAGATAGCCAGAACATGCAAAGATAAAGTCAGGAAAGCAAAGGGTCAGAATGAACAAAGACTTGCAACAAAAGTCAAAGATAATTTTAAAAAGTTTCTTTCAACATATAAATAACAAGAAAAAAGTCAAGGAAACAGTAAGTCCACTAAAGAGAGAAGATGGCAAGAAAGTAGAGCTGCTTAACTTCTTCTTTGCATCACACAAAAAGAAATTATAGCCCAACGTATCAAAAAACTATTATAAAAGACAAACTAGAAATAAAAATTAAAATAAGCAAGAAAATGGTAAGAGAACACCTATCTGACCTTGATGAATATAAATCACCGGGACCTGATGGATTATATCCCAGAGTTCTGAAGGAGCTGGCAGATGTTATCTCAGAACCATTGTACCATATCTCTCAAAAAATCTTGGAGAACCAGGGAAATACCTGAGGATCGGAAAAGGGCTGATGTGGTTCCCAACTTCAAGAAAGGGGTGGGAGAAACAGACCCAGGAAACTACAGACCAGTCAGTCTAACATCAATACTTGGGAAGATTCTAGAAAAGATGATCAAAAAACAGATCTGCGAACAACTAGAAGCAAATAAAGTTATAACTAGTAGCCAGCATGGGTTTATTAAAAAACAGATCATGCCAAACCAATCTTATTTCATTTTTTGATAAAGTCAATAAATTAGTAGACCAGCGAAATGCTGTGGATATAGCATACTTAGATTTCAGTAAGGCATTTGACAAAGTAGACCACAACCTACTTCTTGGTAAACTAGAAAAATGTGGAATAGACAACATCACCACCGGATGGATTTGTAGCTGGCTGACAAACAGTACTCAATGAGTAGTCCTTAATGGTACTATATCCACATGGAGAGAAGTAAGTAGTGGGGTACTAGAAGGCTTCGTCTTAGGCCCAATACTCCCCAATATCTTCATAAATGACTTAGATGAGGGAATAGAAGGGGAACTCATCAACTTTGCAGCCTTAGAGAAGTCCAATCTCCAACTTATTCCACAATTCACTGTCCAATTTCATATTCTGGAATATGGCAATACCACATTTTCTTACTACATTTTCCCAGTGTTTTTTGTATTAGGAGTATCTAGGTGAGTTGAGGAGATCTGGAGATGAAGTGGTTATGGAGATCCCTTATTTGGATAATGTTATAATGTTGTTATAACACATTATAACGTTAACAACACGTTATTGTGTTGTTGTAACAGCAACACAATAATAGTTTGTGGGGTCTTTTGTTCACTTTGTTTAATAGAAGAAATAATAAGAGAAAAATGAAGCAATCCTACCATAGGTTCACATAGATATACATTGAAGTTTTATACAGTTATTTGAATAAAGGATGACCATATTCCATTGTAAGTATGGATATATATATATAGGTAATCTTTCCTTATCAACTGCTTGTTCAGCAACTGTTGGAAACTACTACAATACTGAAAAAGGAGATTTATGACAGATCCTTGAAGTTGCAGATGTTCCAGCACCCTCTGCAATCATATAATTTTGATTTGTGTGCTTGGCAACTGTTCTGCATTTATGATAGTCACAGCATCCTGCAGGCACGTAATTGCCATTTGCAGTCTTCACAGCTGGCTTCTGATAAAAAAGTCATTGGGGAAGCTGGAGGAAGTCACAAATCATGGTCATGTGACTTCACACTTAATGACTGTGGGTGATTTTCTTCAACTGCAACCAAAACTGATACACAATAATTCAGGGCAGTCACATGATATTTTACTTTGCAACTGTATTGCTTAATGATGGAGTGATAGTCCATAAGTGAGGATTGCCTGTAATCCACATCTGTAAACAATTCATTCTTAAGGAACATTAACAACCAATCAAGGAGAGAACCAACCTTGAACTAAGGAGAAATTTCCTGATAGTTACAACAATCAGTGGAGCAACATTTCTAGAAGTTGTGGGTGCTCCAGGACTGGAAGTTTTTAAGAAGAGATTGGACGACCATTTATCCGAAATGGTATAGGATTTCCTGCCAGAGCAAGGGGTTGGGTTAGAAGATCTCCAAGGTCCCTTCCAACTCTGTAATTCTATCAAATAGTCAATTCCTGGGGGGTAAATTGGGCCATTAATTTATCTTTCTAGTGTTGAAAGTTTAGCCTCTTAACAATAAGGGCATAGAGAATCCATTTCTGTTACCCAGCCCATCATTTTCTACATAACAGACATAGTACAGAATAATATAAACCTCCAAAACATACTAAACCTTATCTCAAACTCAAAATATGTAGTATTAATACAGTTAATATGCATAATATCAATAGCACTTCTGGGACTAGAAAATATTAATGGACAGATTGCATATTTTCCATTTCATTGATATATTGATAAGGCAATCCATATTTAAACCTTTGCACTAATCAGTCTGATTGCATCACAAGTTCAACACAGGAAAAGATTGTGCTTTGGTCAGTGCACGTGTAATTGATTGGAAGCAACATAACCTCTATCTGGCTGTGGCATCACACTCTGCGGTGTTGACTAATTTTTTTCATTGCATGTTTGACTATTTGTTAAATCCTGTGGTTTGTAGGTGATAGCTTGACATTTAAAGTTGCAGAGAAAAAAGTGCTTCTTCTCTAATAATGTTTATTTAACATTAGACCCAATGCGTTCTGTCCATATGCTTGTAACAAATTACCTTCCTTGGGTGTTTTGTAGCCTTGTTATTTGGTTCTTTTTCATAAGTTTATTTTTCCTTAGACTATGTTCTTCTATGTGAAATTCTGCAAAAAATATTCACCCCTTTTTAAATTTTCTGAATGTTTGCCATTTATTATTATCAGAGCCTAATAATGTATAACCTATTGATATGTAAAAGGAATCTGAATGAACAAATCACCACAAATTGGTGCTGGTTTCATTCAGTTTGAAAGCAGTCATCCAGTGTGCGATGCACCATTATGAAAAAGTACATTTACATTTCATAGCTGATTGTACCACTTTTAATTGCAGTAACTGCAACCAAAACTTTCTGGATTGTAACAGATGATCAATTTATGGCATTGTATAGGAAATTTGACTAAACAAACCAGAAAGATTCTGTTATTGGTTTAACAATATGTTCATATGGGAACCTTGGGTCATTATACTCCTGATTATCTAAAATATAAACTGGAGTTTGTTCTTGGCTAATGATTATAACATGTTGAAAGAGGATCAAAATGTGGGTCCTAGTTCACACATAATATTTATCACAAAATCATAGTTTATTATTTGTTTCTGCTTAGAACCAAAGAAGAATGAATGAGAAATGGGTACCATTGAGTTTCCTTGTTCCCTAATAAGCCAGAATTCTGTTTTTATTGATATGAGTGTGTGTGTGTGTGCGTGCGCACACGCATGTGTGTATCCACTTTATTCTTACATTTCTCGTGTGTTAAAAAGTAGTCTCCTTCAAGTCGAGCTGGACTTTTGGTGAGTCCATGGATTGCCCATAAAATTTGCTTTGGTGGCAATAATGAAATAGTTTCCTCATTTTTTTTTTTATTTTCCAGGCTAGGCAATTATAAAAAACTTTTTATGTAATATAGGGAATAAAAAAAATCAAGGTAGCATCTCAGGACTCCAAATTTATCAGACAATTTTTAATAAAGAAAGTGAATTTCTGCTATAGGGAACCTGATTTAAGATTTTAAAACAGAAATTATTGAATGACAAATTATTCTTCATACATGCCTTTGAAAGGGACAAGGATGCTCTTTGGCAGAAATCAGATGCTCTGGAATTCCAGCAGAAGCTCACAGCAGAACAAAGATGGCTTGGTGATGCCGAAGTCACCAGTTGCTTAGAATGTCAAAAAGAATTTGGCTGGATGAATCGCCGACATCATTGCAGGTCAGTATTTGGAGGGATTGAACAAATACGAGCAGTAATGATTAGCCTGATGTTTAATAATCAGCACAATTTTATATTATTTTTATGTTATGTATTATACACAAATTTGGGGTTGTCCTCGGTTCCATTCAAAATACTATTCAAATAGTGTTAAGAGTTTGCAGCAATCCCCCCAGCACACAGGTAAACAATTCAGCAGGATTCGTATATAAAAGAAACTTCTTTATATACAGTAATATAAAGCATGATGCATGTACCCATACAGTAGAAGCCAGAACCAGAACTCAGAATCCAGAATCCAGAAGCACAGAATCTATATAATCACAGAAGCAATAGAATCACAGAAGCACTCTTATATATATACAGATCAGTCAAGCTAAGCCACGCCAAGGCTCTGCGCTGTCTGACATGGCTCTCAGTCACCAAACAGTTCTCATTGGCTGACTTGTTATGGCTATCCCAGCTCATAATTTCTTACACACTGACAAATAGTAATAGTAATACTATTGGAAAGATATTTAGAGTTTCTGTTCCAGGGGTTGTAAGACAGAAGTATGCTGTTAGTTCAGATGTTCATGTTTTGTTTATGCTTCATGAGAGGAGCTTTATTCACAATATATATACAGTATGTCTAAAAGTAACTCATATACTGTCAAAATCTCCCTACAGTATGTGATAGTGTAATGCAGTTACGGTCTTCACAGTGAATATTCAAGGAAAAGGTGTATATTCAAGGAAAAGGAACAGCAGAAAATCTCCTTTTCGGTTCTAAAAGTATGTATCTAGCATTGTCTAGAACTTAAATCATTATAAAGTCTGACCATGTTTGGTGAAATGAACTAATGGTTTGATTTAGTGTGATAAAACTTCAACTGATTCTTCTCACCTTCATGTTCATTTCCACTAGTATTCTAGTAAAGTCATAATAGACGGTGATGCCCTCGTCACGGTCACTCATGCCCTTGTTACTTCTAGGTTGGATTACGCCCTCTACATGGGGTTCATTTCAAGGTGCTGGTGCTTACCTATAAAGCTCTACATGGCTTAGGCCTGGGGTACTTGCAGGACCGTCTTCTGCCATCCTCCCGTTGTCCTGTGCACTCTCACAGAGCGGGCCTCCTCAGGGTGCCATCAGTCAGACAATGTCAGCTGGTGGCCCCCAGGGGGAGAGCGTTCTCTCTGGGAGCGCCAACCCTCTGGAATGGTTTACCCACCGAGCTTAGGACAGCCCCGACCTCCTCTCCTTCCGCCGCGAACTGAAGACGTGGCTTTTTCATCAAATGGACTGACCCGTTGAAAGGTTTTTACATTGTAATAATCTTAATTAATTTTAATTGGATTTTAACTTATATTTAATTCATATTGTTGAATTTTTTATCTTGTAAGCCGCCCTGAGTCCTTTGGGAGACGGGCGGCATATAAATTGCAATCAATCAATCAATAATAAATAAATAAATAATAAATAAATATAAATAAATAAATAAATAAATAAATAAATAAATAAATAATAAATAAATAATAAAATAAAATAAAATAAAATAAAATAAAATAAAATAAAATAATAAAATAATAAAATAATAAAATAAATCGGACGAGGAAGGTTGGAAGGCAATCCACAATGCAAATCATAGCAATTCTGATAGATTTTGACTTAATCCTAGTAGAATTACATACACTGGCATTTTGTAGTGGTCGTGTGATTTTTTTTTTTAAAAGGCAAAACTGCAATAACATTAGCATAGTCAAATTCTGACCTTTTGTATGTGCGTCAATGTCATGTACAAATGGTAGGGCCTTCAGTTATGCTGCCATGCTATCTGTGGTACTTTTTTAACCCTTCACTTAATCTGCTATGGATGTCAGTGTCATTGAATACAGAGTCCATTGAAGGACTCTGTATTCTCTGTGGATTGATTTTAGGGTAAGACTGTAATTTGTCTGAAGTGCTGAGTTACTTGCAGCAATTGCTTTCTTAGAGTCAGAAGTGCAGTTTCCATACACACCATCTCTAGTGTGAAACTCTCACAAGATTTTAGTGATTCAGACCAAAGGAAATTGTTAACTATTATTTTATTAAACTATTAGTAAGATGTGTTTCATCAAATACAAGAAGTGGTCTGTAGGAAGAGTATTTGTATACTCCAGAACCTTCAGTAATGTTGCTTTACTTTGAATTCAATATTTGATCATAGAGTAAGTCCTCCATTTACAATCATTCATTTATTGACAGTTTGAATTTACAATAGTACTGAAAAAAGTGACTTATGACCCATTTTTCACACTTACAACCATTGCAGCAATATTTTTGCAGAGAGTTGTAGCAGCTCTTGTTATGGGTAGCTAGTCTATGTATTTCTGTAAATAGAATTCTCAGTCATCCTGTTCAGTTATTAAATGACAGCATTGACTGTTTTTAAAATCTTGTAGGTTTCTAATACAAACTCTTAGGTCCTACATTCCTAGAACATTATTGGTCTTTTATTTATATTGTTATGGTTTACAAAACTATATATAAAGCAATAGTTTATAGATATGGGAAGGAAGGCTGGAGTAAAGTGAGAAGGGCTATAGACATGTTTTACTCAGAAGCAAAGTTTTTGCCCTTTATGGCAAAAAATGAATTGGTTCAGATTTTGATGAACATATGTGTAGATGTTTTATTAGGAAATCACTTGTGTAGCAGGATGTTGTCTTTTAATTGATGGCCTGAAGAAAAGTTCAAAACCAGATCTCCTTGAAATCATTAGAAATATTTAAATTATATCTGAAAGAAATATTTTATTTCATTGTGAAATAATCACAATAATCATTTCTTTTATTGATAAATGAACTGTATTGAAAAGTATAGAATGAAAGAAAGAAAAGAAGATGAACCTGTTCAAAATAATTTCTGGTTGCTCTGATTATTTGACAATAAAATAAAATATTTTTTTCAGATATAATTTTATTGTGTCCCATTAATGCCTTAATTTTAAATATATGTTTTTACTTTGTTTTTTTAAGAATGTGTGGATGCATTTTCTGCTATTACTGCTGCAACAGTTACGCCTTTTCAAAGCAAACAGGAAAGAAAGAACGCTGTTGTCGAGCTTGTTTTAAAAAAGTAACTGCCAATCCCGTTGATTCTGAGTTAAACTTGACATCAGAAGAATCATCTTCATCATCAAGTCTCCTGACCTCACCATTGTCCCTGGTCCACAAAATTTTGGGTAAGCTTCAATATATTTTTGGCTTTACAAAAATTTCAGATTAGATATTACCCTATTTTTTAGTCAATTTTAACAAATAATCCAGGATTATTTCCTCATTTAGGAGACCCTAATGAGAAAATTAGAATTATCCTGTGAAACTGGAATGTGACATGCTAGAATGATCTATTTTCTCTCCCCACAATACTGCAATGTTGTATTTTCAAATCCTTGTTAAGGATTTGTTAACAGATAAGTGGGAATTGAAAGAGAAACGAGAACTGGAAGAACAGGGGATTGAGATAGATTGGTATATATATATGCAGATAAGAACAAGATATGAAAAAGATGCAAAGTTACATGGTTTTTATTTGGAAAAGACTGAGTTAGACAGTATACTCACAGGAACAGGAGAAAATTTAATTAATTTTTTTTATAATTTTTTGTTATATATTGAATTGGAGGAGGAACAGGTGAAAGAAACAATGATAGCTTGGGGAAGAAATTTTGGACATCCAATTGATCTTGAAAAATGGCAACAACTATGGGAGAGGAATTATAAATTAACGATGTCCACCGCATATAAGGAAAATCAATATAAAATGTTTTATATGTGCCACCAGAGAAGTTAGCAAAAATGTTTAAAGATAAATCAGCGAAATGTTGGAAATGTCATCAATTACCAGGATCTTATTATCATATGTGGTGGACATGTGCTGAAGCAAAAAAAATATTGGAATAAAATTAAATCCTGGTTGGAAGAAATGACACAAATATGTATTGAATTTAAACCAGAGTTGTATTTATTGGTATCCTACCTGACAAAATTAAAAATGAATATATTTATTTGATTATACATATAATAACAGCTGCAAGAATTGTTTATGCACAAAATTGGAAATTAGAGAAAATACCTTTGGAAGATGAAGTAATAAGAAAGATTTTAGATTGCTCTGAAATGAATCAATTAACTTTTTTGATTAAAAATAGGGAAGAATCAGAATATTTTAAAACATGGAATTATTTTTACTGTTGGTTGCAAAAGAGATATAAATGATTAATTGTATAAATATATATAAAAAACCTGATAGTAAGAGTATGACCATAGTAATCAATTCGTACAGTGATTTGAAGATGACTGAAACAGAAGACATTGCTGGTACAAGAAGAATAAAATGAACTGAAGAATTTAACACCGAGATGTCACAGAGGAGGGCTGATTGATGTTTTAGATGTTTTTTTTTTAAATGATAAAAAACTTTTATGTAAAAAAATAGTGCAATGTTGTATTTTCACTGTGGTGGACTTCCGGTGGATGTCGCGGTGAGATCGGACATGGAAAGCGGGTCTCCGTGTTTCTGTGCTGAGTTCTTCCTGTTGGTGGGCTCTGAAAGGAGCCCACCTTGGAGGGACAGTGAAGCAAAGAGGGATGGCCTGTGAGGTCTCAGAGAGTCGCAGCTCTCCTGCTTGACCCGGGGCTTACTTTCTCTCTCAGCAATGAGAAGAGACAGCCTAAGATGGCTACCATGAAGCTGGGACATCCGATGACTATTTAAGCTTTGAGCTGGAGTGCATTTTGGTGAACAGTGTAGAACTGGGTGAGAGGATTTTTTTTTACCTGAAAGTTAACACCAAAAGAGAAATCTAGGATTTACTCAGAACTATCTGTTAAAGCGGCACTTTGAGAAAACTTTGAGAAACACTTTGAGAAAACTACCAAACTGGAAGGAAAGGATTAAAGGGGGGGGGGGGGAATTCTTCAAAATGTAGGAAATTGGACTCTCAAATTGGGAAGGCATGACATTGGGAAGGCAATTTAAAATGCTGGAATTACGGATTTAAAAAATTAACACTGCTTCTATAATTGAATTACAATTTAAAATAATTAAAATCAGATTTTTAGTAATAATATTGAAAATTAGCCTGAGAGTGCCACCTGCTGGTGAAAGGAAAATATACAAGCCTGGGAATACCCATTTAAGGGACTGAAAATATTTACTGGATTATATACATCTACCGTATGACCAGTGGAGATTTAAATGTGGGAACAAGGAAGACACTTAATTAAAGTGACCCCTGAATGTTAAGTTATATGACTGAATCTATAAAGGTGACTTAAAGAGGCTTGAATAACTCCCTGGACTATGTAAATGGAACTGACTGACTACTTATGGAACATAAAGAACTGTGATTAATGTATACTTTGAAGAGTAACCCCAGGTTTGAACAAATGGTTCTTGGGCTATTGGCCAAAAGTGGAATTTATTAAAATAAGATAAGATGCAACATAAGAAAGAAACGAGCGGAACTTTGAGCAAGATGGACTGGATGTTTCAAAGCATAAAGGATATGATACAGAAAGAACATAAGGTGATTATTGAATTAATGGAGGGCCTAAATCAAAAATTGGAAAATATTATACAAAGGACAATGAGCAATGACCAAGATGCCCAGGAAAGGAAGGAGCTACCAGAAGGAATAGAGGGAAAAACAGAATTGAGGAATCAACGAAAAGAAGATAACGAGGAGTCATCAATAAAATTAATAATGTTGATGAATCAAACCAGGGGGAAAACATTCTAAGAGATCTGAAAAGAGAATGGGAGGAGCAGGAAGATACTTGGGGAAGGGAGACAGGGGTCTGGGCTAATAATTTCAAAGCTAGACAGTGGAACAGGGTAGGGATGAGAGAAACACTTATTTTACTTTTTTATTTTTATTCCTATTTTTTTATTTTTGGATTTATATACTGCCCTACTCCCGAAGGACTCAGGGCAGTGAACAGCCAAAAAGATAAAACACACAAACTACAAAATTTAAAAGACAATATAAAAACCCATTAAATAATTTGGCCCAAAACAAATTAAAATACCCCTAATGTTTTAAAACAAATTTACAATTTACAATTAAAAGGGAAGTTAGGCCAGGCCAGCCTGTTGAAATAAAAAGGTCTTGAGGGCACGGCGGAAGATGCATAAATCCGGGATTCTCCGTATCTCCGGGTGGAGCTCATTCCAGATGGCAGGTGCCCCCACAGAGAAGGCTCTCCCCTTGGGGGCCCGCCAGTCGACACTGTTTGCCGACAGCACCCTGAGGAGCCCCTCTCTATGTGAGTGTACTGGCCAGTGAGAGGCTACTGGTGGCAGAAGGCAGTACCCAGGTCCTAAGCCATGGAGCGCTCTAAAGGTGGTAACCAAAACCTTGAAGCGCACCCAGAAGACCACCGGGAGCCAGTGCAGCTCGCGCAGGAGAGGTGTTACATGGGAAAGCCACGTCGCTCCCATAACCACCCACGCGGCCACACTCTGAACCAGTTGGAGCCTCCAGGTGCTCCTCAAGGGGAGTCCCATGTAGAGAGCATTACAGTAGTCCAGGCGGGAGGTGACGAGGGCATGAATGATCGTGCGTAAGAAGTCCCGATCCAGAAAGGGACGCAACTGGTGGATCAGGCGGACCTGATAGAAAGTCCTCCTGGCCACAGCCGTCAAATGCTCTTCTAAAGACAGCCGTGAATCCAGGAGGACACCCAAGTTGCGAGCCCTCTCCGTGGGGGCCAACGACTCGTCCCCAATAGTCAGTGATGGCACCAACTGACTATATTGGGATGTCGGAAACCACAGCCACTCGGTCTTGGATGGGTTGAGCCTGAGTCTGTTTCTCCCCATCCAGACCCCATCTTAGATTGACTAAGCAGGATGTAGACACAAATACAGACAGAGATAAAGATTTAAGAGAAGAATATAGGAGGCAAGTTTAAAAAAAGAATTAAAGTATTAATGCAGGCAAGATTAATGATGGGTAAAAGGTGGATAGGAAAAATAAGAAAGAAAAAACTTTTTTTCCCTTTTTCTTTCCTTTTTTTATAATGGTGGCAGGAGGAAAATTTAAAACTTAGATAGGAATGTGTTCAATAAGAGATTGAGGGATTACTTGTATATATCTATCTATCTACATGATGAAACAAAAGTAATAAAATGAGAAAATTAGAAATCAAATGATAAGTAAGTTTAAATACCATTGTGATTGGTAAACTTTGAGCAATTAAATAACGAAAAGAACATATTTTAATATAAACGTATATTAATACTAGAATTATATAGATTGGATGAAAGCAAAGAATATGAATAGAGTTATTTTGTATGTTTAAATAATATCGTGATTTCTATAGTATATACCGTAATATATTGAATAGTATATTGAAATATTGAATAATGAAACAATGAAGGATAGTATTTTAATATAAATAGATTCGAAGGGTGAAATATGGGAAATATAAATAAGGACTAAGCATTAAAAATGGGAAAATTAGAGATTAAATAATGGTATTATTGAGTTTGTTTAAATAATATTATGATTTACAGTGGAATAATAAAGTGAAATAATGAGTAATAAAATGATGAAAGAACATCTTTTAATATAAACAGGTGATTAATAGTGGAATCATATAGATTGGAAGAATGTAAAGAATATGAATAGAATTAATTTGCATGTTTAAATAATATTGTGATTGGTATTAGAATTGTATATTTAAATATTGAACAATGAAATAATGAAGGATAGTATTGTAATACAAATGGAACTTCTTTTAATATAATGGTGACATGAATAAAGACAGAAATAAGAGAAAGGGGGAAATATTAATAAACACTTTTATAAAATAAGACAAGTGCAAGGATTAAGAGGGAGATTTAGAAACTGAATGGCGGTAGTATGTATGTTTAAATAATATGAAATAATGAAAGATTATAATTTGATATAAATGTGTATTACTACTAGAAATATATAAACTGGATGAATGTGATAACTATAATCAATAATACAATTTTATCTGTACTGTAATGTATGGCACTCAGATGTCACACTGTTCACGCATTGATATGTAATAAAAAACTTGATTTTAAAAAAAAGATATTACCCTATTTTTTGGTCAGATTGTTAAATAATCCAGGACATATTTCCTAATTTTGGAGACCCCTAATGAGGAAATTAGAATTACACTGTGAAACTGGAATGGTGACATGCAAGAATGATCTATTTTCTTTCCCCACAATAGTGCAATGTTGTATTTTCATTGCGGTGCAAATGTGTGCAAAAGAGCACCTAAAGCTTTTGGATTTCCTTTCAAATGCATGCTTCATTCATGTTCAGGTAGTTTTGTAGGTATTAGAACCTTAGTAGTACATATGCAGCACTCAAAATCCATCAAAGCAGTAGGTTCAGCTCAAAAATCAGAATCTACCTTTATGGAACTTTATGTGAATTAGGAAGATTATGTGGATTATTAGATTTAAGAAGAGATTGGATAATCATTTGTCTGAAGTGGTATAGGGTTTCCTGCCTAAACAGGAGGTTGTACTAGAAGACCTCCAAGGCCCCTTCCAACTCCTGTTCTGTTCTGTTCTGTTCTGTTCTACTCTACTCTACTCTACTCTACTCTACTCTACTCTACTCTACTCTACTCTACTCTACTCTACTCTACTCTATTCTATTCAGAAATGGATGTGTGCTGTATGCTATTAGAAACAGCCACTTTTTGAAACATCTTGGAGACTATCATTCTGCATGTAGTAGTTACTTTTTGGAATATAGCACATAAGAAATTGTTGGTGAAATATCAATGCAATTTGTTTAATGTTCTTTCTGGCAGCCCAAGCCTACTATTATTATCCCAAAATGAAGTTTTCCTGCTACACAAATAATATTTTTATATCTTCTCCTTCTGGCACAGTTACAAACGAGGCCTCTAAGTCTACAGATGATGCAATGTTTGATATAATAACAGAGGAAGAAGTGGGTCAAATACAGGAAGGTGATTCTGTTCACAGCAAAAATCAAACTGAAGAATCTCTGGACCATGGTGTGCCAGATCTGTGAGTAAATATAACTTTAAAAAATGGATGTTAATGCCACTAATTAGCAGAAAAAGGATGTGTATGATATGTAATGGAAAGGAAAATTATTTCTTGCACATTCAAAAATCAAAAACATTGTAGAATCATAGAGAATATAATTATAGAGGGAGATTGCTTTGGCCTTCTTTCAGGATTGTATACACATACATTCTGTCAAAATAGGCAGTATATCCAGTGGTTACTTCTTGAATGCATATTCCTAGTACCAAACCAACAAAAACCAATTCTTTCCCGCCACCTCCAAAATAGCAAAGTTCAGTCTTTTCTGGTAAGGTAATTTCATCATCCTGGCTATTGAAGCTCTTGGCTGCCAAAAATCAAAGGAGAAAAATTCTGTATGATTCTTGGTCATGAAAAGTTGCTAACCCTCATCTAAAAAGTAGTGAACATATCTCCAAATTATGGGACAAGATCTAGGTCTGCAGCAAGGATTGAAGTAAATAAAAGTGCAGTATAGCTGTTGGAATAGGTTTGGGAAGTTAGGTTTACCCTCAATCACATAAGCTGTTTGGGTAACTTTGAGCCAATCCATTTCTCTTGGTTCAGTCTAGCTCACAGGCTTGTTAGGGAGAGAAATTGGAGGACAGCCTTGAACTTCAGGAGAGATGGATCATAAATCTAATAAATTTTAAGATAAAACTCAGCTGGGTGACCTTGGGCCAAGCCCTCTTTCTCAGCCCTAAGAAGCAGGCAATGGTAAACCTTTTCTGAAATCTTGTCAAGAAAATTGCAGAGCTTCTTCGGACAGTTGGTAGTAGTGAATGCTGACTTAAGGGCACCCTCCCACAAAAAGATATAACTAAGAAGGCTATCTTGTCTTTCTCAAATAAGATAGTTAGCATATGCTTGTAGCCCATAGAAAAGTTTGAAATGTTCTTACTTATATCTCCAAATTGTTATTTTCGGCTGTACAAATTCTTGAAAAGAATGCTCAGAAGGAATAGAAAACAATTCTCTTGAAATCATCAAAGCATCTATGCCTTTTTTCAGGGTCAGACAGATGCTTCCTAAGCTGCCCCAACTGCAGTTATTCAAGGCACCTAACATACCCAACACACCTTCCTCCTACTTTCTCTACAACAACAACTCTGTGAGGTGAATTGGACTGCGAATGATTGGCCCAAAGTTACCTTGCTGACTTTCATGGCTAAGGTGGGACTAGAACTCAAGATCTCTAGCTTTCTAACCCACTGCCTTCAGAGGGTTTTCACTGCACTGCCTGCAGAGGCTATCATCACAGTGTCAACCTACACTAGAGAATATACCCGCCATCTCCCATCCAGCCTGTTCCTAAACTGTTTAATGTTAGATTGTCATAGGAAAAGGAAAGAAACCCTCATGCAGGCCTTATAACTTGCATTAAAGAGAGGGGTTGAGGTGATGCAGTTGGGGGCAGCAACCTGCTCAGCTCCAATTGCGTTTGCAGGTCTCCTGTGGGACCGCTCCACTTCCCTCCAGTAGCTCAACTTTCAGCCTGTGATTCATTGCTCTTTTGGATGTTCTCTCCCCTCTTCCCACACCCATGAAATGCTTTGCTAATTGGGAGCAGCCATCACTTGGAACTGTTCTTTATTAGATATTAAGAATTGATCAATTGTTTAGTCTTTAATTATATAAGATATATATTTATATATATTCATATTTATATTGGTAGTTAAATTTATATCTTCACTACATTTTTAACGGAATATTGCATTGAGAGAATTAATTATTTAAAGGAATTTATTTAAAGAAATAACTGAACTGAACTTTCATAAGAAAAAAAACAGAAAGAAAGAAAGGAATTATAGAGAATTTGGATAGTGATTTGGGAGAAAGTTGATAAAATATTGGAGGAAAAATATAGGATTTTGAAAGAAATGACCAGCACCACCACAACCACATTGAAGACAGCCAAAAAAACAACATCAATCTTAGCGGGAACAGCGGCTTCCCCAGTGACACAGAAAACTTTGGAGGGAATGTTTGCATCAGATAAGCAACCCAGCACACTTAGTATCCAACAATGCAGGCCACGCTCATAACAATTCAGGAAACTATGGCCAAAATGCAAGAATGCATGACTAGAAATCATGAGCAATCTAGAAAAGACATGGATGAGGTAAAGATTGATGGGAAAATGGACTTAATACAAGAAATCATTCCAAAAAATGACCAAAGGATAAAAGAAATAGAACAAAAAACCGAATTGACGGAAGAAAAATTAGAAGCATTGGATACAAAAATGACAGGATTAAATAAGGAACTTGAGAATACCGTGGCCCAATTAGAAATGGAAAAGTGGCATTTTATCTGCGTTTCCAGAATGTAGTGGAAGACCGGGAGGAAGATCTGACCATGGTAATGGCTGAGATGATAGCAGAGGCACTTGAAAGAGACAAAGACGAAATAATCAATGAATTAGATGAAGTCTACCAAGTCTACACTAACTATGCCCGACAAAACAAACTCCCTCGGGAGGTACATATAAGATTTGTAAGAAGGAAGGTGAGGGACATCGTATACAAGATAACAAAGGACGACCCAATGTATTACAGAAACAAAGAAATAATCACCCTAAAGCAAATATCTAAAAGAATAAGAGACTTGCGAAAAGACTATTGGTTTCTGGCTACATTACTAAACAAAAGATATATACCCTTTAGATGGATAACTCCGGAAGGAATGTTGGTAACGTGGCAGGGAAAGAAAATTAAGGTGGACTTGCAGAGTAAAGCAAGGGAATTATACGATCAAATGATGGGCGTCGAAGCATCAAATGGCAATAAAGAAGAAGAAGGACGGAACATCAAAGGAAAACAGAAAAGAGAACGGGAAAGAACCCCACAACAAGGAGGGAAAGTAGATGAAGGAGAGATCCAGGAAGAAGAAGGAGTGCAAACAAGAGGCAAAAAAAAAAGGAACAGGAAGAAACAAAGAAGAAACAACAGGAAAGTCAGTAAGAAATGGAACGGACTTTAAAAATTTTATCTGTAAATGTTAATGGACTCAACTCACCATCCAAACGACACCAAATTTACAAAAAAAAATTGAAACAAAAATCAGATATTGTGTGCCTCCAGGAGGTACATATAAGAAAACAGGACATAAAATATATACAATATAAAAAATTAGGTAAAGAATATTCATCATTGGCAGAGGAAAAAAAAAGAGGAGTAGTGGTATATATTAAGGAAGGAATAGATAGCAATATAAGGTATGTGGATACAGAAGGTAGGATAGTTATGATAGAGCTAAAACTTGAGTTTAAAAAGATATTATTGGTAGTAATATACGCTCCAAATAGTCAGCAATTGGAATTTTATGAAAAAGTGCATGAGAAAAATTATAGATCAAAAAATGGAAAATGTATGTCTGATTGGAGACTTCAATGCTATTCTAGATGTAAGAAAAGATTACAAATGTGGTCAGCAAAATAAAAATAAAAAAAACGTATTACCCAGAACCTTTATAGATATGGTGGAAGAGTTAAATATGGTAGATAGCTGGAGATGTCTTAACCCCGAAACAAAAAATTTCACATATTATTCGAATCCACATAAGTCCTGGTCTAGGTTGGATATGGCTTGGGTAACCAAGATGTTAATGATGGAAATAGAAGAGGTAGATATTCTATCAAATAACTGAGCTGATCACAACCCAATAATGATGAAGTGGAAAGGGCAGCAGAGAAAGAAGAATAGATGGACTATGAATACACAGTTATTACAAGAAAAAGAATATAAGAAATACATGGAAAAGGAGCTAGAATGGTTTTATAAGGAAAATACAAAAGAACACACCTCCCTACAAAACTTATGGGATACAACCAAGGCATATGTAAGGGGCCTCACAATATCCTATAATGCAAAACGGAGAAAAGAGAGAGAGAAAGAATATAACAAATTACAAGAAGAAATTCAAAATTGGGAATGTAAATTGCAACGAAATCCGGGGATGAAAAAATAAGATTAAATTGGTTAACAGCAAAACATAATTTAAATATATTAGAGCAAGGGAAATATTCAATAACCTTGAAATATATAAGGCAAAATTATTTTGAACACGCAAACAAACCAGGGAGGTGGCTGGCGTATAGGCTGAGGAAGGAAAGAGAAAAAAGAATAATTCAGAAATTACGAGACAATGAGGGCAGGATCCAACAGGCCTTAGAGGAAAAAAAAGGACATAATAGTTCAATATTACCAAAAATTGTATGAAAAGGATATAGTAACAGAGGAGGAAATTGAACATTATTTAAAAGGGGAGGGATTGCAAATACTAACAGAGGAAGAAAAAGAATTATTAGATAAGGAGATTACAATAGGGGAGCTAAAAGAAGCGTTGAAGAAGCAAAAAAATAATAAAACTCTGGGGACAGACGGTTTACCAACAGAGTTCTATAAAACATTTGGAGAATCATTAAATGGAATACTATTAGAAATATACAATGAAGCTCTAATGGAGGCAAAGCTACCAAATACATGGAAAGAAGCATATATTTCCCTAATACCCAAAGATGGGGCAGATATCACATTAATAAAAAACTATAGGCTGATTTTTGTATTGAATACCGATTATAAAATTTTCATGAGTATAATTGCCAATAGGATGAAAATGTTACTACAAAACAAAATACACCAGGATCAAAATGGTTTTCTGCCCACAAGGCAGATAAAAAATAACTTAAGAATGACAATGGATGTTTTAGAATATTACGAGGTACATCCAGAGAGACAGATTGCGCTGATCTTTCTGGATGCACAAAAAGCATTTGACCAAGTAAACTGGCAATTTATGAAGCAGCGAATCAAAAGTATGAACTTTGGAGAGAAATTTACTAAAATGATAATATCAATATATCAGAATCAAAAAGCATGTGTCTTGGTGAATGGGGATCCAACAAAATTTTTTGGAATAAATAAAGGAGTAAGGCAGGGATGTCCGCTGTCCCCACTCCTCTTTATTTTAACTTTGGAAAACTTGTTAATTAGAATCAGAGCAAATAAAGAAATTCAAGGATTAAAAATTAAGAGAGAGGATTACAAGGTCCAAGCTTTCGCGGACGACCTTGTTTTCTTCATAGAAGACCCAATAGAAACAACCCCAAAATTAATAAAAGAGATTGAAAAATTTGGAAAGGTAGCAGGTCTAAAAATCAATAAAGAAAAGACAAAAATGATAACAAAAAATATGACAACAAAACAAGTAGAGAAATTAGTAAAAGAATCTGGACTGCAGATAGTTAAAAAAGTAAAATATTTAGGGATAAATTTGACGGCCAGAACGGCAACAATAAAAGAAGATAATTATGACCCCTTAGTCCAGAAAATAAAGGAAGATCTAGAAAAATGGGGGAAATTAAAATTGTCTCTACTGTGGAAAATTGCAGCGATAAAATCAAACATACTGCCAAGACTCCTTTATTTATTCCAAACAATTCCAATAAAATTAGATAAGAAATTTTTTGATAATTTGGACAAAGTAACTAAAAAAATTGTGTGGGAAGGGAAAAAAACAAGAATAAAATTAAATATATTACAAGACGACAAAATTAGAGGCGGATTTGGATTCCCGGCATGGGAAAAATATTACAAGGCCGCAAGCTTATTATGGATTAAAGAATGGATAACCTTGGACAATCAAAGACTGTTAAACCTGGAAGGGCATGACCTAATGAAGGGATGGCATGCCTTTATATGGAGCTCAGGAAATAAAATATATAAACATTTTAATAACCACACCATTAGGAAGTCTTTAATTAACACATGGCAACAAATCAAACACAAACACTATATGAAAATTCCCGGCTGGCTATCAACCATAGAAGCAATAACTCACCCCAACATATTAAGAAAACAAAAGATCTTAAGATATAGAGAAATAGTAGATGTTCAGGGGAAATTAAAAACTAGGGAAGAGCTCAAAGAACAAGGAATAGTAATAGACTGGTGGCCCTATTCGCAAATAAAGGTAAGATACAGAAAGGACCAAGAGGAGGGAGGAATAGATTTAAAACAAAATCGATTGGACAAACTACTAGAATCTAAAGAAGGGAAATTGATTTCAAAAATTTATAAATATTTACTTGAATATGATTTGGCAGAAGAATTGGTCAAAGGGCAGATGATAGCGTGGGCAAGGAATATTGGGCACAGCATACAATTGGAAGATTGGGAAAGAGCATGGGAAAACAATTATAGCATGACGAAATCGGTAGCCTATAAAGAAAATCACTATAAGATGTGGTACCAATGGTATCTGGCACCCGCAAGGTTAGCAAAAATGTATCCGAATGTAAATCCAGTCTGTTGGAAATGTAAAAAAACACAGGGAACTTTTTACCATGCTTGGTGGCTTTGCCCAGAAATTAAGAGATATTGGAACAAAATAAAAACATGGATATTAGAAATAACAAATTACGAAATTGAATTAAAACCCGAAGTCTTTTTATTAGGCATGATTAACAAAAATATTAGAAAGGATATAAAATATTTAATACTCCACATCATAACGGCGGCTAGAATAGCGTTAGCACAACTTTGGAAAATAGATCGTTTGCCAACTGATCAGGAATTAATACAAAAAATTTATATATGCGCAGAGATGGACAAACTAACTTTAGAGTTACAGGATAAGGAAGACTCAAAATACTTCAAAATATGGAATAGCTGGTACCAGTGGATAAATCAGAGGAGGGGGAATGGTTAAAGATGAAATTCAGAAGAAATCAATATAAATAAACAACTGCACTGTTAGAGATACTGTTCTGTAGAGATACAGAAGGAAATAAGTCACTGTGCGTATGTATATATGTATATATAATAATAGAAAGTAGTCAATAGTCAATAGATGAAGTTGAGTACTGTATATGTACTGTATATGTATATGTAATCTGTGTTTTTGATTAAGAGAAACTTGTTTGTTTCTCTTATATTTGTTTTAAATGTTTTTTTAAAAAATACGAATAAAGTTTGTTTTTTAAATTTAAAAAAAAAAGGAACTGTTCTTTAGATTGACAGGTAGGTAATAAAAAAAGGAAAAAAGTCACAATTTGAAAACATTGCCAGCATTTTTAACTATCTTGAAATAGCTCTTAAAATGCCTTATTTTCTTTTTTCAGAGGCAGAAGCACTGCTGGCACTGCCTTCCAAGCACCTTACAGGCATTCAGTGCAATGGTAGTAATGATGCAGGGAAATAAGAAAATGGCAGCCAACCCACCAATCACTGCCCTGAAGCTAGTGTATGGGTAGCAGCACTTACCAGCCTTATTGCCAAGATGCATTAAGGAGAATTTATTGGGATAGCACTTTTTGTACGATCAGATTTCCCTTCATCTCAAGGAAAAGAGGAAAACACATTGCCCATGGCCATATAGATGAGTCTTTACTATTTCTGTCAGAACAATGGAGAAAATAAGAGAAGTGTAACTTTTTGTCTCTCTTCCCTTCCTTTGAAATATGAGTAGTGGTGAGAGGAGCTATTCTTTTGGGCCCAGTTCAGACTATTGTGTTTGATCTTTAAAGTTCATAAGTTGTGACTGGGAACCTGTCTTCACATATATCTTGTATATTTGTAGCAGAGGTGGTATTCAGCAGGTTCTGATCAGTTCTGGAGAACTGGTAGTGGAAATTTTGAGTAGTTTAGAGAATAGGTAAATACCACCTCTGACTGGCCCTGCCCCCATCTATTCTCTGCCTCCCGAGTCCCAGCTGATTGGGGGGAAATGGGGATTTTGCAGTAACCTTCCCCTGGAGTGGGGAGGGACTGGAGATTTTACAGTATTCTTCCCCTGCCACGCCCACCAAGCCATGCCCACAGAACCGGTAGTAAAAAAATTTTGAATCCCACCAGTGATTTGTAGATTCAAACTTCGACAGAGAACCTTTTGAAAGTTCTCTTTTCTTTTTGTAGAGAGCTCATGAGATCAATATCTACAGGAATAGCAAGAGAGAGAAATGAAGTTGTGTGCATCATGAAATCATCAGGCAAATATATAATTCATGCAGGAGTGAAATCTATTTATCTTCCTTACCGGTTCAGAAGCGGGCATACCACTGGTGCGTCACGTGCGTGCACACATCTGTGCATGTGCAAAACTTGCGCATGCACAGAAGGTAAAAAAACATTACTTCCTGGTTAAAACCAGGCGGGCGATCCGGTACGATCTGGGAGCATTTCACCCCTGAATTCATGTGATTTGTTTGATGACAGAATGGCACTTGCAACTTCACTGTGTTGTCATCATGCCTCTAATGGATATCTGTAGGCCCACCTGATATTTTAATTTCTATTTTACCAGACTAATGTTCTTCCTTTTTTTCCCAACAGCTTCTATTTCCTGGGCTTTCATGCCCTCATTTGTTGCTCAATTAACTGCTAATCTATACAATAATACTACTTCCATAAATATCAGATATTCTTCTTAACAGATTTTTAAATTGAAGAATCACTTTTTTTAAATTCTTTGTACTTGATCTTAAGATCTGAGCCTATATATAGATAATCCTTGGTTTACAATCATAATTGAGCCAAAAATTTCCATTGCTAAGCAAGATAGTTGTTAAATGCGTTTTACCCCATTTTGTGACTTTTCTTACCACAGTTGAATCACTGCAGTTGTTAAGTTAATAACTTGGTTGTTAAACGAATCTGGCTTCCCTATCGACTTTGCTTGACAGATCACAAAAGGTGATCACAAAAGGTGATCACATGACCCAGGGACACTGCAAGCGTTATAAATATGAGCCACTTGCCAAGTGTCTGGATTTTGATTACATGACCACGGGAATGCTTCAACACTTGTAAGTGTGAAAAATTATCATAAGTCATGTCTATGCAGATTCCCAGTCATCCAGGTCATCATTGAAAAAGCACATTTGGGACTATCATAAATCATTTTTTTCAGGGCTGTCGTAACTTCACTTCTGTTTGGTGAAAGAATCTTTTGGACCAAAGGAGTAGTAAGAATTAATTGGTCAAGACTGGTCATTGGTTCTATTAGAGCTGCGCTGGTGCAGTGGTTAGAATGCAGTACTGCAGGCTACTTCTGTCAGCTGCCTGTAATTTGGCAGATTGAATTTCACCAGGCTCAAGGTTGACTCAGCCTTCCATCTTCCTACAAGGGTAAAATGAGGACCCAGATTGTTGGGGGCAATATGCTGACTCTGTAAAACCACTGTGTAGTGGTATATAGGTCTAAGTGTTATTGCTGTTGCTATTGACCTTTCTCAGTTTGGTATCATTTACTTATAATAGGTCTCAAACCCTTCATTGATTTCATGCCTTATGGGTGACATTTTCCACATAGAATAAAATAATTTTGTAATGTAATAAATGGTGGGAGGATGAATGTACTAATTTGACTGCTGCATAGCCAAGCTTCTGTGGACAAAGAAGGCAGTAGTGAGCTTCATAGAGTAGTGGCCAAAATTGTGGAAACCTTTTGGGAAAAGTATATTTTCTAAAACTAGCTAATAACACCACCTTTTTTTGGAGTAGTACCATAAAATTATATATCAATGGAAAGATAATTTAATCAAGAATGTAATGCAATAACTTTTATGACAGATTTCCTATTAGAATAGTTACAGTATAAAGAAGAAAAGTGAAACACATAGAAAAATGAGATATAAAAGATTATCACCATAAAAAAAACCAGATATACAAAAATTATCACTTCAGTTAATACTTAGTTGGGTAACCTTAGCATGAATTACGGCCTTATAACGTCTTCCCATGGAGTGGACCAAGTCTTTTAGTTCTGCAGCTGTTATAATGTGAAACCAAGATTGAATGATTGCTTCGATTAACTGGGTTTTACTGCTGGGTCACTTCTAACTAACAAGTTTCTTTAGTCGGCTCCATAGATTTTCAATTGGGTTAAGGTCTGGGCCAGACTCAAACACTCAAAGAGCCATTTGGACCCGTTTCCCACAGAAGAAATAACACCGGGAGCCACAAAACCTGGGTGGGTGTGGCCAACTCAACATCACTCACTCCCAGTCACATGATCACCCTAGCCACACCTACCCAGCCAGTCATTAGGGCAGAGAATCAAGAACCACAAAACGCTTTTCTTTCTCTCTGTCTCTCTCCCCCCCTCTCTCTGTATCTATGTCTCTCTCTCTCCCCTCTCCCTGTATTTCTCTCTGTAACTCTCTCTCCCCCTCTCCCTATCTTCCCCTCTCACCCCCTCTCCCTCTCTATCTCCCCCTCTCTCCCCCTGTATCTCTCTATGTCTCTCTCTCCCCCCCTCCCCCTCTCTCTGTTTCTCTGTGTGTGTATTTCTCTCCCTCTCCCCCTCTCTCTGTGTCTCACTCTCCCTCTCTCTCCTCTCCTCTCTATATATGTGTTTGTGTGTGTGTCTCTATGTCTCTCTGTGTGTGTATTTCTGTATGTCTCTCTCTGTATCTCTCCCCCTCTCTCTCCCCCTTTCTCTGTATCTCTGTGTGTGTATCTCTCTCTCTCTCTCTATGTCTGTATGTGTGTATCTCTGTTTCTCTCTGTGTGTGTCTGTGTCTGTGCCTCTTCTCACTCTCGGAAAGCCCAGCAACTTCTCATTGGGGCTCTTCACAACTGCTTTTCTTTCTTCTTTTTGGAAATCCGGGCTGGCTAAGGAACAAGCACGAAGCGCAGTGGAGGCTTTCCTTTGGGCAACTCTTCTCTTTCTCTTTTCGCAACCCTCTGACCAGCTATGGCAGGACTGGGAGTGTGCACATGAGCGGGGAGACCCTTCTCAAGTGAGCTGACGGGCTATGCCAAAAAGCTCATTCCTCAGCCAGTCCAGATTTCCAAAAAGAAGAAAGAAAAGCAGTAGCAAAGAGCCCCAAGGAGAGCTCGCCAGCTTGGCCCAGCCTTGGCTTCCTGACCCCCGGGTGGGTGTGCAAGGTTGGGCGGGGCAAGCCCCCTTTTCCTGCTGCCCTGAGCTTCTTAAAGCCACAGCTGGGCACTGTGGGCCCATCCCCTTTCCATTGTCCCCTCCTCCTGGATCTCATTCCCACCCTGCCAGCCCTCGTGTTAGCGAGGCTAGTGTTGGTTGCGGCCAGGTCAGGGCAGTGTCTCGGGGCTGAGAGCAGGTTGCACATCTCCCCAAGCAACTGAGGCACGGCCAGCACCAACAAGGGTTGGAAGAATCTCCAGCAAGAGTGAGGCACCAGAGAATCAGCCCCAGCTGCTTCTCCACCCCCTGCTGTCGCCCATACCTTCTCAGGCCAGGAAAGGAGTGGCTGGGAGGGGAGGGCGAGGGATGGGGCCAGCCAGTGTCTTGGGGAATAGTAATTCTACTGTTACTGGGTTGAAGATTCTAGTGATTGGGAAAGGCCCTATGAATTTGGGTCCCAATGTCTTTGACGGTTGTAAGGATTGTAGGAATTTTGTGGACAGGTAAACCTTATCACCTATTTTAAATGGGTTTGATTCTGTCCTTCTTTTGTCAGCTTGGGCTTTAAAAGCGACTATAGCCTCCTTCAGGGCTAGTTTCAATACTAGTCAGGTATTTTGTAGTTGTATCCACTTCTTAAGGGAGGGCATGGTTGGTTGTTCTACCGGTAGTTTTGGCATTGTGATGAAGTCCTGGCCAGTGGCAATTCAAAATGGGGTGAAGCCAGTGCTAGAGTGCACTGAGTTTTTATAGGCAATTTCTGCAAAGGCAGGAGATAGTCCAGTTATCTTGTTAATAGTTAATAAAGCATCTTAAATATTGTTCCAGAACCAAGTTCAGTCTCTGTTGATCTGTTAGTCTAAGGATGATGACTAGAACTTAGGCCCTGGCCGGTTCCGAGAAGGTCCAAAAAGGCCTTCCAAAACTTTGAAGTGAATTGGACCCCCCGATCAGATATTAACCTTTGTGGGGCCCCATGTAGTCAATAGATATGCTGCAGGGACTTCCGGTTTCCTCGTCTTCGGCGGCGACGGTGCTTTCTTTTGGCACCGCCACCCCCGCCGCTTGTAGAGCCGCTTCCTGATTGTGAAGCGGCTCGAAATCTTCGAAATCCATAGGATTGAAGAAGAAGAGGCAGCAGGGCACAGGTAGAGCCCCTGCAACCCCCCCAGGGAACTGTTTCTGGGGAGGAAGCAGGCGCGGCTCCCTTACAACCTGCTGAAACTCCGGGCGGCGTGGGACGTCTTCTGCTTGTGCGGAACAAGCCGACCTCAGGAAACCTTTAAAGAGCGAGGAAATAACTCAAATAAACATCCGCAATCTACTTGAACCCTGAAACTTTGAACTGCAAGTATTAGTCCTTTGCTGAACTTTTTTACTGAAGTGAAAGTCTCGGAATGAGTGAAAGTGATTGAAAAAATATGGCGCTCAGCAAATGAATTAGTGGGTGTGGATTGGTGAAGTTATCTTGTCTTGCTACAAAGTTAAAAAGTTGTTACAGAGTTGCTCCGGCTGCAACAGAAATAAGAGGAAAATCTCTCCCTTTTACTTGTCTTTGCTGCATTATAGCTTTGCTTTGAGTAATTCTGGGGGACTTTTTTAGAAGGTATTGTGGAGGTGGCAGAAGAGGCGGACCCTCCCTTTTTAAGAAAGCTAGCTTACGTGGCAGGATGGCTTCAAAAAAGCAGGAAGGCAAAACAGGGGGGGATCCCCCCCACGTAAGCAGGATACGCAGTCACAAGCCCAAAAAAAAGATTTGGATATGGGAGAATTAAAATCATTCATCTCAAATATTTTGGATGAGAAATTTCAAGACATGGATGACAAAATAAATAAAATAGATGAAAAAATTCAAAAGTCACAACAGGAAATCATGCAGGAAATGCAGCAGAGCCAAAAGATGGTGACCAAAAAAATAACGGATGTGGCGTCTGGTCTGGCAGGATTTATTATGAAAGTTGAGACAAAAGTGGATGAATTTAAATTAGAAGTTAATGCTAAGATGAAAAATAATGATCATAAATTTTTTGATGTTGATGACAAGATGCAGAGAGTTGAGAATGATATTGTTATGATGCAATTTCGTGCAATGGAATTTGCTATAAGGCTTCGAGGAATTAGAGAAGAGGAGAGACAAGATTTGAGACAGATCTGTGCTGAAGCCCTAGCTGTGATTTTAAAAGTTGAACCTGAGATGGTTTTTTGCAAAATAGATAAAATCTATAGAGTTAACTCGTGGGTGGCCAGACAAAGACAACTGCCTAGAGATGTGGTCATATATTTTACAGATAGAGCAATAAGAAATGACATTTTGCAAAAATCTTTTCTCACTTCTGTGCAAGTGAGTGGATCCAAGATTACAGTTTACAAGGAGCTCCCACCCAAGATGTTGAAATCTAGAAAAGAGTATGGTTTTCTTGTTAAAGAACTGCAGAATAATCAAATCCCATTTCGTTGGGACGCCCCAACTGGCATAATTTTGAGATATAAGGGAGAGAAACACCGTCTGAATACTGTGGAGAAGGTGGAGCAATTTTATAATGATATCTTTAAAGAAAGAACTCCATCCCCACGCACATCTACAGTTTTGGAGATTAAAGAACAACAATCTAAGCAGGAATTAGCAGAGCTGAAGGGTGCTGAAGGAGGCTTTTTGGATGAGCCTTTGCTGGAACCTTCTCCAATCTCGGAGCTGGCTTGGGCGGCTGAAGTTAAGGATCAGCGTATAACTCGAGCAAAAGCCAAGGAACTTAAAGAAAAGTTACAGCAGGAGAGTCAAGACAAGGCTGGGGCTGTGGGAAAAGCAGGACAGAGGATCTCAGATGACATCCTAAGGTTCTGCGCTTCGCTCCAGAAGGAGAATAAGGATGATTAAATGTTTATCTTGGAATGTGAATGGGTTGAATGCAACACAAAAAAGGAAGAAAATATTTGCATATTTAAAACAACATAATAATGATATAATTTGTTTACAAGAAACGCATATTACAGTTCAAGATCAAAACTATTTGAAAAATTCCAAATTAGGAACACATTTTATATCCTCAACTAACCAAAAAAAGAATGGTGTGGTTATTTATGTAAACAAAAAATTAACAGCCAAACTTATAGAAGCTGATCAAGATGGTAGGTTTGTAGCAATTGAATTACTTTCTGCTAATAGTCAAATTCTTCTGATAGGAATTTATGTTCCTAATCAACAACAGGACTATTTTTATAAAATGCTGCATACTAAAATACTTCAATGGGATTATAGATCTATTTTAATTATGGGAGACTGGAATGGAGTAATTGACTCTAAATTAGATAAAAAGACTTTGGCAAAATCAAGAATTAGATTACCACAGACTTTTTTTGATATGAAAGAAGACCTGGAATTAAAAGATATTTGGAGAATACATAACCCAAAAGAACTGGACTATACTTTCTTTTCTGACAGACATAGATCCTTTTCCAGGATTGATTTTATTTTGTTGTCTGATGACTTACAAAAAGAACAAAGATTCTGCCAAGAACCTTGACTGATCACAGTCCAGTCTGGATAGAAATTGAGACATGTAAGAATGAGAGACGTTCTTGGAGATTAAATGAAAACTTGTTTAGATATGAGAAAAATATAATAGAACTTAAAAAGCATCTGAAAGAGTTTTTTGAAATGAACTTGAACAAAGGCACCCCAATGGAAATTGTGTGGGACGCAAGCAAAGCTTATATGAGAGGGGTGCTTATATATATGAACTCTAAACATAAGCGGATTCGACAAAAGAAAAGACTTGAATTGGAAGCAGAAATAAAGGACAAAGAACAGTTACTTATTAAAAACCCAACAGATGAAAGAATACTTAGTGTTATAAAACTTCTGAAAGACCAATTCCAAATGCTTATAGCGGAACAAGTTGCAACAAACTTACAATATGCGAAGCATAATACATTCTGCAATGCTAATAAACCAGGCAGGTGGTTGGCTTACACATTAAGGAAGAAACAAAGCATACGGACTATTGATAGTGTTGATATTGGGGGGAAAGAAGTTTTTCAACAGAATTTAATAAAAGAAGCCTTTCTTCAATATTACACTAAACTATATGCCAGAGAGGAGGTGCAGAATGGACTTATAGAAAAATATTTGGACAATAAAAGAGTTATAAAAATCACTGAACAACAAAAGGAAAGAATGGATTATCCCATAACAGAGGAGGAGATAATAGCAGCAATAAAACAATTAAAAACAGCCAAAGCTCCTGGAACGGATGGTCTGACAGCAGTGTATTATAAAACTTTACAGGCAGAAATGGTGGAACAACTCAGAGACTTATTTTGCAACATACAACAAGGGGGAAAAGTACCTCCATCGTGGACTACAGCTTATATTTCTTTGATACCAAAAGAGCAAGCAGGTCCCAAAAAACCGGAGAATTACAGACCAATATCTCTTTTGAATACAGATTATAAAATTTACGCAAAAGTATTAGCCAACAGACTGATGCCAGTAATTCAAAAGGTGATTCATCATGACCAAGCGGGATTTATTGAGGGTAGGCACATGAAGGACAATGTAAGGCAAGTAATAGACTTATTGGAATATCTTGAGAAGAATAAACAGATCCCTGCAGTGCTGGTTTTCTTGGATGCAGAGAAGGCCTTTGATAAAGTGGACTGGAATTTTCTACTAAAGACTTTAAAAAAGATGGACTTTGGGGACCAATTTATACAGGCGGTTTCAGCAATTTATCAAGAGCAAAAGGCACAGATCATTATCAATGGAAGTTTGACAACAGAGTTTCAAATTGAAAAAGGTACAAGACAGGGATGTCCACTGTCCCCATTGTTGTTCATTTTAACACTAGAAGTCTTGTTAAATACAATAAGGGATTCTAACACATTGAAAGGTATAATGATAAGGCAAGAGGATTACAGAATAAAGGCATTTGCAGACGATCTGGTTGTTACCCTAACACAGCCAATGGAATCGATAATCCAGATGAAGGACATTATACAAGACTTTGGTAAAGTTTCAGGTTTCAGATTGAACCAGAGAAAAACTAAGATGGTAGTTAAAAATATGACACAAGATCGTAAACTGGAGTTAGAAAGGAGGGCAGGTTTTGAGATTGTACCAAAGGTAAAATATCTAGGAGTTCAGGTTGCAGAATCAAATATGAAATTGTTTCAAAATAACTATGAGGTGTTGTGGCGAGAGGTGCAAAAAGATATGGAGATTTGGAAAAAACTGCAGCTGTCTTTACTTGGAAGAATAGCAGCAGTTAAGATGAACATTTTGCCAAGATTTCTTTTTTTGTTTCAAATGATTCCGGTGCTCAAAAATGATAAACAACTAAAAGCATGGCAAACTGGTATCAACAAATTTGTCTGGAACGAGAAAAAACCAAGAGTAAAAATGAAAATTATGCAAGACATCCCAGAAAGGGGAGGTCTCAAACTTCCAAACCTACAATTATATTATGATGCAACAGCTTTGACTTTAGTAAGTGATTGGCTTGGAGGAAAAAAGACTGGAATATTGAATGCAGAAAGTTTTGATTTGGAATTTGGATGGCACGCTTACTTATTTTATGACAGCAAAGTGGATAAAGTATTTAAAAGCCATATACTTAGAGATTCTTTGCTGAGAGTTTGGAAGAAGCACCGAAACAACTGGAATTATAAAATACCGCTATGGCTGGATCTTGGTCATACCTTGTGGAATACAAATATAATGTCACTCGGGGGGTTTTTATATAAAGAGGTTCTTTTTACAGATGCGGGCAGATGGCAGCTGAAGACATTACAGACATTGTTGGCTGAAGGGATTAATTTAACTTGGTTACAATATAATCAACTGCAATTGAGATGGAAAGAGGACCAAAAAACTGGTATTATGATGTATGAGGAAGAATTAGTTAGACATATAAAAGAGAAAGGCCCAATGCATATTAAAAGACTTTATAATGTTTTGTTAGAAAGGGATTCAGAAACTGAACTAGTTAAAGACTGCATGGTTAAGTGGGCACAAAATTTTGAGGAACCAGTGATGTTGGAAACATGGGAAAAAATTTGGGTTCAGAATGTTAAATTTACACAGTCGCAGAATCTGCGGGAAAATTTCTATAAAATGTTTTATAGATGGCATTTAGATCCAAAAAAATTGTCGTGTATGTACCCTAGTGCCCAGCCTAAATGTTGGAGATGTGACTGCTTAGACGCTACATATTATCATGTTTGGTGGACCTGTAAGAAAGTTAAGGCTTTTTGGGTAAAAATTTGGTGGGTCATGCAGAATGTTTTGAAGAGAAAAATTCAATTTTCTCCACAACTGTTTTTATTGGGTATAGTTAAGGGTTTTACATTGGGGGAAACAAAAATGATATTGTACATGATAACTGCAGCAAGATTGTTGATAGGTAAATACTGGAAAAATGAAGCGCTGCCTTCGATTGAGGAATGGACTTTGAAGATGGCCAGTTTTGCGGAGATGGCGAAGATTTCAGCATATTTAAAAGATTGTTCTCAAGAGACTTATGAATGGGAATGGAAGAAGTGGATAAATTATGTTCAGCATAAATATCAAACTAGGAAGTATCAAATAGCCTTTATTTAAAAATGTTATATAAGATAGAAACATTTTAGGGTTGAGGATAAAAATTTGTTAGAAAATGTTATATTAAGATAGAAATATTTTAAGGTTAAGGATGAAAATTTGTTAGAAAATGTTACATTATGATAGAAATATTTTTAAGGTAATCAGGATGAAAATTTATCTGAAAATGATATACCAAGATAGAAATAGGTTAATGTAATGAAGATGAAAATTTGTAAGGGGGAGGGAGGGGTTCAAGTTTTATATACAAAGGAGGGTTTTTTCCTTTTATCTGACATGAGCATACTAGGAAGTCTGGGGGGAGGGGAGGGTTAGGGCGGGCTGGGGAGGTTGGGAAGTTTGGGGGGGGTAGGGGGGGGAAAAAGGGGGTGAAAATGTAATTGTAAAACTTTTGTAATAATAATAGATATGCTGCAGGAACAGTTTGGTGAGTCCCTTAGCAGTGGGAATTTTTTGGCAGGGAACAAAGTGGGCCTGCTTGAAGAAAAGGTCTGTTATGACCCAGATAACAGTATCCCCCCCCCCCACTTTCAGGTAACTCTACAATAAAATCCATAGAAATTCTCTCCAGGGTGCTGAAGGCTCAGCTACTGTCTGTAAAAGACCGTGGATTTTCCCTTGTCTCCTCTCTGGTGTAGATCTAATTCCCCCATGGTTCTGAGGTTTTCAAAAGCCTCCATCACTAACCGCATAATGTTTCTCTTGAGGTGGTCATCTCTGGCCGGTTCTTCGATCAGCTCTTCCTGGTCAGACAGTGCTTCCAGATCGCATTTCCAGCCCGGTTGTCGACTGCCCCGGGTGAGGGTGACTCCACGGGTTCTTCTGACCCAATTATCATTCTTCCTCACTCCGATCGACCATCTGGGCTTTGTGGGGGCCTTCAAACTGGCTTAGATGTCTTCAATGGGGCAGAAGGAGCTGGCTTCTGGCTGGGTGGTGGTGGAAGTCTCATCCCACCATTCTCCCTCTCCTTGCTCACTGCTTTGCTCAGACATTATGTGCAGGGTCCCCTCGGTAGAGTGAGTTTGTTTCTCCAGGTTGACCACTTTTTCAGAACTTGATTTATGAAAGGTCCTGCTCTCCCTCCTGTTCAAGAAAGCATGGACTCTCGAAACTTTAGCATTTCAAAAGGAAACTTTTATTGAAAGGAAGTGAATGCAAGACAATGCAAAGCAGGGTCTGAGTTCCCCCAGGCAATTCCATTAGGATAAAGTGGTTAGAAACCCCTCCCCTCAGTTTGATGTTGAATGAGCCAATACACAGGCGCGAGGAAGTTGTGGAAATGGTTGTCCTGAGAAAGAGAGAAGGAATCGTTCCCATGTGTTTCTTCTGTGAGGCTTCCAAACTGAGAGAAAACAGATAGCCCTCCCCCCTTGTACATCCTCCAAGGTAAATTAAAGCACAGGGCAGAATAGGTGCCAAAGTAAAAGTTATAAACTAGGGAATTACAGGATACATAGGAAAACAGGATGAAACAGTAAGTGACTAAAAGAATCCGGAGTCCCCTCTCCACTTGAATGGCAGTATCATGATAGGGATCTGACAATAGGTATATTGAGAAATGTGCAATATGTACTGCTTGTTTTCATGAGCACTCAGGGCAACTAGAAATCAGCCTGAAGATATTCATGAGTATATGTCCCAGGTCTCTTATAAGGGAACCATGCTGGTTTCTTCTGCATTATTTGTAGCAGTATCACTTTTGGAGATGTTTTCATCATTTGCTTGCCATTGTCTTGTAACTTGATGTTTAACACAACAATTACTTTTTAGAACTTTTGCTAAGTTCTTTCTAAACTTCACACCAATAAAGACATAGAGAACTGGGTTGAGGCAACCATGGAAATAAGCAATTGCTTCTGTGATGATCAAAGCATATTCAAACCTGTAGCTGAGCATGATATTACGGTCTGAGGCCCGCATGAGTTTCAAAAGATTGTAGGGCATTTGTGTCAAAATGAAAGTTGCAACAATAGCAAATATTATTTGTAAGGATTTGTGCTTCTGGAAGCCCTTAGCACTGAGTAAAGTTTTTATAATGATTGAATAGCATATAATCATGATGAGCATAGGACAGAAGAATCCAAGTGTCATCTGAATTGTTTCTGTGAACAACATAAACTCTGAAGAATAATTTGCAAAACATATCTTTTTGTCTAATTTTTTCTCTGTACTGAAGATGAACTGTGGCAAAGCAAGCAGCAGAGAGATTATCCAAATCGAAATACAGACCACTATACCCCAAAATTTTCTTTTGTGTTCACTGATACGAGTTTTGGTCACTTGCACAATTACAAAATATCTATCAATAGTTATAGAGGTGAGCGTTAACATGGAACCATACAGATTCAAGGTGTAAAAACCAAGGATGATTTGACATGGGAGAGTATAAAAGATCTACTCTTCTGCAGCAGAATAAGCCCAAAAAGGCAGTGTGCAAAGAAAGCTGAAGTCAGCAATAGCCAGGCTCACTAAAAATACGTCTGTAAGCATTTTCACTTTTTTGTAAAAAACCAAAGTTATGATAACCAAAATGTTTCCTGTCACTCCAAAGATGCAAGCAAATGA
This sequence comes from Arizona elegans, assembly GCA_022577455.1. Taxonomy (NCBI): domain Eukaryota; kingdom Metazoa; phylum Chordata; class Lepidosauria; order Squamata; family Colubridae; genus Arizona; species Arizona elegans. Next base: position 60,853,388 of record JAKOOJ010000004.1, read on the forward strand.
ATATATGCAGACAAGGAAAATTTGCTTGAACCCCAAAAAGGTTTCATATGAGTAGCTTTCATCAGAAGTATTGTTGCTAAGAAATGCATAATAATCATCTTCCTCCATGCTCGTGTCCCTTCTGTTCTTTAATTCCTGTAAGAATATATATTGAAGAATGGTTCACATGATAAATGTACAATGCTGTTTCCCCTATTATTAGGAAAAGTTTCTGTCTTGCTTCACCAACTTGGAGATTTTTTTTATTTATTTTATTTTATATCAAATTTATGTACCGCCCTTCTCCCTGAGGACTCAGGGCGGTGTACAGCCAAATAAAAACATAGACTACAAACATTAAAATACTATTAAAAAGATATATATATATATAGATGGGGAGATGGCAGTTACAGTCTAGTTACTGGTGGGGATGAAAAGATTGGGGAAGGCTGCTACAGTTCTTCATTTTAATTCCCTTAGTTTGAGTATATAGTATCAAACTAACTTACAACAAAAACATACATATAATAGCATTAACAATGTAAAGTAGCACTAGAATAATGATATTTGAAGAAAAGAAAGAAAAGATTACATCATAAAATTACCTCTTTTACCTCTCTTTTCCAAGAGGAAACTATTCAGAAGTCTTTTTTTGTCCTTTTTTATTTTTTAAAAAAAATAAAGAATCCAGTTGTTTACAAGCAACATATTGCTGCAGATTGAATTGGATCTTTCCAGTATTATGTAACATTCAGTCCTGAATCTAGCAAGTTCATAATTATTAATGGCTTGTCAAATTTCACATATAGGAAACGTAGGGGAAAAGATTATATGCAGTTTTAATACAGATTATTAATTATATTAATTGATCCAAATCATATTAATGACTCTATTGATTTTAGTCCCAAATGTAACAACAGTAGGATAAATTAAAATCATTTGAGTTAAGGTTCCAATTATTAAATTGCCCTTCAATAATAAGACAACAGAAGCCAACTCTTATTAAATAGTCTCTGAAATGTCCAAAACATAAAAGCATTTATACCATTAAGATCAATGGCAATTAATTGCATACTTTGAAAACAGTCTTTGACCAGTTAAATCTTAATAAACTATTTCCAAAGATAACATAAAGTCAACTTCTTCCTTTCTTTGAACTTCCTAAAACATAGTTTATAGCAGAGGTGGGATTGAAAAATTTCAGCAACCGGTTCGCTGCCTGGTTGCTGGATGGCCATGGCCATGGGCGCATGGCCTATTCGGCCTCCTACACCAGGGGTGGGCAAATATGGCCCCTTTATGACCTGTGGACTTCAACTCCTAGAATTCCTGAGCCAGCTTGGCTGTCTCAGGAATTCTGGGAGTTGAAGTCCACAGGTTGTAAAAGGGCCACATTTGCCTACCCCTGTCCTACACCATGGTGGAGGCTTTCCTTGAGCCTGCAGGAGGGCAAAAATGGCCTCCCCCAGACACCAGAGGCCCTCCGAAGGCCAGAAATGGGCCCATTTCTGGACTTCCAGTACTTCCAGTAGGCCCATTTTTTTCCCTCCCCAGGCTCTGGAGGCTTTCCTGGAGCCTCCAGGAGAGCAAAAACAGGCTTTCCCGGGCAGCGGAGGCCCTCCGGAGGCCAGAAATGGCCCCATTTCCAGACTTCTGGTATTTCCGGTAGGCCCGTTTTTCGCCCTCCCAGAGCATCCGTGTGCACCCTGCACTTACCTGGCATCCACAATGGACCTCATGGAGACTCAGGAGAGGGGAGGGGAGGGGTGGGCGAGTTTCAGCCAGTCCTTCGCACAACTGGTTCAGCGAACCAGATTAAAATTAACATCCGGTTCATCCGAACTGGCTGAATCCCACTCCTGGTTTATAGTTTAAACATAATTTAAATTTCAATTGAATTTCCTAAAATCTACAAACTCAGATGTAGTAATGGCATCACAATCAGAGAGTCCAATTATCAAGGATTTAAGTTAAAAAATAATATAAATCAAACTTTTTGTTTAATTTTATAGACGTTTTAAAAGCAGTTCCCCCAGAACTGAATTGATCCAAAATGTTAATATCCTAAATGCCCAGTTTGCCCAGAAAATAGATTTATTCACTTTTTAAAATCTATATCTCTTGACTGTAATCATAGGTAAATTTTAGTTTCATAAAGGAACCAACAATCTTCAGCCCAAAACATAATCTGAACCTTAATAGTGAAATATGTTTCCACTGTATTAATCCTGAATCAAGGTATGAAATCATGCAACTGATCAAGTATATATAAGTATATAGTAATTGTATTATACATATATACATACATCAGTATACATAAGTAAAAGCCACAAAAGAACATTAGTCATCCAGAAAGGATTTTCAAGTGGTTAAAAAGAAGGTGAAAAAAATGATTTACCGAAGAGGAGAGTATTTATAATTCAGGGTTGAAAAATTATTTACACAGATATAAACAACAACTCTAAACGTTTAAAGCAAAGTGTAAATATCTAAGTAATAATTGTTGGGGGGAAATGAAGGGGAGAATGCACTATTGAATATTTCGTTTTACACTTTAATTACGTTTTTATCTTGGCTTCTCTATTTTTGATCTACTTTTTCAGAGTGCTTAAACAAAAATAAAACTCATCACTTACTTTTAATATGTAAAACAAAATAAGAATTTCTTAAATTGAATATGTATAATAACCATAGGAAGCTGGAGCTAGCTGATGATTTATGGCATCTTTTGATAATAATGCTTGGATTTGTTTGTTCCCCTTTTGCAAATAAATGTATTGCAGTACTGATGTATTTTTACAGCTAATATTCTTGGAAAAGAAAATGAATCAATTATTTAAAGCTGTAGAAGTGGATATGAAAAGTGAGATTTGAAAATGTAGGATTTATAAAAAATAAAAGCAATCTACTTTTTAAAATGCAACACATCTGAAGAAGTAGATAAACTTTTCAACATCGTTCTTTTAAAAGGCAGTGACTTTTCTAACTTGTTTTCTTAAATATAAAGATTTTAAATATAAATTTGAAGCAGATAACAGCTTACCTTGCAGTGGTACAATCTTATCTTGTAGTTCAATATCAGAAAGGGCACGAGGCTGACATTTGGGGTAATAATATGTATTTATTTGTTACCATGTGCTTCCTGTTCAATTTTACAGGAACAGCAGCTATGTTGGTTATGCATCTGGTTTACCGTTAAATAGCTAACTTGAATAACCCAGCTAATTGTGGGAAAATATGTTTTGTGTGTTTGGGTACTTGTATCATGTGATATAATTAAATGGTCTTATACATTTTCTTGTATGATCTTATTGGAAGTAATGTTACTGAAATAATGTTACTGAGGATCAAATTTAATTTAATTTAATTTAATTTCCAATTTATATACCGCCCTTCTCCCTGAGGACTCAGGGCGGTGTACAGCCAAGATAGAAAAACATAGAATACAAATATTAAAACATTTAAAAATATATATAAATTTGGGCCGAAAGTTAAGAATCACAAACAATTAAAAGAATTTAAAAATTTCTTCTAAGCCAACCCGGCTTGTTGGAAAAGATGGGTTTTCAGGGAACGTCGGAAGGCATTGAGGTCATGGATTCTTCTTATCTCCGGGGGCAACTGATTCCAGAGGGTAGGAGCCCCCACAGAGAAGGCCCTCCCCCTGGGGGCCACCAGCCTACATTGTTTGGCTGATGGCACCCTGAGGAGGCCCTCTCTGTGGGAGCGCACGGGTCGATGGGAGGTCGTCGGTAGCAGCAGGCGGTCTCGGAGATAGCTAGGCCCTATGCCATGGAGCGCTTTAAAGTGATAACCAACACCTTGAAGCGCACCCGGAAGACCACCGGGAGCCAGTGCAGCTCGCGCAGGAGTGGTGTTACATGGGAGCGCCATGTTGCTCCCATCACTACCCGCGCCGCTGCATTCTGGACCAGCTGGAGCCTCCGGGTGCTCTTCAAGGGGAGCCCCATGTAGAGAGCGTTGCAGTAGTCAAGGCGAGAGGTGACGAGGGCGTGAGTGACTGTGCACAAGGAATCCCGATCAAGAAAGGGCCGCAACTGGCGAATCAGGCGAACCTGATAAAAGGTCCCCCTGGTAACAGCCGTCAGATGTTCCTCCAAAGACAGCTGCCTATCCAGGAGGACTCCCAGATTGCGAGCCCTTTCAGTGGGGGCCAAAGACTCGCCCCCAATAGTCAGCGATGGAGTCAACTGACTATATCGGGATGCCGGGAGCCACAGCCACTCAGTCTTGGAAGGGTTGAGCTTGAGCCTGTTCCTCCCCATCCCACATCCCACAAATAAATAATTGTTTGGGCCAATTTAAAATATTGGCTTTATCTAGGATAATGCCTATATAGTTTTGAAGATGTTGGAAATAGTAATACTTTTTTTTACATGTGCCTTAGCTGCTCAAAACATTCCCAATACAGTGAATTGCTTTCCCCAAGAAGCATGAGTAGCTTATGACTATTTGGAGGAAAAGATGCAAATATATCTATATTCAGCACTTTTTAATAGAATATATTTTATTATTGTAAATCACCTAGAATAACCCCATAGCAAGATAGATGGCAAATAAATTTAACTAATAAATAAATATATAGTAGCTTAAGGTTGAACTATGGAATCCTTGGTGTTCTCTGAGCTTGATTATTTATTTGCAGGCTTTTCTTGCATCACTAGGTATTCTCATCAGTGCTAGTGTGTGTATGGGAAGTTGCTTGCTGTTAATGTACAGTGTCTTGCCTTGCTGGTATTGGTGGGGATGTGGATTTCTCCTGGGTATACTTTCTTGATTAAAATATTGTTTTCTGTTAGGTTGTTGTTTTCTGCTTTTCTGTTCAAACAATCCCTATGTTCACTAGGATTGATAATATTAGCCAGTCAAGTAATAAAACAACTGCAAACAAACAATTAAACTCAGAGAACACCAAAGACTCCATTTGCAGTTTGCAACAATTTTATTAAAATTTGACACTATGTTGAGGTGTTTGTTTTATGTACAGTTTCATAAAAATTCTGTGCAGATTATATAGGGCAAGCATAAGAAATAATTTTGGTGGTAGTTATTTTAAAAGCAATCATGCTGTAGCAGTAAGACTGCTGTAGTAGGCATGTTCAGAAACAAAACCTAAAATATCTGATAGATCTGGGAATTTGAACAGTACCAGAGGAAATGTTGAATATCCCCAAAGTCACTTGTACAAATGGAGCTTCACGAGTGCTCACTTACCTTCTGCTCACGTAATTGGAGCTGCATGTGCATCCGGCTTAGTTCCAAATGGACTATGACCTAGTATTGGTTCGCAGCCCGGGTGTTGGGGAACCCTAGTGTAGGAGGCTTAAAACTGGGCAAGGAACAGCCAACTCTGCTACTTTTTTGCATATATTTTTATTTTATTCAAGACAAATACAAAATGCAAAACTCCCCCCCAAATCCAAAAAAAAAATTCAAAAAAGAAAAAACACAAAAACCCCAAAACAATCAAAACATTAAAAAAGGAAAAGATGTCTCAAAAAAAGACCAATACACATACATGTATTATCTCTCCCTAGTTGAATACTGATTGATACATTACTAGGATGTTAGTTCCCACCCCTTGAAAAACAGGCTCTCCCAAAAATTTTAAATGGCTAAATCTATTTGTAAATTATTATTTTTTTGTGTTTTATTTATTTTATTTATATAACATATACAAATTCATCAAACACTGTGTTGTCTGGGTACAGTTGTTTTTAGGCAATCATAATCAAAATGTTTACAATAGTATTCATCACAATAACATTAATACTATAATAACAATAATATTTAACTTATCTACTTTAACAAATCTCCATTTTTACGTCCCCACATTTCTAACTTCTGTTTCTATTATCCAACCATTGGTAAAATAGGTCCCATATGACAAAATATTCAGTTTCTTCTTTGTCCTTAATAGTAAGTGTTAGTCTATCCATTTCTGGACATTCTAATATTTTTTTAATTATGCTCACATCTGTCAGGATCTTATCGTTCTTCCATTGTTGTTGAAATACAATTCTAGCTGCAGTTAGTATATGTAAAATCAAATATATAGTCCTTTTATCATATTTTTCTGGCAGAATACCCAATAAAAATATTTCTGGCTTCAAGTCTATATGCTGCTTTATCATTTTTTCCAACCAAATATGTATATTCGTGCAATATTTTTTAGCTTTTGGGCATGTCCACCACATAAGGCTGTGATGGAGAACCTATGGCACTCGTGCCGGAAGTGGCATGCAGAGCCATCTCTCCAGGCACGCAAGCTGTTGCCCATTGCTCTTCTGGGTTCCGGTGCACTGGTCAGTTGGTTTTCACGTGCGCAGGAGCATCAGAAACTGGAAGAACAGCCGCCCGGCATGCATGCACATACTGGGAAGATGATCTTCGGTGTGCACGCTGGCCAACTGGTCTTCCGGTTTCTGGCATGCATGCATGTGCGAAGTCCAGCTGGCTGGTGCACGTGCATGTGGATCAGACAGCTGCTCTTACTGTTTCTGGCGCTCCTGCATGCATGAAGACCAAGTGGCCAGCTGTTGTGGCTCCGTTACCTGAGCCTGTGTCATCGGCAGGAGAGGACTCCGAGGGTGATGGAGAGGAGTTGGCAAGGCCTCCCTCTCCAGGACCCTCCTCTCTGGCAATGCCTTTGGTGTCCGCCGAAGGGCAAGAGATAGGGCCAGGGCCAAGCATGTCCATGCAGCCACAGGTGGACAGTGATGAGGGTAATGAGTCTTGGCTGGATCCACGCCAGCGTCACAGAGATAAGCGCATGCAACAGAAGAAAAGGCGTGCCTGAGATTAGGCTGAGTCACTGGACCACACCCCACAGAGTATAAAAGGGAGCGTGGTGGCTCCCTTTGTTCGTCAAACCTTGTGATGAACAAAGCTGAAAGCTTCCATGCCATTCTGCATTGCCAGACTTTTGCTATAGACTTTGCTGAATTATCTTTGGACTTGATTGACTCTGTAATTATTGAGCTGTTTCTTTTGATGTACCAGAAGTGGGGAGAAGTTATCTCTCCTCTTCGTAAGTAATAAACTCTTGGCAGGCAGCCACTAGGTTGTTCCCAAGTTCTGTTATCATAAGGAAAAGGATTTTGTTGGCTGGTTTAGTCTTTAACCATTGAACGTCTGTTGGTGTTTGTGCGTGTGGGACGGGGACAGAACACCAGCGCACCGAAACCCGGAAGAGCAAGGGGAGCAGAACTGATAGCTAGGACAGGCAGGACAAGGCTTCCCTCCCTCCACACCCAAGTGCGCTTTTGCCACTGCTGCTGCTGCTCTTCTGGGGCAGTGGGGTGGCACAGGAGCTGAGTCTGCGTGGGAGGAACGTCTGACTGGCACTGGGGTAAGAGGCGCAGCAGTTGGGAAGTGGTCGTGCTCCCTTGGCAGAAGTGGCTGGGAGGGGGCTCCAGCTTTCCAGCGGAGGGAGGTGGCATTCCCTGCCCAACCTTCCCTGTCCAGGGCTGTGGAACCAGGTTGTTGGTAGGGATGTCCCACCACCCCAACGGGGGGCAGGGGGCGGGCAGGGGGCAGGCAGGGAGGCGGAGCTGACACACGTGCACTGGACAGCTGGTCTTTGCACACGCATGCACACCAGAAACTAAAAGATCAGGTAGCAAGCGCGCATGCATGCACCAGAAACCAGAAGATTATCTGCTCCTCTGGTTTCTGGCGTGCATGTGTGTTCGCTCACTCCGGTTGCCATAAAGGTTCGCCAACACTGACAATATGATCCAGGTGTTTGATTGTACTTCCAACATTTAGCAGATCTATCTTTATACATTTTTGCTAATTTTGTTGGTGCAAAATGCCATCTAAAGAACATTTTATACAAATTTTCTTTATATGCAGTTGACATAGTCAATTTAACATTTCTATCCTGTCAAGGTATGTAGATTTAATAGCTGTAAGATGATGGAAGGTTGTAAACAGAGGCAACTATAAACTGATGCAATGGGAATGAGGCAGCAGGATTACTGCCACTTCTAAGAAGCTGGGTAAGAAGCTGTCTATATAAGGGAAGCCATTAGAGGGCGTTTCCCTTCTCCTCATGTTCTCTCTCGTCGTGTTGCTCTTTGTGTCAGTAGCTGTATGATAAAGTATTTACCACATATAAGTCTGTATATATTTAGCTGTAGATAAAACCACTGTTAATTATCTAAAGGCTATGTGTGCTGTGTGCTATGTTTTGCTCCTGGGTTTATTTTATAATACTAGTCATGCTGCCTAAACTCTGACATATCCCACAGTTTCTGCCATTTATCCAGTTCTATTGCATATCCAAAAAATTTAGCCCAAACTATTATTGTGTCCTTTATGTGCTCATTTTCAAGTTTAATACTTAATAAGTACCAATATATTTTCTTTATCAGTTTTTCAACCGTTCCAGTTAATATCTGGTCCAATTCTGTTAATTCTTTATTAAAACCATACATTTTAGCATCTTTCTCATACCAAGATTGTATCTGCATTTCTGGCCACCATGCAATGTTCATCCCTTGACTAATAAGTTCCTGCTTCATTTTTAATTCCCCTTTTCCATTCAGAATATCTTTATATCTTACAATTTTTTCCATATTAATAACATTATGATGTATCAATGCTTCCATTGTGGAAAGCCAGACTGGTATTTTCAAATAATGTTGTTCTTTAATTTTAACCCATACTGATAGCAGTGCATTTCTAACATAATGTCTTTGAAAGTAGCTATGTATCTTATTCTTCCCATACCATAAAAAAGCATGCCAACCTACTTGAAGGTCGTGTCCTTCTAAAGTTAATAGTCTTTTGTGCCTCGAGTTAGTCCATTCTTTACCCATGTAAGTACTGAGGCCTGATAATACAATTCCCAATCTGGCAACTCAAAGCCCCCTCTTTTTTTGGAGTCTTGCAACATTTTCAAACCTATTCTTGCTTTTCCCCCCTAACCAAATATATCTTAATATTATTTTATTTAGTTCTTCAAAATATTTTCCCCAATTTTATTGGAATTGTTTGGAATAAATATAGTAATCTTGGTAAAATGTTCATTTTTATAGTAGCTATTCTTCCTGTTAATGACAATTTTTCCATTTTTTGTGTATCTGTGAGGTTTTTAATTAAAATTTTTGTCTTATCTTTATTTATTTTCAATTCTGCAACTTCCCTGTATTCTTCTATCTTTCTAATTAACTTTGGTCCAGTTTCTAGTGGGTCTTCTAGTATAAAGACCAAATCATCTGCAAACGCCTGTAGCCTGTATTTCTCTTTTTTTATTTCCATTCCTTTTATTTCTTCATCTTGTCTAATATTTCTGGCTAACACTTCCAAAGTAGATATAAATAGCAGAGGGATAGCGGACATCCCTGTCTAGTGCCTTTTTTAATATAAAAATTCTCTGTCATGTCCCCATTTACCATCACCTTGGCTGATCGTTTATGGTATTTTGCTTTAATCATATTAATAAATCTCTCCCCAAAATCCATGTATTTTAATTGTAATAACATAAATTGCAAATTAACATTGTCAAAAGCTTTCTATCCCTCTAAGAAAATCAACACCATTTGTTTTCCAGGATGTGTTTCATAATACTCCAATGTGTTTAAAATCATTCTCATATTATTTCTAATCTGCCTCTTTGGCAAAAATCCATTCTGATCTACATGTATAAATTCATTTAAAACCCTTTTTAATCTCTCTGCTATTATCAAAGCATATATTTTATAATCTGCATTGAATAAATGCCTATAATTCTTTATCTGCGTTAATTCTGAATCATCTTTCGGTATAAGAGTAATATTTGCTTCCATCCATGAATTTGGTATTTTTGCTTCTAGCAGAATTTCATTATAAACTTCCATATATCTTGTAATTGTTTATAAAATTCTGCCAATCAGGCCCTGACATTTTATTATTCTTTTGTCTCTTAATCGCTTCTGTCAATTCCATCATAGTTATTTGTTCATTCAACATGGCTTTAACTGTTTCAGGTACTTTAGGAAGTTCAGATGGTACCAAATATTGTTGTATTCTATTTTCAGGAATTTTCTCCTGATCGTACAGTTTCCCATAATACTCTTGTATTATTATTTTTTTATCTTTATTCTGATAATAAAAGGTCCCTTTCGCATCTATTAGTTGATGAATCAATTTTTCCCCTCTCTTTTTTCAGTTTATATGCCAACCATCTTCCTGGTTTATTTGCATTTTCAAAAAAAATTTTTTACACTTTTTATTTTTTGTGCTAGTTCATCTTTTTCCAATAGATTCATTTTGAGCTTTATTAGGTCTATTTGATTTTTCAGTTTCTTTTGTGTGTGTGTGTGTGTGGTTCTTTCTGTAGTTCTTATTCTAATTTTTTATGTTCTTCTAACATTTTCTTCCTTTGTTTCTTGTTGTTTTTCTTCCCCATGTAAATTATGACTAATCCCTGGGTATACGCTTTAGCAGTATCCCATACATTTTGCAAGCAAGTCTCTTCTTTCCTGTTCTCTTTTTTTTAAAAAGTCCAGTTCTTTTTCCATGCGTTGTATAAATTTTTTATCTTGCAGTATTACTTGGTTCAATGTTCATCGCAATTTTCTTTTTTTTCCATACAACTTTTACAGGATTATGATCTGGCCAGACATTGGGTTCTATTTCTATCTCTTGTACACATTTTTTAAATTCTGATGACATCCATACCATGTCTATTCTAGACCAAGATTTATGTCTATTAGAATAGAATGTGTATTGATTTTTTGGGGGGTGGTATGTATAACCCACATCACCCTATTTGCACATTATTGACCTGTCTTTTATACATCATATTAGTGACAAAGTAATTACAGGTTGAATAATAATACTAAAAATCAAAGTTTCAAAATACTCTGTTAACAAACTTTATTGTAATCTACAACAACAACTCGTAGAAGGTTTACCACGGCATCTTATCTATCCTAAAACTTTTATCCTAAAAATTATAAATAATTTGTCCTGGATCAAATATCCATATTTGTTTCTTAATGCCATCTCTTATCACTTATTTAATTAAATATAATTGACTTGGTCTTATGATCAAAGTCCAAATAGAATTGGCTACCAATTAACTGTAATAAATCCACGAATGAAAGCAAATATACATGTCCCAGGGTAATGTTGCAGGATCTAATCTGGGTTGGACACTGGGACCAGAGGTTTAGTCTTCCAAGCTTTTGAACTCGTGCTGGAGCCCACCCTCAGGGAACTTCTTTTTACCAGAATATATGGTTTGGGCTGCTGAATATATCATATTTATGTGATGCCCTGATTTGGTGTGGCTTCCTGTTGGTGATTGGTATGTTGATTGCCAACTATTGGCTGTTGTTTCCTTGTGCTGCCAAGTTCTTGGGTCCTATGTACCTGATACACTGGTGGTAAATCAGTACTCCTGTTGGCTGACAAGGGACCTGTTTTTCAGGCTTGAATCATTTCCCTGGCTGTCTTTGTATTTGTTCCAACAATAATCTTAATAGCTGCAAAATTGAATGTATGTCCTTGCTCATTGCAATGTGAGACTTGTAACAAGTTTGGATCTTTGACTGCACATTTGTGTTCTTGCAATCTGGTAGTTAGCTTCCTCCCTGTCCATCCTAGGAGCAATCCATGCAGAGGATTCGGTAGATTACATCAGAAGTATCTCTGACCTCCAAACGATCTTTGCAAAGCTTTATTTGTCCTCATATGATACCTCAACAAGGTAAATATGACACATAGAGCAACTACAATTCCGATAGAAAGATGTTCCCTGATGAACTTTGGAGCAATATATGAAATCTAGTCTGTTAGTTCTACAGCCATGAGACTATCTCTTTGGTCTGGAACTGGATCAAAGTCCTTTTGTGAATCTTTACCCAAAGTTCCATGCCCCATCATATTTTGCAGGATCATTATTGTCTCATCAAATTTTTTAAAGAGAAATTCATAGTTCCCCACCCTCCTTTCTTAGGTTTCGGACACTGTTCAGCCATTTTTTAGTCTATGAAATTTGATCAGGGGACAAAGAACAAAGAAGGGATGTTTTCTATATGTTTCTCTTTATTTCAATCCCAGGTTAAAATAAAAAATTCAATAGAGATAAACTCCAGATATTTTGCAAGTTCAAAAAGTACAGAAATCCTGTGGTGAGAGTCTAAAAACTCTTCACACACACACACACTGAATAGTTGTAGTGTTTCCATACAGAGAGGATAGAGATTATCCAGAACAACATATATCAAAAAAAAGAGAGAGAGAGAGAGAGAGGGGAGGGAGAAAAAACTATTTAGAGTCCAGCAAGTGGTTGAAATAAATCAGCATACAATTGCTAATTAACTTTTAAAGCAGAAAACAAAATAAAACAATAAATTCAAAAAGTGAAAGTTAATACCCATGTATGCTTCAGGAAATGAAACTGCTGAGAGGAAGATGTATATGTCCAATGACTTTGAACACTTCCAGAAGGAATTAGAATCTTTAAGAACTCTCTCCCTCCCTAACTGGGTCCACGATCGTCCAAAGTTGTCATTCCTAAGTGATCCCATTCAAAATCAGGGAGCAGCACTGCCAAAGAACTAGTTGGAGATTTGGTCAGGATCAATGCTGAAAAATACAGCAGATACTTATCCATCATGCCATACTATCAGGGAGGCATTTGATTGACCCCAGATTTATTCTGCAGCAGCACAATGGACCATACCTACAGTCAATGTCATTCAGAACTATCTTCAGCATAAAAAAGAACAAGAAGTTCTGGAAGTAATGGTTTGGCTCCCACAGAGCCCTGGTCTCAACATCATTGAGCCTTGGTAGTACAGTGGTCTAAGGCACCCTGTTATTAAGCTGGTTATTAAGACCAGCTACCTGCAATTACTGCAGGTTCGAATCTCGCCAAGGCTCAAGGTTGACTCAGCCTTCCATCCTTTCTAAGGTAGGTAAATTGAGGACCCAGTTGTGGGGGCAATAAGCTGACTTTGTATAAATATACAAAAGGATGAAGGCTATTGCTGAGCATATTGTAAGCCGCCCTGAGTCTCCGGAGAAGGGCGGCATATAAATCAATTTTTTTTAAAAAAAAAATTGAGTCTGTTTGGGATTAGATGAGGAAACAGAAGGATTTGAGGCAGCCTACATCCACAGAAGATCTGTGGTTAGTTTTCCAAGATGTTTGAAACAGACTTGAAGGAACTTGCCGAGTTCCTTCAAAAACTGTAAGGAAGTGTACCTAGAAGAATTGATGTTGTTTTGAAGGCAAAAGGTAATCACACCAAATATTGATTTGATTTGGATTTCTCTTCTGTTCCTTTACTTTGCATTTCATTAATTGATAAAAATAAACTATTAGACTTCTATTTCTGAAAGCATTCTTAATTTACAACATTTTTGCACAACTGCCTAACACTTTTGTACAGTATTGTATACCGATGGTGAACCTATGGCACGCGTGCTAAAAGTGGCACACAGAGCCATCTCTCCGGACACGCGAGCCGTCACCTGTTGCTCTTCCGGGTTCCTGCACACCGGCCAGCTGGTTTTCACACATGCAGGCATGCCAGAAACCGGAAGAGCAGCTGTCCGGTGTGCATGCACGTGCCAGGTGGCTGCTCTTCCGGTATCCAGCATGCATGTGCGCTCCAGTTTCAGTACTTGATGCTGAAAAGATTCACCAACACTGGTATAGCTAATAAGAAGGGTGAGATTATAAGGATTCTGGCAACTGAAATATTTCCAAACATACAAACAGTATGTCCTCAGAATACATTAAGATACAATCTTTCTAATTATTCTTATTTATTGTCTTTGTGTAACTGACAAATTCTGAATCTTTTCACTAATAATAAAAGAACTTGCAAGCTGTTTATAGAACTGTTTAGTGAATCTGAGTCTTGAGACTCTGCAAAACAGAGACTGGAGATCAGACTTTTGCCTCTAATCAACACCAACTGAGAATGTCTTGAAGAAAGGAAATGAATCAGGATAACACAGTGCCCTCCACACCCAGCCGCTAGAGCCATTCCAGACGGATACCATGATCAGTGGCATCACAAGCTGCTGAGAGGTCAAGTCATGCAAAAATGGATACAACTATCCCTGTCTTGCTCCCATCAAGATACCATAAAGCATGATCAGTGCTATTTCCATCTCATATCTGAGCCTGAATCCTGACTGAAAGGGTCCAGATAATCTGTTTCATACACGATATGCAGGAGAACCACCTCCTCCACTCCATAACCACTTTATCTCTCTCCCAGAGATTCCTGGTTCCTATCTTAGCTAATTTTGATAATTTTAATTTAATTTTATCATAAACCATCATGTATTCTGGATTTTCAGAAGATTTCTGTATACATTTTGAGAATAATATCTGATTATGATAATCTGATTTTCTATGTCCTCAGAAACAGCACCTATAGCTCCTCAACTGTTGATGAATCTGATGATTTGGAAATGACCCAAGATGCAGAAATTTGTTTGCTGAAGTCAGGAGAATTGATGTAAGCCCAGCTTATTTCCCCATGTTTACTTGGAAGAAACTGCCATTGGCCAGAAGCACAATAATTTTAAGAAATTGTTTCTTTTAATAGCATTGATTCATAACAAGTGTTCTTGCAAGTAAGAAGTGAGTTTCCACATTTTGGGTCATTTGTTGGTCAAGTATTCTTTTTGTTCTTGTTTGTTGTCTTCAGGCTAAAGCTACCTCTCACAGTGGAGGAGATTTTAAAGTTTGGAGAAGGTACCAGAGAGCTGTTTATTAAATCAAGTACTTACAGCATTATTCCAATCACTGTAAATGAGACTGGCCTTACAATAAATTGGGTGTTTTCATCAGACCCAAAGAGTGTATCATTCAGCATAGTGTACAAGCAATCAGAAGAAACCTCTCTGGATCAATGCAAAGTAAGTTAGCCCTTCATACAGAATTGTTCTTCTCCATGGAAACATTGCACATAATATAATTATGAACAAATCAGTTCAACTAAAAACTATTATATGCTACTAGAGCTACACCATTCTAGATCTCTGTCCCAAAAATATAATTAGACAATATGCTATAGTTTTAGTTGTAGTAGAGTTCTAATCTGTAAATAGCAGGAAACAATACTGCTAATTTTTGTTTGGATTTGCCCTGCGTGAAGAGGATATGGGGTTAAAAAATGTGGGGGCATTTGAGCTCTGGGTTGTCCATCCCTGTCAAAAGAAGTTCTGTTTGATCCATTACGCTGTTAGTATAAAACACAAGGTTTTTGCTGCTGAAAAATCTTCTGTTCTTTATTTCCTTCTCATTACTGTATCTTTCAATTAATATTTTGGCCCTTTGAAAGGGCCTCAAAACCTGGCTCTGCCGATTGGCCTGGGGAATTCCATAATGTAGTAGGTGGGTTAAAAAGAAGACTTCATCTCTACCGCATTGTATATTGGTTCCTATCTTAGCTAATTTTGTTAATTGTAATATTTAACATTTTAGTGTTTTATATTGTTGTTTTTACTATATTGTAGGCCGTATATTGTAGGTTGCCCAGAGTCACTTGATAGTGAAATGAGTGATATATAAATTTAATAAATAAGTAATCAATTGGTGGCTGGTTATTAGCTGATAGTGATGGAAGCTTTGGTCAACATATAAAGAAAGCATTTGTTTGGGCTGGCTGGTTAAAAACATATTCATTCATTCATTCCCCAAGTTAATAGTGGCAATGTTCCTTCTGGCTAATATACTGATATATATTTTACAGGTTCTTATTCCTATGACTCGCTGCAATTCTCATAAGGAAACTATCAGAGGGAATGTAAAAATCCGAAATGCTGGAATTTACACACTTATTTTTGACAACACTTTTTCTAGGTTGGTGTGCTACAGACCAGAGAGTATATTTTTTATAGTTTTGATGTTATGGAGATTTTAGGAGTTATCACTTATTTCATTCTGAGTGGAGCGAATATAAAAATCGTGTTCCTCTAAAACCTGATAGAAAGAATTAATACACAATTACATTGTTTTAAATATTGAAATATTTTTCTCTTCTTGGTTACAGTAATTATTATTTTATTTTTTATTGTTGATGCTTTAATTGTTCCTCTTTAAATTAAAAGATCATTTTATTTGGCCTTTCATTGCTGTTTTTTATATTATGATATTCTATTGTATGAGGCAATTTTACCATTAAAAAAAAATAGCTATTCTGTGGCTAGGATCACATTGATCCAATTCAGAGGAAGAAATTTGAACTTTATTTAATTGCAATTGTTTAGTTCTTTTTAAGCAAAATAGTTGTTAAGTGAATTTTACTCCATTGTACAACCTCTTTTGCCACAGTTGTTAAGTAAATCATTGCAATTGTTAAGTTAGTAACATGGTTGTTCAGTATATCTGGTTTCCCTGTTAACTTTGCTGATCAGAAGGTTTCAAAACCCCAGGACATTTCAGCCATCATAAATATATGCCAGTTGCCAAGCATCTGAATTTTGATCATGGAGATGCTGCAACATGTGTGAAAAACAGTCATAAATCACTTTTTTCAGTGCCATTGTAATTTAAGTCATTTAATGATTACTAAATCATTAAATGTATGAGTACTACCTATAATTCTATTGTTTTTCCTTGATGATCTTAATTTTACAATTTCATTTTGACTAATTTTCTTATGTTGTTTTTCTTACAGATTTATCTCAAAAAAAGTATTTTTCCACCTTTCTGTTCAACGACCAGTGATTTATGATGGAAGTGATTTTCCATAGGTCTTCCTGTATGAAATATCTTGCAAGAAACACTATTATTTTTGTATGAGCGTGTTTGTGTGCATGTGCATATGTGTATCTGTGTCTGTGTGTCTATGGATAGACACATGTACATACATATGAAGCACTAAAATCACAGAAGGATATAAATCCTCCAAGATTTATGCAATAATTCAGAAACCATACTTAAATAAACCCTGTTTCCCCCAAAATAAGACATCCTCTGATAATAAGCCCAATCGGGCTTTTGAGCCCACGGCAATAAGGCCAAGCGCTTATTTCAGGGTTCAAAAAAATATAAGACAGGGTCTTATTTTCGGGAAAACATGGTATATGCATGCAGAAAAAAGCATAGCTTTTATGAGAGCAATAATGATTCTAAACTGTGTGTGCCAGTTATTCAAAAGCCATTTTGTTAGTCAATATAGTCAATATAGTTATATTCTGCTGCATTTAATACCAAAAATGATTCTAAATACATTTTATTAAAGAGCTAAGAATAGGACATTTATTTTTAAATATAGAAGATTTAACATATGTATAACACTAATTATTGTTGGTTATATTGAGTCAGCAACAGACAAACAGATAGAAAATCACTTTTGCATAAACATTAATACTGATAAATTAACTTCCCAGCCAAGTAAGCTACAGTTTAGGACCATGATGGCAAACCTATGGCACGTGTGCCAGAGGTGGCACGCAGAGCCTTTACTGTGGGCATGTATGCCATCGTCAGCTGCTCTTCTGGTTTCTGGTGCGCCAACCAGCTGGTTTTGCGGGTGCCGGAGCACCAGAAAACGGCTTGAAAACTACCCAAAAAACGGCCAAAAAACAGGTATGCGTGCACTGGCCAGCTGGTCTTCAGGTTTCTGGTGCTCTGACACAAGCAAAGACCAGGTGGCCGGCGCGCATGCAAGAAACCTGAAGACTAGCTGGCCAGTGTGCACATGTGCACCAGCCAGCTGGTCTTTCGGTTTCTGGCGTTCCAGCGTACGCACATGCACGCGCGTTCCAGTTTAGGCACTTGGTGCCGAAAAGGTTCGCCATCACTGGTTTAGGATCTCAAAATCTGAAGGGGCACCTTAAATTTTCAGATTTTAAACAATTATAGTTTTATTATTTCATATAGTATATTAAAGTTTTTATCAGTTTGGTCCCCCTATCCGCTTCAAATGATCCTCATTAATGAAAATATGCTTTTTTTTCGCTTTTATCATACAAGCTTGTATTCATACAAGCTTGTATTTCGCTTGTATTCATTTAAAGGACTGTTCTCCACCCCATCATATGCATCTTGGCAATACTCTTATTAAATTCAATTCTCATGCAGCCTTATTCTTTGTTAGTAATTGCCAAAGAGCAAAGTTTCCGATACTTACAATATCTAAATCTGGCCCTGTTCATGGTATTCCCCAAATATTTTGGGGCTATAGTTCCTGCTGGTTATATAATAATTAAGGATTCTGGGAGTTTTTGCCCAACAAGTATGGCAGGTATAAGTTTGGAAAAGCAGTTCAACATGCAAAAAGGCTATGTTTGGTATCAAAAAGATATCTCTCCATTTTGCAAATGGGTGCTCACTTAATACACTTGACATGTTACCTATGATGCAGGATTGCCTGCAGTACTTACATTAATTTGCAATCTAGAAGTAGGCTTACATTGATCTGTTATGCCTGCAGAAAAACACAATTTACAACCAAGTACAAACCTATTAAAAGGTTGATGCATTATTTTTTTACCCATTCACAAAGGAGGGAACAAATCTGGTTCAAATAGGCTAGTTACACTGAGTTTAGTCCAAAAAAAAAAATCCTAAAAAAATATTTTTACAGTTTATATTCTTTCTTTCTATCCATTACTATATTTGGCATATATATATGTATGTATGTATCTTACTTAACCTGATAATCATATGAGTGACATGTTTGCAAAGGATAATTAATATAAATGAAATTGTTACTGCTCAAGACATAGACTTTACAAGCTTTGAATATTTTCTCTTGAAGATGCTGAACGCAAGCTTAGAGGAAAATTTGAAACAAGGAGCAGAAGATGCACTTAGTTTAGCAATACTTTACTCTAGCCTTTTCCAATTAATGTTGAGTATTATGAATTCCTGATTCCCAGACATAACAGTTAGATTTCCCAATATCTGCTAAGCATAGACTTAAAAAAAATAATAATATGGTAAGTATTTATGAAGGAGAATAAAGGTAAATTTCTGATTCGTCAGTTGGCAGAAAAGATGCTAAACTATGTGAGGCATGGATTATACTATAACACAGAACTATATTGAAGTTTTATCTGGCAGAAACACCATCATGCTAGAATTTATTATTTTCTTTTGCACTCTGTACAAATTAGCTTGAACTTTAAATTCAGCCAGTTTAAGACTAGGATATGAGCAATATGGCTTACTTACTGCTTGATATTATTACAGAATACTGTGAAGGTCTAGTTAATGGATTTACCAATGCAATGCAAATACTTTGCTAATGATTTAAAATTCTCTCAGTGCTTGTATAATCCCAAACAGACCTGTAAATTGCCTGATATGGTTTTAAAAATGCTGGTAACTTAGAGGCAAAATGAAAGATATTTGGATTTACCATTTTTTGTTGAATGTTATTATTATGTTTTAAGATATTTAAGATAGTATTTTGTTTTGAGTTGAGTAGCAATAAGGATTTAATGCTAAAATCTGGGATGTTGTTTGCCATGGATTATGCAATATCAAATGGATTTTGAATTAAAATCCCATAATATATTAATGATGGCTATTCTCAATTTATTTTACTGTAGAATTTTAATAGAATATTTACTTTTTCCAAAAATAGGTTTCTTTCATATATAAAAGTAGTATGAAAAGGATGCTCAAATATACAGATAATGTATTATTTTAAATATATATTATTGATGAAGTTAATGTTTCAGTGATTTATCTCTAGTGTATTTATCTCTAGTGTATTTATTATAATTCTTCAAGTCCTTACAAAACAATACCTCTTACACCCATCACCAACAAACGTCCAAAAAACGTAAAGGAATCCATATGGAAATAACCTTGCTAGTCATTGCCAATTATAGGTGCTCATCTCCATTTCAAGGCTATTGAGTCAGTTCTGTCTGAAGACATTTCCATGGTCATGTGGCCAGCATGATGTCATGGAGCACTGTTACCTTCCCACTGAAGTGGTATCTATTTACTTGCACTTGTATGCTTTCGAATTGCTAGGGTTAGGGCCCAAGGAGGCACCATTCCCTGAGGCCCTCATCGGAGCCTCCACCCGCTCACTGTTTGCCTTGTTCGGGTCAGGGAACACGCCATTCCCTGGCTGTAGTCTTGCCCCAGA
The DNA here is from genome assembly GCA_022577455.1 of Arizona elegans. Taxonomy (NCBI): domain Eukaryota; kingdom Metazoa; phylum Chordata; class Lepidosauria; order Squamata; family Colubridae; genus Arizona; species Arizona elegans. Next base: position 60,873,463 of record JAKOOJ010000004.1, read on the forward strand.
GCCTTCACCTGTTCACCTTGGCCAGGTTGGGGAATGTGCCATTCCCCGGCTCTGGCCTTCCCTAGGGCCGCCGTCCGCTTGCCCTCTGCCTTGCTCACCTTCGTCCGTGCCTTGGAGGTCTCGGCACAGCCGGCGAGCCTCCAGCCGCCAGTAGTTTTCAGCTGCCTTCATAGCAGCTCCACTGCGATGCTATCCCTGTGGTGCAGCAGCCCGTTCTTCTGGACGGGTCTGGCTGCGAATGGCACTGGAAGGCAATGGGATGTGTGTGCATGAATGGCTCAAAAAATGGGAGTGACAGGACTTCAGGCCTCTTTTTCGGCCTGTAGTTTTCGGCACAAGAATCCTGCAGCCGCCACCTCCTTTGGTCTGAGATGCCTCTTTGCCAGCCGGAACCGAGCCGGCATTGGCAGCTGGAGGCTTCTCACGCCAAAAAAGAGGCAGCGGCTGCAGGCTTCTTGGGTCGAAAACTGCTGAAAACTACAGGCCAATAAAGAGGCCTGAAGTCCTGTCGCCGCCCTGTTCTCACCGCCCACACACGTGCACCCATTGTCTGCCAGTGCGCATGCGCAGCTGCATCCTATTGCCAGACCCAGCCAGGAGAACGCCCTGCTGTGCTGGAGGGGCAACAGAGCTGCTCAGAAAGCAGCCAGACTGCGGTATCCCTTTAAGATACTATCAGCCTCTATGATACTTGCTTGCTATTGGCTGCCATAGTAATGTGGGGGGATGCATAGGTATTTGGGAGGGGGAAGCAGGCTGGTGGAGAGATCTTGTGATGTGACTGAAAGGGAGGAATATTCTCATCGTCTTGACAGGTACTTCTGTGGGGGGGGGGACCATAAAGGGACAGGCCGCAGGACCTGCCTTTTCTGCCGGTTCTATGGGCGTGGCTTGGTGGGGGTCATGTGATTGGGCATGGCCAACTCGATGTCACAGCAAGGTGCTGCCCCACCAAGCCACACCCACAGAACCAGTAGTAGAAAAATTTGAATCCCACCATTGAATTGCACTATATATATATATATTGGGAATACTTTCAATATGTAATTTTCACGCCTATTGCCTCAGATCTTACTTTCTTTTCATTGCATTCAGTTCATACTCAGTAAAAGTACCTTTCTCTACAAACATGGAGTTGGGGTTTTTCTTTCTTGAGTCTTGAACGGAGGCACATCTGACATTAAGCAAGATCTGCTTTAACAGCTATCCTAGGAAAAAAAACTACTATTGGGGCTGGGCAAAGAATGTCTAACCAAGGCAGTGACCAAGAGGACATGGGGGCTGCTGGGTCCACTCCTCCCCAGTCCCGCCGCAGCTGGGAAGCGTTGGAGTGGATGTTTGAATTACAGCTTGAAGAAAAGCTGGTCAGAGATAAATGGTTGCTGGGCATGGGAAGGATGGAAGTTTTGGAGATCTCCCCAAGGGTGACAGCTACCAGACGCCAGCATGGAGAGGCTGCCTGGCAGGAAGAGGATAAAGAAGACCTCCTGGTGACCCAGGCTCTGTATCTCTTGAAAGAAGCTCTTGAAAGTTGGAAAACACGCCAAGGTATGCATTGTCTGCCCGTGGGGAGTCTGAATACTCAGGGGAGAAGCAGAAGCCTCTGCATGCCCAGAAGAGATGCCTAGAGCTCAGCCAGAGCAAGCACTGGCTGCTGGAACTCAAGTGGCAGCTGCAGCCCAGGTCCCCCCTATGGGGGGGGGGTAGTCCTCCAGAGGTGTTGAATTCCAAAGGTTCCTCAACTGGCGGAATATGGAGGAGATCCCAAGGCTTTGGGATTCTTCCTAGCCCAAGTGTGGAACCATATGCAAGAGTATGGAGAGAATTTTACATCAGAAGCAGCACGCATGAGGTACGTCACCATGGCCCTGGAGGGGTAGCAGCTGAGTGGATGGTGGGTCTCCATAATGAGGATTCTCCCCTGCTGAAGAACTATGACCAGTTTATGATGGCCCCTCTGAGTGTGTTTCGATGACCCCTTAGCTGAGTGAAAGGCTAGAATCAGGATGAAGTCCATAAATGAGGGGTGGAGATCGTTGGCCGAATACACCCAGGAGTTTTGCAAGCTGGTGCACCACATGAGGGTGTGGTCCCAGGAGGCCCTGATCGAATGTTATAAGGATGGCCTCAATGAGGATGTCTACAAAGACTGCTGTTCGCGAAGGCTCCCCCTGAGACCTGGAATGCTGGTGTTGGCAGCCAATGTGGCCAGAGATTGTTACTGTGGGGGCCACGCCTGGAACAAGCCTTCCCCTCTTCCCAGAAAAAGGCTCCTAGAGTTGCCAGAGGGGGGGCAGCTTCCAAGCTCTCCACAGTGTGCTTCAGATGTGGGAAGGAGGGGCACAGGGCTGCTGATTGTTTCTCCAGACCCGGCTCCAAGCTGATCCCTGCTGGAGGGAAGAGAGCTGACAAGCCACCAGCAAAGAACCGCGAAACAGCCCTGAAGGGTGTGGAAGTCATTTGAGTTCACTCCCCCAGGCCTGGAGGAGTTGGAGCTCCGAAACCAACACCGATGGTGACCCCCTGGTAAGTCAGCATGGGGGCCCCTTGACCATCCTGGTGGAGCTAAGGGTACCATCATCCAGTGCCCAGGGGAAGATGCTAGCCCTCTTAGACTCTGGGTGTACTAGGTGTGTCATCAGCTGAGAGGTGGTGGAAAAATGGGACAGAAACTAAAGACAAAGTGCCCATCGTGTTTTGTCAGTTGGATGGTCAGTAGCTGGGGGGGGCAGCCCACTATGACCAAACCAATTGAGATGTGGATGGGGGACCACCGAGAGACTTTGAGCTTTATCATAACCCCTGGAATAGAACGACCCCTCTTTCTTGGACTGCCCTGGCTCTGGAAATGGAACCCACAGGTGAATTGGAGGAAAGGGTTGTTACGCATCCACTCCACCCAGCAGGGGAAGGAAGGGGGAAAACCATTCTGCATGGCCAAAGCCGCAAAGGAGCTGGCAGTGGCAGTAAGTGAATACATTGCTGGGAAGGAGAAAATCCCTAAGGAATATTGGGACCTCAGGGAGGCTTTCAGCAAGAGGGTGTCAGATGTATTCCCACCCGATCAGCCCACAGACTGCGGTATAGAAATCCTCCCAGGGGTGAAGCTCCCTAAACCAAAGATCTACTCTATGAGTCCTCCTGAGCTGGAGGAACTGCAGAACTTTATTGATAAAAATGTAAAACGGGGTTTCATCTAAACAACTAGGCCCTGAGTGTCCGCCCCGGTACTGTTTCAGGAGAAAAAGGATGGCTCTCTTTGCCTGTGTGTGGACTACAAAAACCTTAATGCCATTTGTGTAGAAAATGATTACCCACTGCCCCTTATGAAAGACATGTTAGCTCACTTGGCCAAGGGGAATATTTTCACTAAACTGGACTTGAGAGAGGCTTACTACAGAGTTTGAATTAAAGAAGGGGATGAATGGAAAACTGTTTTCAATTGTCCCCTGGGTTGTTTCCAGTTTAGGGTGCTTCCCTTCGGACTACAAGGGGCCCCGGTGGTGTTCGTGCTATTGATTAATGAGGTAATACATGAGCATCTTTACAAGGGGGTCCTGGTCTACCTAGATGACATCCTTATTTATACGGAGACCATGGACGAAAATGTGAAAATAGTGCAGTCAGTCCTGAAAAAACTCAGGGTGGCCGAGCTGTATGCTAAATTGTCACAGTGTGGAGGACTTCCGGGGTGACATCATCGTGTCTGGAATGAAGAGAATGGGGCTTTGTTCTTGAGGTTCCAATATTTTTGATCAGGAAGCGGTTCCAGGCGCTATTGATCCCGGGAGATCAATAGAAAAAAGAGGAATCTTCGAGAACCTCGGAGAGAAAAGCAATCTCACCAAAGGTTCAGGAGAAACCTCCTAATTCTGGTCAGAAAAAAACCAGCCATTTTGGCTGGCCTGAAACGCTGGCAACCAAATAGTAGGAAGTGAAAATCAAAATAAGAGAGCACATTGGAAAGAAAACAAACGAGAGAACGAGGTAATTGAAAGCGGTAAAACCATTGAGTGGCAAAAGTGAGCGGAGAGAGTGAGACTCCAAGCAAGCGGCGAAACAGCCAGGCAAGTGGCAACCAAACAATGAGAGGAGCGGAAGAGCTAAATTGAGATTGACAGTGACGGTGCAGAAAGAGAAAGTGCGGAGGAAACAGAGAAACCCTAGAAAATAAACCAGTAAAAGAGTTGTGGATTATAAAATAAATTGACTACATAGAGGAAAATATCTGGGATCAGAACTGCTAGAGTGAGGAAAGAAGTTGGAGATTAGAAGAAATACCAAGGAACAAGAGGTGATTTTGACAGCGTGAAAGACGAACGATCGGCAGATACGAAAACTTATAATATTGACGACTAGAATTTGGACTTGAAAGAAGTTTAAACCTTAAAACAAATGGATTGTCAAAGAGGACAGTGTTTCAAGGAAAGTAGACGGTGAGATTGACAGAATTTATTACAAGTGGAATTGCAATTGGGTGATTGATCTACAACAGAGATTGGAAAAGTACTGTAAATAATGGAGTGATATATAAAACAGTTTTGGAAACTACTAAATTGAAAAGACCGAACTAACTACATAAAAGTGTATAAAAGTGTACATTTAAGATCAGGATATTAAAAACAATTTACAGAGAAAAGAAGATGAAATGATGCAAGAGTGAAAGAAGTGAAAGAAGATTGCAGAATAGAAGGAGAACAGAAAACAAAAAATGAAGTATATATATAGCTGTTTAATTTGAATAGAATTACTTATTAGTCATTAAGAAGAATTAATTGTGGGAATTTGGATTGTCACCCATTAATTAATGATTGGGACACATTGCTTTTATTGTAATATATATTAACTATCGTTTAGTATCATATTTACTTAGTGATTGATTTACCTATTTAGATATCTATTTTAAATATTAGTAATGTCTAGAATTATATATTTATATATTTATTATCTATTTACTACTTTAGGTTGATTAATTATACATATTGCATTAAATATATTAAGCATAGTAATTAACTATAGTAAGAATAAGACAAGAAGGAATCATGAAGATTTGAAGATGGATGTGGGAGAAATAAAGGTCAATATCAAGAAAATGGATGATAAGATTGAAAAAATACAACAGAACATTGTGAAAAATGAGCTAAGGATCCAAAAAGTGGAGGTAAAAATGGAACAAATGGATAAGAAAATGGAAATGATGGAACAAAACCAAACATCAATCAATAGAGAAATGGAAGAGTCAATCACTATTTAGAGATGGAGAAGGTGTCTTTCTACCTCAGGTTCCAGAACATAGTGGAACAAAAAGATGAAGATTTAGGAGAATTAATGGCAGGGATATTAGCAGAAGCGACTCAGAGAGATAAAGAAGATATTCGAAGAGACATGGACGAAATTTACAGAGTTCACACAAATTATGCACGCAGGCACAAACTGCCTAAGGAGGTACATATTAGATTTACCAAAAAATCCATAAAAGAAGATGTTTGTAGGAAGATGAGAGAAGAGGCAATCTTATATAAGGGAAAGGAAATAATAACTCTCAAGCAAATCCCAAGAAGGATAAGAGATCAAAAGAAGAACTATAACTTCTTAATGTCACAATTAAACAAATATAAAATAATTCCGCTGGCTGATACCGGAAGGGATATTGATTTTTTGGCAAGAAAAGAAATACAAGATTGACAGTTTGGAAAAAGCACAATAATTTTTTGATCATCATTTTGTGTTAGAAGAGGAGCAGGAAAGCAGGGAAGAACCAGAAAATAAGAGCCAGGAGGAACATCGAACAGAAGAAGTAGAAAGAAAGCAAGAGGAAAAAAGAAGATTGGAGAGAGAAAGAATGGAAAGAGAGGAAACAAGGGAAAAACACAAATAATTACAAGAAACACAAGAAAGCTAAGAACAATGGATAGATAGAAAACAAGAATGGAACGGGAATTAAAAATGACCTCAATCAACATAAATGGACTAAACGCACCAACCAAAAGAACACACACATTCACAAAACTACAAAAATTGGAGATGGACATTATACATTTGCAAGAAGTTCACATCAAGAAACAACATCAAAAACTACTAGAGAACCAAAGATTAGGAACACTATACACTTCACTAGCTGATCCAAAAAAGAGAGGAATTGCAATATACATCAAGAAATATTTGAAAACAAAGCAAATATATACAGATGAAGATGGAAGGGTTTTGATGATAGAAATACAAACAGAATCAAAAACAATATTATTAATATTGATATATGCCCCTAACGGAAATCAAAACGAATTTTTCAAAAAATGCACAATATAGTCAAAGATTTGGAATATGAGAATATCTGTATTATAGGAGATTTCAACGTGATTACAGACACAGAAAAAGATTACCAGAGTAATAAAAAGAACAAAACCAGGAAAAAAGTACTTCCAGATACATTCAAAAATATGGCACATGAATTACAATTACACGCCGTATGGAGAGAGGTGAACAAAGAAAAAAAAACAATATACATTTTATTCTAGCCCACATCAATCGTGGTCTAGAATAGATATGGCCTGGACGACTACAGAACTTAGGAAAGAGATAAAAGACATTGAAATATCACCAAACACTTGGGCGGATCACAGTCCAATAATGGTAATATGGAAAGGATACCGAAAACAAAGAAGATGGATGATGAACAAAGAAATAATAAAAGATAAAGAATATTCACAAATGATCGAGAAAGAAATGATTACATTTTTCCAGATAAATATGAAAGAGCAAACCTCACTCCAAAACTTATGGGACACAGCCAAAGCCTATATAAGAGGCCTTACTATCGCATATACGGCAAAGAAAAACAAAGACAAACAACAGATAAGAGATAACTTATTAATAGAACTTAGAACATATGAATCAGAGTTGCAGAAAGAACCCCACAATAAAATAATTAAAGGAAAGCTAAAACTCACCAAACATAAAATCAATTTAATTACACAAACAGGAATTGCAAGGAAAATTAAATTAGCAAAACAAAACCATTTTGAACACGCAAATAAAACAGGTCGCTGGCTGGCGTATAAATTGAAAAAGGAAAAAGAGAAGAGAACAATACACCAACTGCAAGACAAGGTAGGGGAAACATACTACAGAAACGAAGATAAAAAACAAATAGTAAAAAATTTCTTCCAGAATTTATATAAACAAGAGGAAATCTGGGAAGAAAATATTAAAGAATATCTAGGCAAAACAAACATTCAAGGGCTAGAAGAGACACAGAGAGAGTTACTGAACAGACCAATTACCATGACCGAGCTAATAGAGGCAAGAAAAAACAAAAAACAAAAAACAAAAAACCAGGACCAGATGGTATACCAACAGAATTTTACAAAACATGCCAATATCGAATGGACGACATTTTACTGCAAGTTTTTAACACTGCACTTTTAGAAGCTACAATCCCCAAATCGTGGAGTGAAACTATCATCACACTTATTCCAAAAGAAGAAACAGATCACACACAAATCAAAAATTACAGACCAATATCACTGCTAAATGTAGATTATAAATTGTTTACGCTGATTATCACACAGAGACTGAAAAGAGTCATCCACAAATATATCCATCCAGACCAAAATGGTTTCATTCCAAGAAGACAAATAAAAAATAATATGAGACAAATCGTTGACATTCTAGAATATTATGAAAAAAACTCGGACAAACGACTGGCCTTAATCTTCTTGGACGTGCAGAAGGCTTTTGATAATCTAAATTGGAAATTTCTTATTGGAATTTCAATTGGAAAGTATGGAATTCGGCGACGAATTTTTAAATATGATTAGGAAGATTTACTCCTCTCAAACTGCAAAGATTATGATAAATGGAGATATGACAGAACAATTTGAAATACTAAAAGGAGTATATTGTTTATAATATCCTTAGAAACTACTAAATGAAACTACTAAATGAAATCAGGAAAGATAAAGAAATAAAAGGACTGAGAATCAAAAAAGAGAAGTACAAATTACAAGCCTTTGCGGATGATGTGGTGTTTATCTTGGAACAACCAGCAATAACAGGAACGAAATTGTTAGCAAAAATAGAGGAGTATGGAAGAGTGGCCGGCCTTAAAATCAATAAACAAAAAACAAAAGCATTAACGAAGAATCTGACAAATTTGCAGGAAAAAGAATTAGAAGATAAATTAGGAATAAAAATGACAACGAAAGTAAAATATTTAGGAATCTGGCTTACTAATAAAGCATCATCACTTAGAGAAAATAATTATAATAAATTGACAAAACAGATGAAAAAGGATTTGGAAACATGGAGCAAGTTACAATTATCATTTCTAGGAAAAATTGCATCTATTAAAATGAACATATTACCTAGAATATTATATTTATTCCAAGTAATCTCGATATGGTCAGGAAAAAGCTTTTTCAAAGATTTTAATAAAATGATTGCAAACTATATTTGGCAGGGGAAGAAGGCAAGAATTAAAATAAAACATCTTCAAGATACACGAGAGAAAGGAGGATTAGGATTACCGGATTGGGAACTGTATTATAAAGCGGCATCATTGATTTGGATAAGAGACTGGATAGAGCTTAAAAACAAGAATATTAACATTAGAAGGCTTTGATTTGCAAAGAGGTTGGCATGCATTTTTGTGGCAAAGGAGAGATAAACACCACAGATACTTTCAATGACATATTATTAGAGAAGCACTATATAAAACATGGCAAGAGATTAGAAAAGTGCATTATAATAAAATTTCAGGATGGTTATCGACCATGGAGGCGCAGATCTATCCCAATGCCGTGGATAAGGAGAAAATGAAAACCTATAAAGAACTACTGAACAGTGGAGGAGAGTTAAAATCGAAACAAGAACTGAAAGAACAGGGTATAGACATTGATTGGTGGCCATATTTACAGATAGAATCCAAGTACAAGACAGACCTGGTACAATTCGGATTCCAAAAAGAGCCATATGAATTAGACAAAATTTTACAAGGAACAGATGATAAATTGATAACTAAAACTTGTAATTACCTATTAAAATATAAATTAGAAGAAGAAGTGGTTAAAGAAAATATGATAATTTGGGCAAATTTTTTTGGGTATAACATTGAATTGGACAAATGGGAAAAATTATGGAATGTAAACTATAAACTAACAATGTCTATACCCTACAAAGAGAATATGTATAAAATGTTCTACCGGTGGCACCTCCTGCCTGAGTGCCTAGCAAAAATGTTTCTGAATACCTCCCCAACTTGCTGGAAGTGCAAATCACAAAAAAGAACTTACTATCATATGTGGTGGTCACGCCAGAAGGCAAAACAATTCTGGCATGCAATAAGGATACAAATAGAAGAAATCAGAAATTGGAAATGAAACCGGAAATTTTCTTACTAGGAATAATTACAGGCCATTACGAAAAAGAAATAAAATATCTAATTATCCACATACTAACGGCAGCACGGATAGTCTTTGCTCAAAACTGGAAACATGAAGACACACCAACGGAAAACAAAATAATCACCAAAATTATGGAATGTGCAGAAGTGGATAGACTTACAAAAGAATTACAGGAAAAAGATGAAAAAGCCTATTATTTAGTATGGCAGAGATCGTATAACTGGTTGGAGAAAAAGAAAGGAATATAAAAATAGGGATACAAAAGAGAGGTCAAAACTTATAGACAAGAAGTGGGTACCAATTAAGAAAGATAGTTAATTTAATATGGAGTTTATGATATTGTCTTATACGTAAATATATAGATGTATAGGTAAGAATATAAATGCAGTCTACCAATGTGACAAATTGGAAAAAGATTTGATTCATGCTTATTTGTTTTGTATGTTGTAATGTTGTATCTATATTTGTTCGTTATTTTTAACCAATAATTTTTTTAAAAAAAAATAAAATAAATAAATTGTCAAAGTGTGAGTTCCATCAGAGTAAGATTGACTATTTGGGTTATCACATATTTTATGACGGGATGGAAATGGATCTGGAGAAAATCCGGGGGGGGGGGGTCCTGGAGTGGGCACCTCCAAGCACTCGCAAGCAGCTGCAAAGCTTCTTGGGTTTTGCCAACTTTTATCGACAATTCATCCCCTCGCTTTACCAATTACCAACCTCCTAAAAACAAAAGGAGAGGCTAAAACCAAGCCTAGCTGGCCACTCGAGTGGACCATGGAGTGCCAGGCGGCTTTTGAGAAACTGAAACAACTGTTTGCCACTGAACCTGTCCTTAAACACCCCGACATGGAGGCCTCTTTCGTAGTCCAGGCCGACACCAGTGATATAGCCATAGGGGTGGTGCTACTTCAAGAAAATGTTGATGGAACTTTACAACCCTGCACCTATACCTCCCGGAAATTATCTACATGGGATTAGTTCTAACTGCATCCGAATATTGCCAAAATGGTGCTCCTAATAAATGACTGTATTTCTTTTGAAGTTTGGCTCATGGCTCATGAATTTACAGACAGTTAGAACTCCTTTTAAAATCTATCAAGATAACCAGGTTTCCTGAATCCTGGACTCTCCAATCGCTCCCCAATATCTGGGGTGCTGGGAGGGAAAATCAGGCAACCATGGCTGAAGACGGGCTTTCTGAAGAGAACCTGATTGCAGCCAGAGTGCCGCCTCCCTCAGACATCAAAGCTGAGATGCCTGCTCCAGCGGCGGAAGCAGGAAGAGATGAGTATTGGTGGGAGTCAATCTCTAGAGTAGCTGAGGTTGAGTTTTCCCACCCCAATGCCTGGAAAAAGGGGAAGCCCCTGAGTGAGCTGGGAAGAGTGGAGTGGAGGCTGGACTGGAAACCATTTTATTTTATTTCATTTTATTTCATTTCATTTCATTTCATTATTTCATTTTATTATTTCATTTTATTTTATTTTATTTTATTTTATTTTATTTTATTTTATTTTATTTTATTTTATTTTATTTATCACATTTCTATGCCACCCAATTCCCAAGGGACTCTGGGCGGCTTACAACAAAAGTAATGCGACAATGAACATAGAAAATTATTAAAAACATGAAAACATTTTAAAAACATTAAAAGCTCTTCTGCAGGAGGGCCGTCAGCCTCTATGATGCTTGCATGCTATCGGCTGCCATAGTAACGGGGTGTGTGTGCATAGGTATTTGGGAGGGGGAAGTGAGCCAGTGGAAATGTCTTGTGATGTGACCAAAAGGGAGAAAAAGGGAGGCATATTTTTCATCGTCCTGACAAGTACTTCTATGCAGGGGGAGGGGGAACCATAAAGGGACAGGCCGCAGGAGCTGCCTTTTCTGCCGGTTCTGTGGGTGTGGCTTGATGGGGGTCATATGACTGAGTGGGCATGGCCAACTCTATGTCACTCACAGCACGGTACTGCCCCACCAAGCCGCACCCACCAAGCCACGCCCACAGAATCAGTAGTAGAAAAATTTGAATCCCACCACTGAATTGCACTATATATATATATATAATTACATCTCTGTAGAAATGGAAAAAATATGGAAACCTTGAATGCAATTGGGTTAAAATAAAAGAAAAAATGAAAGTGATTGCCATAGGTGCATACTATAGATCACCAAACCAAAATGAGGAAATAAATGTTTTGTTGGAAGAAATGTCCATCTGGGTTCAGTTCCAAGTGGGAAGAAAGATACTGGAAACATGGAGACTGCTTGGAAAGATGGTTTAATGGGGGACAGGACCACGTGGCTTGTCGTCATGGGCAAAAAACACATGGGTAGGAGAGAAGAGAGAGATTTATATCCTCTCTTGGGCTTTGAATTTGAGCTTCCTGTTCTTGTGGCAAGCTATTGGCTGCTGTAGGGGGTCATAGCTAACCTTGTAGATTTTCTGAATCAAGCTTGGTTGAATCTTGCTGGGTGATTATATAATGAATGGGCTTTGGCAATTCCTATTATGGCTTAATGGCTTTGTCCTGGTTTGGATCTTGAGTGAGGGCTAATCCTATCTTGTCCTGAGGGTAAGGTGACCAGATTTTAACATTGGTAAAGAGGGACACCATTGTGGGCGTGGCTTATTTTGTGGGCGTGGCTTGGAGATCATGTGACTGGGTGGGCGTGGCTAGCTGGTCATGTGACCGGGTGGCCATGGCTATGTGCATTGGGACTACTCAGAGGGCTGAAAAAAGTCATTTCTGACAGGTCCTCACACTTTTGACTGGTCCTCACACTTATGACCATCCTCACATTTATGCCCGTGCAGCATTCTTAACAACCATGTTACTCATTTCACAACTGCTTCTCTTCACCATGGTGATAAGATAGGGCAAAAAACGTAAAATGTGAGGGCAGTCATAAGTTTGAGGACTGGTCAAAAGTGCGAGGACCAGTCAAAAATAACTTTTTCAGCCCTCTGAGTAGTCCATATGCACAAAAGGACTAACCAGAGGGCTGAAAAAAGTCATTTCTGACAGGTCCTCGCACTTTTGACTGGTCCTCACACTTATGACCATCCTCACATTTATGCCTGTGCAGCATTCTTAACAACCATGTCACTCATTTCACAACTGCTTCTCTTCACCATGATGACAAGATAGGGCAAAAATGTAAAATGTGAGGACAGTCGTAAGTTCGAGGACTGGTCAAAAGTGCGAGGACCAGTCAAAAATAACTTTTTCAGCCCTCTGAGTAGTCCATATGCATTAAAGGATACAATAGAGAGGGATGAAGGAAGGGAAATTAGAGTAGGAGTGAGGGTAAGAGAGGGAGGAAGAGAGGAGGAGAAGGAGAAAGAAAGAGGAAGTAGGGAGAAGAAGAGGGCGGGGGAGAGAAAGTAAGAAGGAAAGAAAAGATTGCTTAACGCATTGTAAGCCGCCCTGAGTCTCCGGAGAAGGGCGGCATATAAATCAAATTAAAAAAAGAGAGAGAAAGAGGTGGTAGGTTTGAGGAGAAAGATTGCTGTACAATAAAAAAGATGGAAGAAAGCCAAACCCAAGCAAATATAAAGATATTAAGATAAAGAATGAATTGTTAAACTTTAAAGAATAAAAGAGAACAAATATAAATAAATAGCAATAATTAGAAACACACATACAAACATACAATGTATTTTTTTTTGAACAGAATATTTGGCTGGTTCACAAATTTAAACAGTGTTTAGTCATTTCAATTAAATTTACAATTTCTATATTTCCTCTTTGCCATATTTATTCCTCATCTATTTTTTTAAAGAAACCAGTATTACCCTTCATCCTCATCTCTAATCTTAATCAAATTCAATTTTTCCTTTCTATTCTATATTATACCCCTTCCCATTGTCATCTATTTTTATATCCATCCTCACATTGGTTAATTATGTAATTATGTAATACAGTTGTTTAATACAAATTCAGCATTTTAATATAAATCAATTAGTTATATAACTATCTTTTTTGTATATTAATCAATATGAACATGAATATTCCAATTATTTCCATGCAATCCAATTTCTTACAAATCAATTAATTATATTTACCAATAATAATAAACCAAATATTTCCCCCCATATATTCCTTCAAACCACAACTTAACCATTTCTGCTTTCAACACAATATACAATTATTAATAGTATCTCAATTATTACAATTCCCTAGTTAAATAGAGCTTTTTTTCTTTTGTGTTTTAAAATCTTGAACTCTCCTCTTTTGCCCTAAATTTCCCATTGTTTACACCTACCTTTTTTGGTGAAGAAAAAGAAAAAGAAATCTCTCTCTGCCTCATTTTGTCACGTTGCAGCTTTACTTTCGCTTTTGCTTTTTCAGTATAGCTAGGGGAAAAAAAATCTGCTCCAGGAACTCTTTGCAGCCAATTAACCTATGCGGAAGCTGTAAGGGGCTGTTTTTTCTATTTTTGCAGGCATGGGTGTTTTCTTTTAACACTGATCAGCTGTAGGTTGGCCCTTTGAAGCCCCGCGGCAAGAGTTTAAGCAGTTTTTTTTCCTGTAGCCATCAGCTGGGACTCAGGAGGCAGCCCAGACTCAGGAGGCAGAATGAAAAATCGGGACTTTTTTAAAACGCCGCGGGACGCGGGACAAATTGCTAAAAATCGGGACTGTCCTGCCAAAAGCGGGACGTCTGGTCACCTTACCTGAGGGCCATGTCTTTTGTGTTGTGGATAAACTGGCCCAGCCTTTGTCTTATAAATAGGTTGGCACCAAAATATCTGCTGGGTTGGCAGGGAGCTGAGGCTCTGAGTTTATGTCTTTAGAAACATGTTTCTCCTTTAGGGAAAATATAATATTCTGCATTTTTAGTATTTCCTAGAATATTTCATTTTCCTATGGGGTGGGTGCTAACTTCCTACAGTTTTGCTACCCTATGATTATCATTAAGTGTTGTACCTTATGATTCTTGACAAATGTATCTTTTCTTTTAAGTAAAGTAATTGTAACAGACGTTTTGCATTTTGGGAAAGATACAAAACTTGGTGATTTAGTTTGCCCTGGTGCTAGCCTTATGCCAAAAAAGATTTGAAGTTACAACAAGATTATGGAACTCTGGGGACTGTTTTCATCTGTCACCATCTCCCTTTATGGACACACTGGCATAATGAGCTGGAATTGCTGGCCAGAAATTATCTACACTCCAGTGGTTCAATCACTCATTTCCTGGCTCCCACTCCCATCACTCATTCCCTGGCTCCTACCCACTCAGCAGTTTGAAAGCATGCAATATTACAAGTAGATAAATGGATATCTCTGCAATGGGAAAAATCTAGCTATATTTGAGGGTGTGGAGAGCAGAAGCTAGCACTGGATCTGGCTGGATATGAGGCAACATGACATGAGGTGACGCAAGATGAAACCAGTGGTGGAACCCAGAAGAGCCAGCAACCTGAGCAGTGATAATTAGCTGGTGTAAAGCTTTTGTAATTCGCCGCAGTGCATCAAGGATACATGTGCAAGCGCTAAACAGAATAAACTAATAACCTAGACCCATGATGGTGAACCTATGGCATGCGTGCCACAGGTGGCATGTGGAGCCATATCTGTGGGCATGCGAGCGTTGCCCTAGCTCAGCTCCAGTGCGCGTGCACGCACCGGCCAACTGATTTCAGACCTTCCAGTCCCACCGGAAGTCATGAAACAGGGCGTTTCCGGCCTCCGGAGGGCCTCCAGGGTGTGGGGAAGGACGTTTTTGCCCTCTCCAGGTTCCTAGAAATCCTCTGGAGCCTGGGGAGGGCAAAAAAAATGGGCCTTCCAGGCCCACCATGTCATCATGTGCCAAAAGTGGGAGCACAGGGAGTATACTACACACAAGCGTGGAGGCGGGACTCATTGAATTATGGGTATGGGCATGCGTGTGTGCAAACCCCCCCCCATGTTCCCCCCGCTTTTGGCACGCGATGGCTAAAAGGTTAGCCATCACTGACCTAGACTGTCAGGACTGCACTGTATCTACCATTTCCCTGTCATTTTATGCCATATACACTAAATAAAATAAAATCTCCTTTAATTTATTGGAGAAAATATATAGCCCAGTAGGAATTTCAGTTAATGCTTTTGTTACTTCACAATAGAGGTAAAGATCTGAGCTGCACATATCCAATGACCACTAGAAGAAAACAACATAATCCAGAAAGCTGTAATCCTTTTGATGCCATTTAGTAGCTTTCTAGATTTTGGCAATTTAGATCTGGTAGCCCCACCTTACATTTTATTTAATTTATCAGTTAAATTATTAAGTGGATTGGGAAACAATTTTTCCTGACCTAGCTAAAACATTCTTCTTGTGTAAGAAGGGATTATAGCAGGAAAAAACACAGTAAGTACAGGGTAAATCTCAAAAATATGTCTTGTTTTCCAAGAATTATACCCATTAATTTTTAGAAGAATAACATTCCTTTAATTTAATTCTGGTAGATTCAACAGATGTGGCTGTGCAGCCAATGTATGACAACAAAATGACCAATGAGGAAAGCCTTTTTAATCCTTTTTCTTATTCAAACAAAATGGGAAGAGCCCTAATTGGCCAGAGAAGGAAAATAATTCATCCCACCAGACAAAAACATCTAATTAAAAACATCTAATTAATTAATTCTTGGATGAGAAGTGAAATGTCTTCAAGGAAAAACAGAAAATGACCTGAGAATCTCCATACACAGTGCTGGAGATACTTATTACAGAAACATGACATCCCAAGCCAGTAGAAGCCATGCTGTCCAATTAATATAGGCCTACATCTTAATTCACAGTCATTTGATTGGGTTTACATAGAGCCATCAGCTTTAGGCTGTACAAGTCCAGACAACCACTTTGTAAAAGAGTTTTTGTTGCCATATAGTAATACTGTTTTTCCCTGAAAATACAACCTATCCCAAAAGTAAGCCCTAGCTTGATTTTTATGTGTGTAGCTAATATAAGCCCTACCCCCAAAATTAGTCTTAGCTAAGACTCCGCGCGCTCTGTCCCACCGACTAGTATGAGGTAGGGTGAGTCACATAAAAATCAAGCTGGGATGGAGGTGTGGAGCTGCCACACACATCCACACCAGCTTACCTTAGGACTGCCGCAGCCAGGCTTCCCATGCCCCAACACCAGTCACACTGCTGCCTGGCTTATGTGACTGGTCACGGCCAGACTCCATGTAGCACATCACATCAGTGCCACCACTCATGGCAGGAGACAGCATGGCACATCATGCCAGTGCTACCGCTCACAGGCTCCATGGCACATCATTCCCTTGCTGCTGCTCACACAATGGCGCAACATGCCACGTGGAAAAAATCAGGTAGCAGCGCAATAGGTGTTATGGTGTGGGAGGCCTGCCTGTGGTGGTCCTAAGGTAAGCTGGTAAGACATCCCCTGAAAATAAGACCTGGTGCTTATTTTGGGGCCCAAAAGAAAATAAGACTGGGTCTTATTTTTGGGAAAACACGGGTAGTCATCACTATTTTAAGTAATGGGAACAGAGAGTGATAGTGTCCAGAGTGCAGGTAAGTTTTTAAAAAACAACTGCCTTTATTTTCTTTCCCACCAGTGGTCCCTTGCAGGTGGGAAAACATTAATAATTACTCTCTTTAATATATGGCAAGATGGAGATGGTATACTGTGGACTGGTGCTTAGAATGGGTAATTTAGTCATCTGCTTAGTTAAGAGGCCACCTATTTTTTCATCTCTTAATTATCAGCTTGCTATTTTTTACTAATAAAGCACCAAATCCATGTCAAAAATAGCTGAGCTAACAAGTCACTGGTGAAGAGAGGAATAAGATACAGCTGAAGGGAACAATTAATAAGGAAGAGCTTCATGCTCAATACTAAAATACTACCATTTTCCCCGAAAATAAGACCTTGTCTTATATTTTTTTTGAACCCTGAAATAAGCACTTGACCTTATTGCCATGTGCTCAAAAGCCCGATTGGGGTTATTATCAGGGGATGTCTTATTTTGGGGAAAACAGGGTAAAAGTGAACTAAGAGTCATATTTATGTGAGATATATAAATATGATAAATACTGCAAAGGAAGGACAATGAGCAGCTATTGCCTGTGGGTCGCTGGCATAATGCCTATAAAGGTCCAGCTCCAATGCCACCTGGGCTGGAAGAATACTGGGCGGCAGTATTCAAAACACCGAGTGCTATTGATAATAGAATACCTGTAGAGCCGCCTACAATCCTGTGGTCCCTAATAATGCCCATTCTCCCATCTGAAGTGACAGCTGCCCTTAATGGGATGAAAGCTAGTGCTCCTGGGCTGGATCGATTACTTGCAACGGAGCTGCTGTCCTGGGACCAACTTTCGCTAGCTGCTTATTACAATCTGATGCTAGCGACTGGCGGACCACCGAAACACCTCTCCTGTTCCAGAGTTGTGTTTCTGCCAAAGATTGATGACCCAACAACACCTGGGGACTATAGACCTATTTCAATAGCCTCGACCATCCTACGAGCGTTCCATAAGATCCTGGCTTGGTGCCTTCGAGATACGCTCCAGTTGTCTCCCCTTCAACATGCCTTTCTCCAAAGAGATGGCTGCCTGGAGGCTTCGACCCTGCTCCATACCATCCTCCGTAAAGTTCACGTGGATAGGGTTCCATGTGCAATGTTATTTCTAGATGTTGCCAAGGCATTTGATACGGTGTCACATATGAGTCTCTTCCGAGTGGCCTATGAATCAGGTCTACCTCCTCCACTGGTTTCCTACCTGAAACAACTTTATAAAAAGTCAACTGTAAGACTTGCAGAGACCACCAAATGTGGTCGGGGCGTTCGGCAAGGCGATCCTCTCTCTCCGCTCCTTTTTATAATGGTCATCGATGACATTATAAAATCGTGCTTACCTGATGTGGGATTTAACTTCGATGACCAGCAAATTGGCAGTCTAGCCTATGCCGATGTCCTAGTCTTATTTGCAGAAAGATCCACAAGGCTTCAGGAAAAACTAGATCTAATATCTGAAGCCCTACAACAAGCTGGTATGTCACTGAATGCTAAGAAATCGCATGGTCTGACTATTGCTAAGGATGGCAAGCATAAATGTATGGCCCTAGTCCCTACCATCTTTAAGTGCAAAGGGGATACCATCCAACCCCTTGTGACTGACGACACAGTAAGATATTTGGGCCTCCAGTTTAACTGGAAAGGAAGAATAATACCTAAACATACCGGCATATTAGACTCTCTGCTAAATGAGCTGAGCAAGGCACCGCTTAAGCCACACCAACGAATTAAGCTCTTAAAATTCCACCTAGTGCCAAAGTTCACCCATGAACTTGTTCTCGGTCATGCCCACCGAAACACCTTGAAACGGCTAGATTGCCTAACAAGAGCCGTGGTGCGTCGTTGGCTTCGGCTTCCCACAGATACACCAGTGGGATACTTTCACGCTCACATCCTAGATGGAGGACTGGGTCTGCCATGTTTCTCCACCACTATCCCGCTTCTGCAACAAAGAAGGCTGGAGAAGGTGGCATCAAATCCTGCTACCTTGTTTCAAATAATACAATGCCAGACCTCCTTCCAGACCTTGGAACGCCGCATGGATCGGCCATGCAGGCTAGGTGGTACAATAGTAACATCAAAAGCAGAAGTGAGGGAAGGGTGGAAATTATTGCTTTCCAACTCTATTGATGGCAGAGATTTGAACATTCCAGATATTGATAAAGCCAGCCACAAATGGCTCTGTCATCCAGCTAGGATTTACCCCCGACTCTATATAAGGGGTATCCAGCTGAGGGGTGGTCTGCTTTCTACCAAGGCTAGGAGCGCACATGGTAACAGCAGACAGATCACTGATAGATCTTGCAGAGGCGCCTGCTATGCCCCTGAAACAATAAACCACATTCTACAAGTCTGTGAAATAACACACAATGCTAGATGCGCTCGTCATAATCGAGTTTTACGTTGCCTAGAGAGATTGCTGCGCAAAAAGGGCCTTTGAACAAGAATGGAATCAGTGATTCCATCCGGAGCCTCCTTTATCAAGCCGGACCTGATCGTCGAGAAGATGAACCAGCTGTGGATCCTCGACGTCACGATCGTTGCTGGCTACCGAGTGGAAGAATCTTGGGACATCAAATCCTCTAAATATGGTCGCTTGGATCGTGTAGAAGACATCCGTCGATGGGCTGCTGTTCCGGTGACAACCCCCGTTATTCAACTTCCGGTCATCTTTTCCAACAGAGGACTTTGTTATCGTGCCACAGGAGATGGTCTTCGAACTTTGGGCTTGAGTCACAGAGACATTATGGACCTTTGTATTTTGGCCATTATTGGCTCACTCAAATGTTTCAATTTATATAAACGCGGATCTAAGGACTGGAATGTTTAGTGGTCTTGTATTACCTTTGTTCAAATGGTGTTCTCTGTCTATTAGCGACTTGTCGCTCTTAGAGGGCATGGTGGGTGGGATGGTTGAATTGGGTGTTTATATTGTTTTTACCTGTTTACTGCTTATTTTAACATGCTTAAGAAATGTATCTTGTAAAATCATATAATACACTGCTTTAACTGTACCATTTTGCCTTGCTTTCTAAAAATAAACTGTTAATAGCCTGAAGAACAGACAAAACGGCATAAAGGTAGGCAAAATGCTATCTCCTACCATAGATTAAGTGATAACTTAATTTTGATACGACCATGGTATCATGCTGCACCGGCTGGAAGAGCTAGGGGTGGGAGGCACCGTGTTGCGGTGGTTCTCCTCCTTCCTCTCCGACCGGTCGCAGTCAGTGTTGGCAGGGGGGCAGACGTCGACCCCAAGGCCCCTTGTATGTGGGGTGCCACAAGGGTCGGTCCTCTCGCCCCTTCTGTTCAACATTTATGTGAAGCCGCTGGGTGAGATCATCCGTGGTTTCGGGATGAAGTACCACCAGTACGCTGATGACACCCAGCTGTACATCTCCACTCCAGACCACCCCAATGATGCCCTTGAAGTAATGTCCCGGTGCCTGGAGGCTGTACGGATCTGGATGGGGAGGAACAGACTCAAGCTCAACCCATCCAAGACCGAGTGGCTGTGGTTTCCAACATCCCGATATAGTCAGTTGGTGCCATCACTGACTATTGAGGGGGAGTCATTGGCCCCCACGGAGAGGGCTCGCAACTTGGGTGTCCTCCTGGATTCACAGCTGTCTTTAGAAGAGCACTTGACGGCTGTGGCCGGGAGGGCGTTTTATCAGGTTCGCCTGATTCGCCAGTTTGCCCCTTTCTGGATCGGGACTCGTTAAATACGGTCACTCATGCCCTCGTCACTTCCCGCCTGGACTACTGCAATGCTCTCTACATGGGGTTCCCCTTGAGGAGCACCTGAAGGTTCCAGCTAGTCCAGAATGTGACCCCCCCCTCCTGCGTGAGCTGCACTGGCTCCCGGTGGTCTTCCGGGTGCGCTTCAAGGTTTTGGTTACTACCTTTAGAGCGCTCCATGGCTTAGGACCGGGGTATTTATGAGACTGCCTTCTGCCACCAGTAGCCTCTCACCGACCAGTACGCTCCCATAGAGAGGTGCTCCTCAGGGTGCCGTCGGCCAAACAATGTCGACTGGCGGCCCCCAGGGGGAGAGCCTTCTCTGTGGGGGCACCCGCCATCTGGAATGAGCTCCCCCCCCCGAGATACAGAGGATCCCGGGCCTGCACGCTTTTTGCCGTGCCATCAAAACATTTCTTTTTCAGCAGGCCGGCCTGGCCTAACCTCTCTTTTAAACGTTTACATTTTTAAAAATTTTTAAATTTTAAATTTGTCTTAAGAATTTGGGGTGTTTTAAATTTTGTTTTTCGGGCCTAATTATTTAATTGTATTTTAATGCTTTTTAACATTTGTATTATATGTATTTTATCTGGTTGTTCACTGCCCTGAGTCCTTCAGGAGTAGGGCGGTATACAAATTCAATAAATAAATAAATAAATAAATATAGTAAAATGAACAGCCATATGAAATCCTTGTCAGCAGGAGTGTGGTTAACCTATAATGTATTCACTGGTGACCTTAGCCATCAACACACAGCTCCCTCTTCCTGTTTAAATTGACCTTTTTTAAAGCACTGGACTAGCACTCTTTCAAAAGAGGACTAAGCCCAGAGAGAGAGAGAAAGTAAGTGTTCAGGTGAGATCTGATATTTAGGAAAGTTCTGGTGAGACATTTCTTGGGCAGATACTTCTGTAGAAGTCATGCCTCTAACTTTTCTAATAGGCATGAAAGGCAGTGCCTAGTATCAGAGGGGGGAAAATCTTCAGCAGCCTAAAGTGACTTGTTAGAACTGAGCACATCCAACTCAAGAATTAACCCAGAATTAATCACATTATTGAGAAAGTATGCTAGATCATTTTCATGGGAAAATGTGGGGAAAAGAGCAAAACAATATTTTAAAATTTGAACAGTTGAAGTTAGCAAAAATGTCTGTAAGCTGTGGATGAAAAATGAAATACAGTAAAGACTGTGACAGAAAAATCTGACAAAGAAAAGTTTATCTGGACATATAGTATTTGCTTCGCAGTTAAACAGGCATAAAAATAAGCCCTTGGTATTTACAGTATACACAGTCAACTTACTGATTTTATGACCATTTTTCATAATGAACATTTGGCAAACACCATGGTCATTAAGTGAATGCCACAGTCATTAAGCAAACTCATTGGTACTTTGAGGTGCTAAATTTCTTTGTTAAAAATGTCATAATTCCTTTCTGGAAGAATTATCTCTCTGAAGTAAAAGTCACAAGTGAGAAACTGGCTACTCCTGCAATAGAAATGCTGTGTCTGAGGCATCTCTCTGGACAATAAATTTTACTGATGTGTCAGGGAGAAGGGCCTGTGTGGCAAAAAGCAATTTTAATTCATTGAATGTAGATTGGGTGTCTACAACCTGTGGCTCCAGAGCCGCATTCAGCTCTTTCATCTGCCTGCTGTGGCTCCGTTGGCTGAACCCATCACTAGCTGGCCCCGCCCCCTGCCCTCACCTCCCAGTCACTCCTCACCTGGCCTGAAAAGGTAAGGGCGATGGTGAGGGATTGAGACTCGCTCCATATTCCAGAGTGGGAGCGAAGCACCCCTGTACTTGCCATATCTCACAGGCATCTCTTTCGGCCCTTGTTGGTGCTGCGCACACCTTGGTCGCTCAGGGAGATGTGTGACTTGCTCTCTGCCCTGAGAGAGTGGCCAAGCCCAGTTGCAGCTGATGCTCTGCATCATAATGGACTCCAGGAGGAAGAGGGGACAGTCTCCCCCATTGTGAAGCGTGCTAAATTTAACTCTGCTGGGCAAGATACTGTGAGAGCAGCGGGCAGGCTATGGAAGTGGCAACAGCAGCCAGGCCAAGCCAGTGTCTTGGGACAGAGAGCAAGTCGCACGTCTTCCCAAGCGACCAAGGTGTGCGCAACACCAACAAGGGCCAGAAGAAGCGCCTGCAAGATATGGCAAGTACAGGGGCGCTTCTCTCCCACTCTGTGAGTCTCCATTGTCTGCCGCTGCCCTTACCTTCTCAGGCCAGGTGAGGATGTGATTGGGAGAGGAGAATGAGAGGCAGGGCTAGCCAGTGGTGGGTTCAGTCAACAGGGAGCTACAGCAGGGGGATGAAAGAACTTCATTTACCTGAAATAACTCTCGATTTAAATATGGTAAAAAGCACCCAAAGAAAAAAGATCATCAGCAAAAAAAAACAAAAACCCACCACCACCCCTCGCGTTTTTGGAAATAGTTCAATAGGGAACACACACACACACACACACACACAAAGAGGGAGGGAGGGAGATATGAGAGAGGGAGAGACAGAGGGAGAAAGAGAAAGAGAAACAGAGAGAGCGAGATATCTGTTTCCCACAGAAAACACCAGGGACCACAAAACCTAGGTAAGCATGGCTGGGAGTGGTGATCATGTGACTGGGTGGGAGTGAGTGAAATCGAGTTGGCCACACCCATTCAGGTTTTGTGGCTCCCAATGATTTCTTTTCTGTGGGAAACAGGTCCAAATGACTCTTTGAGTGTTTAAGGTTGCAGACCCCTAATGTAGACTGTTCCCTTTCTGTCCAATCAAATTTCACATTATTTTTCAGCAATTAAGTCAGAGGCTTAACCTTATGTGCAAAGTTGGAATAAACTTCCTATAAAAGTTTGCAAAGCTTAGGAAATGCTAAACTTCTTTTACATTATGAGGGGATGGCTGGGAGCACTTGCATGCACCTTCTGGGGATCTATTTGGATTGCATCTGTGGAAAAGCAATAACGCAGAAAATCTAACTTTGACCACAACTGAGGCCAAAATTTTTGCTGCTGAGTAAATTGTTAAATGAATTTGCCCCATTTTATGAACTTACTTGCCACAATTGGGTGATTCAGTGAAGCTATTAAATTACTAACACAGTTGTTAAATGAATCTGGCTTGCCCATTGACTTTGCTTGTCAGAAGGTCGCAAAACATGATCACAATAAATATAAACCAATTGTCAAGCATCCAAATTTTGATCACATGATCATGGGGATGCTACAATGGTCATAAGCATGAAAACTGGTCATAAATCAGTTTCAATGCTGTTGTTACTTTGGTCACTAAACAAATGATTGCAAGTTAAGGACTACCTATATGCTTTGGTGTTTGCCATGATACAGATGCTTATGGAAGCTGAGGCTATTTTACCACCTTACACTGCCAGATTGCTCACTCAAACCTGTTTTTTTTCTTCTATCGATGCACTTCTTTTATTACTAAAGGCAACCACTTTGCCGATTATGCTGGTAAAGCTACTCAGTAACTTTGTATCGTTCAGATTTTGTACCTGTGTTTCAAGTTCCCTCTGATATAGCTTATGAAAAGTTTCTTTCAGTTGCTGGAACTGCTACTTTCAATGTCTTATTGGAAGAGTTCATTCTGGATGGTTCCTAATGCACAACCAGTTGCTACGTATGCTTTTCTTAGTCTTCTGGCTCAACAATTACTGTATACGTGAAAGGCCATTACGGTACCCAAGCTATTGAAGATTGGCTCCTGGAGCCCTTTGTGGAAACTTTCAAGGCCAAGGACTCCCAAAGGGATAGCGGTATCTCCCTGCCATCTCAGTTAATTCATGGGCAGGGGCAATGAAATAACTGCCAGTTTTTATCCTTACAGAAACAAGCACAAGCACTCTGGAAGGCATGTGGGATTCCTTTAAGTGACCAGAAACATCCATTTCAGATGGAAGAATTTATGCTGCTTATAAATTCCCCTGTAAAGATGATAAAATCTGAGAGGGTTCATTCTAGATTTTGATGATTCCGCGAAGCCACTCTCCTTGTCAAAGAGAACCAAATGATCAAATTGTTACCTGGAGTTGTAGGATTCATTATTAGCTTTTTAATAAAGGTGGTATTAGCATTTAGCATGAATGCTCAGGAAATCATCTTTTCATTTTAGCCAAAACCATTTATTTCTTTTATATGCAAATATTAACTTTTTCAGGAATGAAACAAATAAGGAGCATAGTTGGAAGTCCTTATGTATTGCAAATACTAAACAAACAAGCCTGGATGGGAAAGCGGAAGAGGCAACATATTTTAATTGTCTCTCTATTTGTTTACTTAATGCTTTATCAGTTACTTTTTGCACATCGCATATACAGAATATTATGTAGCATTTGTTTATTTCTGTACCCTGTATAAAGACCTGACCTTCCTAAGTAATGCTTTTTGCTTTGTCTGAATTACTTGGTGATTTGTATTTTCGAATGGACAATAAAGCTCCTTTGCATAGCTAAAAGTCTCTCTCTTAGGGATCAAGTTCTTACTAGCTTCAAGCCAAACGTAGGTGCTATGTTTAACGGCAACAGAATCATTTCTAGCTAATATTTCTAGCTAATATTCTGAAAAAAAGCAATATTTCAGAAAAATAAAAACTGTAGGGAGGTTTCCTTAGAATTGTATTTTAACAGTATACAAAGAACTATAATTAACTATTTTGAACTAAGTTCATAATAAACTTTTTTACTGAAAGAAGAAATTGGTAAACGTTCTGCATTTGAACTTGTTATGCAGTATATGATCTAAACATTTAAAATGGCCCTAAACCACAAATATGTATATTTTTTTATTCAGCGTTTTCTCTTATGGCTTTCTAATAATAAAATGTTTAAAAAAGGAAATAGACTGCTTAGAAAACATACTGAAACATATTGAACAACAAATCCTTTCCCCCAAATCTGTATTTTCATTCCATTTCATTTTGTGGCAGTTTCTTGAAACAAAATAACCTCTTCAGAATTAATCATCTGGTTCATATCTATGAAAGTAAAATAGAAAAATACTTAGATGTAATTTTTCACACTACACATTTTGCATTTCACATTACAATAGAGAAATTAATCTATTGTTTGAATAAATAATCAGCATTTGTTGGAAGAATCACATTCTTCCCCTGAAAGAACAGGTTCACAGCCTGGGAGCATATTTATTTATTTAATTTATTGACAAGATTTAGATCAGGGGTCCCCAAATTTTGGACCTCAGGGACCACCAAAGTCATAATTTTAAATCCTGCGAACCCTAATTCATAATTTTAAGTCCCGCAGACCACTAATATGATTTTTTTTAAAAAAAATAAATACATTTGTAAAATGATGAACAGAGAACTTCCATTTTATTAATATGAATTGCACCTATTTAATATAACAAAATTACAAATGCTTATTTAATTATTACAAAATCTTTAAAGGTTGTTTAATTGTAACAAAATTTTATTTTTGTTTTATTTTTGTTTTAAATTGTAACAAAAGTTAGTTTTATGTTTGTTTTATTTTTGTTTTAAATTGTAACAAAAGTTAGTGTAATTATTACAAAATAATTGAAGCTTATTTAAGTATTACACATTTTTTGTGTGATATTTGTTCCTGCTTGCTTGAAATAAGTTTATGGATGTTTGGCTCCAATGATGATACTGCAACACAGAGAGTCATTTTTATTTCGAACCGAGACTGATACCTACTTTTAATTGCTGTGACAGCTGAAAATGTCTTTTCGCACAAAATGTTGTTGAAAATTGAATCAAAATTTTCATTGTTTTTTCACTCAGCAATGGAAATTCACTTTTTACGGAGAGCCAGAAATGAGGTCTTGATATGGATGACTGGAATTTAGCTTTGAGATCATCATCAGATGATAGATCGATGAAGCTTTCTTTTTCATGCATATTTAAATTGCTATCTTCAATGTTTGCTGCAAATGGATCTATTATCCACATATTGCCATGTCTGGGATCTTCTTTCTTTGGTAGTAATGACCAAAAGATTCTGTGAGTGATTGTAAGTGCTGTTGAACAATGGTTACCACCTGCCGGTTGACATCCTTCTCTCTCATATATTCATCAAAATTTGAAAACATCTGCAGATCTTCAGCCAATCGCATTTGTCACAGTAGTATTTTCTTTTGAAAAGCATCCATTTTACCTCGTAACGTGAACACGTCCTTAAGTTGTCCTTGCAAAGATAAGTTTAGTTCATTTAACAGCGAAAAAATATCTGCCAGGTATGCAAGCTTGGCTACCCACTCATCATCGGACAAGAGTTCTTGAAATTTTGGATTATTTTGCTGGGAGAAAAATAATTTGACTTCTTCGCGCAGGGTGAACAGTCGGGTTAGTACTTTGCCCCTTGACAGCCATCTCGCCCCAGCGTGCAGAAGGTGAGTATACTCGGAACCCATTTCTTCACAAAGTGCCTCAAACATTCGAGAATTGAGCACTTTGTGTCGAATTTCATTTACAATTTTTTTTTATTAAAAAGTTTTATAAGAAATACAAACAATTTTCTCCCCCCCACCCTTCCCCTTCCCCACATGAATTATACATTTTCTTATACGTAAGAAATCCTCCATATACATGTTTCCCTTAAAGAAAGCATTAAAATAAAACATTTTAATTACATTCGGAGTTGCTCTTCTCCTTCTTCCCTCATTCCACAACAAACCTTCTTCTCCTCCTCCTTTCTTTCCCGTCCCTCCCTCCTCTTCCCTCCTACTTTCTCCTACCTCTTCTCCTACCTCATCCTACTTCCTTTCCCTTTCCCCCACTTCTCTCCTTCTTTTCCCCCTTCTCGCCTTCACTCCTACTCCTGTCCCCTTCCCTTCCCTTCCTCCTCTCCTTTCTTCCATTCCTCTCCCTCCCTCTCCTCTTCCTACCCCCTCCTCCTCTCTCCTTTGCTGTGAAATATTTTCCTCCTTTAGTATCTGAGCAACTCCTATATTCTAGAATACACGTTCTTCTGCTAAAACATTTCTCTATTCATCACTTCCCCCCCCTCCCCACCCCACCCCTGACTTCCCGGAGCAAAAACAGGGTATAGCATCTAACAAACATATGCTAAAATAAACTAACAAATTATAAAGTTCAAAGCTCCCACATGTTCTTTAACTCCCTTTGCTCCAATTCAACAACCTCCCTTTTATAAATTCTCAATACCAATTAAATTAAACTCATTCTTCCTACTTATATAGAAAAAAAAAGAAAAAAAAACCCTTTTTCTTAATGCATAATCCGATACTTTAGCAGTCTTACAAGCAATAAAAATCATGAATAAATTCCATTTCTATACCAGAAAAAAAAATTCATCTTAAAATCTTACACATTTTATCTCATATATCTTTTAAAATAATATAGTCTAATGTTAAGCATTTTAAAAATCTCTTAATACCTTTAAAACACTTATTTACCAAATATAAATTTCAGAATCTACAGGAGGGTATCTTTCAATTTTTCAATTAACCGTCTTAATACTTCTAACTTTTTAAAGAACAACCCTTAACTATCCAAAACTAATTATCAGTTTACAATAAAATTCTGAGTTTAACATTAATCCTCTTCGCTTCAAAGGGTTAGACATCCTAAAAGCTTATACAATTTATCTCATATATCTTGTAGAATAATATAACCTTATGTTAAACATTTTAAAAATCATTTAGAACCATTAAAACACATATTTGCCCGATGCCAATTTCAAAATCCACAGGAGAATATCTTTCTTAATCTTCTGTTCTTCACTTCTTTTTATATTTTTTCCAATCCTTTTTTTTTTATAAATTCTTTCAACAATCCCCCCAGTTTTATTTTGGAAACTTTTAAAATAGTAATTTGAGGTTGATGTTTCTGAAATACTCACTCTCTTCTTGAAGTCACATTTTCTAACTTGAAATCCTCATTTCGTCTCTTCTGGCTTGTATAATCATTCAATCCATTTCTTTGTCCATATAGCCAAAATTTGTTGCCATAAAAATTGTCAGCTTGCAATAAAGAAACCACTTGTTGCTTTTCTGTCATTGGAATGGAAACGTCCACCAAAACCTTTGTTTCAGCTGTACTGGCCAATCTCTTAATCCTGTCCATTTCCTGATCTTCCAAAAACAAATTCTTCTGAATAATTTCCTGCTGTCCCTGTAACAACTGCTTATAATTTCCCAAGCTATTTTTTGAAAAAGCCCTTTCGATTGTATTCAGCAGGGCTGAAGTAAAAAAGTCTAGAAGTTCTTGAAAAGCCTGGACAGTCACGGCTTGGGAATTTGCTGATTCACCAGCCCTGTTGTCAGCCATATTTCAGCTACTTTGTATTTCTCCAGCTATCAGGACAACAATTCAACTTTTTTCCACACAGTATAAAGACCAGATTTTAGTTAAAATCAGAACCAAATTCTTTTCCTGGCCGCTTCCATTTAAAACTTTCTCTTAGGGTGTAATCCAGTAGCTGTAAAACGTTAACAAGCCTTAACGAGCACTTTCCCTGGTAGTTTCCTCCTCCCGCCCTCAGGCGCCATTTTCTGCATATTAAAATGGAGTTAAAGTGTTACTTGCAAGTTTCCTTTTGTTTTCTCCTGATTTGCTCCGTCTGCTATCAAAGTAAAGATGTTAAAAATCCCCCCTGTTGATTTTCTGCAGATTCTGGTCGCAGCTTCTAGCTCCGCTTCAGCGGAGTCGTCTCTGGTCTGGAGTGGCTTGACAGGCTTCAATAGGGAGCCCACACCCTTTACGCCCCAGGATTTCTCCTAGCGCACTTGGGGGGCTCTACCCCCGCCTGTCGACTCTTCTCTCTCCCCTTTGCCCGGGGAGACGGTTCCAAGCCTCCAGACAGCAGTTTTTCGGCTGTTCTGGGGCTTTTACGGAACCAGAGAACGGGCGCTCAAAAAAGAACGTCTTCAAAGCTGCGGAGCCAGGCAGGAAGTCCCGAATTTCATTTACAATTTTAATAACATCTGAAAATACTTCGTGTAGTTCTGGGGACATTTTTTTCGCTGCACGTTGCTCACGATGTATAATGAATGCAGTGTGTAGACAAAATGTCTGGGTGGCCAACGTTTTTCACTTTTGCAACAGTTCCTGAAAGATGTCCAGTCATGTTTGCGGCACCTTCTGTACATATCCCAATACATTTTTTCCATTATATTCCATGTTCCAAGAAATATCTATTCAGTGCTTCAAAAATCTCAAATCTTTTACAACCTATATCCTCGCGCCAAGGAAGCCTGAGATTCCCTTTACCTGCAGGAATTTATATGATAGCCATGTGCGTTGTCTCACTTTAAAGGGTAGTGGTGGGAATGCATGTTTGTTCGGGTTCTCAAAGGAAATAATAAGAAAACATCTTCACACTTGTGTATTGGCTAAAATCTGCATTCTGACTTAAAGGGAGGGGTCTCTACCACTTTAATCCTACTGCTTTGCCTAAGGGTATTCATATTGTGCTTTAGCTGGATGGCTTTCACTTCTGCTTAATAAAAGAATCCTTTTGAACAACTACGTTTCAAGAGTTCGTACTTTCTTAAGTTGGAAGGAGAGGCGATCCTTACATGTTGATTCATCAAGTTGAATTGCATAAAATTGTGAATTTTTCACCATTTTTGTAACTTGATTTTCAATATCTTCAGCCATGTCTTCAATTCTGCACTTGACAGTGGTAGTGGACATAGGAATTGCTTTCAGTTTCTGGACAGCTTGCTTTCCCAAAACCTCTTCACTGGCTTGTACCATGCAAGGCTTAACTAATCCTTCTCCAATAGTATATAGCTTTTTATTTTTTGCAATCTGAAGTGCTATCAAAAAAGAAACCTTTAATAAGGACTTGTCTTCAAGTGTCATTTTTGTAAATGCTTGCTTGGTTTTGCATATTTACATACTTTTTTTGAAAATATTCAAGTGATTTGTTAACCAAATCCGGGTGTTTTGAGTGCAAGTGTCTTCTGAGTTTCGAAGGTTTTGTGCCATCATTGGATAAATTCTCAGAACACACAACACAAAGTGGCCGTGGATCCAGCTCACTACCAGGTTCTTGAATAAATCCAAAATTCAAGTAGTTCAAATCATATCTTCTTGATACTTTGAGCTTTTATTTCTTTCCACCTCCAGTTTGAATGCTCTTCCTAATGGTGTCTGATGAGGACTGTGAAGGCTCTGATTCATTGATCAGTTCACAATTAAGCAAAGTACACATATTGTTATTGCTACTATTATCATTAGTAACGTTATCTTTTGTATTACTAACGAAATACAAAATATTCCTTTGCGTTTTTTCACTCATCATGGAAACCATTTGAATCTAAAACCAAACAAGAAAATCAAATTGATGCCATTAAATATTACAGTTTTTAAAAATACAGTTAGGATCAAACTTAACTAAAAAGAGTGTCTGAGAAATAACTAAACCAACTGGATGAGAATCGGTATCCTCAGAGCAGGGTGACTGTTGTAATAGTCGAAACAATAATGAAGCATACGTTGCTTCATTTTAAGATTACCCTGACATCACCCTGCACACTTCACTGAGGACTACGAGCATCCTTGTCCTAAGGATGCAGGTAATACTTTCCGCAGGATACATTAAAAACCAAAACAAAGCAGGTGCAAAAGGCAAGTGAAGGGAAACCAAAGGGCAGGAGGAAGCCCAGGGCGTGGGTGGGCGGAGCAGGCCACCCCAGCCTCCAAAAAGAGAAAGGAAAGCAGTCACAGGTGTCCTGTTGGTCGCGCGGCAAATTCAACAGCAGCCTTCCTGGGTAGAGGGGCGGGACACCATGTGCCCCTCTCACCCAGAGAGCCCGCGAAACATCTTACAGATTAGGTGGGGGGGAGTGAGGCGGAATAGAAGTAACATTCCTTGCCCCCGGACTGCAGACGGGGTGGAAAGGCTTTTGCAAATGAAGTAGCATCTGACATCCTCACCCCAAGCCGCCCGCCCCTCTCCCCGAGAGCCCAGTTCTGCGCTGGCTGCGTGAAAGGAGTCGCGTTTGGAGAGAATCCGGAGCGCAGCCCCAGTGAAGGTCCACTCAGACCTGCTCATTCAGCCTGCCTCCATCTGCCTTGCACAGTATGTCCTCCTCGGGCACCTGCAAGCTGGACTGGAAATAAGGAAGTGCCTTCCGCATCTCCCTCCCACTTTCACTTCTGGCAGCACCAGGCATCCCCAGAGCTACTCCGGTGCATCCTGTCCATTCTCAAATGCCTCCAGAGGCGCCCGCCGACCCACTATAGGCAGATGGATGCACGTGGTCCCAACCCCCGCTAGGTCTCGTGGCCTTGGCTCTCGCAGTGCCTTCCGAAGCGCAGGATGTGGCAATGGCCGAGCCACTCCAGAAAAGCCATCAGTGACCCCCACCCTCCCCCGGTCCAGGCCAGCCTAAAAACACCTGCCACCTCCGTTACACATGCTGGGTACCTTTTTACTCAGCAGCCTCTCACCTTGTAGGCAGCGCTTTACGCCGCTAGGCTGGCTGGCAGGCTCACCTTCCTGACCAGAACAGCTCCGCGACTGCGCCACTTCTTTCCTCAGAGCTGGAACAGCTCGTCCCCCTCTCAGGCTCCGAACTGAGCGACCCTGCGTCTCCGGCCGAGGCTGGCCAAGCAAAGAAAAATGGGGCTGGCCCAGCTGAGGAGAGCGCTTCTTTGGCAGGCATGCGCACACCAAAGTGTTTAAAGAAATTATACACCTTTAAGAGCGGGGCCTGGCGGGTGAGCGGGATGATGTGAAAGATTTCTCTGGGGACCACCAAAAATTTCTCGCGGACCACCAGTTGGTGACCTAGGATTTAGATAGCTTCCTATTTCATATAATGATTCTAAGTTGCTGGCAACAATCCACAAAAACAAATTTGAATTTTTAAAAAATTGTCATGATTCAATCAAACCAAATATCATTAATAAAAAAAATAGAACATATAAAAATACAAGTGAAGAAAAATCACTTACTTTGAAAGCTTCTTTCGTAGCTCTTTTATCTGATCATTCTTTTTTGAGAGAATCTCCTTCATGTTGCGATAGGCAGCAGTTTGTTGGAACTTCTTTTCTAATTCCTATACATTTTGAATCATTAAAATATTATTTTAAAAATATTACATTTGTATTATACTAGCATTAAAACATTCAAAATGCCAGTATCTATAAATATAAATGAAAAATAAGTATGATAGAGTATTTGTAAAACAAAACTGTTTAGTTTAGCAAAATACTTCATGTAAAAAGCCTAATCAAACTCATAAAGTATTTAATTATTTATATTTATAATGTGTTGAAGCTTATTTTTTATTATTAAAATCAACATGGGATTAAAAAAATATTCAAGAGCATGGTATCTAGCTACTATTCCAGAATAAGAATTAAAGTTGAAAAAAGACAAAGGTGGCCACAAATGTAGCTGGGAAAACAAACCTTTTCAGCCAGTAGTAACTGTTCTTGAACCTTAAGTAAGTCATGTTTTGTTGATACCAGATTCTCTTCTAAGGATTTTTGACTTGCAGTACTGTCTTGCAGTGTTTTCTCAAACTGACACTTCAAATTAGCCATAGTATTTTCTAGTTCACTAACATCCTGAGTAGTGTTAAACTGAAAAAAAGGATATATGATTATTTTGAAAATAAATATCTAGCCAAATATTTGTTTAACAATATTGTGTGTGTGTGTATACATATACATATATACATGCATACATATAGAGATACATATATATATTTGCATCCACATATACATATATACCCACATGTCCCTTTTAAAAAAACTGAAGTTCTTAGATGTAAAATTACATGCAATATATTCCTTTGTTAAAATATTGACAGATAAAGGTAATCCTCAGAATGGACCATAAAGCATTTACAGCCAAAGTCAAACCCACCCACCTGTGTTATTTGACTGCCTTTTGGATACTTGGCAAACTGTTTGCATTTATGATTAAGGCCTTGTCAGGTTGCCAAGTGCCCTGCAATCATGTATCTGCAATCTTCTCTGTCACCTTCCCTGGAAAGTCAATGGGGTAGCTGACAGAGAAGATATTACATTTGAGGTTTGTTCCCCTGGCATGCCAAGAGATTTTCCATCCCCTCCATGCAGAAATTATTCTGCACACTGAAGGAACAGACCTCAGATTTGGCGAAAATGCAACAAATGCCAGGGTTCTGAACCTTCTAGAATGGTGGTGTTCACCACCATTTCCCCTCTTCTCTGAAAGGTTCAGAAAGGTTCTAGAAGTAAAAAAATGCCAACTAATATTTCCAGAGGGGAAATCCCTTGGCACACTGGAGAAATGGGCCTAAAATCTGGCAAAAGCATTAGTGAATATCAGTGTTCATGCAACTGATTTCCCTGGTAGGGTGGAGAGAGTTTAGACTCAAGGTGTGATGGGAAGCCTAGGTCCTCTTCCTGTCCATTCCTAGGAGGGTCAGGCGCTCTCCCTGGCAGTGGGTTTAACAATCCACACAGCTGCTCACTCAACAACCACAATTGAGGGAGCTGGGACTGAAGTCTTTGAGTGAAGCAGTTAAGTGGCATCTTGCTTAATGATCGCTTCACTCAATGACCAACATTCCTGGCCAAATATGGTAATAAGCAGAAGACTACTTATATCTTACACAGAATTTCATAGAAATAAACCCAATCCAAAGATACTGTAGAAAACCCGAAGTCCTAAAATTCAATGGACTCAATCGGATAGCATTTGTTAACATTCTAACATTAGAAATATTAAATAGAATTAGAGCAAATCAAGAGATAAAGGGAATGAAAATTAAAAGAGAAGAGTACCAGGCACAGGCCTTTGCAAATGATATGGTATTTATTATTAAGGAACCTCTGGAATCTGCCCCCCACCCATATGAGAAATAGAAACATATGGGGAAGTAGCAGGACTTAAAATTAATTTAAGGGAAAACCAAAATGATAGTTAAAAACCTAATAACAGCTCAGAAAAAGGAATTAGAAAAAGAAATCGACTTATAAATTGTTAAGAAAATTAAATACCTAGGAATATGGTTAACAGCAAGGTGTTCCTCGCTAATGGAGGATAATTATATGGTTTTGGTCCAAAAAATTAAGAAGGATTTGGAAAAATGGGAAACATTACAAATATCGCTTTTGAGTAGGATAGCAACTATTAAGATGAATATCCTACCTAAATTATTATACTTATTTAAACAATCTCCATTCCATTAGTTAGAAAATTTTTCATGGAACTTAATAAAATTATTACTAAATTTGTCTGGTCTGGGAAAAAGGCAAGGATAAAATTACTCTTTCTCCAAGACAGTAGAAGTAGGGATGGTTTTGGTCTCCCGGTGTGGGAACTATACCACAAAGCAGCTACGTCAGTTTGGATAAGGGATTGGGTCAATTTAAGGAATAGAAGAATCTTAACTCTGGAAGGACACGATCTACAAAAGGGGTGGCATGCTTTTATGTGGAACAAAGGGAATAGGATACATTCTTACTTTTACAGACATAAAATAAGAGATGTACTGATACGAATTTGGGAAGATATAAAGAAGAAACATATGAAAATTCCCGGTTCGCTATCTACCATGGAAGCTATGATCCACCCCAACACATTAGACATTAGTAAAATGCCTAGATACATAGAAATCTTAGATAAACAGGGAAAGCTTAAAAGAAACCAGGTATTAAAAAGAACAGGGAATATCCATTGATTGGTGGCCATACTTGCAATCACAATCCAGATACAAAAAAGATGTGGAAGAATATGGAATAGATTTAGAACTAAGACAACTAGATCAATTGCTGATTGGCCCCTAAAAAAAATTAATATCCAAATTATACAATTATTTATTAGAATTCGATAGAGCAGAGGAGGTGGTAAAAGAACTGATGATCGCATGGGCTAAAAATATAGGGCATAAAATAAATCTAGACGATTGGGAAACTATCTGCAACAAAAATTATATGTTAACAAAATAGGTGGCCTATAAGGAAAATCAGTATAAAATGCTCTATCGTTGGCACTTAGCTCCAGTAAGACTGGCCAAAATGTATCCAAATCTAAGCCCCAAATGCTGGAAATGCAATCAACATCAAGGTACCTTCTTTCATGCTTGGTGGTTATGCCCCGAAGTGAAAATGTATTGGATCAAAATACAAGATTGGCTACAAGATTTAATAAACTGCCAAATTGAGTTAAATCCGGAAACATTCCTCCAGGAAATATTAAAAACTAAATTTGATTAAAAAAATGAGATATCTGATCCTACATATACTAACAGCAGCAAGAATTGCATTCACGCAATATTGGAAAGAACATAATTTACCACCAGAGGGATTGATTATCCAAAAAATATTTGAATGTGCCGAAATGAATAAACTAACTTTAGAATTAAAAGAAAAAGAGGATTTGGAATACTATGCAGTTTGGGAAAATTGGTATAGGTGGGTAGACAAAAGAAACAAAAATAGGTAATATTTATAAGGAAGCTGAGGATATATATATGTATATAATGTAGATTTTATGTAACTTGTTAATCCAAAGTATATAAAAATGACACTGTCTGTTTGAATATGTATTAGAGTTTTGGAAAAAAAAACTACAATAAAAATTATGTTAAAAAAAAGCATTTGTTAACATTTATAAAATAATATTAAATGAAAATTTTAAATTGACAGCGTTAAGAGAAAAGGGGGAAACACATGAAACGAATTCACAAAATTTATTTGATTGTTATTAATATTTCTAAAAGATAGACTTATATACAATATATAAAGTTTTATTAGTTTCAAATTTGTATTTGATTCTATTCCTACACAAAACTTGCAGGTACATCTTTAAGAATTACCCAGCTAACAGGCTGGGTAACCAAGACCCTACTGTTCCGACAGGCAGGGCTGCCTAATTGAATGATTTTAAATTGTGTTTTAACTTTGGGTTTTAAAATTCGGCCAAAACTATTTAATGATTTTAATTAATTTTAATTATGATATTGTATATTTATGTTTTTAATTTTGGCTGTACACCACCCCGAGTCCTTCGGGAGGTGGGCGGTATATAAATAAAATAATAATAATAATAATAATAATAATAATAATAATAATAATAATAACAACAACAACAACAACAACAACTCCGAAGAGCTCTACCTTGTCGTGGTGGAGGGGCTTGCGTGCTCTAGTGATCCTAAGGGCTATGCTGAACAGGTGCAACCATATCAGACAGACCTTAGGTGAAGGGCCAGACAAAATCTGCTCCACAACCCATTCAAACATGGTGAATACAGAAAAAATGAAATTTATGCCGGATGAACCGTCGCCCGGATTAACAAGGGTTCCATTGGATGCTATGGCTCCTGGGCATTCTACGCAAAATGAGTTACAGGGCTCAGCTCCCTCTGCTAGGCAACCAGAGCATGGAGTTGACAAGCTACTGGAAGAAAAACCCAAAAAGCGAAAAATCTGGACCAGGGAAGAAAACACCTCTATTATGGAAGCTTACTATCAATCTGAGCCAGCAAAACATGGATTTCAAAAACGAATGTATCAGATTTGGAAGATGAACCATACGGACTGTGACACCAGTGAACAAAGGTTAATGGACCAACGACGTGTAATCCTAAACCACAAATTTTTCACTACAGAAGAATTAATAGCAATAGAAGAGAAAGCAATTAATGGTCTGAGTACATCAACAAAGAAGAGTAACATCAAGAATGATTTCCAGACTCAAAAGCAAATTGAGGAAGAAAGGGAAGAAGAGGATACTGAAATGGATGAAGATAAAGAACAAGAAAGCACTAAAGAACAAACATCAACAGATAGTGCTCAATTAGCTGGAAAAATAAAGCACCAAATGGAAGATGCTGAAAGAACACGTTTGCCAAAGCTCAACCAAGTGAACCGGAAAGAATTGAGAAATGTACTAAAAAAGGTCAATGAGGCTGTGCAAACTATTCGAACCACTACATTAGCCGAAACAAACCAACTGATGTATGCAGCAGCCGTCATAACCACCAAAGAACTGGGGTTGAAAATACAAAAGAACCAAAGAGGTAAAAAGGGGAAGCCTAAGTGGAAAATTCGGTTAGAATTGAAGATCAAAAAAGTACGTGGAGATTTGAGCAACTTGAAGAACCTAAGGCAAGGTCAGCTAAAGAACAAGCAGGTCAAAAGCAGCCTGGAAGCAAGATACGATATGAGGAATAAGGAGATTGCGGTAGTAATTGAAGAGCTGAAGCAGAGGGTTGTTGCCATCGCTGAAAAGATTAAAAGGTATGAAAACCGAGTAACTCAGTTCAAGGAAAACTCACAGTTCAGAGCAAATCAGCACCAGTTTTATAAGAGTTTAGAAAATAGAGACGGAGTAACAACAAATGAAAAGCCTGATAAAGAGAAAGCTCTGAAATTCTGGAAGAATTTGTGGGAAAACAACAAGAAGCACAACAAAAATGCAAAATGGATCAAACAGGTTGAGGAGTCTATTAAAGTGCATAAAATGGAAGATGTGAAAATAACAAAAGCAATGGTGCAAAGACAGTCAAGAAAAGTGAAGAACTGGAGTGCACCTGGACCGGATGAGCTGCATGGCTTCTGGTTAAAGGCACTTACAAGTCTGCACAAAAGATTGGCAATCCAGATGAACCAGACCCTAAAAACACCTGAAAATGATGAATGGATGACAACTGGAAGGACATTTTTGATCCAAAAAGATAAAGAAAAAGGAAAGGACCCTGGAAACTATAGGCCAATCACCTGTTTGCCAACAACATACAAGCTTCTTACTGGTATCATTGCAAACCAAATTTATGGATACCTGGAAAGAAATAACTTGCTTCCTGTAGAACAGAAAGGATGCTGCAAAAACTCAAGAGGAACAAAGGATCAATTGCTGATCAACAAGCTAATCCTAAAGAACTCAAAGAAAAGACGAATCAACCTGTTCATGGCTTGGATAGACTATAAGAAAGCGTTTGATTCAGTTCCCCATAGCTGGATCAAGAAATGCCTGGAAATCTTAGGCATCAGCAGCAACATACAAAAATTCATGGAATCTTCAATGAACCTCTGGAAAACAAAACTTATGGCTAATGAAGAAGAACTAGGTCAAGTTGAAATTAAACGAGGCATTTTCCAGGGCGATTCCCTTTCACCCCTACTTTTTATACTCGCAATGCTACCACTAACAATCATTTTGAAGAAGATGAACTGTGGATACGAACTAGCAAAGAAAGGACTGAAAATCTCGCACTTGATGTACATGGATGATTTGAAGCTGTTTGGTAAAACAAAAGCTGAACTGAATTTATTAATTGAAAACACAAAAGAATTCAGCCAAGACATTGGTATGCAGTTTGGAATTGACAAATGTGCAACAATAGCAACCAAAGCAGGCAAGATCATAGAAGAGGATGGAATAGAACTAGAGAATGAAGAAATGATAAAGGCAGTAAAATCAGAAGAAGGCTACAAGTACTTGGGGATATTAGAAGCCTCTGACTTAATGCATAATAAAGTCAAGGAATTAACTTCAGCCAAGTACATT
Organism: Arizona elegans; assembly: GCA_022577455.1. Lineage (NCBI taxonomy): Eukaryota > Metazoa > Chordata > Lepidosauria > Squamata > Colubridae > Arizona > Arizona elegans. The sequence continues at coordinate 60,912,633 of JAKOOJ010000004.1, forward strand.
CGGCGAATTCGTAAGATATTAATGTCCAAATTGAGTGGAGGAAACATCATAAAAGCCATAAATACCTGGGCTATACCTGTGATTAGATACTCTGCAGGAATAATTGACTGGACCCAGATGGAGTTAGACAATTTGGACAGAAAAACAAGGAAGCTTATGACAATGAATCATGCCTTCACCCTAAAAGTGATGTTGACCGATTATATTTACCAAGAGCAGAGGGTGGTCGAGGACTCCTACAAGTAAAGCAGACTGTGGAAGAAGAAAAACGCAGCTTGAATGATTACATCCAGAAAAGTGAAGAACCAATGATTAAGGAAGTAAATAAAGGAGGCCTTTTAAAGACAACTAAAACAAAAGCAGAATATAAGAAAGAAGTAATTGAGCAGCGAGCTGAAAATTGGAAACACAAAGCTCTGCATGGCCAATACTTGAAAAGTATTGAAGGCAAAGCTGACCAGAAACTAACTTGGAACTGGTTAAGATCAGGAGTACTGAAAAAAGAAACAGAAAGCTTTATTTTGGCAGCTCAAGAACAAGCCCTAGCCACAAACTGCATGAAGGCAAAAATTCAACATGTTACCATCAACAGCAAATGCCGCCTCTGTAATGAGAAAGATGAGACAATCGACCACCTGATCAGTGGGTGTAGCAAAATTTCACAAACTGACTACCTACAACGCCATGACCGTGTTGCTAAGATAATTCACTGGAAATTGTGCCAGAAGTTTGGATTTGAGTACAACAAAAACCACTGGGAACATCAGATTGAGAAAGTTTTAGAGAATGAGAAACTCAAGATCTTGTGGGACTTTAGGATTCAGACTGACAGGCACTTGGTCCACAACACACCTGACATAACAATAGTTGAAAAGAAAAAAGTATGGTTCATTGACATTGCAATACCTGGTGATGCAAGGATTGAAGATAAGCAGCAAGAAAAAATCACAAAGTACCGGGACTTGCAAATTGAAGTTGAGCGACTGTGGAAAAAGAAATTGTGTGTTGTCCCAATTGTAATTGGAGCCCTTGGAGCAATACCCAAAGGGCTACCCCGCTATTTAGAAATTCTAAATTTGCCGGACTTGAACATTTTGACTTTACAAAAAACCACCTTACTCGGAACAGCTTACATCCTCCGACGATACCTTAACAGTTCCTAGGTCCTTGGTTAGGACTCGAGCTGCTGAGCTATTAACCAGCCTCAAAGGCTGTGAATCTCACTAAATATTAACCAATAATAATAATGATGATGATGATGAGGATGATGATGATTAAATGGCCATAAATAAGTCCTACACAGCAATCTGAAGGTTCTCCTAGAGAAAAAAGCAAGATTGTCATGGCAATAATTTTAAAATACTACTCTACAGAAAAATTATTTGGATTTCATGGTGGATTTATCTGGATTTATCCTACTTTATTTCATTTGTTGAATTTACTTTAATTCTACTGATCTAGTGAATTTGAAACTATTTTTAGTTTAGTTGGATCATTTTTATTTTTCCCCAACTGAAATCACAAAAGGGCTCCAACACAAGGAGCTGAATATTGCACAAAGTTTGGTAATTGTCAGAATATAATGGCCTTTAATGAGATCTTATTAAAGCCTACAATGTCTTTGCTTTTTTATTATGTTGCACTTAATATTTTATATTTATATTTATTCTTTGAACAACTGAATAGCCCTTCCTGAACTTTATAAACTATTTTTAAACATAATTTTTACTTTTGAAAAATGATCCAGAGGGACAAAATAAAAAAAAGATTCAACAACTCTGAAGGAAATTAATGGGACTGTGGAGAAATTTGTGTTTATTTTTCAGAAATCAAATGCCTATTCACAAATGAACAGTTAAAATGTAAAAAAGTTGAGTTGAAATAATGTTTTGACTAATCTGTTTAATTGGGTTCTCTTTATTTAGTTTTAGGATTTGGGTGAAGAATAGATCACATTTTAAGGAATATTTATGCAGAAATAATGAAAATTCAAACCTTTATGCAACATTGTATCTTTGAGAGGCATGTATTAAAAAGATAGTGTTAATTTGCTAATGCAAGGATTCAGATCAAAAATTGTGATGGAAAAAAATAGAATATATTATGGAGTATATTAGGAATATCATAGAACTTGAAAAAATAGGATGAAGCATGGAGAGTATTAGTATTATGGTTTAAAATTGGACTATGCAACAAAGCATTATATTTAGATGAGTTAAGTTCACCATAAAATTTTGAAACACAGCTAAAATAATTTTCATGGAATAATTTTATCAAAACAGTTGTAGTTATTTGATATGGTCTAAAATATTTTATACCTTTTGATCCCCCTGAGCAATCTGTATGGTCTGTAAAGCCTTTTCTAACTTTGATTTTTCATCCAGTGCATTTGTAGCCTGCAAAAGATTTGAAAATTCAGGTCAAACCTTATTTTAAAAAGAAACATCCATCCACTCTAGAAATGATTTACCGTTTTCTTCTTCCGAGTATATTCATCCATCTAACCATCCATCTACTCATTTATTGTAAAGCCTCAATCTAACAGATCATGTTGGATAAAGACAGTTAAATAGGAACATATGTCATTCATTGAGAACTACATCATTATGTCTTTTGCATATTTTACAAATTGTGTCGTTTTCATGGCAATCTGCATCATTTGTGAAACAAAGTCATTATACAAGTAAATTGATTCAAATTACATAATATAATCTAACATAAATGTAAGTATCTTACATTTTTCCATTATTTTGTGGAATATCTAGATGGAAATGTCCATTGCTCCTCGGATGCATTAAATGAATGTTTGTTAAGTCAAAATCATACTTGATTTATCAAAGGATTTTACCTGCATCTCTATTGTCTTTAATCGAGTTTTCAGTTTTTCATTTTCTTCATGAAGCCTTGCAATTTCCTGCGGGCAAAATATTAAACAAACTGTAGAAATTTTTAAATGTTTTATAGAATCATTTATCAGAGTTTGAAAAAGGTAATGCTTATGTATACTGCATCAGTAGAGATTGTCTGTTTAATTAGTGTGGATTTCCCGCCTGACATAGTAGGTTTTAATTACTATTTAAATTGATTTTTTTACCCTTGCACATTGCTCGAACTCATGTACAAGTGAATTGCTGTAGAAATAACTTAAGTTATAAATTAAATTAATTACATTAAAATACATTTGCCTTCATTTATAAAATACATAAACCCCAATATGAGATTATTAGGCTTTGACACATTTGATTTTAACAATACAAACCATTTCATCTGGGCCAGAACTAATGCCTCTTTTCGGTTAATGTTTCCTGTTTCATTATGTTGCTGCTGATGGACTACAAGGTGAAGGAAATAGTAGGAATAAACTAAGGATAATAAACTAATGACATTGGTAAATGTTCCTTCTGTAATTTGGGAGGAGGAATTGATTAATTTCAATTGCTTTATGTACATCTATTCCTGTATTTTTTCTGTTGACAATCTGAATTTCTCCTACATATTTGACTATTTATTCTGCTAAATTCCTGACACAGTAAACAAAGTTTTTTTAAAAAAATCTAACCACAGATTGTTGAATTAACATAAAATGACAAGTTGTTCGTGTTAGCGTTCTTAGGGTACATGCTTGCTACATATATTCTCATCAAACATCCAAGATTTAGACCTAACATTCTGCAATCCAATTAGTGATGCACTACAAAAAGCAACTTAAAAATAATTAGCTGAAAATAATATCATTTATTCTTAAGTGAAACTTAATTATAATCAAGGGAAGCTGGCAGGGAAGGTTGTAAGCTGCTAACATCTGTTGAAAAATCCCCTCTTCTCTCTAGGGCAGGGGTCAGCAATCTTAAACACTCAAAGAGCCACAAAGGTCCTAACCAGAAGCCCCCGTTCAATTCTGGAGCCAACCAGAAGTCCGGTTCCTCCATCATAGTCTTCCCCTAGCGTAGCGTCTTTTTTTCTCTGCTGACTGGAAGTCAATTCCGCCACCATAGAGTCTCCTCCTAGCGCGGCATCCTTTTTCCTCTACCTGATTCAGAACACAGGACCTAACCGAAAGCCCTATCAATTGTGGAGCTGACCAGCAACAGGGAGCCACAGCAGAGGGATCAAAGAGCCACATGCTGCTCCAGAGCCACAGGTTGCTGACCTCTGCTCTAGGGGCTGGTTGAAAGAGCTGCTTCCCAAAGGAAGCTGAGCTGCTTTCGCAGGGTGCAGAAACAGAAGTGAAATCTTGAAGACGATGATGATCCTGCATCCTGCCTAACAGATTTCCTTCTATGTATAGAGGGGAGTTAAATTCCTCTGCTGGGGTGCAGAAATGGAGCCAAAATCCTTTTCGAGTTGTCTTTTTTATTAGTTTATAATATAAAATACAAAAATACCAAAGCAAGTAATAGGAAAAATAGGGGAGGGGGAAAGGGAAGGGAAAAGTGTAGAAAAGAAGAAGAAAAGAAAGAAAAGGCATTGATTTCCGACTCCCTTTGGTGCAATAAAATAAGATAGTAACATCAAACATCTATTTTTTTACTTTTACACAATAGTATAAACTATCCATTTCTTCTATAATAACAAATCTATCTAATTAATAAAACCCAAAACCAAAGTTTCATTTTTTTCCACCTCAAACACAAAGTCCAGAAACAGTTTCCAAGTAGAAACAAAAATAATTGTTTTATCCTTTCTTTTATCAAAGCAGTTAATTTAGCCACCTCTGCTAATCAACTTTTGCAGCCATTTGTCCATTGTGGGGAAGCATTGAAGCCAAAATCCTGAAATTACCTCTGTTCCTGTACTCCACCAAAAGAGTTCCCTTCCATGTATGGAGGGGTGCTGAACTCCGATAGGCAGTTTTCAGCCCCCAGTTATGAGAGGGAGTTGAAATCAAAGCAAATTGTGACAATCAACATAGTAAAGTAAGGCGTGTAGAATGTAGGGGAAGCTCTGGGAAGCAGTATGTTTCTTCATTCAGTAGCTGAAAAAACAGTGAAGCAGTCACATGGGTGTTGTGCTTAACTACTACTTTCCTCAATAATTGAGTTTTCTATCCCAACTGTGTTTTTTAACTACTTGTACATGTTACTGGAAAGCATGGGGCAGACTACATATGGTCTGGATCACTGACCAGGAAGTAATAAATAATAAATAGTCAACATTCTGAGATGCTGCCAACTACTTCTCCCAATGTGATGCTGGGAGAACTTTTAGGGAATGTTACATTTTCTAAAGTTCTCCCAATGCCTCACAGGGAGAGAAGCAATTGGCAGCATCTCAGAAACCAGCCTTATCAAGCTCACATTTTCAAATATAATCTTTCTTTGAAGCTTCTCCCCAGAACAATATTTGGTTCCATTTTACTCAAGCTCCAGAGCATTACTGTGTATTCAACAAAATTCTGATCTGTTTTAAATATTTTTTTGAACATTTAGTCTACTTGCAAAGAATACAAAGACAAAGTATATAATATTTCCAAATTATTTGTTATTTTTCTTTTTTCAAGTGTTTCCAAATCATTCGTGGAGTTTTCTTTTTTCAGGTGTGTATGCTAAAATACAGAGAATTTGTTTTTACTAGTAAGCCATTAGCAATTTAAAGTTATTACAATAATTACTTAAACTTCTAAATATAGCTTGAATAATAAGGAATACATTTAGTTTAATTGATAACTAGTTATACTTAGTGGAGTGAAGTTAAACAATTATTATATGAATGGTCACCTTGTTTAGCAATTCTGATGTTCCCTCATGCAATGGAGTAAGTTTAGTTTTAACCAACTCTGGATTCAGCTAAAAAGGAAAAAAATACAAATCAAGTGTCTCTAAGATAATATTAATTTATTCAGAAGTAGGATCTCCCAAATCAAACTAATTTTAAGGTGTATTCTAAAATTAATATTTAGAAATTATTGTTCACCCTTCTCTTATTCTGATAGGAAAAATCATTTCTAGTTAGCATTTGCAATCAGATAAGATCACACACATACATATACTGTATATATCAAAAAGAGATATAAATTCAAATAACACCAAAGCTAAAAGCAGAAAACAAATTTTGTTTTTCAGTTAAAAAGAGATTAGAAAAGCTGTTTTATATCTGTCAAGTGATTTTTTTTCTTTGATTCTACATATCATTGAAATTTTTAAACAAATTCTGTATGTAACTTTGAATCTGAACCTTGTAAGCAAAAAACTACTTTATGACATCCTTTAGTAAGATTGGAAGGATTCTTGAAATGGGCAATACAACTTGCCCATAGAAGATATATTGTGTTGGTTTTATTTCCCAAAGTCCCAAAGATATATTGATATATATCTTCTATACATCTTTGATATGATTATATATTCTGTTGATCCCACCTCCAAAGTCACAAAGGTAAATTATACCATACACAGTTTTCCTGTATTACAGCTTTTTAACATAAATACCTATCTATATAGGAATTTCTATACTAAAGAAATAATAGGTTGGCCTCAGGAAACAATTTATTTAAATCTTGGTAAATTGGACCTTCCAGCTGGTAAAACTGGTAAAATCTTCCCTTTAATATTGGCTCCAACATTTTCCAATCCTAATGCCAACAGTGTTCTCAAAGAGAATCTCTGACCTACAAAAGTAACTTTCTGTACTATTTGTCCTTAAATTGCAATTGACAAACCAAATTCAGTCACTTCCTCCTGCTGACTGGTAACATATTCAGACTTGAATACAGTGAGCACCCAAAATGCTTTGTACTGATTTGTGCTACCTGTGCTACATTTACTGATAAAGAAAGTAGACATCTATTTACCATTAAGCCTGTCAAGGGACACTAAGTAACCAATGCAGAAGACATGGGGAAGGGTAGGTAATGGTGCAAAAGTTAACAGAAGAAAATAAAATGCTGTATTAACCCCAGAACCAGATACCAAACTAATCAAGGCAATAAAAAAAATTGCTGAGGACAAAAAATTAGAATAATGTCTCATACTAAATTTCTATAAAATCCTCAGGACTTGTACACGTATCCATGACAACAATATAAATCCACAGCTATTTTTCCATTTGATCACTCTTTTAAAAATAAAGTCATACCTTATTTGAAGATGTAAATTCTGATTTTTCAAACTCAGCAACTTGTTCTAATAAATCCCTTGAAAAAAGCAATAAATATTTTAGTTAAGTCTATTGAACATTAAATTACATTCAGTAGATGGCAGAATCACTCAGCTAACCTTGGTTGATCTCAGATGTTAATTAGACTTAAGAGAAAGACTGGCAGAGCCAGGGAGTGGGGTGAAAAGGGGATCAGCCTAGAATCACTATGTAAACTCAAACCAAGTATATCCAAAGTTGATTCATTATGAATAAAGAAAGCATATGTATTAATAGAAGTATTTAAAAATCTATGAAGTTATCTTTAAAGTCCTCACCTATTTTCAAGTTCTGAAATGTCAGTCTGCAATTTAAGACACCATTTCTCTGCCTGGGAAAAAAATTGTCGTAAAAGTAATACATTGGTGTAAGTTGTATTAATAAGTTCTGATTCCACCTCACTATGCACTACAGTCTGTAAACCATCCAGGATATCAGTCACTTCATCTACAGTGAATGTATCTTCCACAAGCCTAAAGAGAAGAATACAGAAATAGAATAATTTTTAAAACTATGCTAACAATTCCAAAAACATTTTTTGAAAAGTAGTTAATGTAGGCATTCAATTTCACTAAATATAGCCAAGATGTAATATGTCATGAATGGAATTCAGATTTATTCATAAATTTATTCAGAATTTATTCAGCAAAACTAACTAGCACAAATTCATAATCTCAGAGGAAATTACTCATTTCATCAATAAATAGCAAAGATGAAACCTATATGTTAAGAATTTTATTTCTAAATTTGTAAATAATTTACTTATTTATTTTATATTTATTTATTACGTCAATCTATATACAGGTAGTCTTCGATTTTTAACCACAATTGGAATCAGAATCTCAATCACTGAGTGCAGCATCGTTAAGCTAGATGTCCACATTACTGCCCATGTGACTGTTTTCCTTAATGACTATAATACCAGCAGTCCTGGTTGTAGTCATTAAGCAACTGCACAGGTTGTTAAGCAGACAGAATCTCAGGTGCCTTAAGGGAGTGAGAAAGACCCTAGAAGGCTGCACTCAAGGGCTGAAAATCTTCTGTGCCAAATCCAAGCAGAATTTTCAGGATGATAATTTAGTGCAACATTTTACAATGATGAGAAGTACTTTATGAGTTGTAAAGCATCCTTTCTGAAACCATCATAATTCCGGAGCATCATTAAATAAATGATCATAAATCAGGGACTATGTGTACTTGCCTGTCTTGCAATTGTGACACTTTGCATTGAAACTGCATAATGCATAATTTTAAATAAAATTATGGTTGATATATGGAAGATTTTGCATGAATATGGGTCAGTGGTGAAATCTAAAATTTGTTACTACCGGTTCTGTGGGCGTGGCTTGGTGGGGGGGTAATGTGACTGGATGGGCGTGGCTAATTTTTTTTTAACTTCGGCGGAGGTTGTAAAAAATGCTTTCAAAAGGCTCTGACAATCCCAGCTGAGTTGCCTGATCATCAGAGGCTTTTTTTCTTTTAAAAGCCTCTGCCGATCAGGCAACTCATCTTGGATTGTCAGAGGCATTTAAAAGAAAAAAAGCCTCTGACAATCAGGCAACTCAGCTGGGATCATCAGAGGCTTTTTTTTTTTACTTTTAATAACATTTTTTCAGCCGAAGAGGTTGTAGAAAAAATGCTTCTAAAAATTTAAAAAAAAACGCCTCTGATGATTGTGCAGCTCAGCTAGGCATGGGGGGGGGGGCAGGGATTTTTGCTACCGGTTCTCCGAACCACCCCCCTCCATCAGGGGATCCGGTCCGAACCAGGAGCATTTGACTCCTGATATGGGTGATACCACAATCAAATTTTAACTTCCTATATTTTCTCAAACTTCATAAGGGAATTTCTGAAGATAGCTATTCAAAAGGTATGGGCTATCATGTAGAAACCAGTAAAGTACTCATAAGTGCACAAAATATATCTAGGGCAAAATCCTAACAGTGGTTAGATAATTAAAGAATTTTAAATATTCCATTTTAAGATGGTACTTTTGAAACAAGCAACATTTGAAACAAATATCTGCACATTATAATTAATTAATAAGAGATACAATGCTTGTCTTTCATATTTGAATTCTGTAATATGCATGAGACTATATTTTTATAACAATTTTTCGGCAAAAATGCTACCAAATGGCTTAAAACAATTTATATAAATGTCTGATACACATACTTAATAAAATAACAAGCTGGAAACATTTTTAACACAAGGGAGAAGCTATAAGAGAAGGGTCTGTTGATACCATAATAAAGGCGGCTATATACAAATATGCCACAATTTGGCCTTCCATTTTATTAAAAAGAAAAGTGTTGGGAATCACTTCTAAGTACTGATTTAATCAATATTGGAGTAATTATATAAGAGACTAATAACACATGCAATATAGAAAGAGATTATGCACATCTTGACTGTGCAGGCTTTTGGATTCAAAGGCAAAAATGAGATTTTAATTCATATAGAATTAACGCAACAGTGCCTTTTCCCAGTACTGAATCGTGTGAGAATAGCGCTTTAAAAACTGTAGAAAGGGGACTGAGTGCTGTCATAAAAAAAAAAACACCTCTAAATAGTGGCTATGACTCTATGATTGAAATTATATATCTTTTATGTGTGTTACACAACCACAGCTGTCATCTTGAATATTTGGATATCCTATGCACACATATCTGGTTGCAGATTAATATGTGCATGCTTGATTGTGTTTCAAAGCACCTTTTTAGCTTTGAATTCAAAGTTTGTAGACTCTAATGTGTTTGAGTCTTATCACTATTTATTTTGTATCACTATTTATATATCCCATGTTATCTGGCATAAATATTGAAAATAAAATTAAAAAGATTTAAACTGAACATGAGGATGCTTCCAAATCTTATGCATAGTTGCAGTATTGTTCTGTTTCTCATATTGGTAAATATGATCATGCTCTAATTACAGTATGCATTTTCGACAGTACGTTTAAAATTATGGCTAAAATTGGCATCTAAGTTAATTTTTCCATTCTCATATTACCTGCTTTCCTTAAGGTCTTGAAAACAAGAGTCTACCGTCTTAAGGCGCAGACCACGTTTAGAGCGTGCAAATCGCATGTAGTTGATTACTTCATTCTGATGGTGATCATTTAGACCCAACTCTGCCTGTATATAGAATACAAAATACTGATATAAAGATTTTCTATAATATTTAAAGGACTTTCTATCATATTTAAAGAATTTATATGCTTAATTTAAAGGGTACATAAGCTTTCCCATAACTAAAGAAATGATTTATAGAAAATTTTCTGAAAATATAATCAGATAATTGCCCCTTAATAAAATACTGTATATATTTTTACACCATTTTTAAGTCACTGTGCCCATCATATAATTACATTGTCCAGATTTAAAAATCAAACCTGGTAGCCATGATGTTAATCAATACTATAAAAACTGAATAAATATATACAATCTTCATACACTCTTAGAAAAGAACAGCATATGCAAAAAGAAAAATGAGAATGAGAGAATATCAAGTAGAAATTCATCATCGACATTCTCAGATTCATTTGATATCAACAATGCTCACTCATTCAAAGCAAGAGATACCCCTACTGAAAGATGCACCACTATTTCTGTCTGATCTATCCAGTACAAATCAATACTAATAATCCTGCAAGCGATTTGATAGCAAACCAGCAAGAAAAAAGGGGAAAAAAAGAGGTGGGAAGGGTTATGATCGTATTTGCAAGACAAAATACGGTATCAGAGAGATGTGTGTAATGCGAATTCGGCGTAAGTAAAAGCTTCCGTATCAATGTTGTAAAAACAGCATGCGCTTTCTGTGTCTCTTTGCTGTATCTAGTGATACGGATTTTTGCAGTCAAGAATTGGTAGCCCTATCTTTAGCGTCACAGGGGTCTTAATGTTACACGATTTTAATTTCTAATGTAAAGATCTAAACTGATAATTTGGAATACGGTAAGGGACGATCGGGCCTCTTTTGAGTTGGGGGAGAAAAGCGCCACATTTTGAGCGAATAATCCCAAATTCCATTTCTCCCGGGAAGTGAAGCAAGAGCATAACCGAATATTGAAGGGGCGGCTGAAAAACAGCAGTAGCGTCGGTTGCTCACCATGACGAACCACCGGTGGCCCACAACGAAGAAGACGCCACGATTTACCGGACTAAGGTTGCCATGGTGAAGAAACGAAAACCTCGCGAGCGTCTTCTTTAAAATATCATTGGCTGATCGAGTGTTCTCACTGACGGATACGAGGTCCTTTAGTGGTCTCGTGGGCGAAAAGGCGGGTTAACGGCTTTTTGGAAGGAGGGGTTCGTGCGGTAGGTCAGGGGTTTCAAAATCTGAAACGTTAAACGTTGTGTTTTTATTAGTCTTTACGTTATTTCCCGTCCTATCTCGGTACGCCGGGGATGAAATGTTATGGTGTACATTTAAGGGCTTTCGCTATCATCACGTCGCAGCCTCCTCCCCCGCCCATGTTAAAAGACATAGAAACAAGAATTTGGCCATTGGTTGAAAGGTTCAATTGAAATCAATCCGTCCTACTGTGGCTGGGTCGGAATTCAGTCTCCCAAATATTTCTTTTCTGCATAGTTTTCTTTACACCGATATACACAATGTGAAATATGAATTATAATGTTTCATTATAGCTTTCGCATTGTAAAGTCCAAAACTGTTTTTGAGTCACCGGGATGCCAAAAATGAGAATCGAGAGGCTTGGAAATAACAGGTTTTATTTGTACAAAGAAGAGCTGGGTGAACTTATTCCATAGGCATATATATAAAAAGCCACACCTAGGAAAATGTATCTAGAATACAATAAAATAGAATAACAGTTGGAAGGGACCTTAGAAGTCTTCTAATCCAGCCCCCTGCTTAGGCAGGAAACCTTACACCACTTCAGACAAATGGTTATCAAATCTTCTTTAAAACTTCCAGTATTGGAGCATTTATAACTTCTAGAGGCAAGTTGTTCCACTGATTAATTGTTCTAACTGTCAGGAAATTTCTCCTTAGTTTTAAATTGCTTTTCTCCTTGATTAGTTTCCACCCATTGCTTCTTCTATTCTCAGGTGTTTTGGAGAATGGCTTGACTCCCTCTTTGTGGCAACCCCTGAGATATCGGAACACTGCTATCATATCACCCCTAGTCCTTCTTTTCGTAAAATTAGACATATCCGGTTCTAGCAACCATTCTTTATATGTTTTATCCTCAAGTCCCCTAATCATCTTTGTTGCTCTTCCCTGCACTCTTTCTAGAGTCTCAACATCTTTTTTACATTGTGGCAACCAAACTGGATGCAGTTTTCCAAGTGTAGCCTTACCAAGGCATTATAAAATGGTATCAACACTTCACATGATCTTGATACTATATCCATATGTTTATGCAGGCTAGAACTTGGTTGGCTTTTTTGGCAGCTGCAGCACACTGCTGGCTCATATTTAAATGATTGTCCACTAGGACTCCAAGATCCCTCTCACAGTCACCACTATTGAGCAAGGTACCACATATACTGTACCTGTACATTTTGTTTTTCTTGCCTAAATCTAGTAGAACCTTGCTTTTTTCACCATTGAATTTCATTTTGTTAGATAGCACCCAATGTTCAAGTCTCTTAAGATCCTTCTGTATCTTAAGCCTATCTTCCGGAGTGTTGTCTATTCCTGATGAATATGTTGACGAGTACTGGGCCTATAACAGAGCCCTGGGGTACCTTGGGTATCTAGGATCTTATATGCTCATTTAGTCAATCAGAGACAAAATTTCATTACTTAATGTGGGCAAAGTCTTGCCCACGCCCCCCCCCCCCCCACTTATCCATGGAGCATTCTTTCTCCATGATCTATCCATGCTTTTTGTTATCTTACAGAGTCCCTCTTGTAGCCTTATGTGTTTGTGCAGCTGGGCAGCTCCTTCTCTGGTCCCATTTATCTATGGAGCAGGATGTTCTCCCAATGGACTGCGGAATGGTCCAGAAGTGGGTTGATGCAGTGCAATCTGCCCAGAGACTGAATCGTAACTTTTTGGGCCACGGCCTCACTTGTGTCCGTTGGGCCCAGTTCTCGACTCAGTCGTCTGACAGAGACACCTATTTTGCAGTTTCTCCTGTTTACTCACTTCTGGACCTTCTGGACAGTTCATTGGATCAGGTTCTTTATTTCCATTGTGTTAATTGTATAATTGTGCTGGCGAGTTCAGTCTGACTGACAAAGCCGCCAATCTCCCAAAGCGGCTTGGGCTGCCACCCACCGCTTCGGCCAGTAGTTCGCTGGCTGCGGCTCCTTGGAGATCGAATTTGGTCTCCTTTTTAATTTCTGGCTGCAGGAGGCTGCCGCCTCGGCCTTTCGGGCCATTTTGATTCCGGCGCTCGATATATGGCCGGGCAGCCATTTTGAATTGCGCTTTTCGTGCTGGCTTTTGGGAGGCAAGTGGCAACTTTGATGGAGCGGTGGAAGCAGATCATCAAGTCACTTGCCCCAATTAACCACTGCGGCTTTGGGCAGAGATTGGATCGTCAGGCCACTTCCGCTATTTGACCATTGCGGCTGTTTCTGCAACCTTCGCTTGCGCTTGACTGCCTAATTAATTCCGTGGTGCAGCGGCGCTGGGATTAGAGCGAATGCTCATTCCAACCCCCCTCTGATCGGGTTTCCTTCCCTGACGTGCCAGTCCCTTTCAAGCCACCTCATGAGCATAGCGGACCTCGGAGGAAGATCGCCACTTGGCGTAGGAACTGGCAATCCCTGGATTCGCCTAGGCATGCCGCCCTTTGATACCCCTAATGGATTTCCCTGTGTGCTGGCTAAACCCTGGGAATAGCCATAACCGCCACTACTTGAGCTGCCCTGTTTTCCCTTCTGACATGGCTGACAGATCCAAGACAAGGGAAGAGCACAGGGCAGAGAGGAACCACCTTCTTCAGAGGGTAGGAAGGCTTCCTGCAAGTCCCACCATGTCTCCAAAGAGAAGCAATCCTCCTCCACGGGGTCTAAGCCTGGCTCTGCTGACAAGCAGGCATTGCAGGGCCATATGGAGACCCAATCACTGGCCAGTGACCACTTGGCCTCCGAATCCCTACATCAGGATCAGGCAAACCTCTCAACTAGAGCATGGTCACCTGAGGTGGCTGCCCCCTTGGCACAGGGGACAGCTGGGGCAGGGCAGGGAAGGGGAGGGAATCCTTTCACCTGTAGCATTCCATCACAGGATCCTCGGCCCAGACAACCATCTGAGACTTCAGCTCCACTTGTGTCTGATTTACCAGAAAATCTCCAAATTTTGATTTCTCAGGCAATATCCAGGGGAGTTGCAGAGGTTATCCAGCATCAGAGGGCAGCTTCGGTTGCTCTCCCTCCTATCCCCGCCCTGTTCCCTGGTTCCCACTCGCAAGCTTCACTAAGCCACCCAATCTATCGCCTTCCCATTCGGGGGGCAGCGATGGCCTTTTTGTGGGGGAGGAGGCTTAGCAAGATCAGGATCTCTCAGATGATGAGGGGGCAGTACCTGATGTCCCCGCTTTTCCCCAGGTCTCTTCAAGCCCTTACTCTTCAAAGTAAAGGCCACCGCCGGGCTTCAGGAGGAGACTACTTCCCACGATCTTCAGTCCTCTCAGGACCAAGGCCACAGCTTGTTTTCTGAATCAGTGGCTCAACAGCTCTTCATCCCGACTCCCAAGCTCTTCACCGACGTCCATAACCAATGGACCAGTCCAGCATCACTTCCGATGCCTACTAGCACAGACAGAAGACATTACAACATGGCTCTTCATCTCCTACAACTCTTACAGGTACCATCTGTTGATGGACCAGTAGCAGCGGTGATTTCCCCTTCTTATTTGGCCGGGGACCCCTGTGAAGGCCTATGGCCGGAGGAGAAAAAACTGGATTTGGCTATAAAAAAGACACACCAGGCCTCCGCCTGGGCCATTCAGGCCTCCACGGCAGCTTCCTTTTTCAGTAGGTCTTCCCTTATCTGGCTACAACAATTGCAATCTAGATTGCCTCCCAGTGAGGTCCGTCTCCATCAGAACTTCAACAAAATCATTGCGGTAAATCAATTTTTGGTGGACGCCACTCTAAATGCCGCTAAATACTCATCTAGGGCTCTTGCTTCCAATGTTACTTCTAGGAGGCTATTATGGCTCTGACAGTGGCCAGCAGAGTTCAAGGCAAAGTGGCGGTTAGCCGCTTCCCCCTATTCCGGCACTAAGCTCTTTGGGGAATCTCTGGATCCTCTGCTTGTGGAGGAGAGGGATAAACGAAAGGTGATGCCCTCTGCTCCTAGAAGGGCAGATAGGAGAGCCACTCCTTACTATAGAGACAGCCCTTTCGTTTTAATCCGCAGGAAAGGCCTTCCCAACACCGCCCCTATATACAGGGTTCCACCCATCAACTGGAAAAACACCTCTTTCGTGACCTTTCGCGATGAAATTTTGTGCCCAAAGGCGCCCCTTTCGCGGATCTGGCAGCCAGTTCTGCAGACAGAAATGACTTGTCTCAGGGCCCTCCCATAGGGGGATGGTTGAGCCTGTTTGTGGACCAATGGGCAGGGGACAGCTAGGTTCTTATGACCATCAGACAGGGCCTATCACTTGAGTTTCTCTCCAGCCCTCCAGAGCATTTCGTACAATGCCTTGTCTCCAGCAACTTGTTACGGCGGGATCTCATGGAGCGTGCAATCTGGCACCTCTTAGACATCAGGGCCATAGAGCCAGTTCTGTCACAACAATGGAGGCAGGGATTTTACCCCATTCTATTCATCGTGCCAAAGTGCTCGGGGGGCTGGAGAGCTATCTTGGACTCAAGGCTCTCAACTCCTATTTGGTCTACCGGAGGTTCAAGATGTGTTCCCTCCAGTCAATACTCCAGGGGATTCACCCCAGAGATTTCATGGTCTCCATTGATCTTTCAGAAGCATACCTACACATCCAGATTTCCCACCCCCCATTGGAGATTTCTCAGATTCCATTACACAGGTCGCCACCTACAGTACAGAGCCTTGCCATTCAGCCTGGCTTCAGTCTTGCGCTGCTTCATGAAAGTTCTAGCAGCCCTTGCAGCCCACCTGCGCTTGTCCCGGGTGCAGCTGCAAGCCTATCTAGACATTTTGATTCAAGCCTCCACCTTTCATCAGGCGGAGAGGGACCTCAACCTAACAATTCGGACCCTACAAAATCATGGGTTCCTAGTGAATTATCCGAAAAGTCAGCTCATCCCGAGCACCAGGGTAACCCACCTCGAAGCAATCATAGACTCCTCTCTGGGCCAGGTTTTCCTGCCACAGGAGAGGAAGGACAGCATACGGACCTTGGTGTCCCAGATTCAAACACACCCCACAGTTCCATTGGCCACCCTCTCTGAACTGCTTGGCAAGATGGTCTCTTGCATGCAAATTGTGCCATGGGCTCGGCTACAGGCTCGAAGCCTTCAGTGGTTTCTGATGCCACATCAACGGAGGGGCTCCTCCAACTCTCAGATAAAAGTCAGGGTTCCCCTACCTGTCAGGAGGTCTCTCCGCTGGTGGGAGTCATGGGCCCTCAACAGAGGTTCCATAATACAAGAGCCCCAGCGGATCCTTCTGACATCCAACGCCAGTCTATATGGCTGGGGAGCCCATCTGAACTCACAAGTAGCTCAAGGTCACTGGTCCCGTCACGACCTCGCCAACAACATAAACTGGCTGGAGTTGAGGGCGATCTACCTGGTCCTGCTACACTTTCAGAGCTCTGTCCAGGTAAGAGACGTCCTCATTCTGATGGACATTGTTGCCGCAAAGGCACATGTCAACCGACAAGGCAGGACACGATCACGGGCTCTCATGACAGAAGCCCTCAGTCTGGGCAGGTGGGCAGAAGCCAACCTAGCCTCTCTCAAAGCAGAACACATAGCTGGAAAGACAAATGTTCAGGTGGATTTTCTGAGCAGGACGACGGTGGACAACTCTGAGTGGCATCTCCACCCCCACATCTTTCTGGAGATTTGCACTCAATTCAGCAGGCCACTAGTGGACATCTTTGCCTCCCGCCTCAATGCTCAGCTTCCTCGGTTCATCATGAGGTTTCCGACCCAAGGCGTGGAAGACACCAATGCCCTTCACTGCGCCTGGCCTCCCGGCCTTCTATACACATTTCCGCCTCTTCCCCTGATTCTGGGGGTGATCAGCAAGGTCATAGAGGAGGGCGCGGAAGTCATTCTGGGGGCCCCTTACTGGTCTCAGGGACCGTGGTTCACGGACCTACACACCTATCCGCATCGCAGCCTTGGAGGATTCCTCCAGAGAGGATCTCTCTCAGCCAGGGGGTCCTGCTCCACCCGGAGCCTCAGTGCGTTCAGCTGACCACCTGGCACTTAAAGGGATCCTCTTGAGGAAGGAGAACCTCTCAGATCAAGTTGATCAAATTGATCAAGTCAAGTTATTTAAGTCTTCTCATTTAGACAGGCTTTATTCTTTTATTACCTGCTAAACCCTGGGTAGGAAGAACAATAAACCTTTTCTTTTTTATGTAAGGGTTCTGACCAATGCCCGAATGAAAGCAGGAGCCTTAAGCAATGTTTAAAGAAAAATCCAGTTGTTTATTAGCAGCAACATGTGGCACAGACCTAGTGAAGCCAGCTCTGACTCTACTCAGTTCATGCCTTGCCTCTGACCCTGTTTCCCCCTCCCCACAAGGTGTGTCATCAGTCACATTCCCCAACAAAGCAATTTCATGGGTCATAGAATTCACTCCCTCAGGCCATTATTGGTTATTTGTTATCAGCTCCCTTTCTGGCACTGCCGCCCGATGGGCCACGCCCTGTTGCTGCAAGATAGCCCCTTGCTCCTGGACTATCAGGGCTTCTTGCAACACCTGCGCACCATGTTTGAGGACCCCCTCTGGGTGCAGACGGCAGCGAGGCGCATCAAGGACCTCCACCAAGGCAAGCGCCCCCTGCAGGACTATATTGCGGAGTTCCGACTGCTAGGCCAAGCTTCGGCTTGGAATGAGGTGGCGCTGATGGATGCCTTCCAGGACGGCCTCTCCGACGAGATGCAAGACGAGCTGGTTCGTGTGGAGGCGCCACAGACCCTCGACGCACTGGTGACCCAATGCCTGCGCATCGACGCCCGCCTGCAACGGCGACGGCCCCGTCGGGCTCTTCCGGAACCACTGACAGCGTCGGCACCCCCGCGTTTCGCACCGACAGTGCTCCGGACCGCACTGCGTTTTGTGGTGACGGCTGAAGAGCCCATGGAGCTTGGAGCAGCCAGACCTCAACTGACGGCCCAGGAGCGGATGCGGAGACGCCAAGGGGGGTTGTGCCTCTATTGCGGCGAGGCTGAACATTTTGCCGCCTCGTGTCCCCGGAAGCGGAGTGAACCGCTCAAGCCTGTTCCGGAGTCTCGGTGTGACCAGCCGGGGAACGGGCCAGGCCTGGCCTAGGGGAAACTCTGGGTCAGGCACGTGACCATGCCCCGCCGGAGTCGGCGGCTGTGGACTGTGAGCCCCCTCGGCACCTGATTTTGAACACCTGGGTGTTGTTGGCTAACCTGTCGGAGGGGCTCCAGGCGCACGCACTGGTGGACTCGGGGGCCACCATGAACTTTATGGACCAGGCCTTTGTGGCCCATTACAAAGTCCCCTTGGTTCCAGTGGACCCTCCGTTGAGGGTTGAGACTATCGATGGGCGGGAACTCGTGACGGGGCCCATCAAATTCGCTACCCAGCCCTTGCGCCTCGCCATTGGGAACCACGAGGAGGCGATCCAGTTTTACGTAACGGCGGATCTGCACTTTCCCTTGGTCCTGGGGATGGCCTGGCTTCGGGCGCACAACCCTCAGGTGGCATGGTCGAGAAATGCCATCTCGTTCCCGAGCCTGCAGTGTATCGACCACCTTCGCCACACCTGTGCCGGCCAGGACGTCTCTGCCCCGAACGTCTCCTTGCCTCCGGAGCTGACATCCTTCGCCGACGTGTTCAGCGAGAAGGAGGCGGACCGCTTGCCCCCGCACCAACCCTACGACTGCGCGGTGGACCTGATGCCCAACGCGCCCCTGCCCTCGGGACACCTGTACTCCATGTCAGAGCCCGAGCTGGCCGCCTTATGGGACTTTCTGGAAAAGAACCTGGCCCGTGGGTTCATCTGGCCTTCGACCTCCCCGCTCTCGGCCCCGGTCCTCTTCGTTAAAAAGAAGACGGGGGACTTACGCCTGTGTTGCGACTACCGGTGCTTGAATGCCATCACAGTGCAATATCGCTACCCCCTGCCGCTGATCCCGGAGCTGATGGAGAAGTTGCGGGAGGCCTCGATCTTCACTAAGCTCGATCTCCGGGGGGCCTACAACCTGGTGCGCGTGCGAGAGGGGGACGAGTGGAAGACGGCGTTCAGCACTCGGTACGGACACTTCGAGTATACCGTCATGCCATTCGGTTTGACCAACGCCCCCATGGTCTTCCAGCACTTGATGAACGATGTGTTCCGGGACATGCTCGATCGGTTCGTGGTGATCTACTTGGATGACATTTTGATCTATTCCCGGACCCCGGAAAGTCACCTCCAGAATGTCCACCAGGTCCTACAGCGCCTGTGGGAGCACCAGCTCTATGCGAAGTTGGAGAAATGCGACTTCTTCCAGACTTCCATAAAGTTCCTCGGGCACATCATCACCCCCGAGGGCATCGCGATGGATCCGCGCAAGGTGGAGGCCTTGCGCAGTTGGGAACCCCCACGTCGGGTGAAGGACATCCAGCGTCTGTTGGGATTCGCCAACTACTATCGAACCTTCATCCCGGGCTTCGCCACCCTGACCTTGCCGTTGACCCAGCTCCTTCGGAAGAAGGTCCCGTTCCAGTTGGGGCCCCCGCAGCAGCAGGCCTTCGAGGTCCTCAAGCAGGCCTTCGTCACGGAGCCTGTCCTGAGGCACCCCAATCCACTCCATCTGTTCGTGGTTGAGACGGACGCGTCCAACATGGCGATTGGGGCGGTGCTGCTACAGGCTCCGGTGGATGGCGGCACTCTTTTTTCCTGCACTTACTATTCACGGAAACTCAATCCTTCCGAGCGCAACTACACCATCTGGGAAAAGGAGTTGCTGGCTATCAAGGCCGCATTTGAGGCTTGGCTACATCACCTCGAGGGGGCCCGACACCAGGTGGAGGTGCGGAAGGACCATCAGAACCTGGAGCACCTCAACATGGCCAGGAAGTTGAACCAGCGGCAGATCCGGTGGTTGTTGTTTTTCGCCCGGTTCAACTTCCACGTCACGTACGTTCCGAGCAACCTCAACCAGAGGGCGGACATGCTATCCCGTAAGCCGGAATAATTTTGCCCCAAGGACTCCCTTCCCCCCCCCCGGACGGTGCTGCCAGCGGACTCCTTGGCCGCGGTCCAGGAACCGGTGGACCTGCGGGCTCAGGTGCTGGAAGCGCAGCGACGGGACAACTGGTCGCAGCAGCGGAGAGCGGACGTCGGCCCCGCGTCCCCATGGACCATGGAGGAGGGCTTGCTCAGGCACTGGGGTCGGCTGTACGTGCCCACGAGTCCGCTCCCAGCCCTCATGAACCAGTGCCATGACCACCCCGCGGCGGGGCACTTCGGCTTCTTTAAGACTTTGAACTTAGTGACGCGGACTTTTTAGTGGCCTCGCGTACGGCACGACGTGCATGCCTACATGACGTCCTGTGTGACGTGCCGACAGGCCAAAGCCGCGTCCGGGGCCCCTTCTGGACTTCTCCAGCCGCTGCCGACACCAGAGAGACCATGGGGAGCCATCTCCATGGACTTCCTGACAGACTTGCCCCTGTCCGCTACGTTCACGAACGTCCTCGTGGTGGTGGATGCATTCACGAAGATGGCACATTTCATCCCGTGCCGCGGCCTGCCCTCGGCCCGCACCACGGCTCGCCTGTTCCTGCAGCATATCTTCCGCCTCCACGGCCTGCCGGACCGGGTGGTTTCGGACCGCGGGGCCCAGTTCACGGCCCGCTTCTGGAAAAGCCTGATGGCTGCGCTGGAGGTGCAGGTGTGCCTGTCATCGTCGCACCATCCGGAGACTGACGGGGGCACGGAGAAGGTCATCGGCATACTGGAGCAGTACCTCCGCTGTTTTGTCAACCAGCAGCAGGACAACTGGGCCGAGTACCTTCCCCTGGCGGAGTTCACCTTTAACAATTCCCAACACACCTCCACCCAGATGACCCCGTTCCATGCCAACGTCGGATACCATCCACGGCTTTTCCCATTGACCATCATGGACTCCCCTGTTCCCGAGACCCGGGACTTCCTCTCGGAGCTGCAGGCGGTGCAGCAACTGGTGCGGCGGCAGCTGATCCGGGCGAAAGAGGATTATAAATGGTTCGCCGATCGCGCCCGCCGGGCGACGCCACCGCTGGAAGTTGGAGATCGGGTGTGGCTGTCCATGAAACACCTCCCCATGGACCGGCCGGTGAGGAAACTGGCCCACCGCTTTATCGGTCCCTTCCCTAACGAGGCGGTCATCAACCCGGTGCCCTACCGGTTGACTCTACCCCGCTCCATGCGGCTCCACCCTGTATTTCATTGGTCCCTCCTGGTCCCTGAGGCCCCCGCGAGCCATCTCCGACGCCCTCCGACGCCTGCCCCCCCAGCTGCAGCCGACGAGGATGACGCCTCGACGTACGAGGTGGACAGTATCCGGGACTCCTGTTGGCTGAAGGGGCATTTTCAATACTTCATCGCCTGGAAGGGGTACGGGCCCGAGGATTTCACCTGGGTGGACGCGTCTGCCGTTCAGGCCCCTGACCTGGTGGCGGGTTTCCACGAACAGTTCCCGTCCCGACCCCATCCCGACCGTCAGACCTGGGGGACGGGCCCTGCGGTGGGGGATAGTGTTGTGGCCCCGCCCTCTGAGCCTATCCCATCGGAGGAAGAAAGCTCCAAGCATGAGGAAGAGGAGTCAGCCAGGCCTCCCTCTCCAGGCCCCTCCCCTCTGGCACTGTCTCAGGTGCCAGCCGAGGAAGAGGAGATTAGCAGGGAGACAGGTGGCTCGGATGAGAGCGAGGGAGAGACATCATTCCTGGATGCACACCTCCGAAGGCGTGATAAACGATTGCAGCAGCTCAGGAGGCGTGCTAGGGATTAGAACTGAGTCACTGGACCACACCCCAGAGACTATATAATAGAGGGTGGTGGCCAGTGATCCCTGTGACAAACAACAGTAAACCTTGGATAGTCACTAAAGCCTCATCCGGAACTACTGAGAGGAATAATAATTCTGTTGGACTTTTGGGACGCTGAGTATATTATCTCTCTGTTTTCTGTGGAAATAAAAGCACTTGGCAGACGGTGTGTATATCGCTGCCAAGTTGGAGATAAAGACCTGGGTGTGTTCCAAGTGCTTCCTTAACCCTCGGCTGGCTGTGTTTGTGTGTGTGTGTGGACGGGGACAGATCAGGTGCTCCCTTTCAGACTACAAGGAGCCCCTGCAGTGTTCATGCAACTGATCAAAGAAGTACTGCACAAACACCTTTACAAGGGGGTCCTGGTCTACCTGGTGACATTCTTATTTACACTGAGACCATGGACAACCACATAAAACTGATGAGAGCGGTCCTGAAAAAACTTAGAGCTACGGAGCTGTATGCTAAGCTGTCAAAATGTGAATTCCACCAGACTAAAATTAACCATCTGGGGTACTGCATTTCGCATGAGGGGATAGAAATGAACCCAGAAAAGGTCTGGGCAGTGTTGGAAGGGCTCCCCCACATACCCACAAACAACTACAAAGCTTTCTGGATTTTGCTAACTTCTATTGACAGTTTATCCCCTCATTCGCAAAAATTGCCTTACCGATTACTAACCTCCTGAAAACAAAAGGAGAGGCGAGGCCAAAACCCTCCTGGCCTCTCGAGTGGACTATGGAATGTCAGGTGGCTTTTGAGAAACTGAAACGACTGTTTGTCGCCAAACCGGTCCTTAAACATCCTGACATGGAGGCCCCGTTTGTCATTCAGGCCGACGCCAGCGATGTGTGCCTATACCTCTCGGAAATTATCTGAAACCAAGAGGAGATGGGCCATCTGGGAGAAGGAGGCTTTTGCTGTTCGTTGGGTGCTGTTAACGTGGAGGCATTTCCTGGAAGGGGCAAAACACCCCTTTGAGGTGTGGACTGATCACAAAAACTTAGAGGCCTTAAAAACGCCCTGAAAATTGTCACCTAAGCAAGTCTGCTGGGCCCAACACTTTAACCGATTTAATTTCTCTCTATGCTACCTACGTGGAGGGAAGAACTTTATGGCAGATGCCCTCTCAAGACTGCCTCAATACAGTAGTGTTCAAGCAGAAGTGATTCATCCAGTTATCCCCTCGAAATAGCTGGCGGCACCAGTGGTTACCAGATCCCAGGCAAAATGGGACCTAACCTTATCTAGTGACTTGAGCAAGCAGTTAAAAGAAGCACTAAAAACTGATGAGTGGTTTTTAGCCCACTCCAATGAGTGTACACTTCGGGAGAGTCTCGCCTGGGTGGGAGCGAAGCTGTATGTCCCCGTCAGCCTGACGGGGGCAGTATTACAATACGCCCATGATGCTAAAATTGCTGGGCATTTTGGATTTGTGAAGACATTACATTTAGTTAAACGACAATTCTGGTGGCTGGAGCTGAAGAAAGACATAGAAGACTACACGGCAAGCTGCCCTATATCAGCAAAGAAGCCTCCTGGGAAACCCCCTGGGTTACTACCAGTGGTGGGATTCAATTTTTTTAACAACCGGTTCTGTGGGCGTGGCTTATTTGGGTGGGTGTGGCTTGGTGGTCATGTGACTGGGTGGGCGTGGCTAGGTGGTCATGTGGCCGGGTGGGCGTGGCTATGTGTATAGGGACTATTCAGAGGGCTGAAAAAAGTCATTTCTGACCGGTCCTCGCACTTTTTTTTTTATTGAAAAGTTTTTAAAAATTTACATATATATCCTCCCCTTCCCTCCACCCTCCCCAACCCTCCCCCTCCCACCCACCCACTCCCTACTTCCCAGAGCAAAATACAGGGTATAACATTCAACAATCATAATCTAACATAGTCTAATTAATTATAACCTCTTACATCTCTCTAATACTTTAACTCCCCATTTACCAAACTAAATTTGAATACATAATAACATCTCTCTATCTATTCGTAAGCTATTTGAAATTTTTCAGTCTGGTATTTATTTTGAATATAATCTATCCATCTTTTCCATTCTATCATATATTTCTCATTTGAATAGTCCTTCAAATACGCTGAGATCTTTGCCATCTCTGCTAAATTTGCTACTTTTAATATCCATTCTTGAGTAGTAGGCAAATCTTCCTTCTTCCAATACTGCGCCACCAACAATCTTGCTGCAGTTATTAAATTCAGGATCAAATTAGTCTTTATAACCGTACAATCCATGATTATACCCAAGAAAAATAACTGTGGAGTAAACTTTATCCTCTTTTTAAGAATATTTTGAATAATCCACCAAATTTTTATCCAAAATGCTTTAACCTTTTTACAAGTCCACCATACATGAAAATAAGTAGCGTCATCACAATCATATCTCCAACATTTACATTGTAAATTCAGATACATACAGCTAACTTTTTGGGATCTAAATGCCATCTATAAAACATTTTGTAAAAGTTTTCTCTCAAATTTTGCGCTTGTGTAAATTTTACATTTCTTACCCATATCTTTTCCCATGTTTCCATCATTATTGGTTGTTCAAAGTTTTATGCCCATTTTATCATACAATCCTTAACTAACTCTGTTTCCGAGTCTGTTTCTATCAATATATTATACAACCTTTTTATATAGAACCAATAGAACCCTCGCACATGCCCAAGATGGCAACTCCCGATGGAGCTCCGGTTTTATGGGGGTAATGTCCTGACAGTTGGGGGTCCTTAGGGCCAATTACCCATCTATGGCCCATGGTATGTTGAGAGGGCTGATTTGCCAATCCGATGGGAGCGTTTTCGGCTCTGGAAGACCTTCTAGGAGAGCAGTTTTGTGGCTTCGCTCTCTGAAACAGCTTATAATGAAACGGGTGGTGAGCGAAATTGGCGCGGAGGAGACCGATGGTGGTGGCAGTTTAAAATTCCAAAATGGCGCCCGAAATAGCAGTTACAGTTGGCGGTTACAGGCAGCAAAAACCAAAGCAATTTAGAGACCAAAGAGGCCTCAGAAAGGAGAATAGGGACCTTTCTTATTTATTTTCAACTGATCTCCTGGGCAATGGAAAGATGCCAATCCTTCCATTGTTGGGCCAGCTCTGGATTACCTCCCAGAGGCCTCCCCCCTCTCTTTCTATAGGGGGGGGTTAAACCTTCATGCATAAAAGACCTAAAGAAAGCTAAGGAGATTAGAAATGATTGTTATGTCTATCATGGGGGCTTTGCTTCTACAAAGTGACTACCTTATTCCATCTCCCCTCCTGTATTTTTATCTCCTATTGCCCTGTTATGACCGGATATTCGGCTTTTTTGTGAATCATTTGCTATCCAGGTTTATTGTTTTCCTGTATATCAGGATGAGAATTTCCTTACTTTTATTTCATCTGAGTCTCGCTGGATTTTCGCCTACTATATATATTTCCCACAGACTATCCGTATCTCTAATCTCAAGGATTGGCTATTCCATCTATGCCTAGGTACAACATTGAAAGAACAGGACTATAGCTGCTGTTTTTCTCCCTTATATCTGGTTGCCGTGAGAGGGTGATCGATGTTCACATCTGAGTTCAAAATGGCTCTTTCTACCGCTGATATGAGAGTTCAGCGGGACTAAAATGACTTATACCTCTAATTGATACTCTCTCCACAGGACCCTGGATAACTAGGACATGCCTATCAGCTATAGACTATCTAGCTACAAAATGTACTCATTGGGAGAACTCCTCAAACTGCGAGATGCCCCCCTCTCGCAGGTCTGGCCCTCTTCTTTATCGAGGGCCTATCTCGATGACAGACTTTGGAGTCCGGAGAGATGGCATACAGCAAAAAGAGGGTTATGGGGTTTTTTAGGGAAATTTCTTAATAAGATTTTAAGGGATTCTGGGAGGGGGGTAGATTACGTGGGTTCGGGGGAAGACCCGCGGGGGAGGGTATCTGGGCCAGCCGTAGGGCGTGGCATGGGAGGTGTGAACTCTGGGGTCAAGGAGATGATTAGATCTTACGATACAGATGCCCATAACATCGATACTGTAGGTGGGAGGAGCAGATATGGCGGGAGCAGGGGGCCACATCATCCTACGGGAGTGCGTCCTCGCTGTTTACAAGCGGTGGCACGCTCCGACCCTCAAAGCTCTTCTCGTTCCCCAGGTTGTACGGAACCTCGGGCCCCAGGCCTTCGGCTGATGCTGTGCAACGCCAGGTCCATGGTAAATAAAGCCCCCCTCATTTGTGATCTTATTCAGGAGGGGGGTGCGGACCTGGCGGGTATTACGGAGACCTGGTTGGGCCAGGAAAGGGGAGCCCCCCTTGTTGATATGTGCCCACCAGGTTTCCGTGCTTTCCATCAACTAAGGTCTCAGGGGAGGGGCGGAGGGGTGGCGGTTGTTATTAACAAAGGTCTTGGACCAAGGGAGGCCACTGTTCCTCAGACGGCTGGATGTGAGTCCCTTCTTGTGAAGTGGGGTCATAGGGTGCAGTTGGGCTTGCTAGTCACGTACCTGGCTCCCTGCCATGTGGCAGCAGCCCTGCCTGAGCTGCTTGATGTTATAGCCGCAGTGGCTGTTGACACCCCCAGGCTTATGGTCATGGGGGATTTTAACCTGTCATCAGTTGGCGAGACATCTGAGGTGGCTCGGGAGTTCATGGCTTCCATGACGGCTATGGACCTGACCCAGTTAATTTATGGCTCTACTCACATGGGGGGACACACACTGGACCTTGTTTTTGTCTCTGGACAGTGGTTGAGTGATCTCGAGATAGGGGATATAGTGATTGAACCCTTGTCATGGTCAGATCACTCCCTCCTTCGCCTGGACCTTCGAACCGCCACACCCCGCCGCTGGGAGGCGGAACCGACCAGGTGGTTCCGCCCCAGGCGCCTGATGGATCCTGAGAGATTCCAGATGGAGCTTGGGCCATTTCCTGAGGTTCTAGCACACGACTCGGCTGAGGACTTAGTGGCCGCCTGGGATAGGGCGGCGGCTGATGCTTAGTCCGAGTCGTGCCTTTGCAGCCTCTGACCCGGCGCCGGTCTCACCTGGCTCCTTGGTATACTGAGGAGCTGAGGGAGATGAAGCGCCGGAAAAGACGCCTAGAGAGTGGTTGGAGGGCTAGTCGTTCTGAATCTGACCGAACACTGGTAAGATCTCATATTAAGAATTACCTAGTGGCGATAAGAGTAGAGAAGAGTAACTACTTTTCTACACTTATTGCGTCATCAGATAATCACCCAGCCGCCCTGTTTAGGGTGACCCGCTCTCTGCTCCATCAAGAGACGCGGGAAGACCCCTTGGAGGGTAGAGCTGAGGATTTTGTACAATATCTGTATGACAAAATTGCTCAGATTCGTGAACAGCTAGACTCTGACTGGATTGATCCAGAGGAGATGACAGGGGCAGGTCCTGAGAATATTATTTGGGAAGAGTTTGATCCTGTGACTCCTGAAAGCGTGGACAGGATACTGAACAGACTAAATGCAACCACATGTTTATTGGACCCGTGTCCATCCTGGTTGGTACTGGCCTCCCGGGAGGTGACGCGAGGCTGGCTCCAGGAGATTATAAATGCTTCTTTGAGTGGGGGTGTCTTTCCCACCGTCTTGAAAGAGGCGGTGGTGAGGCACCTCCTCAAGAAGCCTTCCCTGGATCCAGCTGTATTAGCAAATTATCGTCCTGTCTCCAACCTTCGCTTTGTTGCAAAGGTTGTTGAGAGTGTGGTTGCACGACAACTGCCTCAGTACCTGGATGAATCGAATTATCTAGATCCGTTCCAGTCGGGATTCAGGCCCGGGTACAGCACAGAGACAGCATTGGTCACATTGGTTGATGATCTCTGGAGGGCTCGGGACAGGGGTTGCTCCTCTGTCCTGGTCCTGCTAGACCTCTCAGCGGCTTTTGATACCATCGATCATGATATCATGCTGCACCGGTTGGAAGGGTTGGGGGTGGGGGGCACTGTTCTACAGTGGTTCTCCTCCTTTCTCTCTGACCGGTCGCAGTCTGTGTTGACGGGGGGCAGAGGTCGACCCCGAGGCCCCTTATATGTGAGGTGCCACAAGGATCGGTCCTCTCGCCCCTTCTATTCAACATTTATGTGAAGCCGCTGGGTGAGATCATCCGTGGTTTTGGGGTGAAGTACCATCAGTACGCTGATGACACCCAGCTGTACATCTCCACCCCAGACCACCCCAATGATGCCCTCGAGGTGATGTCCCGGTGCCTGGAGGCCGTACGGATCTGGATGGGGAGGAACAAACTCAGACTCAACCCATCCAAGACCGAGTGGCTGTGGTTTCCGTCATCCCGATATAGTCAGTTGGCGCCATCTCTGACTATTGGGGGCGAGTCGTTGGCCCCCACAGATTCGCAACTTGGGCATCCTCCTGGACTCATGGCTGTCTTTTGAAGAGCATATGACGGCCGTAGCCAGGAGGACTTTTTATCAGGTTCGCCTGATTCGCCAGTTGCATCCCTTTCTGGATTGGGACTCATTACGCACGGTCACTCACGCCCTTGTCACCTCACGCCTGGATTATTGTAATGCTCTCTACATGGGGCTCCCCTTGAGAAGCACCCGAAGGCTCCAACTGGTCCAGAATGCGGCCGCGCGGGTGGTAATGGGAGCAATGTGGCGCTCTCATGTAACCCCCTCCTGCGCGAGCTGCACTGGCTCCCAGTGATCTTCCGGGTGCGCTTCAAGGTTTTGGTTACTATCTTTGGAGCGCTCCATGGCTCAGGACCAGGGTACTTACGAGACCGCCTCCTGCCACTAATAGCCTCTCACCGACCAGTTCGCTCCCATAGAGAGGGACTCCTCAGGGTGCCGTCGGCCAAACAATGTCGACTGATGGCCCCCAGGGGGAGAGCCTTTTCTGTGGGGGCACCTACCACCTGGAATGGGCTTCCCCCGGAGTTACAAAACATCCAAGACTTACGCATATTCCGCCGTGCCCTGAAAACATTTCTATTCCAACAAGCTAGTCTGGCCTAACTCTCCCTTTTTAATTGGCTTTTAAACTGGCTTTTAAATTGGGTTTTAAACCTCTTTAGATAAATTTGGATGTTCTTAATCTTTGAGCCTAAATTACTTAATATGTTTCTTAATAGTTTTTAACTTCTATATGTATTTGTATTTTATTATGGCTGTTCACCGCCCTGAGTCCTTCAGGAGTAGGGCGGTATACAAATATGAAAAATAAATAAATAAATAAATAAATAAATATGCATTTGACTCTGGTCTCTAATTTGTTTTACCAAATTTTCTTCACTTTGTATAATACCAATGATCTGATATTTTCTCCATCTAGCTTGTAATTGTACATACTGAAACCAAGTTTGGATTACCCTTTCTTCCCTTAGTACCCTCAAGGGCTTTAACTTCAATATACCTCTCTCTGTGTTAAGAATTTCTTTATATATAATTACATCCTGTCTTTGTTCTATACTTATATTCTCTATCGCATGTCTGGGTACTGTCCATATAGGTATCTTGTCATTTAATTTATATTTATATTTCTTCCAGACACGCAATAAAGCATTCCTTAATATATGACTTTTAAAAGTCCTATCAACCTTCTTGTCATACACTAAATAAGCATGCCAGCCGAAAACCAAATCATATCCTTTTATATTCAATATTCTTTCATTTGTTAAATTAATCCAATCACTAATTGCTGATAAAACAGCTGCTTCATAGTATAATTTTAAGTTGGGTATTTTCAGACCTCCTCTTTAACATATATCTGGCATTATTTTTAATTTAACCCTTGGTTTCTTCCCTGCCCAAACAAAATTATTAATGCCCTTCTGCCATTCTTCCAAGTTCGCATCCTTTTAAGTATTGGTATCATTTGAAAAAGGAATAAAAACTTAGGCAAAACATTCATTTTTACTACTGCTATTGTACCCAACAAAGACAGTTGTAATTTTTTCCAATTATCCATCTCTGTATTTTATGTCATAACGATTCATAATTATACTTATATAATTTCCCATTTGAAGTTGTAATATAAACTCGTAAATGTTTAACCTTTTTAACTATCTCACATCTTGTTACTCTTTCTAATTATTCTTTTTGATTTATTGTCATATTTTTAGTTATCGTTGTTTTCCCAATATTTATTTTAAACCCAGATACTTGACCATAGTGATTAATTATCTCCATTATACCTGTAGCTGATTTCACTGGTCCTCGCACTTTTGACTTGTCCTCATATTTATGACCATCCTCACGTTTATGCCCATTGCAGCATTCTTAACAACCATGTCACTCATTTCACAACTGCTTCTCTTCACCATGGTGACAAGATAGGGCACAAAACGTAAAATGTGAGGACAGTCGTAAGTGTGAGGACCAGTCAAGAGTGCAAGGACCAGTGAAAAATAACTTTTTCAGCCCTCTGAGTAGTCCATATGCACAAAAGGACTACCCAGAGGGCTGAAAAAAGTGATTTCTGATAGGTCCTCGTACTTTGACCAGTCCTCACACTTATGACTAGTCATCATTTATGCCCGTTGCAGCATTCTTAACAACCGTGTGACTCATTTCACAACTGCAGTGCTTCATGTGATTTGGTGGCCGTGGCCAGGTGGTCATATGGCATCACTTCTTTGCCCTAATGACAGTTTGCTGCAGTGTTCATAAGTGTGAAAAACAGTCATAAGTCACTTTTTCCAGTGCCATTGTAATTGTTGTAAATCAAGGATTATGTGTAGAAAAATACAAAAAACTTCTTTGCTTGCAAAAAGCTGCCCTAAATACCAATCATTAGATTAGAAATACCTGCAAACTGGAGTTGCAAATCAGGGAGGGTGCCAGAGCACCTTGAGGAATTAAAATAGTTAAAATGCAGTGATACTATCAGCAGCCAACTCTTGCTCATAGAGTGAAACCTTTTAGCAGAGAGGTCATTTAAACTCTCCAGAATGAAGCAAAGGAGCAAACAGAGTATCTGTTGTTTGTTAAACCAATTACCAGAACAAATAGACACAGAACTAGTCAGATTTCCAAAGCTGCTTCTTTTCAGGAACAGAGATTAACATTTTTCCTTCCAAATAAAGCTGAATAGGGAAAATTATCTCATCACTAAACACATGATTAAAGATCACCAAGCACAGAATTAAACTTCACCAAAAACCAGTTTTAGACCAAAAGTCAGAAAGGGTATGTAAACTCACGTTTGAATGTCAATCTTTCTAGCTAGCCAATAAGCCTTGCTGAATGTCACTCATCTTGGATCCTTGTCATTAAAAGCTTCTGCTTCGTTATTCAATTATTTCTTCAAAGTGCTGATCATTGCACCCTGCCTGGAAGAACTCCAACGGGGGAGTATTTCCTTCCAACAGTGGTGTAAAAAGCTTAAAACAACCCTTCGCCTTTAAGAAAGTCAAGCAAAAAAAAACCTCCGAGAACCTCCAGAACTGGAAGCAACAGTAAGCAGTAGGCATATTGCTGGAGAGGCAGTTTCTGTAAGCAGGGCAATAAAGATTAGGCTAGGAAACAACACCAAAAGTTGTAATTCCTTACAGGATTAACCCTGTAAAGTGGAAAAAAACAAGAGATTTCTTTTAACAACTGGTTCTCCAAACTGCTTAACTACTTAACTATTTAACAACCAGTTCTACCGAACCGGTGCGAACTGGTAGAATCCCACCACTGGTTACTACAGAGTGTAGCCAGGCCGGGAGCCCCATGGAAGGAGATATCCATGGATTTTGTTTTTGAGTTGCCCAAAAGCGGAGGAAATACAGTCATTTGGGTGGTCACTGATTTGTTTTCTAAGCAAGTGCATTTTGTCCCATGTCCCAAGATCGGCTAAAACTCTGGCTAAATTGTTTGTCTAGCATGTGTATAGATTACACGGTGTAATAATAGAGCGAATAATCTTGGACAGAGGGGTTCAGTTCACCTCCCACTTCTGGAAGGAGTTCCTGGGGTTGTTAGGCTCCGCCCAGGGGTTAAGCTCCACCCACCACCCTCAGACCAATGGGGCTTGTGAAAGAACTAACTCAGTCTTGGACCAATACCTTAGATGTTACATAAATTATCAGCAAGATAACTGGGTGGACTTGTTGCCATTTGCAGAGGTCGCCTATAATAACTCTATACACAGCAGTACTGGTTTTACCCCATTTAAGGTAGCCTCAGGCCAAGACTTCGTGCCCATCCCAAAGTTGCCTCAGGAAAACCCACAGATACCTTCCTTGGCTGACTGGATTGAAGAGCTACGTGGTACCTGGTCTGTAACACGTAAGGCCCTGGACGAGGCTCACCGAACTCATAAAAACCAAAACCAAAAACATGGGCCCAAATACATGGGTCCTTCCCCTATTGTACGCATAGTTAACCCAGTTACGGTGCAATTAGAGCTGCTTAAAACCTTGCGGAGGATTCATCCGGTGTTTCATGTTAGTTTGCTGAAACCCGAGCATACGTCCCCCTTGCATCCATACCAAGAACCTCCTGTCCCCGTACTCATTGAAGAGGAACAGCATTTCGAGGTCAAAGAGATATTGGATTTGAGGAAACATCGAGGTAAGGTGCAGTACTTGGCCTGGAAACACTTCCCATTAGCTCAATCAGAATGGGTAAATGAGCGAGATGTTAGAGCTCCAAAGCAGCTGCAATTGTTTTATTCCAAATATCCTGATAAACCTTAGTTATGGAGCTGTACATATATTACCTGTTTATGTAATTTTCTATTTTCCTTTATTCTGTTCTTTTTCTAGGACTAACGTCTCTTCTGCAGGATGCCGAATGTCAGTCTCCACTTTTATATTACTTGCTTGCTACTGCTGCCATTGAAACGGGGGGAGGGGGAGCTGTCTGGATAGTTGGGAGGGGGGAAGTGAGCTGGTGGAGTAAATTGGAGAAAGTTTTCCTCAGTGTTTCTCTGCAGCTGGGAGGCATGCTAATAACCACTCAAGGTCAACCATCCTGGCATACCAGAAGGATGGAGCCATCAGAACCTGCACCCCACATGATCCCTTGGGGGGATGTGGATTGGATAATCCTGACTGGACCATTGGGGGGAGAGTTTTAAGGATGCTTTCTATATGTGACTTTTGCGCCTATTGCCTCAGACCTTGCTTTTCTTTGGTTGCATTCAGTTCATACTCAGTAAAAGTACCTTTCTCCGAAGAGTTTGGCCAGCTGGTGGGCTGAGGGTAGTCCACTGCAGGGTATGAAA
This sequence comes from Arizona elegans, assembly GCA_022577455.1. Taxonomy (NCBI): domain Eukaryota; kingdom Metazoa; phylum Chordata; class Lepidosauria; order Squamata; family Colubridae; genus Arizona; species Arizona elegans. The sequence goes on from JAKOOJ010000004.1 coordinate 60,946,097, forward strand.
TGTGCCTGCTTGGAAAATAAGTCAATTACAATCCAGATCACTGTGTCCCCCACCCCCCGGTCTTTGGCAACTCTACTATAAAGTCCATTGCAATTTCCTCCCATGGCTCATTGGCTCTGCCACCTGTTGCAGCAATCCAGGGTGGTGGTTCTTCCTGGTCTCTTTTTCATGGTGGCACAGACAGTGCAGCTTTTTACATAACTGTTCACATCTTTCGTCATGCCGGGCCACCAGAATTGTCTACTCATTAAGTGTAAAGTCTATAAGGTCTTAGGAATCCAAAGAGGCCCGCCGATTTGACATCATGGCTTCTCTGGAGGATTAAAGTGAATAGCGACTCAGGGAAATAGAGCTTTGCCCCCTTCCACTCTAGGTCCTCCCTTTTTGTCAAGATGTGTTGGTTGTCACTGAACCAGGGGTCTCCTCCCAGTTCAGTTTTGAGTTTCGTAGTTAAATCACTTACAGGTTGGCCTTGCCGGTCACAACATCATCGGTGGGTGGTCACTTGGGCCATGGCTTGATAGAGGGGATGATGACGTTTACTACCTCCTCCCACCTGTATTGGAGCATGCGATTCTTGTGGTCGGTCCAGACATCAAATGGTTTCTCCCCCCCCCCCCACTTCTAAGAGGTGGTGCCAGGTGAGTAGTGCCCATCTTACCGCAAAATCCTCTTTTTCCCATGTGGCCTATTGTCTTTCCATGTCAGTGAGTTTATGGGAGGTGTAGGTGCAAGGTTGTAGTTTTCCCTGGCCATTTCTTTGGAGTAGCACTGCTCCCACTGCCACATTGCTGGCATCAGCTTGGATGATGAAAGGTTGTTAGGGGTCGGAGTGTTTCAGTACCGGTTCAAAAAGTACTGGTTTGTAAAAAGTTCTTTAATGTTTCGAATGCCTTTTAAAAGGTTAGGTCCCACTGCAGGGGTTGTCCTAAGTGGGGCTTCATCCCTGAGCCCCCTGTCTTTAGGAGGTCCATCATGGGTTTGGCATTCTTTGTGAAGGAGGGGATGAATTGCCTATAAAAGTTTGCAAATCCTAGGAAGCTTTGTAGCTGTTTGTAGGTGCGAGGGGCTGCAACTCTAGGATGGTTTGTACTTACTTTCTTTTCTTTTCTTTTTCTTTTTTTTGTAAACAAGTTTTATTAGAATTTTTCTTTTATCATACATATTTTATGAACAGAGTGTTGACTGGGTCACATCTTATACATCTTATATATATTAATCTTTATAATCTATTCCAATCTTCCCATTTTTTCCATATTCATCTCTTTTATATAATTATTTATCACAAATTAATCATTTTTCATCATATCTTGTTATTTCAGCTTCTGCCATATTATTCTTTTTTTCCAAGTCCATTTGCTTGTTTCCAATTTGAGCCATAATATTCTTTTTCCATACTTCTTTATCTTAACTTAATTTCTTCTTAATACATAATACATAAACTATCACTATCCGCCCTTAATTCCTAATCTCTTACAATAACATCAATTAATTATCTTATTTCTCCATTACAGTATATATTTCTCAAAATCCCCATCCCACTTTTTAACATTTCAACTTTGTCTCTTAATTTGAATTGTCTTCAAAATTAAACCAAACTGCCATTTCACATTTCATCTACTATCTTACATTAAAACCTTTAATTTAATTGACCATCCACAATTAATATTGAAATTTGTTTATTGAATAGCCCGAAGGCCTTTTCAAACAAAACAGAAAAGAAAAAGGGAAAAAGATAAAACAGTTACAAAAATAACAATCTAAAAATATATGATATATGATGTTAAAATTTTACAATATCAAATTTCAATAGCTAAGTTGCCAAGACTAGATAACCCAAATAAGATAGCTCCTCTCTAACTCAGCTCATCTTTCTTACAATCAATGAAATTTTTTTCGATATAACTGGCTCGTATTGCTGTCATCCTTTTAAGATAGCGAGTGATCGCTCTTACCAGGGGAGGAGAGTCAGCCCTCAACAGAAATGCTAATTTATGCCTTATATTCCAGTGGGGAAATTTATTTATAATTGGGGACAGATATTGTTTTCTTACTTCCTCATACAGCCTACATTCGAATATTATATGCGCCATGTCCTCCACGACATTTACCCCACATATGCATGTTCTTTTGTCATACGGGATTTTCCGGTAACGGCCGAATCTAACGTTGGTATCTAGAAGTTCGAATCTAAACTTAACAAATAACTGTCTCTCCACTGATGGCATTTCTAGATGTAAATACTTTTCCAGAGTGAAAGTTGTTTTAACTGCTGTCAGCAGTTTAAGGGAATGATTAGTTGATAGGGTTGCCATGTCCATTTTCCCATGTATATCTTTAATCCGTTGTTTAACTTGCTTCAGTGTGTCACACAACGGGAACCCTATGCCATATCGGTTCAATATTTCTGACAGCCGGGTTAGCCAGGAATACCTTTGAGGATTTGAAATCTGCTGTTCCTCTAGGCAGATTTTGGGGAGTCTGCTGGCTTCCATCTGGGTCATTTTTAGCCAGTAGGTTACCGCCCTAGTGATTGTATAGGTGTACAGTGAGAAATGTCCCAATTCAGCTCTGACGCTGCAGCTGAAGTGGAATTGTTTACCCCAAGCATCCTCCTTAACAAATTATTTTGAGTTCTCTCTAATATGGGGGCCTCTGTAAGACCCCAAATTTCGGCACCATAGAGCATGATCGGAACAAGTTTAGCCTGAAAGACTTTACGAAGAGGTAAAATGGAGGTTGGTTGGATTCGTTTACTTAATTTGGATACAAGGCTTGCTCCTGCTCTGACCTTTTGAGAAAGGTATTGATGGTGCGGAGTCCAACCTCCTGCGCTGGAAAAAACAATTCCAAGATAAGTATATTGGGTAACTTGCTCAATCTTTGTATCATTAATCTGCCAATTGTGCTTTTTATTCTTATTGCCAAAGACTAAAACTTTTGATTTAGCTACATTTATAGTCAAGTGGTTTGCAGTACAATAACGTGTGAGCTTGTCAAGAAGTCTCCTCATTCCTATTTGGGTTCTAGAAAACAGCACTAAGTCATCGGCATACATTAATACGTTAATAAATCTAGAGCCTATTTGGGGGCTGTGCGTCATAAGATCATCCAGCTGCACTGGGATATCATTTATATAAAGGTTAAAAAGAGTAGGGCCCAGCAGGCAGCCCTGCCTCACTCCTCTAGTTGTCGGTATGCTGTTTGTTGAGGCCCCATTTGCTGCATATCTGACTCTAATTGCCATATTAGTATAAAGAGTCCTGATCAACAAAATAAGTCTGGGGTCCATCCCCATAACTTGTAGTTTCCTCCACAAATGGTTCCTATCTATAGAATCAAAAGCAGCAGTAAGATCGATAAAGGCGGTATACAGCTTTTTCCCCTGGGTCTTGTATTTATTAATTAAGTGGGAAAGGACAAAGCAATTGTCAATGGTAGACCTACCTGATCTAAAACCTGCCTGCTCATTTGCCAGAATTTCCTTATCCAAGCACCAGTCCTCTATTTTATTTCGTATACATTTTTGAAATGATATTAAGAAGACTGATGGGTCGGTAGTTGGATGGGGCGGCTCTGTCACCTTTCTTGAAAATTGGAAAAACTATAGCTAACCTCCACCCTTCAGGGATTATCCCTACTTTATCGATATAAGTAAACAGTGCTACCAGCACCGGTACCCAGAAGTCAATGTTGGACCTAAAATGTTCAGGAGGCAGCAAGTCCTCTCCAGGGGCCTTCCCGGCCTTTAAGGATTGAATTATATGTTTAACTTCGGTAGGGGTAACTGGTGTCCATTCCGGACATTTCCTTAATTCTTGCTGGAGGATATCCAGTTGCAAGACATTTGTATTATTACCATCAAATAAAGCAAGATAGTGCTTCTCCCGTTTTACTGCTGATATATCAGTGTCCATAAATGGGGAACGTTGTTTTAATATACCGTCTATCTTATGCCAAAAGATTGTAGGGAATTGGGATTTCGCTGCCATTTCTACCTCTTTCCACATCCTGGTATTATAGCTACTTTTCTTGTTTTTCAGGAGGGATTTGTATGCTCTCCTGAGTTGAACCATATTTGAATAATCACCATCCTGTCTGGATCGGTTAACTTTCTTAACTGCGGCTCTTAGATTTGATCTCAAGCTATGGCAATTGTCATCAAACCACTTTCTAGAGATCCCATCTACTTTTCTATCATTCTGGATCATTAAGTTCTTAAGAGTAGAAGTTAGCTCTATATAAGCTGGCATTGGGGTGTTGTCTCCGGGCTTAGATTGGGAGATTTCCCTTGCTAGGTGTCTGGCTTCGTCTGAGCCCAAATAAGTGGTCACAGATTTGGCATCAAGTCTGTGCCAATATAACCTTTTGTAGTTATAAACCCGGGCATTTACTAAGGTGTCAATTTCCTCTCTTGAATGAGGCCTAACTTCTGAAGAGAGTGAAACCAGAGCCGTTATAGGAAAGTGGTCACTTTCCTCTCTAAATATAGCTCTTACTTCTGAAAAATGGTGTACTAAACTAGAGGAAGTGCAGATATAATCGATAGAGGTTGAAGTTTTGTTGGATGAGAAAGTATAGGGATATATATACCCATCACTCAAGCCACTAAGTACTTGCATATCATTCATAAACAGCAGGGAAATTAACCTCTGGGCATATTTATTGGTCCTCTTGTCCATTGACGACCAAGTGAACTCGTTATAAAAGTATCCAGTTGGTACCAGGCCTCGGTTAACATAGCTCTTCATTGAGGGGCCTAGTCTTGCATTAGTATCTCCAGCTAATATAATTTTTGCTTGGGGAAAGCATCCCTTTAAGGTAGCTAATACTGAATCTAATTCATCCCACAAATCCCTTCCTAGAAGGTGGAATGAAAAAGGAGCGATATATACATTAATTAAGATTAAGTCCATCCCCCTGAACGAAAATCTAATAGGCAGAATATATTGGAATTGAGGGTCTAAAGAAATTTCTTCACCCTTCCATCCCGTATCCCTTTTGACCAACGTGGTTAAGCCCCCAATTGCCCTCCCTCTTAAATTGACTTTGCCTGCCAGTTTATGCCATGAGGCAAAGCCCGGTAAGCTGATCTGTGGATCATTAGTAGTCAGCCAGGTTTCTTGAAGGAGGATGAGATGATGTGTTGAAATCAGTTTTATAAAATCCATCCGGTTTGCAATGCCTTTCCAGCCCGCTATATTCCAGGACAGGAGGGAAAGACTAGGGATATAAGATACCCTAGTTATTGGCCATTTGTTGTCTAGTCAATCACCCTGAGGCACTACTCCTTGTGTCTCTTCCTCCACCCTTCTGGTGGAGGGGTCCGGAATTACTACCACCGCCTTCTCTGGAGTGCCAAAGGAATCAAAAGTGGCCTCTGATTGTTGCAGAAGTGCCTCCCCCGTTCTTAAGGAAGATGAGACAGGTGAGGGCAGTTGCACAGTTGGGGGAGAGTGAACTTCTGCCGCTACGTTCATGGTCTTTGTTTCTTTGAAAAGTCTTTTGCCTTCCCTTCTATACCGCTGGACGGACTTAACAACTTTAGGCCTTGTCTGAACATGCTTTCCCCGTTCTTCCAACTTGGATAGCCTTCTCGTTGAACTGCAGGCTTCTGCTAGTGAAGATCTTAATAAGTCAAATTCAATTAACATCGACCTTTGCTCCTTTGGAGACAAGGAGGCAAATTCGCTGGTTATAACATCCTCTGGCTTGTCGGTGTTTGCCTTCATATTTGGGACCTCCCTGGTCTGGCCTGCCTCCATAGTTTCTTCGGATTCTAGAGGAAAGACCCTGGAGGTAGCAGAGTGGTTCCTAGGTACCATTTTTGATGTTTGGTTAAGTCCTTGTAAAAGCAGTTTAATAGGCCCACTCGAGAAGACTCTTGTAGGAATGACTTCAAATCTGAGCAGGGATCCTTTTCTTTTCATTACAGCATTCGGAATAGTATTGCTGTCAAAATGCAGTATTAGTCGAACACAATTGCTATGCTGGGGAAGTTTTTCATATCTGAGTAGCTCTATTAATAAAGGATCAGATTTCAATAGCTGTGCAAGTGAGAGGATTATCCTTTCCTTTGAAGTCCATCGTCCTCTATTGCATGGGATTTTCCTTATCCTTAAAGCAATTCGTTTCTTTAACAACCTTCTTCCTTGATAAGGGTTAGCATCAGTACTTGCAATGCTTTGTTGTTTGGGTTGAGGTCTTAAACCCTCCCACTCTCTCTGCGCGTCAGGACGGTGTGCAATCTCACCCTCCTTAGCTGCAGAGTGAGGGCCATTTAAGAATTGGAAGATCCTTTCGATGTCTCTTTTGATCGATGTCAGTAAGTCATATATTGAATCTACTGTGTGCGCAGTTAACATACTCTGAGTACAGACCATCTCTCTGAGGTCTGAATATGTCGGAACTTCTTTTAAGCAGCTAGAAGTAGGAGAGGGGATAGAGCTTGAAAAGTCACCCATTCTAGCAGGCGAGTTTAAATCTGAAATCCGGGAAGAAAGCTCCCTTTCTGTATCTCCCTCTCCCAAGGATACAGTCGACAGAGACAAAGTTCGAAGTTCAGATTGGGGTTCTGGATTACACCTCTCCATAAAGTCATCCAATTTAAGCTGTTTAAGAGGCTTGGAGTAATTAAGTTCTGTCATAGATTTTGGGGAGAGAGAGTAAGCTCTCTGCCTCTTATTTTTCTTTCCCATTCTGGTAGATAGTTGATCCAGTATCTCCCAATGAAATTAAATATCGCAACAATTTATCCTCCCTCGGCAATCGTAGTTAAGGTAGGCCTTAATGATGGTCTCAGCCGAGGCACCACAGAGGTAAAAACCAATCTCCTTTCCAAACAACGGCTTGTCTTTTACTCCTACTTCTTTGCTATCATCTATTTTCAGAATTGTTTAAATTGTTTAAATTATTTCACAGGGAAATATGTGGGAGAAAGAGACTAAAAAGCTGATAGAGTTTCATTAAAAGCAGGCCTACTGGGAGCGTCTGCAGCCAGTTCCTTACTGTACTCGTTCCAAAAACAAACAGCTCAAAATCCCCTCCGAGGTTAGGGGCCTCCACTGAGGTTTGTCAACAAGTCCGGTAATCCGAATTTCAGGCCTTGCAAGGAGAAGTCACAGGAGTAGCCTAAGCCAGGAATGCAGGTTGTAGTGTTGTTAAAATATGTCTAAAACAAACAGTAGCCACACTATATGTGCTTTGTAAGAGTCCAGTATAGATTAAAAATAGATTAAAAATGAATTAAAAATATAAAAATACTTTAAAAACGTTAAAAAGAAAAACCTAATTTGCTTTTGGGAGAGCTCCTTACAGCCGTTCCACAATTAATAATATTAATACAGTTCCCTTAAATCTACTAGTATGTACCTTATTTCCCTTCCTCCTTTCCACTAATCTTCCCTTCTTTAACCATTTTCTCTTGGTCTCTCCAAAATTCCACTTCTTGATAGTTTTCTCCTTTTATCCCATTCTCTTAACTTCTTCTTCTTCTTTTTTGTTTTTATATTTATTATATCTTTTCTTTTGAATCTTTTTTCTCATTTTTTAGATGTATTATTCGAGTAGTTCTCCCCAAGCTTTCTCATAATCTCTTTCCACTATTTCCCTCTTTACCCTTTGATTGATTCTTTCTTGGGGGATGTTCCCCCCATCCACTCTTTTTTTTTTTTGCCACTGTAAATCCCAGTGAAATCATCTAACTGATTTTTGCATTCAATTCCTTTCCTTCAATATTATTTTCTTGCTCCTCATTTATGCTCTCTTTTACCACCTTCTCTCTTATGTCCTGTTCCGTGTGTTCCAGCAAAATTTCTGCCCTTTTAATACCCTTTAGTGATTCATGCATATTTTTAAACATCTCAATTAGTTCCTCACCCATCCAAGACTCCATATTGCTAATTTAAGAAATTATTAACACTTTTGAATTATGTCACATTTAATTAAAGTTTAAAATCCATAGTCTCTTTTTGTTTTCAAATAATGTCCAATTCAAGTATTTATCCAGTCCACTCCAAGTTAAAGATTTTTTATCTTCCACAGCCATTGAGAATCAAAACCAAGCAATGTAGAAAGACAAATACTCCTTAAAAGTTTCCACAGTTTCCAAATTATCTTTTAGTAATCAAGATCACAGCTGTACTTTCTCTTCTATCTTCCAACAAATATTGCAGTACTCTCTTTCTGCCAGCAGATGTCGCTCCCAAATCCACAATATTCTTAAACCAACTAAATGTCAAAGCTGTCAAAAATATTTTAAATCCACATAAAACAATACTTTTCCTCGGATTCTTTTCTTTTATTATTTTTAGTTTCTCCAAATCCAAATCCAACTCTCTTGAGCTTTGGTATTCTAACCTCCTCTTTGTTCTTCTTCCTCCATAGAATTTCCCAAGTGCCAATTAGCCATTCATTTCAGCTCTGGGACACCTTTTAATGTTGCAATTCAAAATTTTATTTTATCTGTGAGTTGGCCAATCACTCACCCGGTACCAGCACTCCGTTCAAACACTCCTTCTGCACAAAAACTTAGTCTGGTTGCCCCAGCTTCACAGTGGTCATTTTACAATGGCTGCCACCCCCACCACCGGTCTGAAGAGCTGCCTCTGACCTTTCAAGGAACTTGCCTGTTCCTCTTCGTCATCTGAGATGCCTCTCCATCTTCATCATCCCTACAGGACGATTCCAGTCCAAAAACCCCCCGACAATGGTTTGTCCAGCTGGATTTTCTCAGAGCTTGTTGGAGCCCGCTATTTTTCTAGCTGGTCTCGCTGCAACGTTTCTGGTTTCCTCTAAGATGTACTTTTGCTGAGTCCATGTCTATCCCCTCATTTGACACTCAGTAGGCCAGATAGTCTAACCGCATGCGATGAAATTCACATTTTGACAGCTTGACATACAAGTTTGCCGCTAGGAGTTTTTTCAGTACCTGGTGGACGGGGTATATGGTCCTCCATGTTCTCAGTGACGATGAGGTTGAGGATGTCATTCAGGTAGACAAGGATCCCCTTATAGAAGTGCTCATGCAGCACTTCATTTATCAACTGCATAAACACCGCTGGGACTTCCTGAAGCCCAAAAGGCATTACTTTGAATGGGATCTGTTCAGCCTCTGGGGTTTGTTCAGAGGTGGCTGCCAATTGTTCTTGGGGGGGTTCCTGTGTGGGCGATGTTCCTATTTGCAGGTGGGGGCATTGGAGGGCCCTTGCTATACTCAGCCTCCAGTTGCCCCCTTGCCACCAGATGGTCAGGCCCCATTTGTCTAGCCAAGAGATCACTAGTATGACCTTCTCTATCATTTTGGGACCTATTACAAATCGAATTGATTCCCAGTGGTCTGATAGCTCTAGCCTCACTGGTTCGGTCAGGTAGGTGGCATGGGCTCCCCCCAATACGGATTCTAATCAGGTGGGTCAATCTCTTTGCTCTGATTCCCAGTTTCAGGACCATGGGTAAATTAATTAAACATCTAGTGCAGCAAGAGTCTATTAGGGCTTCAAAAGTGCCTTGGGTCCCTGTTTTTGGGGCTGTGAGACGTATTAGGAAGACAAAAGAGTGGAGGGTTCAGTCATCATTGGGTCATTTTCACCCTCACTGTCATAGGGCTCTGGCGATTGATTGTGGTTAACTGGAATTCCGCCCTCTTCGGCTGGGTGGGGAGGGACCTCTACAGCCTGGAGGGCTTTGGGGGATTTGTTTTTTGTTTTTTTGTTTTTGTTTTTTGAAAAAGTTTTATTTTAGATTAAAAATAAAAAAAACACAACAACAATAACATAAAAATATCATCCTTACAAATAATTATAGACAGCATCTCAATCGGTTAAAATCATTTCGTGCTTACAATTCTCCAAATCTCCTCATATAGCAATTATTCTTTACTTAAACTAAAGATAAATATTTAAACATTTCATATATGCTATCTCATCTCCATACTTTTTTATCAAACCATTGATAAAATATCTCTCATATCAAATAGTATTGTTTATCTTCCTGTTCTCTTATTTCAAATGTCAATCTACTCATTTCAGCACAGTCCAACATTTTCATAATAATTTCTTCATCGGTAATTATCTTCTCTCCTTTCCAGTTTTTGGCAAATACAATTCTGGCCGCTGTTAAAATGTTCACAATTAAGTATTGTAATTCTTTATTAAATGTCTCTGGTAAGATTCCTAATAAAAATATTTCTGGTTTAAAGTCAATATGTCTCTTTGTCATTTTTTCTAACCATGTATGTATTTTAGTCCAAAATCTCCTTGCTTCCACGCATGTCCACCACATATGGTAATACGATCCTGGAGTTTGATGACACTTCCAACATTTCTCCCATTTATTCTTAAACATCTTGGCTATTCTCGTTGGGGGTAGATGCCACCTGTAAAACATCTTATACAAATTCTCTTTATATGCTGTTGACATTGTCATTTTATAATTATGTGACCACACTTTTTGCCATTTCTCTAAATCAATACTATAACCAATTTCCCCCCCCCCCATGCTATCATTGATTCTTTAACTTGTTCTTCTTCCAGATTTGCTTCAAGTAAATATCCATATAGCTTTTTAATTATATGGTCATCCGAACCCATTAATATCTTGTCTAAACCAGTCAAAACACTATAAATACCTTCTTGTTTAAAGTCTTCTCGATATCTGGAAAGTATTTGCATGTATGAAAACCAATCGATCTTAATTCCCTGATCTTCTAAGTTTTGTTTCAATTTAAGTTCACCCTTTTCATCCAATAATTCATTATATCTAACAATTTGTTCCCCTTCAAATACCACTGGATAAGAAAAAGCTTCAATTGTAGATACCCAGACTGGAATCTTCAGATAATGGTATTTTTTGATCTTCTTCCATGTCAAAAACAAAGCTTCACGTATCTGGTGCCTTCTAAAATACCCCTGAATTTTAGTTCCTTTATACCATAAGAAAGCATGCCATCCCATCAGCAAATCATGTCTCTCCAAATTTAATAATCTAGTATTTTTCAATGTCACTCATTCTTTAATCCACATTAAGCAAACCACTTGATAGTATAATTCAAAATCCGGTAATCCAAAACCACCCCTCATTTTAGCATCTTGTAACAGTTTGAGTTTTATCCTTGCCTTCTTTCCCTGCCAAACATATTTTCCATGGCGATGCTACGCAGTTCATCTATGGGGGATTCTATCATTCTTCAGATATAGGGACTGAGGGAGTACTGTGCCTTTAAATTTTTCTTGTGGCCACTCCCCTCTAGTTCTGTTGCCACCTCAGTTATTTCTCTCAGTCTTTGTGTAGGGACATGAATTTAGGTTTCTCTCATTCTGAGGTGATTTTTTCTCTTAAAAAAAAATTGTGCCTTGTTGTTTATTTTGTAGATAGTGTAGATAGTGTGAATTAATTGTGTATATAGTTCTATTTTTTATTTTAGGTCAGGTTGGGAGCATTTTATATATATATATATATATATATATATATATAAAAATTTCCAAATGGCGTGCGGCTGCCGCGGAGGCAGCTAGCCATCGGCTGCTGGTGTGGGGGTCTTTTGGTGAGCCGATTGATCACCCATCACCTTCTCCTTAGCAGCAAGCGACTTTCCTTAACTTGGTGAGTGCGCACAGCCTTACAGCTCTCTTCTTGGCCGCCGGCAAATGGGTGTGGGGTTGCTGGTCCACTGGCTCTCCTTCCGCCGCCATTACGCTACCAGGTAGTGGCGGCTGCAGAGTACCTGCTCGGGGGCCCGAGTTCAAACTCTGCTTCTCCTGCTTTAGCCTCGCGGCGCCTTAAGGAGCGTTGAGTCCCTGCGCCATCTTGACTGGGCCCAGAGGAGCGGAATTCGCCATTTGGTTTTTTCGCACGCTTTTGGGTGCCATTTTCCCTTTCGTTTTGGGCGAGGCTGCGCTTTAGAGGACGATAGTCTCTAGCGCATGCTAACAGGATCCCTGTTGAGGACGGTCTACTCGTGAGTAGGGAACCAGCACTAACGTTTGGTTGTTTTGCTGCCTCCTGGTCTTTGCTGCATAATACTATGACGGACCAAGAATTCTCATCAGACCCTGAATAGGCTCCCATTGTGCCTAGGCCCAAGAAGACCTCTAAGAAGAGGTCCAGGCACACTTCTGCCAATGCCTCCTCCACTTCAGCGCAGCCTTCATCTGCTGCTAGCAGGGAAGAACAGAGGAGACACAAGGCCCTGGAGAGGCAATTTGCTAGGGCCCAGACACAGGCTCAACTCAGGGGTGAGGTGATTGAGGAAATCCCATCCTCTCAACAGCCCAGGTGAAGTCAGGATTCTGATCTTCCTCCTCAGACAAATCCTGATACAGCAGCTCCAGGTGGTGACAGGCCTGTCACCCCTCAGGACACCCTGTCATCGGGTAGACCAGGGCCTTCAGCGACATTTACACCTACAGCAGCTGGTCTACGTTCTCAGGAGGGATTGGGCTGGCCTCCTAATCTGGATTTTCAGTCTCTCTTTACAGATGCTTTGGCCAAGGCTATTACCTCAGGCTTGCAACAAGGGATTCCGCCTTGGCAGATGCCTTTGGCCCAACCTGTTATCCAGCCCTTACCACCACCTCCGCCTCCTGCTGTTCCCGCCTCGTCACCCCAGGCGCCCTCGGAGTCGGCACCTAGCGAGGGGACAGATACTGTGGAAGGTGATCAGGTAGACCCAGAGTTCTCCGATGATGATGAACTAGTCCCAGATAGGCCAGCATTTACCACCCTCTTTCGGCCGGCTGTATTTAAGACTCTACTTAGGAAGGCCAAAGCTGCTACGAATATGGGCACGATAGTTAACCCGAATGTCCAGGGAGCATCTGGCGTTCAACCTCATGGCGACCTTTTCGCTGTGCCGGCCCCAGACCAGGATTTCATTCCATGCCCGGACCTTTTTCAGGATGTCATTAAGAGACAATGGGAAGCTCCGGGTGTTCTGTCTGCCCCAAGTAACCATGACAAAAAACTCTATTGTGCTGATCCTGTCTTGGAAAATTTACTTAGTTTACCTTCTGTAGGTCCTCCAGTGGTGACTCGTCCTTAGCGGTGTTGTCTTCAGACGCTGTGGAGGTTTTGAAATCAGATGAACGCAAAGCTGAGGTTTCCTTTCGAAAGGCACATCAGGCTTCTGCCTGGGCGGTGAAAGCTGCAACATCCGCATCTTTCTTTAATAGAGCTACGTTAATTTGACTTCGCCAGTTGCAAGAAAGGTTGCCCTCAGATAACACCAGGCTCAATCAGGACCTTAATAAATTGGTGGCCGCCACAGAGTACTCTGCGGATGCCTCCCTGAATGCAGCTAGATTTGCTGCTAGAGCAATGGCATCCTCTGTGACATCGCACAGACTCCTTTGGCTCAAGCCCTGGAAGGCTGATTCAAAATCAAAGTGGAAACTTGCTTCCGCTCCTTATCACGGTTCTTCACTTTTCGGAGCGGCTCTAGAGCCTATATTGGTTGAGGATAAAGATAAGCGGAAAGTTTTGCCCATTACTTACAATAGACAGGAACGTAGGTACATCCCTTATACTCAGCGGCAGCCCTTTCGGGCTGAGCCGGGGCCCAGGGGGTCCTATTACAACAGGCCCTTTTCCCAGGGATATGACAGGGCAACAGTGACAGGGGTCATTTTCAACCATCCTCCAGACGCCCCTTTAGAGGTTCGTCCTCCCGCTCTGTTAGACGGGGCAAATGACTCCATCCCCCTGGTTCCCATAGGGGGGCGGCTCCTGCATTTTCTGCCCCAGTGGGAGGTCACCATGTCCGACCCTTGGATTCATCACACGGTGGGCCTCGGCCTGTCATTGGAATTTCAAACCCTTCCCAAAATTTTTTTCATTCAATCCCCAGTACCCACCAACAAGGTCAGGAGGGACAATCTCTGCACAGAGATTCAACATCTGGTGAACATTGGGGCTATAGAGCCAGTGCTGCCATCTCATCAAGGAAAAGGGGTGTATTCGATTTTGTTTCTGGTCCCCAAGTCCTCCGGGGACTGGAGAGCCATCTTGAATCTCAAGCACCTCAACAGATTCATCAGGTACAAGAGATTCAAGATGCAATCTCTCAAAACCATCGAGTTGTGTTCGAAAAGGGGACGTGATGACGTCGATCGATCTTCAGGAGGCCTACCTCCATGTCCCGATCCACCCCCAACATCGCAAGTTTCTTCACTTTGTTTTCGCCGGATGGCATTACCAGTACCGTGCGATGCCGTTCGGTCTCTCGTCCGCCCCGAGGGTCTTCACCAAACTGTTGGCGGCCGTGGCGGCCACCATTTGTCTAATTCCTATCCGCATTTTGTGTTACCTAGACGACATTTTGATTTTGTCCAGTTCCCACACCCAAGCGCAGCAGGACATGTTGACAGTGTGTCGGGTCATGGAACTCCACGGCTTCTCTATCAATCGTCGGAAGAGCCATCTTCTTCCTTCCACGTCCATCATCCACCTGGGAGCTCGAATCGACTCGGTGAAGTTGCAGGTCTTCCTTTCGGAGGAGCGTCAACAGAACATCAAAGACCTGGTTTTTCACGTCCTGGACTTGAGGCGAGTGTCTCTCATAACTTTGTCTCGATTGCTTGGCAAATTTATCTCATGTTTAGGAATCGTTCCATGGGCACGGTGCCACTCAAGACCACTCCAGTGGTTTCTTCTGCCATTTCAGAGACTGGGTCAGGGGTCATCCAGGACCACAGTGTCGCTTCCACTGCAGGTACATGTATCCCTCCGGTGGTGGGTGTCGGGGACCCTGGCACTGGGTTGCCATTTTCAAGAACCATCCAGGATAGTCCTCACCACAGACGCGAGCCTCTCCGGTTGGGGGGGTCACCTGGAGACTCAGGTGATCCAGGGACTTTGGACTTAGTTAGACTCTCGGGACAATATCAATGTACTGGAACTGAGAGCGGTGCGTCTTGCCCTAGTCCATTTTCAGCAGTGGGTGCATCACCGCCATGTCCTGGTCCTCACGGACAACATGTCGGCGAAAGCCCACATAAATTGGGAAGGGGACACCCAATCTCAGGCTCTCATGCAGGAGTCGGAGACATTGTTGGACTGGGCGGAACTTCATCTTTTGTCCCTGAGGGCGGAACATATCTCCGGGTCCGCAAATGTAACAGCGGACTGGCTCAGCAGAAAACATCTGGATCCGTCAGAGGGGAAATTGAACCCGGATCTGTTTCGGGAGCTGACTCGACGGTTCGGCCAACCGCTGGTAGACCTGTTCGCCCATCGGGACAACGCTCAGCTTCCCAGGTTTGTGACTCGTTTTCCTTGTCCGGGAGCCGAGAACGTCAATGCTCTGAGGTGTCTGTGGCCCCTGGGGCTACTTTATGCTTTTTCCCCCATCCCTCTGATTCCGGGGGTGATCCGCAAGCTGATATGGGAATGCGCAGAGATCCTTCTGGTGGCACCACACTGGCCCCGACGCGCCTGGTTCGCAGACCTCATGACCCTCTCCGTTCAACCCCCATGGCGCATTCTTCAGGACAAAGTATCGCTCAGCCAAGGGACCGTACTCCATCCAAATCCCCAGTGGCTGCAATTAGCCGTGTGGCGCTTGAGCGGGTCCGCCTGAGGAAAGACAATATATCAGGGGAAGCGATCCACATCATCCAGGCTGCTAGGCGCCCGACAACCGTAAGGATTTACGATGCCTCTTGGAAAGCATTCTATCAGTGGTGTGCCACTCGTCATGTTGACCCTACTTCCGCATCGGTGCCGGAGGTTATAGACTTCCTTCAAGCAGGGTTTGCTAAAGGGCTAGCACCCTCCACTCTTAGGCGTCAGGTAGCTGCCTTAGCAACAGTCCTGGGATCTGGTGACGCTAGGTCCCTGACCCTCAAACCACGCATTAGAAGTTTTTTGCGAGGGGCTACTAATCTCCGCCCTCCTCCCATTCATAGATATCCTCGTGGGACTTGTCCCTAGTTTTGAGGGCTCTCACGGCCGTTCCTTTCGAGCCTCTGGCTTCGGTCAGCCTTAGATTTTTGACCCTGAAAGTGGCATTCCTTCTTACCATTACATCGGCACGAAGGGTTTCTGAACTTGCTGCCCTTTCAATCCGTGGTGACCTTTGTATTTTTAAGCCCAATGTAGTTGTTATCAGACTTGACCCTTCCTTTGTGCCCAAAGTTAATTCCGTTTTTCACAGACAACAAGAGATTATTTTGCCTGATTTTTGCCCCCTACCTCGTCATCCTCTAGAGACCGAGTGGCACACACTAGATGTCAGACGGGCCTTGCGCCGCTACATTGCCAGAACTTCATGCTTTCGCAAAACTGAAGCACTTTTAGTTTCATTCCATCCGGCATCCATGGGCCAGAAGATTTCTTCTCAAACTGTAGCTAGATGGATTAAGGCTTGCATCGCCTCGGTTTATAGCTCTCAGGGCAGGTCTTCTCCCAGGAGGATCTTGGCTCACTCAACCCGCAGCGCTGCCACGTCGGCCGCTTGGTCAACTCAAGCATCCATTCTGGATGTTTGTCGCGCTGCTACGTGGACGTCGTTTTCTCCATTCATCCACCATTACAAGATCGACTCCCTGGCTTCAGCAGAAGCTTCCTTTGGCCGACGGGTGCTGCAGTCTGTCCACTCCCCGGGGATCCACGAGCCCAGCCAGCCTCCCTCCCAGTAGTTGGGTGCTTGGGCATATCCCATAAATGAATTGCGTAGCATCGCCATGGAAAAAGAACGTTGGCTTACCTGAACGTTCATTTTCGTGGCGATGCGGAGCAATTCATCCCACCTTTCAGGCTGTCTGGGATGGGGAGGTGGTTTCTGGTGTTTTCCTCTCTTTTCAGGTAACGTCTCACATGGAACTCCTTCGAGAAATAACTGAGGTGGCAACAGAACTAGAGGGAAGTGGCCACAAGAAAAATTTAAAGGCACAGTACTCCCTCAGTCCCTATATCTGAAGAATGATAGAATCCCCCATAGATGAATTGCTCCGCATCACCACGAAAATGAACGTTCAGGTAAGCCAACGTTCTTTTCAAGACCATTTTATTTAAGTCTGCAAAAAATTCCTTACCCAGCTTTACAGGAATTGTCTGAAAAAGATACAAGGTTCTAGGTAAAATATTCATCTTAATAGTTGCAATTCTACCAATCAAAGATAACTGCAAGTTTCCCCATTTCACCAGATCCTATCCTATCTGTTGCTTAAGCTCATTATAATTATTTTCTTTAAGAGAACTACATCTTGCTGTTAATTGAATCCCCAAGTATTTTACCTTTTGTGACCTGCATCTTGGAGATCTCCCTCAATTCTTCTTCTTGTTTATTTAACATATTTTAGTCATTATCTTCGTCTTCTCTTTATTAATTTTCAAACCAGCAACCTCCCCAAATTCACCTATTTTTTCTATCAATTTATTTATTGATTTTAATGGTTCTTCAACAATAAAAACCAGGTCATCAGCAAAGGCTTGTAATTTATTTTCTTCCTTTCTAATTTTCATTCCTTTTATCTCTTTTTCTTCTCTAACCTTTCTATTCAACACTTCCAACGTCAATATAAATAACAATGGAGATAAGGGACATCCTTGTCGAGTACCTTTTTCTATTTCAATAGCATCAGTCAATTCTCCATTAATCATTCTCCATTGTGGGTGGAGACAGCAGCCAGGATGGGGTGTGGTCATCTGTTCGGCCGATAGACTGAGCCCATCAAATTTGCTAAGTCCCGCCCTTGTTACCGGGCCAACCCAGCTTTTGGCTCAGTCTGTCAGCCTAGACAGGCGTGTGGGACTGATCCTCTTGATCCTTTTCTCCTTTCCTGGCTGTTTTTTCTCAGCCTTTTCCTAACAACTATTCTGGTTTGACTCAGACTGTTTATTGGACCTCCTTTGGACTTCGATTTCAACTTCTCAGTAAGCATATTCCCCAGTAACTGGCTTTGCCGGTTACTTGGGGGGGGGAATTCCTCTACCCCCCTTTCCTTAATTTGGGGGAATCCCTGGGAGCATTGTGGAGTGACCGCGCTCCCTTTATCATCACAGCTGGCCGTTTCAGGTCTCAGGGGCAATTCTGACGTCTGTGGAGCTTCGCGCCCCCTTTTCAAACCTCCCGGCGGCCATTTTTGATTTTAAACTGCCCCGTTTTTTCCTTTTGCCGTTTGCCTTATTGACAGCGCTTTTAGCTGCCTTGTGGAGTTTAACGCTCCCGACGGCATCGAGGGAAGCTTGAAGCCTTTCCCTTTGACCACTGCCGCCCTTAGTGGCCAAACCTGCCTTGAGGCTTTCTTTAACGGCGCAAATCAGCTGGTGGAACCTGTCGGCTTTAGGCGCTTTTCCCCACGGCGCCGCTTGAGCGGTCAGGATATTTTGGCGCGAACATTTGTTTAGGAGTCCAGCGGAGCTGTGCGCCATTCCCTGCTGCCATAGGGATTTTTGCTGTTATTTGCTGACTTGCCCGGCCTTAATTTGTGAGGATCGTTGCTGGTGGAGCTTTGCGCCCCCCCTCACCTCCACGTTTGTTGGTGGACTGTTCGTGCCTGGGCTAAGGGAACGCTTTTGAGTGGGGTCTCGCGCCCTCCTCCCTGCTCCTCAGCATTGCGAGCCATTACTAGTATATCTCTGCGCACCTCTGCTTCGCCCAGGTCATTTCTGACCATTACACGTGGAGTTTCTGCACTCCCAGGTGTTATATTTTGTAGCTAAACCACATTCCTTGTCTGTGCCTTTACTGATTGCTGCCCCCTATCTTTGGCCTGTGCTTCTTGTGCCTAATCTTTGACAACTATCTGACAGTTCTCCTCACTGTCATCATGCCTAAAGCCTCCCATAAGTCTAAACATTGCCACAAGGCGAGGAGTTCTGATACTCACCATCATCATGGAGTTTCTCCTGCTACTAAAGATGTCCCCTCTGGATCTTCTTCCAGACTAGACCCTTCTGGCTCTTCTCAGCCACTCAGCAAGGCACCTTCTCAATTTCTGCCTTCCCGTGCGGAAGCTCGCAGGGACAGGGTCCTAAAGAAGATTTGCGCCAAGGCCAGCGGCGCTCAGTCGGTAGGCAAGGAGGCCCCTTCAGTCTCGCCTCGCCCTCCTACGGGATCTGATTCTGCTGCACAAGGGGGTCGTCTTTCCCTTCAGGACTGTCCTGCGGTCATTGAAACAACTGATCTGTGGGGCTCGTCTGGACCTACGACCTCTGTTCCTCCTCCGAAGTCATCCCCAGCTCAACCTGCTGAGGAAGCTGTTCCTGCTGGGATACAACATCATTCATTCTCATCTACAGAACAGATACAGCAGATGATCGCTGCAGCGGTTCAACGGTCGTTGGCTTCGCATTTTCAGTCCACTAGCAGAGCGGCCTCAGTGCGTTCAGTCGTCTCTCCTTCTCGAGAGGATAGGGATCATGAAGATGTTCTGTCCATCGATGCTCCTGACTCACCTGTGTCTTCTATGGCCAGCAGATCCCCTTCACATGCGGCTGATGATCCTCATGACCTGGAACTCTCAGAGGATGATCTGCCTCCTGAACAGCCCACCCTTACGGGTCTTTTCCCCCAGGCCTTATTCAAATCCCTACTACATAAGGCCATTGCTACGGCCCAGCTTAGCTCCCCTTCACCGCTTCCAGTTTCTGCTCCTGCACCCAAGGGAACTTTAAGCCCTCTCTTCGCCAAACCAGCCAGGACTGTGGATACCATTTCTACTCCTCCATTGTTTCTCGATGTTATCAAGAAACAGTGGTCTTCACCGGGTTCTGCTCCGCACCTACGGCAGCGGATCAACGGAACTTCAGTATTGCTCCGGACCTGGATTCTCTCCTTCAGGTCCCATCTGTGGACACTCCCGTGGCAGCCCTCCTACCTCACTCAGCGGTTCCCGGTGATCCTGAGGAGGGCCTTCATCCGGAGGAGCGCCAGGCTGAACACGTGCTTCAACGAGCTCACCAAGGTGCTTCATGGGCCATCCGAGCAGCTTCTACAGCCTCCTTTTTTAATTGAACGACTCTATTATGGCTTCAACATTTACAAGAGTCGGTGACTACGGAGGACGTTCAAGTACGACAGGATTTAAACAAGATTATTGCCGCCACACAGTTTTCGGCGGACGCTACCCTGAACGTCGCTCGCTTTGCGGCCAAGTCTCTAGCATCTTTGGTTACTGCACGTCGATTGGTTTGGCTACGCCACTGGCAGGCCGACGCCAGACATAAATGGCACCTGGCGTCTGTTCCTTTCGCAGGCTCCAAACTGTTCGGGGACTCTCTGGATCCTTTCCTCTCTGAGACAAAGGACAAAAAGAAATTCCTCCCGGTTGTCTTTCGCAGGGGGGATTCCAGGTTCCACCTGTACACGCCTCACCCCCAATCTCGCCCGTATGACGGATCTTCCTTTCCCCTTCCCTTCCTAGGTCACAGGGGAATTTCCAACCTAGGCAACGGGGCGGTCAGGACAGACCTTCCAGAGGTAGGACCTTTGCGCCCAAACGGCCCTTTTGAGGGGGAGGAGGTCGTTTCTCCGGTCGCCGTTGCTAAGTGCATCCCGGATCCTCCCATAGGGGGCAGA
The DNA here is from genome assembly GCA_022577455.1 of Arizona elegans. Taxonomy (NCBI): domain Eukaryota; kingdom Metazoa; phylum Chordata; class Lepidosauria; order Squamata; family Colubridae; genus Arizona; species Arizona elegans. The sequence goes on from JAKOOJ010000004.1 coordinate 60,966,615, forward strand.
TTGGCCCTTTTCGTCCCCGCTTGGGAAGGTTCCACATTGGATAAATGGGTTCTGGCCACCTTAAGATCTGGGTTGGCCATTGAATTTCTCTCCCCCACTCCGAGGTCCTTTGTGTGCTGTCCGCTTTCTAATGATATCCAGAAACAGTCCCCTATGGATTCGGTGGTTCAGCACCTCCTTTCAATCAGGGCTATTCAACCAATGCCTGTGATTGAGCGGGACACGGGATTTTACTCCCATGTCTTCCTTGTTCCCAAGTCCTCGGGGGGTGGGGGGGTGGAGACCCATTCTGGACCTTAAGCGACTCAACCGGTATGTCCTATACCGGAAGTTTAAGATGCACTCTCTTAAATCTATTCTGGATGGTGTCAGGAGGGGCGATCTCCTCTCTTCTATAGACCTCTCTGAGGCCTACCTCCACATCCCCATCCTCCCTTCCCATAGGAAGTTCCTTAGATTCTGTTACGGGGGGCACCATTTTCAGTATCAGGCCATGCCCTTTGGCCTTTCCTCTGCTCCTCGTACCTTCACCAAGGTACTGGCTGCCCTGGCAGCTTCCCTTAGGGCTAAGTCTATTCGTCTACAATGTTATCTAGACGATATCCTAATTTTGTCTCCTACTCCTCAACAAGCTGCCTCTGACCTGCAATTCACTCTCAATGCCCTTGCTACCCACGGGTTCTCAGTTAACTTGGAGAAGAGCCAGTTAGTTCCTTCTATTAATTTGGTTCACTTAGGGGCCCTGATAGATTCCGTGGCGGGGAGAGTCTTCCTCTCGAGCGAGAGACAGGAGAGTTTGAGATCCCTTGTCTCCAAAGTTGAATGGGCTTCATCTACCTCTCCCCTAATCCTGTCCCAGCTCCTGGGCAAGATGATTTCCGCTATTTCAATAGTTCCTTGGGCCCAATTACACTCAAGGGAACTTCAGTGGTTCCTATTACCTCTACAGAAAGCAGGTAGGGGTACCTCTCCTGTGAAGGTTTCTGTCCCTAGAAAGGTGATTAGGTCCTTAAAGTGGTGGTGGTCTCCAGCACTTTCCCGAGGTTGTTTTTTCTTTGATCCACAGAGAGTGGTGGTGACAACAGACGCCAGTCTCCAGGGCTGGGGTGCACATTGTCAGGGTCACCTGGCTCAGGGCGTCTGGACCTCCGTCGAATCCCGTCGTTCCATCAACTGGTTGGAACTGCGAACGATCTACCTGGCACTTCAGGCCTTTCATCATCTCGTGTCCAACTCCCACGTCCTGGTCCTCACGGACAATATCACAGCGAAGGCCCATGTCAACCGCCAGGGGGGCACGCGGTCTCTCTTGCTAATATCGGAGGCGTTACTGTTGGGGCTCTGGTCGGAGACCCATCTGGCTTTGTTGTGGGCAGAACACATCTCTGGTGTCACCAATCTGCAAGCCGACTGGCTCAGCTGTCAGCGACTGGATCATGCGGAGTGGTGTCTCAACCCTCGTCTCTTCCACCAGATCACGACGCGTTTTGGGGTGCCGGTGCTCGACCTTTTTGCCACGTCGAACAATGCTCAGCTGCCGCGATTCATCTCATGGTTCCCGTCGCCTCAGGCCGTCGATGCTCTCCGCTCCCCGTGGTCCCCAGGACTCCTATATGCTTTTCCTCCAGTTTCTCTGCTTCCCCAGGTGATTCGCAAGTTGTTGATGGAACAGGCGGAGGTCATTCTGGTGGCCCCGCATTGGCCACGCAGACCTTGGTTTGCGGACCTAGTGTCGTTGTTGATAACCCAACCTTGGCAGTTGCCTCAACCACAGGATGCTTTAACCCAAGGGACCTTGACGCATCCAGACCTACAGTGGCTCTGTCTGACCGCTTGGCGCTTGAGCGGCATGCGCTTGGGGAGGTCAGTATCCCTGCAGACGTAATTTCCATTATTCAGGCGTCGAGAAGGCCGTCTACGGACCGGATTTATTCGGCCACTTGGAAGTCTTTCTGTGTCTGGTGTGATCGGGTGGGGGTTCCTCCCCTCCAGGCCTCGATCGTTAATATTCTCGTTTTCTTACGGGAAGGTCTTCGCAAAGGACTGTCCCCCAACACATTGCGGAGACAGGTGGCGATTTCATCGGTCCTTACCTTTGGATCCTTACCCTCTTTGACACAGCACCCCTTAATCCGCCAATTCCTACGAGGAGCTACAAACCTCTGCCCTCCTATGTTGCATAGGTACCCAACTTGGGACCTTTCCGTTGTTCTAAATTCCCTTACGTCAGCCCCATACGAGCCTTTGCGCACAACTAGCCTTCGCCTCTTGACGTGCAAAGTCGCCTTTTTGGTTGCAATCACCTCGGCCCGACGCATTTCCAAATTGGCCGCCCTTTCAATCTGGGAGGACCTCTGTGTGTTCCATGCCGACCATGTGGTTCTCCGCCTGGACCCAACCTTTGTACCTAAAGTTAATACCACTTTCCATCGCATGCAGGAACTTATCCTGCCCAACTTTTGTCCTCATCCGAACCACAGACTCGAACTACGGTGGCATTCTTTGGATGTCCGACGTCCCCTGCAGATCTATATTAAGCAGACGGTGGACCTCCGTAAAACAGAATCCCTCTTTGTCTCTTTCCTACCGGTATCCTTGGGCTCCAAGGTGTCTTCATCGACTATTGGCCATTGGATCCGTCAGACGATATCCAAGGCATACGAATTACGATCTCTCCCGAGACCTCCTCGACTGACAGCGCATTCTACCCGCAGCGCTGCAATATCGGCAGCCTGGGCTACTCAGATCTCATTGCTCGAAATATGCAGAGCGGCTACATGGACCTCGCCTTCTCCATTCATTCAACACTATAAGCTGGACAAATTTGCTTCAGCAGATGCCAGCTTTGGTCGTAGAGTGTTACAGCGGGTTGTTTCCGGGGAGGGTACTTCGGACCAGAGTGGTCCCACCCGATTGTAGGGACGTGAATCTTTGGTATGTCCCATCCTGGCTGCTGTCTCCACCCACAATGGAGAAGGGGCGTTGGTCCTACCTGAGACGCACCTTTTCATTGGGTGGAGACAGCAGCCAGACACTCCCTCTCTTTTGCCAGTCTGGCCCCTTTTGGTTTCTAATCTGCCTCTTTTCTTTGCTCTGTTATTGATATCCCACACGCCGAGCCTGTCTTCTTGTCCTCGCCAAAAGCTGGGTTGGCCCGGTAACAAGGGCGGGACTTAGCAAATTTGATGGGCTCAGTCTATCGGCCTAACAGATGACCACACCCCATCCTGGCTGCTGTCTCCACCCAACGAGAAGGTGCGTCTCAGGTAGGACCAACGCCCCTTACCTTTGCTATCTGATTCGTATATATGTTGTGGCCTCGCCCTCTGAGCCTATCCCATCGGAGGAAGAAAGCTCCAAGCATGAGGAAGAGGAGTCAGCCAGGCCTCCCTCTCCAGGCCCCTTCCCTCTGACACTGTCTCAGGTGCCGGCCGAGGGAGAGGAGATTAGCAGGGAGACAGGTGTCTCGGATGAGAGTGAAGGAGAGACATCATTCCTGGACGCACGCCTCCGAAGGCGTGATAAATGATTGCAGCAGCTCAGGAGGCGTGCTAGGGATTAGAACTGAGTCACTGGACCACACCCCAGAGACTATATAATAGAGGGTGGTGGCCAGTGATCCCTGTGACGAACAAAAATAAACCTTGGATAGTCACTAAAGCCTTGTCCGAAACTGCTGAGAGGAATATTTATTTTTGTTGGACTCTTGTACGCTGAGTATATTATCTTTCTGTTTCTGTGGAAATAAAGCACTTGGCAGACGGTGTGTATATCGCTGCCAAGTTGGAGATAAAGACCTGGGTGTATGCCAGCTGCTTCCTTAACCCTCGGCTGGATGTGTTTGTGTGTGTGTGTGGACGGGGACAGATCATCTTGTTCATCACCACATACTCCATCGTTAACCCACGATGGACCAACAGCTGCAGCAGCAGTTACAGCAGATGCTACAGGCCAATCAGCTTCTGCAACAGCAAGTAGCACAGCTAACTGCCTAACTTGCTTTGGGAAATGCTCCTGCAGCTCCACCTCCTCCCCCTCCCCGTCCGAGATGCCCAGTGAACATGCCAGATAGGTTTTCTGGGCAGCAGGAGATGTTCCCGGCCTTCTTGGGGCAATGCCAACTGTTCATGGCGATGAGGCCGGAGGATTTTCTGGATGACCGGGCTCGGGTGGCATTTGTTATCAGCTCCCTCTCTGGCACTGCCGCCCGATGGGCCACGCCCCTGTTGCTGCAAGATAGCCCCTTGCTCCTGGACTATCAGGGCTTTTTGCAACACCTGCGCACCATGTTTGAGGACCCCCTCCAGGTGCAGACGGCAGCGAAGCGCATCAAGGACCTCCGCCAAGGCAAGCGCCCCCTGCAGGACTATATTGCGGAGTTCCGACTGCTAGGCCAGGATTCGGCTTGGAATGAGGTGGAGCTGATGGATGCCTTCCAGGACGGCCTCTCCGACGAGATGCAGGACGAGCTGGTTTGTGTGGAGGCGTCACAGACCCTCGACGCACTGGTGACCCAATGCCTGCGCATCGACGCCCCCCTGCAACGGCGACGGCCCCGTCAGGCTCTTCCGGAACCACCGACAGCGTCGACACCCCCGCGTTTCGCACCGACAGCGCTCCGGACCGCACTGCGTTTTGTGGCGACAGCTGAGGAGCCCATGGAACTCGGAGCAGCCAGACCTCAACTGACGGAGACGCCAAGGGGGGTTGTGCCTCTATTGCGGCGAGGCTGGACATTTTGCCGCCTCGTGTCCCCAGAAGCGGAGTGGATCGCTCAAGCCTGTTCTGGCATCTCGGCGTGACCAGCCGGGAAACGGGCCAGACCTGGCCTAGGGGAAACTCTGGGTCAGGCACGTGACCATGCCCCGCCGGAGTCGGCGGCTGTGGACTGTGAACCCCCTCGGCACCTGATTTTGAACACCCGGGTGTTGTTGGCTAACTGGTCGGAGGGGCTCCAGGCGCACGCGCTGGTGGACTCAGCCACCACGAACTTTATGGACCAGGCCTTTGTGGCCCATTACAAAGTCCCCTTGGTTCCAGTGGACCTTCCGTTGAGGGTCGAGACTATCGATGGGCGGGAACTCGTGGCGGGGCCCATCAAATTCGCTACCCAGCCCTTGCGCCTCGCCATTGGGAACCACGAGGAGGCGATCCAGTTTTACGTAATGGCGGATCTGCACTTTCCCTTGATCCTGGGGATGGCCTGGCTTCGGGCGCACGACCCTCAGGTGGCATGGTCGAGAAACATCATCTCGTTCCCGAACCTGCAGTGTGTTGACCACCTTCGCCACACCTGTGCCGGCCAGGACGTCTCTGCCCCGAACGTCTCCTTGCCTCCGGAGCTGACGCCCTTCGCCGATGTGTTCAGCGAGAAGGAGGCGGACCGCTTGCCCCCGCACCGACCCTACGACTGCGCGGTGGACCTGATGCCCAACGCGCCCCTGCCCTCGGGACGCCTGTACTCCATGTTGGAGCCCGAGCTGGTCGCCTTACCGGACTTTCTGGAAAAGAACCTGGCCTGTGGGTTCATCTGGCCTTCGACCTCCCCGCTCTCAGCCCCAGTCCTCTTCGTTAAAAAGAAGACGGGGGACTCACGCCTGTTTTGTGACTACCGGCGCTTGAATGCCATCACAGTGCGAAATCGCTATCCCCTGCCACTGATCCCAGAGCTGATGGAGAGGTTGCGGGAGGCCTCGATCTTCACTAAGCTCGATCTCCGAGGGGCCTACAACCTGGTGCGCGTGTGAGAGGGGGACGAGTGGAAGACGGCGTTCGGCACTCGGTACGGACACTTCGAGTATACCGTCATGCCGTTCAGGTTGACCAACACCCCCGCGGTCTTCCAGCACTTGATAAACGACGTGTTCCGGGACATGCTGGATCGATTCGTGGTGATCTACTTGGATGACATTTTGATCTATTCCCGGACCCCGGAAAGTCACCTCCAGCATGTCCGCCAGGTCCTGCAGCGCCTGCGGGAGCACCAGCTCTATGCGAAGTTGGAGAAATGCGACTTCTTCCAGACTTCCATAGAGTTCCTCGGGCACATCATCACCCCCGAGGGCATCGTGATGGACCCGCGCAAGGTGGAGGCCTTGCGCAGTTGGGAACCCCCGCGTCGGGTGAAGGACGTCCAGCGTCTGTTGGGATTCGCCAACTACTATCGGACCTTCATCCCGGGCTTTGCCACCCTGACCTTGCCGTTGACCCAGCTCCTTCGGAAGAAGGTCCCGTTCCAGTGGGGCCCCCTGCAGCAGCAGGCCTTTGAGGTCCTCAAGCAGGCCTTCATCACGGAGCCTGTCCTGAGGCACCCCAATCCACTCCGTCCGTTCGTGGTTGAGACAGACGTGTCCAACGTGGCGATTGGGGCGGTGCTGCTACAGGCTCCGGTGGATGGCGGCACTCTTTTTCCCTGCGCTTACTATTCCCGGAAACTCAATCCTTCCGAGCGCAACTACACCATCTGGGAAAAGGAGTTGCTGGCTATCAAGGCCGCGTTCAAGGCTTGGCGACATGACCTCGAGGGGGCTCAACACCAGGTGGAGGTGCGGACGGACCATCGGAACCTGGAGCACCTCACCACGGCCAGGAAGTTGAACCAGCGGCAGATCCGGTGGTCATTGTTTTTCGCCCAGTTCAACTTCCACGACACGTATGTTCCGAGCAACCTCAACCAGAGGGCGGACGTGCTATCCCATAAGCCGGAATACTTTTGCCCCAAGGACTCCCTTCCCCCCCCGGATGGTGCTGCCAGCGGACTCCTTGGCCGCGGTCCAGGAACCGGTGGACCTGCGGGCTCAGGTGCTGGAAGCGCAGCGACGGGACGACTGGTCGCAGCAGCGGAGAGCGGACGTCGGCCCCGCGTCCCCATGGACCATGGAGGAAGGCTTGCTCAGGCACCGGGGTCGGCTGTACGTGCCCACGAGTCCGCTCCGAGCCCTCGTCATGAACCAGTGCCATGACAACCCCGCGGCGGGGCACTTCGGCTTCTTTAAGACTTTGAACTTAGTGACGCGGACTTTTTGGTGGCCTCGGGTATAGCACGACGTGCACGCCTATGTGACGTCCTGTGTGACGTGCCAACAGGCCAAAGCCGCGTCCGGCCCCCCTCCTGGACTTCTCCAGCCACTGCCGACACCGGAGAGACCATGGGGAGCCATCTCCATGGACTTCCTGACAGACTTGCCCCTGTCCACTACGTTCACGACCGTCCTCATGGTGGTGGATGCGCTCACGAAGATGGCACATTTCATCCCGTGCCGCGGCCTACCCTCGGCCCACACCACGGCTCGCCTGTTCCTGCAGCACATCTTCCGCCTCCACGGCCTGCCGGACCGGGTCTTTTCGGACCGCGGGGCCCAGTTCACGGCCTGCTTCTGGAGAAGCCTGATGGCTGCGCTGGAGGTGCAGGTGTGCCTGTCATCGTCGCACCATCCAGAGACTGACGGGGGCATGGAGAAGGTCATCGGCATACTGGAGCAGTACCTCCGCTGTTTTGTCAACCAGCAGCAGGACAACTGGGCCGAGTACCTTCTCCTGGCGGAGTTCGCCTTTAACAACTCCCAACACACCTCCACCCAGATGACCCCGTTCCATGCCAACGTCGGATACCATCCACGGCTTTTCCCGTTGACCATCATGGACTCCCCTGTTCCCGAGACCCGGGACTTCCTCTTGGAGCTGCAGGCGGTGTAGCAACTGGTGCGGCGGCAGCTGATCCGGGCGAAAGAGGATTATAAACGGTTCGCCAATCGTGCCCGCCGGGCGACGCCACTGCTGGAAGTTGGAGATCGGGTGTGGCTGTCCATGAAACACCTCCCCATGGACCGGCCGGTGAGGAAACTGGCCCACCGCTTTATCGGTCCCTTCCCTAACGAGGCGGTCATCAACCCGGTGCCCTACCGGTTGACTGTACCCCGCTCCATGCGGCTCCACCCTGTTTTTCATCGGTCCCTCCTGGTCCCTGAGGCCCCCGCGAGCCATCTCCGACGCCCTCCGACGCCTGTCCCCCCAGCCGCAGCCGACGAGGACGACGCCTTGAGGTACAAGGTGGACAGTATCCGGGACTCCCGTTGGCTGAAGGGGCGCTTCCAATACCTCATCGCCTGGAAGGGGTACGGGCCCGAGGATTTCACCTGGGTGGACGCATCTGCCGTTCAGGCCCCTGATCTGGTGCGCGCTTTCCACGAACAGTTCCCGTCCCGACCCCATCCCGACAGTCAGACCCGGGGGAAGGGCCCTGCGGTGGGGGATAGTGTTGTGGCCCCGCCCTCTGAGCCTATCCCATCGGAGGAAGAAAGCTCCGAGCATGAGGAAGAGGAGTCAGCCAGGCCTCCCTCTCCAGGCCCCTCCCCTCTGGCACTGTCTCAGGTGCCGGCCGAGGGAGAGGAGATTAGTAGGGAGACAGGTGTCTCGGATGAGAGTGAAGGAGAGACATCATTCCTGGACGCACGCCTCCGAAGGCGTGATAAACGATTGCAGCAGCTCAGGAGGCGTGCTAGGGATTAGAACTGAGTCACTGGACCACACCCCAGAGACTATATAATAGAGGGTGGTGGCCAGTGATCCCTGTGACGAACAAAAATAAACCTTGGATAGTCACTAAAGCCTCGTCCGAAACTGCTGAGAGGAATATTTATTTTTGTTGGACTCTTGTACGCTGAGTATATTATCTTTCTGTTTCTGTGGAAATAAAGCACTTGGCAGACAGTGTGTATATCGCTGCCAAGTTGGAGATAAAGACCTGGGTGTGTGCCAACTGCTTCCTTAACCCTCGGCTGGATGTGTTTGTGTGTGTGTGTGGACTGGGACAGATCAATATATAGCTTCAATTGCCTGGATAAATTTCCTTCCAAAGCCCATCTCTTCCATTTGTAACATCATAAATCGCCAGTTCACATTATCAAATGCTTTTTGTGCATCTAAAAATACCAAAGCCATTTGTTTTTCAGGGTGCGCTTCATAATATTCTAGAGTATTCAAAATTATATTGTCTCTAATTTGTCTTTTTGGAAGAAATCCATTTTGATCTAAATGGATAAAGTTATTCAAGTATCTCTTAAATCTTTCTGCCAATATTGAAGCAAAGATTTTATAATCCGAATTCAGCAGGGATATAGGCCTATAGTTTTTAACTTGCTGTGAGTCTATGTCTTCTTTATGAATCAGTGTGATATAAGCCTCAGTCCATGATTGGGGTATTGTTTTATTTGTCATTACTTCATTCATGACGTCCAAAAGTGGGAAGCATAAGGATTCTTGTAATGTTGTATAATATTCAACAGGCAATCCATCTGGTCCTGGTGTCTTTCCATTTTTTTGTTTCTTAATTGCTTCTGTTAGTTCCATCATTGTTATATGCCCGTTTAGCATTTCTTCAATGTTCTTAGGGATTACAGGTAGTTTTATGTTCTGTAAGTATTTTTTAACTTTCCCCTCTTCAACATGCTCTCTTTTATAAAGTTGCCTGTAGTATTCTTGTATTATTTTTCCCATCTCTTTATTTCCAAATTCACTTTGTCCTTGGTCATCAATCAGTTGTGTTATTTTTTTTGATTCCCTTTCTTTTTTCAATTTATATGCTAGCCACTTTCCCGGTTTATTTGCATTTTCAAAATAGTTCTGTTTAGCACTTCTTATTTTTTGAGCTAGCTCTTCCTTCTCCAGTAAGTCCATTTTATGTTTTAACATATCCATTTTCATTTTTACATCTTTCTTATGTGGATCTTTCTGGAGTTCCTTTTCAAATCTCTTATGTTCATTCTTTAATATTGTAAAAGTTTGTCTTTTGTTCACATTCCTTTTCTTTATATAATCTATTATTATACCTCTAGCATAGGCCTTCATGGTATCCCAACGGTTTTGTATCGATGAATCTTCTTTTTTGTTCTACTTAAAGAAAAACTCCAGCTCTCTTTGCATTTTCTGTACAAATTCTTTTTCTTTTAAAATTGTATTATTCAAAGTCCATCTAGCTTTCCTTTTTTGACCTTTCCAAGTTACTATCACTGGATTGTGGTCAGCCCATAAATTAGTGTCTATTTCCACCTGTTCAATTTTCGGAATTAAGTCCATTGTTATCCATATCATATCTAACCTGGACCAAGATAAATGCCTGTTTGAGTAGAAAGTGTATTGTCTATTCTTCCCATTTCTAATCCTCCATATATCTTTCAAATTTATTTCCTCTGTCATTTTAAAGAAAGAGTTTGACAGTGTCTTTCTATTATGCTTCCCTGTTTTTGTTGTTTTATAGTCCAATTTTTCATCTGCTATTCCATTAAAGTCTCCCATCATGCATATTTTATCATAGTCCATTTCAATTATTTTCATATGTAAATTTCGATAGAAGTCACTCTGATTGTTATTTGGCGCATATATTGCAATTAGAAGTATCTTCATGTTATTATCAATTATCTCCACTATCAAAACTCTACCCTCTGAATCTGCATATATTTGTTCCGCTTTTATTGAATTTTTAATATATAGAACAATGCCTCTCTTTTTGTGTTGCGATAATGATGAAAATTTTTTCCCAAGTTTGGTTTGTGCCAATAATTTTTCGTGTTGCTTTTTAATGGGAACTTCTTGTAAACAAATTATATCAAAATTTAGCTTCTCTAATTTATGAAAAACCTTTCTTCTGTTCACAGCCGAATTGAGTCCATTTATATTTATTGAAATTAATTTCGTTGTATCATATTCATATTTTATATGTAGGATTTATTGCTCTAGTTGATCTTACTTCCCGTTGTTCTTTGGATTCCACAGTCCCGCCAACAGCGCCTTCCGTTGATTCAATCATTAACATTTCCTCTTCTGTAGGTTTTGTCGACATCAGTGTAGCTTGTGTTTCTGTTTCCATTGCCACTTCCTTTCCCTTTAAAAAAATCTTCATAAAAAGCTCTCGCTTTATCAATTATATCTAGCCTGTATTTTTGCAGTTGCCATGTTAAAATCAATCCTTCTGGTATCAGTCATCTAAAATTAACACCCTTTTGAATTAATATCTTGGTCAAAAATTTATACTCTTTTCTCGCATCTCTCACTTTCCTTGGTATTTGTTTCAAGACTACCACTTCCTTCTCCTTGAATTTCAATGGTTTTTCTCTTGCCACTTGAAGAATTTGTCCTTTGATCGATTTCTTAGTAAATCTTATATGAACTTCTCTTGGTAATTTATTGCGCATAGCATATCTAGTGTGAACTCGATAAATCTCATCCACACTGTATGCCATCTCCTCTCTAGGTATCTCCAGAGCATCAGCAAGCATAGAAATCATGACATTCGCAAGATTTTCTCCTTTCTCTTCCTCCACATTTTGAAATCTAAGATAGAATTCTGCTCTATCCATTTCCAATTCCACTACTGCACTTCTTTAGCTTTCCACCTCTCTCTGTCTATTGTCAAAATCTTTCATTTTTTCCCCCTTTTGGTCATCCTTCTTCTCAAGCTCTTGTAGTCTTCCTTCAAATTTTGACATTGCTTGTTGTATACTAACCACTTTCTCCTAAAGGCGGACACGGCAGTCAGGATGGATGGAGACACAGTGTGAGCTGTTAGGACTGAGTCTGCTTGAAAAACGAAGCCCCCCCCCCTCCTTGCTTCCGCTGTCAGTTTTTTCGACTCGGTCGAGTAGGACAGCAGTGTCTAGAGAACTCGCTGTGTTTTTTCTTACTAATTTAGGCGGCTAGACCCGTAATTTCAGCTTTGCCGGTGTTTTCGCTTGCTGCCGATCACAGCCGCAAGTCGCTAGGCGGTTAGCCCCTGGCCGGCAGACCGCGGCGGCGCGTGAAGTTTTCCTGCCTCTCCGCCGGAGTTTCTGTCAAACTTCTCCGTTTCGCTGCGACTCGGGCTTTGCCCTGCAGCAGGAAAGCGGCCTGAATTGTGGCGCTGAATTACTCGATCGTGTCACGCCCTTCGGCTAGCGATCTTGGATCGATCATTTGGCTGGGCGGCAAGCGCAGTGAGTGAGCCTTAAACAGGCTATTGGAGGGCAATTGGTATTCGGCAGCCATTTCAGACGCCCTATTCAAGATGGCGGACACCAATTTGAAACCCTCTTCCCGCGCACACAAGAGCAAGGGGAAGAGAGCGCATGAGCCCGATCCTGAGGAGGGTCCCTCGGGCATGCAGCAAAATAAAAGGGCCAAGCGTATTAGTTCTTCCAGGTCTGCTGGAAAGCCTCCTCATTCGTCCTCAAAACACACTAAAGATGAGGAGAGGCATTATAGGGCAATGGAGCGTGCCCTTCAAAAGGCTTCCTCTCATCAGGTCTCGGCTCCAAAATCATCAACTGCCCCTATTGTGCCATCTCCCTCAGGGCTTTTAACTGAGGTTTCCCACCAGCCTTCAAGCCTGCCACCTCTGTTGCCTGATAGGTACCTCCAGGAGGAGGTCACTTCGGTTACTGAAGCAGCCTCAGTTTTTCCGACTGTTCAAGAACAGGCTGTTACTGCTCCAGGCCCAGCACTGCCCCTTCAGGGGGATGTGCCTTTATCTGCCCCCCAAGTTAGAAATACCGCTCCTGTGGTTTCTAATTCTGATCAGGTGTTGTCTCCTTCATTGGCTGCCCTGATTGCAGATTCTATTAGACAGGACATTGCCCAAGGATTGCAGGAGAGGGTTTCCTCGAGGGTCTCCGAATACCTGGAGGATCAGGCCAGCTCAATTAGGTCCTAACCGTTGGATGGGAACCCCCAGCGGCAGGAAAGACAAAGATCGCCTTCCCAGGATAGCCAGGGTTCTCTTTCACTGGAAGAGGAAGACATAATTGATCGGGAGTTATCGGAGGATGAGGGGCTAGAGCCCGACCAGCCCTCATTTGTGGGGCTGTTCAGCCCCCAGATGTTCAGGTCATTATTATTTAAGGCGCAAATGACCACCCGCTTGGAAAGCCCCGCTCCTAAGCCTAAGGATTCTTCCAATAATGTGGATTCTACTGCAAATCTGTTCGAAGAGCCCGTGGTGTCGGCCGAGACTATCCTAGTGCCTAAATTGTTTTCAGATGTGTTACAGAGGCAGTGGAAATTTCCTAGCTCTGGCCCCTCACCAAATTCCCTTGATAAAAGGTTCTATAATCTGGCTACAGAATACTTCAACCTATTACAGATACCAATGTTAGATGCCCCAGTATTAGCTTTGACCTCTCCGTCTCCTGTCTCTGGACCTCCTGAGAAATCCTTACGTCCAGAGGATCTGAAAGCTGAGCGCTCACTTATTAAAGGCCATCAGGCTTCAGCCTGGTCTGTACAGGCTGCCTCAGTGGCATCATTTTTTAACAGAGGGTCCATCCTCTGGTTAAAGCAGCTGCAGAGCCGCATTCCGACTTCAGATGTCCGGGCTCACCAAGATATTAATAAGGTCTTGGCGGCAGTGGAGTTTTCAGCAGATGCCACCCTTAATGCTGCACACTTCTCAGCCAAGGCCATTGGATCGACGGTGACTTCTCAGCGTTTGCTGTGGTTAAAGCACTGGCAGGCCGACGTGAGAAATAAGTGGTGCCTCGCATCTTCCTCATATGCTGGTGACAAGCTGTTTGGGGCTGCCCTGGACCCACTGCTGATCGAGACTCGAGATCATCGTAAAGTGTTGCCTTCCCTATCTCGACGTTCTGATTTCAGACAGATGCATTCCTTTCGGCCCTCCTCCTTTCGTTCATCAGATGCCAGCTCTTACCATCAGCGATATCAGCGCTCCTATCAGCCCAGGGGACCTGCCCTCCAGGATAACCAGGTTAGACAGGGGCCCCGGTATCCACCTAGGAGATTTCCGCGGGGAGGTCATGGCCGTCCCTTCCGGAGAGCTCGTTAATGTTCCTCACTCTCTCTCCATTGGGGGCCGTTTGTCTGTTTTTGCCTCCATTTGGGAGACCACTACTTCTGATAATTGGGTTAAGAATGTGGTCAGATTTGGCCTTTCCCTTGAGTTCAAATCAACTCCTCCTCAATTGTATATACGTTGCCCCGTTTCCCTTGATAGAATGAAGAGGGCCCGTGTGGGAAACGCCATCAAACATCTTCTGGCTTCCAGGGCTATCCAATCTGTACCTAGATCAGAAATTGGAAAAGGGTTTTATTCCTGTCTATTTTTAGTTCAAAAGCCATCGGGGGATTGGCGCCCCATCCTAGATCTTAAGGCCTTGAACCGGCATTTAATTGAACCGGCCGGTTCAAGATGCATTCCCTTCAGACGATTTTATTGGCCATTAGGGAAGGGGATCTGTTAGCTTCAATTGATTTGACTGAAGCTTACCTGCACATCCCCATCCTTCCCGAATTCCGTAAATTCCTTCATTTTTCTTATCAGGGGAATCACTATCAATAACGGGCCCTACCCTTTGGGTTGTCCTCGGCCCCTAGGGTTTTTACTAAGGTTATGGCGGCCCTTATGGCCTGTATTAGCAACCTCCCTATTAGGGTTTTATTTTACCTTGATGACATTTTGATTTTGTCCCGCTCTCCGGATCAGGCCCAAAGGGATGTAGGGGTTACCCTAAGGGTCTTACAGGAGCATGGCTTTTTGGTTAATTGGAAGAAAAGCCATTTATCTCCCTCAACCCGGATTCAGCACCTGGGAGCTGTAATTGACACTGTCACCTCAGAGGTTTTTTTGTCTCCTGAGCGCATTTCAAGTTTAATATCCTTAGCATCCCGGGTACAAAGTCAACGCTCAACCTCTTTCCTCACTTTGTCTTGCCTTCTCGGCAAAATGGTGTCTACCTTCGGGATCGTCCCGTGGTCACGACTACACAGCAGGGACTTTCAGTGGTTCCTGCTGCCATACCAACGGTCACGCAGGGACTCTTCAACTCTTCATGTCGTTCTACCCGCGCATGTTCTCCGAGGCCTGACCTGGTGGACGTTGGCAGCGATATACAGGGGCAGCAAGTTCTGGGAACCGCAACGAGTGATTTTGACGACAGACGCCAGTCTGTCGGGTTGGGGCACCCATCTAGGGTCCCACTTCGCACAAGGGCAATGGTCTCCTCAGGAACAGACCATGAACATCAACGTCTTGGAACTTCAGGCCGTCTTTCTCGCCCTTCAGAGTTTCCGTCAACTGGTCCAGGGCCGAGATGTCCTCGTCCTAACGGACAATGTTTCAGCCAAAGCACATATCAACAGGCTCGGGGGTACCTGGTCTTGAGCTCTGATGAGACAAACCCGCAAACTGGGGACCTGGACGGAACTCAACCTGGCCTCGATCAAAGCAGCACACATCTCCGGAGCGGAGAATCGGACGGCAGACTCTCTCAGCAGAACCGTGGTAGACCCAGCAGAATAGAGTCTTCACCCGGACCTATTTCAGGAGTTAACAGTGCGGTTCGGTCTTCCGGCAGTGGACCTTTTTGCCTCCGGCTCAAATCACCAGCTGCCTCGGTTCTTTACACGGTTCCTGACTCTGGGGGTGGAAGCGGTGGATGCATTACACAGTGCATGGCCTCCCGGCCTCCTCCTCTATTCCTTCCCATCAATTCCACTAATTCCAAGAGTCATCAGGAAGCTTCTTCAGGAGCGTGCGGAGGTTGTCCTGCTGGCCCCGTTTTGGAGCCGTCGTCCGTGGTTTGAGGACTTGAGAGTGCTTTCCACACATCAGCCTTGGCAGATATCATCCGATCGGATTGTGCTTCTACAGGGCCACCTGAGGCATCCAGATCCACAATGGCTGCGCTTAACCGCTTGGAGGCTGAGCAGCTCCGCTTGACGGACATTCCCCTCTCCTCCGGGATCATAGCGGTCATCCAAGCATCACGTAGGGGATCTACTACGCGAATATATGAGTCTACCTGGCAGTCATTTTCTCTCTGGTGTCGGAGGCGCCACCTTTTGGCTACAACAGCTACCGTGAAGCAGGTTCTGGAGTTCCTCCAAGAGGGCTTTGTCGCGGGTCTCTCAGCCAAAACGCTCCGGCGCCAGGTAGCAGCACTTGCTTCGGTCCTTTCTTGTGGTTCAAGAGATTCTATTTCCACACACACCCTTATTCGCCAATACTTGCGGGGGGCTACTAATCTCCGTCCACCTGCAATACATCGATTCCCGTCGTGGGATCTGCTTAAGGTCCTAGGGGCCCTTACGAAAGCTCCCTTCAAACCCTTGCGAGAAGTCTCTCTTAGGTTTCTGTCATTGAAAGTGGCGTTCCTGCTGGCGGTCACTTCAGCTCGCCGTATATCGGAGATGGCAGCCTTGTCGGTTCGCAAGGAGCTCTGTATTATTTACCCGGACAGAGTGGTGCTTCGCTTAGACCCTTCGTTTATTCCGAAGGTGAATACCATATTCCATGGGGCCCAGGAATTAATTCTTCCTGATTTCTGCCCGCGACCTCTCCATCGTCGAGAACGGCTCTGGCACAAGTTGGATGTCCGGCGCGCCATAAAGATTTACATCACCCGTACGGCTTCCTTTCGACGCTCAGATTCCTTTTTTGTTTCATTCCTTCCGGCATCACTGGGTTCCAAGATATCGTCGGCCACCCTGGGACGGTGGATCCGAGCCTGCATTTCGACAGCTTACGACTCTCAGTCTCTTCCTGTCCCTCGCGGAGTCACAGCACATTCCACCATAAGCGCCGCGATGTCAGCCGCCTGGTCTACGCGTGCATCAGTGGAGGAGATTTGCCGTGCCGCCACATGGGCGTCCCCTACATCCTTCATCAGGCATTATCGTCTGGATACTTACGCCTCTGCTGATGCAGACTTCGGGGGGAGATTTCTCCAGGGTGTTCTTCAGGTCTCCTAGATACAGGGCCGGCCATCTCCCTCCCGACGCGACTGAGGACTTTGGTATGTCCCATCCTGACTGCCGTGCCCGCCTTTAGGAGAATGGACATTGGTTCTTACCTGATACACCTCTTCTCTGGCAGGTGGGCATGGCAGTTAGCCCCACCCTTCTGGGCCGTCCCCGTGTGATGGCTCCTCGGGAGAGGGGGTTTTTTCTTTTCATTATGTCCTTTCTGTTTTTTTCTAGACACTCCAGTTTGCCACTATACCCTCGTCTCAAAACTGACAGTGGAAGCAAGGAGGCGGGGCTTCATTTTTCAAGCAGACTCGGTCCTAACAGCTCACACCGTGTCTCCGCCCATCCTGACTGCCGTGCCCGCTTGCCAGAGAAGAGGCATATCAGGTAAGAACCAACGCCCATTTTCATCTGTCTTTATTAATTGTTGTTCCATCCGTTGAACATTCTCATCTGTCTTAAGTAATTGCTGTTCCATCCTCTGAACTGCACTCAAAATTGCTTGTAGTGACACTTCTTTCTCTTTCTCTTTCTCTTGTTGTGTCATGGTCTGGACCGGGCGCTGTCCTCCAGATGGAGATGCAAAAGATGTGGTTGCAGCTCCCACTGTTACTGTTTTTTTACTCATTTTATTATAATCCACTGGTGTAGAGACCAAGAGAGGAGATAAAAAATTAAAAGACAAAAAGCAAAAAGGAGGCCAAAAAGGGAAAAAGAAAAAGGAGAGGCAAAAGGGCAAAAAAAAAAAAAAAAAAAAGGGAAAAGGAAAAGGAAAAAACAAAAAACCAACTCTTCAGGTTCTTCCAAACCCTAATCCAACTAAAATTCCCTTAAAAAGGAAAAAAGAAGGGGGGAAAAAAAGAGAAGGAGAAAAAAAAATTCTTGTATAAACAAAATATCAAGGAGATAGAAAAAAATGATGAATTACAGAAATATAGAGGCCCAAAATCAAAAATCCACAATAGGAAACAATATGGGGGGAGTAAGAAAACCATAGGAAATAAAAAAAGAAAAAAAGAAGAAAAGAAAAAGAAAAAAACTTCAGGCTCTTGAATGCCCTTAATCCAATTCGATTCAAACCTTAAAAGGCCTTAAAATAAAAAAAGATCTTTCCTTATATTTATCCGGAAAGCGTACAGAGAGTTCTCTCTCATACAAGCCTCAAAAAGAGAGAATAATAGTAGCTGCCCCAAAGAGTGATGATAATAGAGAGGAAAATTCCCCTTCACACTTTTCCAAGGCTCCTACTTCAAAGTCACCAAGAACACCTGAATCAACAATGCAGATAGATACTGTCTCAGATGTTCTCTTCACTTATGCTAAACAAGCTAGAGCTCAGAGCCACTTTGTTATTATTTTGGCTACAATATATCTTTAATCTTTCTGCCTGGGTACATTGCAACTGAGTTTCTTCTTTTCTTTTCCCCAGTAGATGGCAGCACTTTCACTCTCTTAGCTTTCCTACTTTAAAAGTCCAAATCCTCTTTATTGAAAGTTTTTTTTTTTTAAAAAAAGAAAAAGTTATAAGAGAGAGAAAAAAATCAGAAGGAAGGAAAAAAAAAGTCTTCACAATGGATCAATCACAATTCAGACAAAATTCTTTCTTTTCCTTTTTTAAACAAAACACAGTCCCAAAAATCAATGCCTTCCCTTCTCTTCTCATTCAGTCCAGCCTCGGTCTTGAAAAAAACAATTAGTTTAAAGAGTTCCAATCGGGTTTCAAATAGTCTATTTCAAAATAAATTCGCTGCTTAACTTCCTTTAGATAATCATCCACTCATTCATCCCTTAAGGTGAACTTGTCAGTCAAAATAAAGCTCTCTCACCAGATCGGATAACTGTCATTCCTCTTTCTTCCTCCGAAGCTGCCCCAGCCTTGGCAGCCGCAATGGCTGCTTCCCCGCTGCCGGAAAAAGGGCTTTCCTGGATAAATCAGGGACTTTGCGATATCCCTGAGATCGACAGGAGCTGCCCTCCACTACCACAGTCAAACCTAGACTGTGGGGTCCTAACTGGACCGTCTGGTAGCAGGGCTATCGGTGGCGATTCTGGAGCCCCAAAATCGTGCATCCGTTTCGCTGCGGCATCAACTTCCGGTCGGCTTTGGGGGACTTGTTGGTGGCATGCCTGGGGCCTCGTTCTGGTCATGCCCTGGGTGGTGGCCCTGGCTTGGGTTTCAGAGCTGGAGTTGCACAGGCTGATACAAAGTGGCCTCCCCGTCTGAATCTGTAGCATTTCACCTGGCTTCGGGAGAGGGTTGGCCTTGGGCTGACTATGTTGCTGTGGCCTCCCTTCGGCCGGGTAGTGTCAGATCCATGTATCTGCCATTCTACATGGAAGAAGGGGGGGGGATTTGGAGTTCTCACATTTAATTCTTTTCCTATGTGTCCTAAGTATCCAATTTCTTGCCTGATTCTGTTTGTATAAACTTTACCCTGATTTATCACCATTGCCTGGCACCAGGAATGCCTGGGGAATTCTCACACCTCGGGAAATGAAAGAGAAGATTGGGGAACAAGTGGATTGTAAAATGACCCTGAGAAGCTCTTTGTATCTGTTTCTCAAAGAGGCTGGTGCAATTCGCATTCACATGGGCAGATTGGTTGGAATCCACATCTGAAGGTGGGGAGGGGGTTCCTAATTTCCTTTATCCTGAACTGCATGCCCTGAGGGACCCCAGAGTCTGCTTTGAGTTTTGACTTGCTTTCATCCCTTTCAATAAACATTTCCTTTTGAAATACAAAGTTCTCAAGAGTTTGTACTTTCTTGGAAAAGGGGGGAAGCTGGTCCCACAGGTGGTGTCCAATCTGGTTGCCCTCTCTCTCTGGGGCCTGGTTACCTGCGCATGACATTGGCATGCAATGCGCAGTCCACCTTTATGGCTACTAAGAATCATTCAGAGAGTCGGTTTGGAATGTCCCAGTAGGTGGTTACTTGGCTGATTTGCTTGCCCAGGCTTTCTCTGAAGAAATGGATTAGTAGTTGCTCCAGCCAGGGCAGTAGCTTCCCCATGCACCTTCTGAACTCATAGGTGTGTTATTTAATGGTCGCCCCCTCTGCTTTAAATTCCAAAACTCACCCTCTGCATATTGATCCTCCTCATGTCTTCAAATCTGGCCTCTAGTTCTTGCAGAAAATTGTGTTTTTTTTTTAATTTTTTTTTTATTTTAAACAAAAATTTAAAACAATCATCATCCATTACAATTACAGAAAGTGTGCGATCGGTTATAAATCTTATGTGCATAATCCCATATACAAAATTCTCTTATTTGACAATTTATTATATCCCTTTGTATTATTATTTTCATTTACCAATTATTTAACAGTGGCTTATCTCCCGTAAAAAAACCACTGCTTTATATATTTTATTATTACATCCATTTCATATTTCATATTTCATTTCTATGCTTTATTATCTAGCCATTGATAAAATAAATCCCATATCAAGTAATATTGTTTGTCTTCCTGTTCTCTAATTTCAAATGTCAATTTGCTCATTTCAGCACATTCTAAAATTTTCTTAATAACTTCATCATCAGTAGGTATCTTCTCTCCTTTCCAGTTTTTAGCAAATACAATTCTAGCCGCTGTTAAAACATTCACAATTAAGTATCTCAGTTTTCCATTATGTTTTTGGTAAAATCCCTAATAAAAATATCTCTGATTTGAAATCAATATGTTTCTTTATCATTTTTTCCAACCATATGTGGATTTTAGTCAGATATCTTTTAGCTTCTGCACATGTCCACCACATATGGTAGTATGAACCCGGAGTCTGATGACACTTCCAACACTGGAATTTTTAAATAATGATATTTTTTGATTTTCTCCCAGTTTAATAACAAAGACTCTCATATAATATGTCTTCTGAAATAACCCTGTGTTTTTGAACTCTTATACCATAAGAAAGCATGCCAGCCCAACAGCAAATCATGTCCTTCTAAAGTCAACAATCTAATATTTGTTAACATTATCCATTCTTTAATCCACATCAAATTACAAGCTTGATAATATAGTTCCCAATCCGGCAAACCAAAACCTCCTCTTGATCTAATATCTTGCAACAATTTTATCCTTGCCTTTTTACCCTGCTAAATATATTTTAACACAATTTTATTTAGATCTTCAAAATATTCTTTTCCCAACTTAATTGAAATTGTCTGAAATAAATATAAGATTCTAGGCAATATATTCATTTTAATAGTTGATATCCTCCCTATCAATGATAATTGCAAGTTCTCCCATTTTGCCAAATCTGTCGCTATCTGTTGTTTAAGCTTATTATAATTATTCTCCTTAAGTGTACTGCATCTTGCTGTCAAATGTATCCCCAGATACTTAACCTTGTTCGTGACCTGCATCTTTGATGCTTCCGCCATCTCTTCTTTTTGTTTTTTTAACATATTTTTTGTCAAAATCTTCATTTTACCTTTATTTATTTTCAAGCCTGCCACCTTACCAAATTCTCCTATTTTATCTATCAGTTTATTTATTGATTCAAATGGATCTTCCAAAATAAACACCAGGTCATCCACGAATGCTTGCAG
This sequence comes from Arizona elegans, assembly GCA_022577455.1. NCBI lineage: Eukaryota > Metazoa > Chordata > Lepidosauria > Squamata > Colubridae > Arizona > Arizona elegans. The sequence continues at coordinate 60,987,896 of JAKOOJ010000004.1, forward strand.
TTTATATTCTTGATTTTGAATTGTCATTCCTTTTATTTCTTTTTCTTCTCTAATATTTCTATTTAGTACTTCTAGTGTTAACACAAACAACAATGGTGACAGTGAGCAACCTTGTCTTGTTCCTTTTTGTATTTCAATAAATTCTGTCAGTTCTCCATTTATCATTACTTTGCTATTTGTTTATGGTATATAGCTTCTATGGCTTGAATAAATTTTTCCCCAGAGCCCATCTGTTTCAATTGTAATATCATAAATCGCTAGTTCATATTGTTGAAGGCTTTCTGTGCATCTAAGAACATCAAAGCCATTTGCTTTTCTGGGTGTGCCTCGTAATATTCCAAAGTGTCCAGAATTATCCTCAAATTGTCTCTGATCTGCCTTTTTGGCAGAAATCCATTTTGATCCGAATGTATAAAGCTTTAAATATCTTTTAAGTCTTTCTGTTAATATTGTAGCGAAGATTTTATAATCTGAATTTAGCAGAGATATAGGCAGTGGTGGGATTCAATATTTTTAATACCGGTTCTGTGGGCGTGGCTAGGTGAGCGTAGCTAAGTGGGCTAGGTGGTCATGTGACTGGGTGGGCATGGCTGGGTGAGGATAGTTGGTCATGTGATTGGCAGGCATAGCTGGTGGACACATGATTGGGTGGGGTGGCCTATTCGAGGGTGCTTCTTTGCCCTAATATTTTAGAAAAATATTTTAAAAGATGTGCGTAAATACTATCCACACCAGGGATTGCTTTTAGATATTTCTAAGATACTAAGATGCCCTGCCCTTCTAAGATACCCTGCCCTTCATGCAACCCACCTTCAAAATCTGAAATTAAATGTCTGCACCTCACCTGTCAGATTAATCTCCAGAGTTCTCCATCAGTGCTACCATATTCTTAATGCACCACCAGTGTTTATACAGAGAGATATTTTATAAGTACATGATTTCCATATTTTCTAAGTCTCTATATGCTTAAAATTATTCACCAAAATCATATTTAGATTTTGAAAAACTTGAATAGTAAAATGTTTGAGACTATTGTGTTATCTGCCATATTCTGATATTGATTTTTCTGCAAAATAATTAAAATGCCATTAACTTAATTACATTCAGGAATGAAAAATAGTTTCATATTTTCCTTTGCAATTATAAAGTAAATTAGTCTGTAGGTGTTCCAGCAGATTTGACAATAGGAAATATTTCTATTTCCATCTCTGTTCAATCATTATTTTATTCTATTAAAATTGATAGTAGATGAATAAGATATGGATGCCATTTTCTATTTGAACTTCAAGAAACCTCTCATTTTATTTCTGCACTAGCATTGATACAAACAAACCCCACCTTTGTTTCTAATATTTCACCCAGATGTTTAACATATTCTTTAAACTGATATTTTAACCATATTGACAAGAATCAAGATTTAAACTCAATCAATCTGAATCCAGATTAAGGTACAGGAATTTAATCCACGTTCTCTGATTTTATAGTGATGCAGAAAAATAAAGGAGATGAATTTCAAAATCAAGAAAAGCTTTTATTTTGGCCAAAAGGTTCAGACATGCATTCTCTTTACATTCTGAACAACATGTTGATTCAGATGTACATTCTTATAGTTAACAGCTATAGCCAGCCCCCTCCCTTATTGCTTAGGCAAGAAGCTGGGTAACTCTGCAACTGTCTCTTTGCCTGCAGTTTGACTTCTTGAACTTTGCAATGGTAGAATAGTGAGTTAACCCTGCGGTTTGACTTTTTGAACCCAGCATCTGTCTCTTATAATTACTAGTTAAAGGACCTTTAGAGATCATTCAGGCTGATCCCATATTATTTCACTCTTATATTCAAATTTCACTTTACGTCCTACTTTATTCCCCCCTTTAAGACTCTATTTTACTTGGTTACAATTGAGTCTTACCTATTACAGAACTTAATCAGCAAGCAAGCATATAATATTTGACATAACATAATCAATGCAGGATAAGATATATAGTAATGCAAAGGAAAAGACAAGTAATACATATGACTTTCAAATCTTAGTCTCTGAAGGCATTTTATCTAGTCACCTGGTTGAGAGTTGTACATATGTTCCTGCATCAGAAACTTCATTTTCATCAAAGAGATCAGGGTCAATTTTACTTTCTATAAGGCTTTCCATCAAAATCAACTCTTTCTCAACTCTTATCTCCTTTACCGCTCTCATAGCTAGTTGTCTGAACAGAGGTATTACACAAGGAATAAAGGCCAGGCCTGTCACAACAGAAATAACATCTATCTAATCCAGCCAGGCCCAGGCAACCAAGAAAACCACATTTCTGTTGCTTGTAACTTCTGACCCATTTTGGATGCCCGGTCCCGTAAATCCTTGGCAATCCCTCTGATCACACCTGACTTGGGGAAAAGATGTACCAAAGTGCATGTTCCAGTCCAGTTTGTAGGTAAACACAAATACACATTTTTCCCACATAAGAAGAAAACTCCATTTTTCCCTACACACACACCCCTATATTCATGGGCTTGTTGGTTTTTCTCATTAGTCCAGACCCCCAGTCCCTGTCACTAACATGCCAGTCAGTGGCTACAATGGGACTTCTAGTGTAGGATCCTTTTGCTTTTCTCTGAGAATTGTGCCTTCAAAAAGATAACGGGAGCTTGCATTTCCAAGGGGTAATAGGACACATAAGCCTGTGTTGGATCTAAGGGAGAGCCAGACTGGAAATCAGGATGGCTGAAATGATCTTGGGCACTTTTCCTGGGACATATTCTATCCTCCCCATTTCTTACTGGAGACATGTGGTGGTAATGTGAAAGTGACCTTCTGTTGAAATAAGTGGTGGGCAGAAGGAGAAATACCACTAGTAGTTTTACATCCATAAGCGTCTCTCTAGGGCCAAGGTGTATTTCTGATGGACATTGTTCTCCCTTCAGGGATCCTACAGGAATACCTGGTTCCTGATGTTGCTTTACACACAAGGAGGGTGACCCTAGGATTTCCACACCAACAACTATAGGGCCAACAATGGGGAGACGTCTCATCCCCAGCCTTTTGAAGGCGTTATAAAAGTCTCCTTGCAATTTGGCTACTGCTGCTTTGGTTCTCCATCTAATATCAATCTCAAGGACTATTGTGGCCCTGGTCCTGACCTAAAGATCTGGCTCAATTGGAACAGCATTGTAAGATGAAGGACCAGCAGACAAACACAACCAGCATTTTTGACCTAGGGCAGGGTCAGACTGATTAACTACCGTATTTTCCGGCGTATGAGACGACTTTTTAACCCAGGAAAATCATCTCAAAAGTCGGGGGTCGTCTTATACGCCGGGTACCCGAATCTGAGTTGCTGGCGCTGACCAATGACACTTTGGGAGCGCCGGCAACATTGAGGGGAAGCTGTACTCCAAATTAGTTCCAACCTACAAGAGGTGCCAGGCAGTGCGCGGCCCATGAGAAAGGAACGCGTCCCCACTCTACCCCAGAATTCGGGTCACCTTCCTTTCTTTCCCAGCAGTCCACGGTGAAAGCGGCGCCGCGGTTGACCTGGGCCAGCGCCTTGCACGCCTGGCTCTGCGTCTCCATTATGAGAAGCTCCATGCGACTTCGCATGTCTCCGCCCCAGTCGCGCAGCTCTTGCAATCCGCTCACCGGAGGAGCCATGAAGTGCTCACACCGCCTTGCCAGATCTTCCTCATCCTCCTTTCCCCATGGCTTTTCCGGTTGTAATTGCTGCTGCTGCCGCCGCGGCGGCTCCTCCTTCATCTCCACCCGCCGCACCAGACCCAGCCCGGCCAGCACTGCCGTGGCTCCTGCAGTCCAAGCGGATCGGCACCTGGGCTCGCAGGCGAAGGGTGGGAGTGCACAGCGCACTTTCCTGGCTTGGCGCCGATCCGGATGGCTGCAGAAGGAACTGGGCACCGGCTGTCATGTCCTTTCTGCTGTGCGGAATTCGGCACCTGGGCTCCCGGGGTTTAAGCCTCCGGGCCGGCCCGTGCTGCTCCAGGATGTTCGCTTCAGGCTCCTTGGAATCGCTGCCGGGCGGTTCTTCCCGTTGGGGCGATGGTGGGTGGCAGCGATCGGCGTTGCTTGGACTGCGGGAGCCACGGCGACTCCTTCCCCACGAGGTATTGCTCTGCATTTCACCACCTCTTCCAGGCTCGCAGCCACCCACCATCGCCCCAATGGGAAGAACTGCCTGGCAGCGATTTCAAGGAGCCTGAAGCGAACATCCTGGAGCAGCGCTAAGTTACCTTCCGGGGTGGAGGGGTGTGTGTGGAAGAATAGGTGAAGCTAAAACGGCTTTCTTGTTCATCCCGGTGTCGGGAGAAGCGGCTTGAGGGGCGCCCGAGCTTTTAAGATTTTAACCTGGGCTAATCGGCCACCGTGGCTCCCGCAGTCCAAGCGACGCCGATCGCTGCCACCCACCATCGCCCCAACGGGAAGAACCGCCCAGCAGCGATTCCAAGGAGCCTGAAGCGAACATCCTGGAGCAGTGCGGGCCGGGCCAGAGGCTTAAACCCCGGGAGCCCAGGTGCCGAATCCCGCACAGCAGAAAAGACATGACAGCCGGTGCCCAGTTCCTTCTGCAGCCATCCGGATCGGCGCCAAGCCAGGAAAGTGTGCTGCGCACTCCCACCCTTCACCTGCGAGCCCGGGTGCCGATCTGCTTGGACTGCGGGAGCCACGGCGGCGCTGGCCGGGCTGGGTCTGGTGCGGCGGGCGGAGATGAAGGAGCTGCCTCGGCGGCGGCGGCAGCAGCAGCAATTACAACCGGAAAAGCCATGGGGAAAGGAGGATGAGGAAGATCTGGCAAGGCGGTGCGAGCACTTCATGGCTCCTCCAGTGAGCACATTGCAAGAGCTGTGCGTCTGGGGCGGAGACATGCGAAGTCGCATGGAGCTTCTCATAATGGAGACGCAGAGCCAGGTGTGCAAGGTGCTGGCCCAGGTCGACCGCAGCACCGCTTTCACCATGGACCTCCTTGGAATCGCCTTGGAATTCTGGAACCAGCTGGTTGCTGCGCGGAGCTTCCCCCAGGCGTCCAGGGAGAGATTACCGACGCTCTGACTTCCCCAGACCGGTGGAGCTCGCCATCAGTGGGGGTCAGCTGGGGAAGTCGGAGCGTCGGTAATACCCCCCTAGATGCCTGGGAGAAGCTCAGCAACCAGCTGGTTCCAGCATTCAGCAGCATGCAGCCTTGACTAGATCGGCACAGCTTTCTGTCAATGTTGTCGGCGCTCCCCTAGCGTCATCAGTCAGTGCCAGCAACTCAGATTCATGAAGCTGTGCGGATCTCGACAAGGCTGCATGGGTGAAGGAAAAAAACCTGGTACAAAATAGCCCTCTTGCCACTACACGTAGCGTAGCCCATTACCTTTCTCTACAGTACAGCAACAGTACATACAGTATAGTATACAAATATAACAGTCAAGACCCCATCATGGCTCCACCAGCAAGAAGAAAGAAATATGAAGCCAGTTTTAAACTTAAAGTTGTAAACTTTGCCATGGAACATAATAACTGTGCTGCTGCAAGACAATATGGAGTAACAGAAAAGATGGTTCGGGACTGGAAAGCAAATGTAAAAGCGTTAAAGAGTATGCCAAGGGGTAAGTGTGCATTAAGAAGAGGCACCCCACATTGGCCAGAACTCGAAAAACATGTAGCAGACATGGTGAATGAGCATCGCCAAAACGATTATGTAGTGACACGAAATAAAATACTTTTGTTTGCACTTCAGTGGGCCAAATCTAACCCAGATCACAGCAACAGATTTAAGGCCACTATATCCTGGTGTACTAGATTCTTGGAAAGGCATAAGCATTTGAATTAAAATTACCATATTGAAACCAAATCTGATGTTTTTTAATTTTTATTTGGTGTGCGTTGGAAGAGGGGTAGTCTTATACGGCGAGTATAGCCGAAACCCTATATTTTAACAGGAAAAGTAGGGGGTCGTCTTATACCCCAGTCGTCTTATACGCCGGAAAATACGGTAGGCTTTAACTCAATTCCAGTATTCTTAACATGTAGTTCCTTTTTCTCAATTGTTGCAGGGGTCCATTCTCCCTTCGTTCTACCCCACTCAGTTCTGGGATTGTCAGACGCTTGTCTTTAGGTCTTGGGGTTGGCTTAGGTCTGGGGTACCATCACCTATTGATGATATGTCATTGGCGGGAGTGGATCTATTCCAAAGCGTCCACACCTTGTGACCTGTTTCTGCCTTGTTCTTTGGAGTTCTCAACTTCCCCTGATCCTTCCTCAAGGGCAAGGGGGGTCACTCGGGCATTCTCACAACATTGGGAACTACTGTTCAGGATGTTATTACTCATTAGCCCTTTGCCATTAATAGCCAAAGTCACAAAAAATTCATAATTGTCCTCTACACAGAACCTATCCAATCACAATTCCCTTAATCTACAAAATCACCATGTCAGGAAGTAGGTCAGGGTTATATGTGACTTGGGGAAAGGCAATATCAGTCTTAGGTATCCCACAGAACCACCCCTTATTTGTTAAATAGAATATCTAGAGCTAGAGCAGCACCACAGATAACCCACTCCCTGGCTTAAGTATCTACAGGAGTTTCGTACTGCTCTCTGTCACAGTCAGTGATTTTAGGCTCAGCACCTGTCTTTCTGAGGGGAAGGTGATTCCAGCAGAATGAATATCCAAAAAGCAATTCACAATAAGGGCAAGCACGAGATAGTTTAGATATTTAGTGATAGTCTCACTAAAGTAAGAGATAGTTGCCGGTAGGACAATTATAGGGGGCGCTTCTTCAAGCGTACCACTAGGGGTCGGGCCTGGTCCTGGTCTGCCTCCCAATATTCCTCAGCTGCGGACTTAACTCAAGTCCAGTGAATCCAAGACTTGGATTCCAACATTTTTACTGCAAGTGGGAACATATGACCACAGTATATGGGCCCTTCCACCTTGGCATTAAATTTTTTTCCTTTCCAGTGTTTTACCCATACAATCCTCCAAATCACAATTTAATCATTTCTACTTTTCATCACAATATATATTTTAAAAATATTTCAATCATTACAATTTCCTTAATTAAATTTAGAAATGTTCTAGCTGTTATCCAAGCTACAACTTAATCCTTTTTACTTTCACCACCATATACCATTAAAGTATTTCAATTGTTACAGTTTATACTTATTCATATTTCTAAAAAAAAGATTAAAAAAGAAAAACTTATCATTGTCTAGATTTCAAAAATACAAAGACAAATACTCCAATTATTATACATTTCATTTTTACAGTCATGTTTTCCCATTTATTTCTTACTACTATTTGAATATTATGACTAGAGGTGGTCAAAAACGGTGGGCTAAGGGACACACAGTATTGTTGGATTTCTTGTATTTGCTTATTTAATTCTCCCACCATCTGATTCACCCACTTGGTTCCTATCTGGCTTAGGTCTCCTATGTGATTTTCAAGTATTTCAAAAGGAGATAATCTAATTTGTTTACGTGGAGTACATCGCACAGACCAAAGTGCTAGTGCTAATGCATCCACCCACTTAAGGTGATTTTCAAGGCACACCTTTGTCACCTTTTCTCTTATAGTCCTGTTCATTCTTTCAACCTTTTCATTCAAAAGTAAATAATTTCTGACTACCCTTTCTTTAATGTCTGCTTGGTGGTAAGGCTAGTCAATCAGGCTTGGGAAGGTCTGCTCCACTCTGGTTGCTGTGATGACCTGCATACAGTTGTGTTCAATTTCAGGACCCGATGCTTGCAAAAGAGTGGCTGGGTTAAAGCATTTGTTTGTTTCAGGGTCACTCGTGGGTTCTGAGTGAGGAGCGCTTGTTGCTTGTAAATTCTGGGGTTTGTCAGCCATAAATGGCCCTTTGTCTCTAAAACTCCTTGAATCGCATGGCTGGTGTAAATGGTTCTGCAATTCGACAGACAGCTTCCTTCCTCACATGTCCTGGTGGGTTATCTTCTGCCCATAACTCCGGTACTTCAAACTCCTGCCAGGTATTGGGGATTTGACCCTCTTGAGCCAACATTACTCGCCATATTTCATCTGGGGGGTGCCTCATTATTAATGGTAGTTGGCTGCCCAAAGGTCAATTTATTAGCTTCCGCTGCTCCTAAAATCCTCGCAACTCTCTCCTATTAGTTGACATCTTGTCTTCATCAAAGGACAGAATAGCTCCCATCTCACATAGGATGTCACGACCCAGGAGGGAAACTGGACACTCAGGCATATAGAGAAACTGGTGTTCTATATTTCTTCCATCTAGGGAATATTTCAGGGGTTTCAGCATGGGGCAACAATTTATGAAGCCATTAACCCTTTGGATATTTATTACATCATTAGAAAAGGGAGCCAGCAGCTTCGTAATTACAGATCTAGATGACCCTGTGTCTATTAAGAAGGTTACATTATTCCCCCCTATTTTCATTCAGACCAAGGGTTCATGGGGGGGCTTGACTGAACCCTGGTCCCCTTCAGTCTTCAGGCCTCTCATCTACTGCAGCCAGGCCTATGGCTTCCTTTCTTTACAGAATGTCTTTGCAACTTTTCTTCAAATGAAGATTGAGCTCACTAGGCTGAGAAGCAACTTGTATCATACAATTTCAATTTCCACAGAGGACATGTGGCTCTGCTTGCTTTGTGCTAAAACAAGGCCTTTCTCGTTTTACTGCCAAGGTAAACTTCTAAAACAACATACACACAACTTTGCAAAGATGATTCAAACATGCAGCCCTGGGCCCCTTTATTGCAAGGCGATCTTCTTAGCTAACACAAGAACTGTCTTTCCTCTTTCTGTCCTTTTACTGCTGAGTAGAATACTTTACTCAGTTAAATCCAAATGGAATTTGGGATGCAAAGAGAAGGAAAGCAAGTTTTGTCACTTTTGTGGCTAAGCAAAGGTATGCAAACAAAGTCTTTTTATAAGTTGTGCGCAGAGAAGAGATGCATTTTCACTCAAACAGAATGTCCATCAATGCTCCAAGAGAAAGAAAGTGAGGGTCCCTTCTTGGAAACTGTTGGTCTAATATAGCCTGGAGGTTTCCCCTGTCTGTGGATTTTAAAATCTTACCAATGGCACTACTTAATCTCTCTCTCTCTTCACCATTAAGGAGAGTGGTCATCTACTGTTCCAAGTCCTGCCAGGTAGGATTGTGGTTCTTTATATTGATTTTAAACAGGTCCACAACCTCTTGAGGTTTAGCTGACAGTGGTCCATAATGTTGTTTCCAATTTAATAGGTCTGTTGTAGTAACGGGACATACTAGAACAGAGGCTGAATCTCTGCCTGGCCTTGACCATCTATGATTCTTTGATCTATTTGATGGAGCAGGGCCAAAAACTGGCTTCTGGTTCGGGCAGCAATGGGAGAAGTCCACTGAGGTGACAGAGGAGGGAATTTAAGAGAAGCCCTTTCCATCTTAAGTGTCTCCCTCTGGCTATTTCACCTTGTCCCTTCTGGTGTCCCTTGCAATGCATCACCGCTTCTGTCTTTGGCATCTTGACAGCGGCTATGAGTCTCTCAATTAGAAAGTTTAATTTCTTTTCCTGATGCTGTTAAGACCCCCCTCTCCTTATCTCCACTGGAACCATGTGCTTTGCTTCCACGGATCTGAGTCATCCATGCAGGGCTAAAAGACATGAGAATGAGGTTCCCTCCTCCCTTTGTGGGTGAGAAAAGGCATTGCAGAATTAGAAAAGGACGGGGGTAGATAGCTTGTGGTCAAAGTTTGAAAGTACAGCAACACATCAGTATTGTAGTTAAGTGAACTTAAAACGTATCCTCATAAACTTGAGTTTATCTTGAAGCACAGAGAAGAAAGAAAAGTTGAATTCTGTTCTTCACCCTGTCTAGATGGCCAGACCAAACTGGGTGAGTCATTTTCCTTCCTCTCATCGCTTTCAACTCTTTTTAACAATTTAAAATTCATATCTTTAGAGATCAGGCATTTAACAGTTGCGATTACCTTGAAGGTACACAAAAGACTTAGACATACACACTAGTCATTCCCGCCTTAAATTTCAGTTGAATTAGGGAAGGCACAGATCTTAACAAAATAATTTTTAACAGAAATCATATCAAATTAATCAATTCAAATTATCTGAGTCTTCCCATTTAGACAGGCTTTTTTTTTTTATTACCTGCTAAACCCCGGGTGGGAAGAATTTCTTCTCTATTCTTAGTTCTTTCAGAGTTCTCTGGCTCTCTTAAGAATGGTAAATTATTAGAATCTTTATAACACTGCAGTATTTCTTTTCTCCTACTCTGGGTTCCTCCTACCACACATAACAGCATAAACTAACCATATCTTCTTTGGTCAGCCCCAACATCTGAATCATCTTACTGTATGGTGGGGCTTCTCAACTTCTAAATATTTTTCCTTTAAGGATTAGTCGGGTCTATTACAGTTTGGGATTTTTCCTAATTGTTTTAGTGAACTTCTCACTTTTTACTCAAGGTTACATCTATTGTTCTATCTTCTCAAGCACTGGATTACCTTTGCCCTGGGGATGTTCTGTCTAGCTCTTTCTATTTAGATCTCCCAGGAGATGCTGGCTTATTTTTAAAGATCCAAACTCTTCTTCATCTATTTTAGATCTCCCAACAGGCACTGGCTATTTTTAAAGATCCAAAATGTATAGAGACTTTTGTTCACACATCATTTGCACTTAGCCAGGGCTCTCAGGGGCAAGTTTGAACTCCACTTTTCTTTTAAGGACCTTTATTTTGCCAAATTGGTTTTCCTGTGTCATCCCTCAGCAAAACCTATTTCCTACATCTGTTTCCTCTCTTCTTCAGGCTGGCCAGGACAGGCATCTGCCTCTCGTCATATGCCTCAAACAAGTTTCCTAAAGGGGTATCTACCATCCTCGAGCTGCAACTTCCCATGTTTCCCCTTGCTATGTGGGGTTTTACACTTTGGTTCAGCCGGGCTACACAACATCAGTTCTGCCACTGATTCTCAGACCCCTCTTATAAACAGAAATCTGGGAGACCTGCTGCCCCCAACACAGACTATGGACACCTTCTACACTTCACAGCTTTACAATTTCCTAAAAATCCTGGGGTTTGCTTTTGGGATTTTCTCAGGAAAAAAAAGGAACAACCATTTTTCTTTTTTCACTTGCATGGGCAAATAGTGAGTGGAGGCTATTGATGAAAGCTATGCACTGAAGTGCTTCTGCTATAGAGTAACTGGGGCTCAGTCCCCTTGGCATTTGCAATGCTACACAAGCTGTCGTTTCAGGGTGGTCTCTCCTCTTCATAGGTTGCAGTCTTTAAGATAGTTTTCTTTTCAGGGTGACTCCTGGCCTGACATTTGGGATTTCCTCTTACTCGAGCCACACAGACTTGCATGACTTCTACTTGGCATTTGTGAAGTCAGTCAGGGTTCTGTTTCACTACTATTCGCCACTCATTTTCTAAGACACTGCCACTGACTTACAGCGCCGGACATTCTAATGGTCACCAATAGGAAATGCAATGGCTTAACCACCCACACAATTCTAGAATCTCATTAGGACACGCTGGTTCCGTTAGGAAGGGACGTTTCCCAGACCCAGGGGGGTGATCAAGCTCCCTCTTCCACTCTCAAGGAGTAGGCCTACAATTCTTACAATACTTGCCTGCAGGCATCTTTTTTTTCTCTTTCTCAGCCAGCGTTTATCTATTAGCTTGTTTTGATCTCTTTTGTTTTCTTTTTTTTTCTTTTTGGTTCTTGGGTCGGTTGGAGCCTTCGAGTACCCAGGAGGGCTATCTGCTTCCTTCCAGAGAAAAATTCTTAGTGGCGCCTTGAAGGTTGGGCAGGATGACCCCACCTGGGCACTGGCTGGTCTTTTCCACCTGCGGCGAAATAATCGCTTCAACTCCTGGCTGGCTTGCCAAAATGTTGCAGAAAAATAAAGGAGATGAATTTTGAAATCAAGAAAAGCTTTTATTTTGGCCAAAAGGTTCAGACATGCATTCTGTTTACATTCTGAACAACGTGTTGATTCAGACATACATTCTTATAGTTAACAAAAACAGGAAGTATCTGAGATCTGCCTCTTTAGCTAGCCTCCTCCCTTATTGCTTAGGCAGGAAGCTGGGTAACTCTGCAACTGTCTCTTTGCCTGCGGTTTGACTTCTTGAACTTTGTAACGGTAGAATAGTGAGTTAACCCTGTGGTTTGACTTTTTGAACCCAGCATCTGTCTCTTATAATTACTAGTTAAAGGACCTTTAGAGATCATTCAGGCTGATCCCATATTATTTCACTCTTATATTCAAATTTCACTTTACGTCCTACTTTATTCCCCCCTTTAAGGCTCTATTTTACTTGGTTACAATTGAGTCTTACCTATTACAGAACTTAATCAGCAAGCAAGCATATAATATTTAACATAACATAATCAGTGCAGGATAAGATATATAGTAATGCAAAGGAAAAGACAAGTAATACATATGACTTTCAAATCTTAGTCTCTGAAGGCATTTTCTCTAGTCACCTGGTTGAGAGTTGTACATATGTTTCTGCATCAGAAACTTCATTTTCATCAAAGAGATCAGGGTCAATTTTACTTTCTATAAGGCTTTCCATCAAAATCAACTCTTTCTCAACTCTTATCTCCTTTACCGCTCTCATCGCTAGTTGTCTGAACAAAGGTATTGCACAAGGAATAAAGGCCAGGCCTGTCACAACAGAAATAACATCTGTTTAATCCAGCCAGGCCCAGGCAACCACAAGAGTCCTACGTCCTACTTTAATAGAATCACAAGAGTATAGTTTGTTCCAAGAAACAAATCACATTCAAACAGTTTAGATAATTTATTTGTTTGCTATACCAAAATATAGGTAGGAAGAATGACATAACACAAGAAATAAGATTATGAGGTCAGAGCAATTTACCAAAAATTAGGCAACCAGCAAAGGAAGGCAGGAGAGGATGAAAAGTACGCTTCGTGGGGAAGGCAGGGAGGATAGGAGTCTGGAGGGAAAGGCACAGGCAGGCAGTTTAGGGCTCAGGCAGCAGAAACTTGGAGCTGCAGGGTGGTGGGAGGCAAGGCTCTCACAGGTGGTAGAGAGGAGAGAGAGAAGTGAGGGAAATGCGCACACAGAGTGAAAGGAAGGAGCCCAGGGGAGGCTGAGAGGATATAGAGAAGTGGGGAAAACACACACTCATCTCTGTTTCCCTCTATGACCAGCCTTGGAAAAGCCTGCCCTCACAATCTGACTCCCTTTCTTCCAGCACTCGTTCAGGGAATCCCGGGAGTAACAGCATATTGCATGCTTTTCACTCCAAGCAGCCCAGACTGGAAAACGTGCGGCTGGTGTGGAGCAGTTCTTCTTAACAAGCTCTGAACCATTGCTGCTGCTCCAAGCCCAGCTCTGGCTACAGGCATGCAATTGTGAGGACAGGCTTTTCCCAGGCTGGTCATAGAGGGAAACAGATGAATGCGCCTTGCCTCCCCGCAGCTCTAACTCTTTAAAATTTTTGGGAGTTAGAAAAAAGGGAAAAGCCTGCCCTGGGAAAAGCCTGCCCTCACAATCTCATGCCTGCAGCCAAAGCCGGGCTTGAAGCAGCAGCAATGGTTTGGAGCTTGTTAAGGACCCTCCCCCCAGATCAGAAAAGTCTAGTATCTGCTGTTTTGTCAAATTTCTTTCCTGGTCGCGTTCTAACCTCTCCAGATTGTTGGAAATGGAGGGGAGGATATTTTTACTTACATATCTCTTGTCAGCAAAGTGCTCGTCAATTTTTGTTTATTTTGCATTCTTCATTGGTAGAACAGATCCCGGGCTGGTGCCATGGCGCTTCTTTCTTTTCCCCATGCCTTATTAGACCTCAGCAGCCAAAACTTTGTCTGTGTTGTGATCTATGCTGTTATCGTCTCCGAAAAATATTATTTAAATAAAAGGGCTCGAATGGTTATACTACAAATTGATAAAATAAAATAAAACCAAGAGGAGCTGCTGAAAAAATGCTCCAGCAGCAGCAGTCCCTCCCCTCCCCCTTTCTCTTCTTTCTCTTTTGTTAGCTTAAACTGTATCATCTGTTCCGAAGCTTTTTAAAAGTTCCAGGGGTCCAAATTTCATATTCCCAAAAAGTTTCACCTTAGTTTATTTTTGTATTTTAAATCCCCACTCTGGCTTTCTAGTTTTTCAGTTTCTTCTCCTTTTTTTAAAAAAAAAATCTCTTTTCTCTACTTCCAGTTTGATAAATAGCTCACAAGTTTGCTTGCTGCTATTCTTGGGGGTGGAAAACAAATAGTTCCACCTCCTCTTCTAGGAGTCCCACTTTTGCCTAGGCTTTTTTTTTAGGGGGTAAATTCCACAATAGGAGTGGGGAAAATCTCATCCAGATTAGTCACACTGTTCCTCAACTTCCATAACACCTGCAAAGGGTTCCTGAGCCTTTAAATGGGCTCTCAGTCTGGTTCAGTAGGAATCACAATCATGGGAAAGACTGCTGACCTGACAATTGTGCAGAAAACCATCATTGACATCCTCCATAAGAAGGGAAAGCCTCAAAAGGTAATTGCAAAAGAAGTTGGATGTTCCCAAAGTGCTGTATCAAAGCACATTAATTGAAAGTTATGTGGAAGGGAAAAGTGTGGAAGAAAAAGGTGCACAAGCAGCAGGGATGACCGCAGCCTGGAGAGGATTGTCAGGAAAAGGCCATTCAAAAGTGTTGGGGACTTTCACAAGGAGTGGACTGAGGCTGGAGTCAGTGCATCAAGAGCCACCACACACAGACTGATCCTGGACATGGACTTTAAATGTCGTATTCCTCTTGTCAAGCCACTCCTGAACAACAATGTCAGAAGCATCTTACCTGGGCAAAAGAAAAAAAGAACGCTGTCTGTTGCTCAGTGGTCCAAAGTCCTTTTTTCTGATGAGAGCAACTTTTGTATCTCATTTGGAAACCAAGGACCCAGAGTCTGGAGGAAGAATGGAGAGGCACACACTGCAAGATGCTTGAAGTCCAGTGGGAAGTTTCCACAGTCTGTGTTGATTTGGGGAGCCATGTCATCTACTGGTGCTGGTCCACTGTGCTTCATTAAGTCCAGGGTCAACACAGCCGTTTACCAGGAGATTTTGGAGCACTTCATGCTTCCTTCCGCAGAGGAGCTTTATGGGGATGCTGACTTCATTTTCCAGCAGGACTTGGCACCTGCCCACACTGCCAAAAGTACCAAGACCTGGTTCAATGACCATGGGATTACTGTGCTTGATTGGTCAGCAAACTCGCCTGACCTGAATCTATGGGGCATTGCCAAGAGAAAGATGAGAGACATAAGACCGAACAATGCAGAAGAGCTGAAGGCCACTATTGAAGCATCCTGGTCTTCCATAACACCTCAACAATGCCACAGGCTGATAGCATCCATGCCACACCGCATTGAGGCAGTAATTGATGCAAAAGGGCCCAAACCAAGTACTGAGTACATATGCATGCTTATACTTTTCAGAGGTCCGATATTGTTCTATGTACAATTCTTGTTTTATTCATTTCATGTAATATTCTAATTTTCTGAGATTGTGAATTTGGGGTTTTCATGAATTGTATGCCATAATCATCAAAATTATGACAAACAGGCCTGATAGTTCAGCAGACTAAAAGCATTGTGATTAACACCAGCTGTCTGCAATTACTGTAAGTTCGAATCTCACCAGGCTCAAGGTTGACTCAGCCTTCCATCCTTTCTAAGGTAGGTTAAATGAGGACCCAGTTTGTGGGGGCAATAAGCTGACTTTGTATAAATATACAAAAGTATGAAGGCTATTGCTTAACGCATTGTAAGCCGTCCTGAGTCTCCGGAGAAGGGCGGCATATAAATCAAATTTTAAAAAAAATAATCAAGGCTTGAACTATCTCGCTTTGCATGTAATGAGTCTATCTCATATATTAGTTTCACCTTTTAAGTTGCATTACTGAAATAAATGAACTTTTGCACAATATTCTAATTTTTTGAGTTTCACCTGTATATTTGCTGCATCGGTTGGCTGTCACAACTTCAGTCAAGCTGTCTTTTTCTTCCTGCCAGATTGAGAGCTCCTCCACATCAAACAAGGAGGGAGTGGTCTTCTTGTGATCAGAGGAGTGTCCTCTCTGTCTTCATTACCCCTCCATGGTGATTTGGATCCCTCAGAACTGCCTGGTAAGTCAAATTCAGTGTGATTCCATGGATCTCCATGGAGTTGCATTGTATTGTCGCAACGTCAGCCCCACCTCCAGTCAGCCTCAACTTCTGAATCATTTTACTGTATGGAGGGGCTTCCCAACCTTTAAGTATTTTCCCTCAAGGACTAGTCAGGTCTGTTTACAATTTGGGATTCTTCCTAATTGTTTTAGTGCACTTCTCACTTTTACTCGACCCATTGTTGGTTGCCTATCTCCTTATGCACTGGATTGTTACAACCTGTCTTTGCCCTGGAGGTGTTCTGTCTCTTCTCTTTCTAGCTTAAATCTCCCAGCAGATGCTGGCCTATTTTTAAAGATCAAGATCTATAGAGACCTTTGTTCATACATCAAAACACTTCATTTGCACGTGGCCATGGCTCTTGCAAGCTTCTGGAAACACAACATTGTACTCCACTTTTCTTTTTAAAGACAACTTTTACTGCTACTAAAAGTTTTAATGTGTCCCAGTAGGTTAACACTCAGCCCAATGGATAACATGGCCCTAATCTTTTTGCTAGATCACTGGTTGCAGACAGACTATTAGCCTTGTTGCCCATGATTCCTAAGGGATTTCTCGGACCTTTATGCTGATCTGAAGCCCTCCCTTGTATTTGGAATCCCTGGCCAAAACCCTCCTTTATTCTAAGGGCTTCCTCAGATCTTTCCTTCAGTATGGGGCTTTGGCAAATTATTCCAAGTCACACTTCCTTCAAACTGAGGGGATTTTCTGGATTACCTCCTTGCAGAGAAAACAAAACGCAGAGTCAGTCTCCACACTCACTTCTTGTTTTTAAGTTTTTTATTTTAAATACATTAAAATAAGACACAGACACACAACATTTATATAATATCACTTTTTCTTACAGCTATTTCAAAGTGATCCTTTCTTTCTATATACATGTATTTTCATATATTTTAACTAAATCTTATTCAACACTTAATTTCCATCTTTCTTTATTTCGTCTACCCTGTACATTGATCTTCAACACTTTCTTTTTCTTTCCTCTTTGTTGGATGCTTATCCTACGGTTGGGTAGATAATATATAGAAAACTATGTTCTGTAACTTTAACTGCTACAAAGATGACTAATTGGCTGTGCTAAGCAGACATAAAAGAAGGCAGGAAGTTCATTCACTTCTGCTCCTGCTATTAGAAAGTTGAACTGCTGAAAGGAACTGTGTCTGTGTTACTGAAGAGAACTGGAATTGTAAGCAAACTATGTTTTTGTGTTGAACCGTGATTATTTGAAGAAGTGTTATCTTTGTTTTGAGAAGCCAAGTTTGTTTTACTACAAATAAAGACTGTTTATTTTCTTACAAGGTTCAGAGTCTGTGAATATCTGTGTTTTTTGCTAAGCAACATATCTATTCGCTGTCTGGTCCATTGCACCACTTTGCAGAGGGCAGTTTTACCCTCAACACTGGTTATGGGCCCAGTACCAGAGTGTGTGTACCAGTTACAGCAATAAGAGAATTGCGACACACATTATTGCTCCAGACGTTCTGATACATATTTAATATCCTGGTAAGGATGGCACAAGGTCAAGCTCCCAACTTATCGCTGGTTACCTGGCTGGATGGCACCAACTACAAATCCTGGTCCACCAAGTGCAGTCTCCTGTTGCGCAAAGAAGGGCTATGGGATGTAGTGCAGAATCCACCAGATGTGACCTCCTGGAATGCTGACGATGCTGAGGATGCCAGGAAGATAGCCGAGTTCCGGAGGAGGAATGAGAGTGCATTGTGTATTATTGGTTTGTCTCTTGACGATACCCAGCTTGTTCACATCGAGGGTGAACAGTCTGCTGCAAGATGCTGGGGCAATTTGAAACGTCTTTATGTTCGTGACACTGTGGGAGTGCAAATTAACATTACACGAAGGTTGTTTCGCACATGACTCCTTAAGGGTGGTGACATGTTAACACACCTGAATTGCATAAAAAGCATTTTTCAAGAGCTACATCAAAAGGAGGTTGTTTTTTTCCAAGCAGCAACAGGTTTATATACTGTTATCATCGCTAGATGAGAGCTACGACAATGTAGTAACATCATTTGAAGTTCTCACACAGCAGGAACTAACTTTGGCCAATGTAACCTCACGACTATTAGAAGAGGCCAGAAGGAGAGAAGAAAGAAAACTAAGGGAAGAATCCGAGTCAATTAATGTAAATGTAAAGGCAAATAACCACGTATATGCTGTAAAACGTTGTTTTAATTGTGGCAAGAAGGGTCATATAGCCAGGTTTTGCAGAAGGCTGAAACAAAAAACCATGGTTAAAGATAAAAAACAATGTAATATAGCTATGTCTGATAAGAAACCGGTAAACCACGATTCGTGGGTTATTGATAGCGGGGCATCGCTATGCATTGTCAGAACACAAAACTATTTTGTGAAAATGTTGCCCAGTAATAATAAGGTTTCTTTAGTAAATGGGTGGAAGCTAAAGGCATGTGGTGAGGGAACAGCAATATGTCCATATGTAAAAGAAAAAATGCATATGTTATATGTTCCAAATCTAAAATTTAATTTGATTTCGGTTAGAGTATTGGTTAAGCTAGGATATACAGTAACGTTTGGAACCAATGATTGTTTAATTGAAAAAGGTGAAACCAAGATTATTGGAAAACTGAAAGATGGTTTATATGTATTATCTGGTAACAAATGTTACAAATGTTGTATACTCAAATGTCAAACCACATGATGAATGTGTTCACTTGCTTCACAGACGTATGTGGCATATCAGTTTTAAGATGTTACAAAAAACTGTAAAATTAGTTGATGGTTTGAAGCTGAAACCATGTAACCAGTATTCAAATTGCAATATTTGTAATCAGCAGAAAAGTAAAACAATCCCTGCTAATAGGTTTGACGGGTTTAAAATGAAGAGACCACTGGAAGTGGTATTTGCTGATTTAATAGGGCCAATGAAGGCTAGTTTAGGGGGTGCTTGCTATGTTCTCAGTATAGTTGACCATTATTCCAGGTATCGTTTTTGCTACCTATTGAAGACTAAGGTAGATACTTTTCGGTATTTTGTTCAATGGAATAAGTTTGTGGAGAGAAAAACAAATTAAAAAATAGTTACCATTGTAACTGACAATGGTACTGAGTTTTTAAACACAAGGTTTAAATCAATGTTAGATAATGCTGGTATAAAGCACAAATGTTCAGCTCCATATAGACCACAACTTAACTCATATGTTGAAAGGAGAGGACAAACTCTACAAGCAATGATGAGATCAATGTTAGCTGATGCAGGTTTACCGGCTACTTTATGGGGAGAAGCAATTATGTGTGCAAATACACTCTTAAACAACACCATAAATACAACCACTAACAAAATTCCATATACCGTATGGCATGGAAGGAAGCCGGATTTGAGCTACATACACACATTTGGACCACCTGCATGGGTACATATTCCAGTGCAGTTAAGGCGTAAGGGCCAGAGTAGGGCACAACAATTAATATTTGTTGGTTATAATTCAAACCACAGGTCCTACAGATTTTGGGTAAAAGGAACAGCAATGGTAGTTAACAGTGCAAATGCCAGGTTTATGGAGCATGTAGGGTGGAATAAATTAGGTACTGAAAATGAGGTTATCATTGAAACTCAGACTGAAGCTATCAATGAAATGTCAGAGATCCAGAGTGAAGAGATAGAGAAAGACGTAGTACAGGAAGAGGTAAAGGTGGAGAAGCAATCTGTAAGTCCTGAACTCCCAAGAAGGTCAAGTAGAGTAACAAGACCATCTGATAGGTATCAGGCAACTACAGTCTATCAAGTAAATAAAGTCCCTACTACATTTAATGAGTTGACCACGTTTCCACCTGAAGACCAGAAAGTGTGGAGAGGTGCAATGACTAAAGAACTACAATCTTTGCAGAATTTGAAAGTGTATGAGTCTGTAACAATTCCAAAAGGGAAAACTATACTCGGTAGTAAGTAGGTATATAAATTAAAGACTGGGATAGATGGGATACCAATATATAAAGCTAGGCTGGTAGCTCAAGGATTCAATCAGTCTCCTAATGATTACGATGAAGAATTCGCTCCAAGCTTAAAAGCCATTACATTGAGAGCAGCGTTGGTATGGGCAGCTAGAAACAAATATATAGTTAACCATTTAGATGTAGAGACCGCATATCTGCATGCACCATTACAGCATGAAATTTATTTAAAGAAACCCTCAGGATTTGAGGAAAATGGGAAGGCTGACTGTTGGTTATTAAAGAAAAGTCTGTATGGGTTAAAACAGTCAATGTCAGGCTTGCTTCCTTCAAACTCCAGGAAAGAATGAGCCAAACTCCATATTTTATAGAGTAATGTACTTTTACTGGAAAATGAAATGAACGCAATCAAGGAAAGCTGAAACTGAAGCAAATAGATGCAAAAGTTGCATATAGAAAGCATCCCCTCCCACTGCTCATCATCAATCACCCAATCCAAAGGTCTCCCAGAGGTCAGGTGGACACACGTCTGGCATCATCATCAATCAGGAATGCCATGACGGTTGACCCGATAGCTACTTCAGTGCTTAGGTTTCGTTTCTTCAATCCACCAGCTTGCTTCCCTCCCCCTCCCCTTTTCCCTCCCCCGTTTCTTATGGCAGCCAAGCAGAAAGTCGGAGGCTGACATTCGGCCCCTCCAGGAAAAAGACGTTAGTCCTAAATAGGGAATAAGAAGGGAAGGGAGAAAAAGATTGCAAAATAGACATTAAGGCTTATCAGGATTTGTTATGAAACAACTGCACTTCCTTTGGCGCCCGGACATCACGTTTGTTCACCCACTCAGCTTGAGACAACGGGAAATGTTTCCAGGCCACCAAATATTGCACTCTACCATGGTGCTTCCTAGAGTCTAAAATTTCTTTGACTTTGAAATGTTGCTTCCCTTCTATCAGTATGGGAACAGGAGGGGAATCTTGTTCCGGTCATAAAAGTGACAAATGTTCTGGTTTCAACAAACTAACATGAAACACAGGGTGTATCCATCTCAACGTTTTTGGCAATTCCAATTCAACTGTGACTGGATTAATAAGTCTAGTGACCCGGAAAGGACCCACATACTTGGGTCCAAGCTTTTTTGATTTTTGTGAAGACTGTAAGTATTTGGTGGAGAGATAAACCCTGTCACCCACTTTATACACATGTGCCGGGGACTGTTTTTTATCTGCTTGTGTCTTATGCACTCGGTGTGCATCATCGAATGCTTTTTGAGTTATAGTCCATGTGCTCCGTAACTGTTCAATCCACTCAGCCAAAAATGGATTTTGTGGAATGTCTTGTGGTAACTTGGGAATTGGCACAAAATCCTGACCAGATGCCACCTTAAACGGAGTGAACCCGGTGCTGCTATGGATAGAGTTGTTGTATGCCACCTCCGCAAATGGCAATAAGTCCACCCAGTTGTCTTGCTGGTATTTTACATAACATCTCAGGTACTGTTCTAACACAGCATTGGTTCTCTCACAGGCCCCTTGGTTTGAGGGTGATGGGTGGAGCTTAGTCCTTGGGCAGAGCCTATTAATTTTAAAAACTCCTTCCAAAATTTGGAAGTAAATTGTACACCCCTATCTGAAATTATACATTTTGGAGCTCCATGTAATCTGTAAATATGACGAATAAATAGTTTTGCAAGAGTTATTGCAGAAGGGATTTTAGAGCAGGGGATGAAATGTACTTGTTTGGAAAACAAATCCGTTACTGCCCAAATGACTGTGCACCCTTCACTTTCTGGTAAGTCTATAATAAAATCCATGGATATTTCCTTCCATGGAGCATCCGGTCTTGCCACACTCTGCAGCCACCCAGGTGGCTTCCTTGGAGGTCTTTTAGCCAAGGCACACACCGGACAACTAGCCACATATGCTTCTATGTCCTTTTTGAGGGCAGGCCACCAAAATTGTCTTTTAACAAGATGTAGAGTTTTAACAAATCCAAAGTGTCCGGCTGCCTTGGCATCATGAGCGTATTGTAATACTGTTAGTCTTAAACTCTCGGGAACATACAATTTAGCTCTAATCCAAGCTAGACCATCACGAAGAGTGCATTCATTTGAATGGGTTTTAAACCATTCATCAGTTTTTAAGGCTTCTTGTAATTTCTGTAGCAGGTCGTCTGAGAAAGTTGGATCGGCCCTTGTCTGAGCTCTGGTAGTCACGGGCGCTGCCAGTTGTGTGGAGGGAATGATGGGTTGAACCACTTCTTTCTTGGTACTGTTGTATTGAGGCATTCTGGAGAGAGCATCCGCCATGAAATTCTTTCCACCAGGAATGTAGCGTAGGGTAAAATTAAAACGGTTAAAATGCTGGGCCCAACGAGCTTGCTTAGGTGACAGTTTACATGGTGTTTTCAACGCCTCCAGATTTTTGTGATCAGTCCAAACTTCAAATGGGTGCTTTGCTCCTTCCAGAAATTGTCTCCACGTTAACAATGCCCATCGCACCGCAAAAGCTTCCTTTTCCCATATGGCCCATCTCCTCTCGGTTTCTGATAATTTATGGGACGTGTAAGCACAGGGTTGTAATTCCCCTTCTGATTTCTTTTGCAAAAGTACTGTTCCCACAGCCACGTCGCTCACGTCTGCTTGTACTACAAAAGGCTCTTCCATGTCTAGATGTTTGAGGACCAGCTCAGCAGCAAACAGTCGTTTCAATTTTTCAAAAGCTGCTTGACAGTCCATAGTCCATTCAAGAGGTCGTGAGGGCCTTGGTTTTGCCTCACCCTTAGTTTTCAGAAGGTTTGTTACAGGCAGAGCTATTTTGGCAAATGAGGGGATAAACTGTCTATAAAAATTCGCAAATCCCAGGAAACTTTGTAACTGTTTGCAGGTCCGTGGGGCGGCCCATTCCAATACGGCCCGAACCTTCCCAGGCTCCATCTCTATCCCCTTATGTGATATGCGATATCCAAGATAGTCAATTTTACTTTGATGAAACTCGCACTTAGAAAGTTTGGCATTTAGTTCAGCAGCCCTGAGTTTTTTCAGAACCGTTCGTAGCAATTTTACGTGATCGTCCATGTTCTCTGAGTAGATAAGAATGTCGTCCAAGTAGACCAGATCCCCCTTAAACAGGTGCTCATGCAGTACTTCGTTAATCAATTGCATGCATACCGCAGGGGCTCCCTGTAGTCCAAATGGGAGTACTTTAAACTGGAAACATCCAAGTGGACAGCTAAATGCTGTTTTCCACTCATCTCCCTTTTTAATTCTCACTCGGTAGTAAGCTTCTCGTAAGTCAAGTTTGGTGAAGATTTTCCCTTTTCTAAGTGAGATAGCATGTCCTTCATGAGTGGTAGGGGGTAAATGTTCTCTACACAAATCGCATTTAGGTTCCTATAATCAACTACCAAGTGAAAGGAACCATCCTTCTTTTCTCGGAAAAACACTGGTGCCGCCACTTTGGGTTTGGCAGGTTTAATAAACCCCCGTTCTAGATTTTTATCAATAAAGTTTCACAATTCCTCTAATTCTTGAGGGGTCATGGGGTAGATTTTTGGTTTAGAAAGCTTCACGCCGGGGAGTATTTCAATGGTACAGTCCGTAGCCCTGTGGGGGGGCAGTACATCTGAGGCCTTTTCACTAAAAACTTCACGGAGATCCCAATACTCTTTAGGAATCTTCTCCTCTCCTTCAATGTGGCTTACTGCCATTTCCACAGTTTCGGGTCCTGATCTATCTCCTGGGGGGGGGGGAGGTTTCCCTCTCTAATCTCGGTTTTCCGGTGCGAATACACAAGATCCCGGTTTTCCAATTAACTCGGGGATTCCATCTGCGGAGCCAAGGCAGTCTTAAGTATGAGGGGTCATTCCATGCCAGGGGCCACAATGAATCTGAGATTTTCTACATGATCCCCCAGCTGCATTTCAATGAGTTCAGTCACAAAACTGGCTGGGCCCCTCCTGCAATAGATCCGTCCAACTGACAGAACGCAATAGGCCTTTTTAGCATTTTTAATCTCAGGCCCATCTTTTCCTCCACTTTCAGGCTGATTATGCATCTGGTGCACCCAGAGTCTAGTAGGGCTAATATTTGCACTTGTGTCCCTGTGGATGGCACCCTTATTTCTACGGGGATGAGCATGGGGTCCTTGGTGTGACTCACCAGATCATCGGAGTCGGAGTCAGAGTCCGTCCCGCTGTCGTCGTCAGTGGTTGGAGTTCCCAACTCACCCTCGTTTCGGGGAGCAAACTCAACGACTTCTCCTTTCAGGGTGGTGCCGCGGGTTTTTGCGGGTGTTTTGTCGGCCTTCCTGGGTCCCAACCCGGTGGTCTTAGGTACTGGTTTGGAGAAACATTCGGCATCCCGATGTCCTTCCTTCCCACATTTGAAACAGGTGAAAGGCTTTGACTTTGGTCTGAATTCCGCCTTCCTTTCGGCCATTTTAGATGCTCCCTTACGGTAAAAGGAGGATGACGGGTCTCCAGCACGCCCCCCTCTGAGTCAGTTTCTGGCCAGCTCGATCTCCACATCCTCAGCTGCTATATACCAACTCTGCAAATCTTCGGGAACCCCCGGCCTCTACAATCCTTGTATATCTCTTCATTCAGCCCATCTTTGAAACTCTCCAGGAGAGCCGCTTCTGACCACCCTGTCATGTAGGGTGCCAGCTCACGGAATTCTTGGGTATATTCTGCCACTGATCTCCAACCTTGCTGGATGCTTTTCATTCTAAGTCTCGCTTTCTGTTCAGCTAGGTGGTCTTCAAAACGCCTCCTAAGAGCTCCCATGAATTGGTTGTAGTTTCTTAGCAAAGGGGAGTCATTATTGTGGAGGACCACCATCCATTCAGCTGCGACTCCTTCTAATACGCTTGTGACGCATCTCACTCGAGCAGCATCTGACAAATAGTCTTCCCCCTAATCTTGCATGTGGTTCCATACTTGAGTCAAAAAATAACCCAAGGTCTTCGAATTTCCATCATATTTCCCGGTTAGGGGGGGAATTTTTGGTTTTTTACGTTTGCGGGGAGGAGCCTGCAAGGCTGGGGGTCCCTGGCCTGTTGCATCCCTCATTCGAGCCTCCGAAGCCTGAGATGTTCTTTCCTCAGCTTCCTCAGCTTCTCCCCCACAAGCTGTTTCTTCCGACTTCCCTCTGGGGCCGTCTCCTCCCTTCTCCACAGGGAACCCATAAAACTCACGTTTTTTCCCGCTTTCTTCAACATCACGGAGGAGTTGCGTTGCCTGTACCAGCATGAGTTTCTCCTTTTCTTCCTGCAGCCACACTGTCTCCCCCTTACGTGGTCTGGAGCTGGTTACACCCTGGGGGGTCCCTCCCCAGTCCGGCAGCCTTCCTACTCCTTTCGACCATCTGGTTTCCTCAGTCTCCTCTGGGAGTCGGAGTCTTCTCAACCATTCGGCAGTTTCTTCCTCTGTTTGAAATGGAGGCATCGCTGACCCCGATGCTCCCATTTGCGTTTCCTCAGTTCCCTGATCTGACATGATCTGGATCACAGTCCCCTCGGTGGTTTTCCAGGATGACTGAAGTGAGTTTCAGCTTAATGTCAGGCTTGCTTCCTTCAAAGTCCAGGAAAGAATGAGCCAAACTCCATATTTTATAGAGTAATGTACTTTTACTGGAAAATGAAATGAACGCAATCAAGGAAAGCTGAAACTGAAGCAAATAGGCGCTGAAGTTGCATATAGAAAGCATCCCCTCCCACTGCTCATCATCAATCACCCAATCCAAAGGTCTCCCAGAGGTCAGGTGGACACACGTCTGGCATCGTCATCAATCAGGAACGCCATGACGATTGACCCGATAGCCACTTTGGTGCTTAGGTTTCGTTTCTTCAATCCACCAGCTTGCTTCCCTCCCCCTTCCCTTTTCCCTCCCCCATTTCTTATGGCAGCCAAGCAGAAAGTCAGAGGCTGACAGTCAGGTTATGAATGGAACCAGTGCATTGTAAAAACATTGAAGAATAGCGGATTTAAAGCAGGATTAGCAGATCCATGTTTATTTAAAATGGAAAGGGATGGTATAGTATCATTATTACTTCTTTTTACGGACGATATAGCTCTGCTTACAAAGAATGAGCAAGAGGCCAACAGGATTGTTGATGAATTAAAAGCTCATGTCAGGATTAAAAATCTAGGGGAGATACAACAATACCTAGGTGTAAGGATTGAAAAAACTAGGGGAGGATTTAAATTATCCCAAACTGATAAAATTAATAATCTATTAAAACAGTTCAGAATGGAATTGTGTAAATCATCAAAGACACCTATGGTTCAAGATAATTGCAACACTGATGTGAAAAGTCCGGTGTTTGATAAAGGGATATACCAATCATTGATTGGCAGTTTATCATACATTAGCAATTGGTCTAGACCCGATATTTCTTATAGCGTGAACCAATTAGCTAGATTCAACACAGAACCTACAGAAAGACACTGGCAAGGAGCAAAACATATTCTTAGATATTTGAAATATATCATGCATCATGCATTATATCTACAACCATCGGAAGAATTGCATGTTACCGCTTATGCAGATGCTAGTTTCGCAACAGATGTGAATACAAGAAAATCAACCTCAGGAATCACTGTATTTCTGGGAAAATCTTTGATATGGTGGCGTTCAATAAGACAGCAGCATTTAAGTATGTCTACAATGGAAGCAGAGTTTTCTTGTTTATCTTTGTTATGTACGAATTTGATCAGTATTAAGCAGCTGATGCTAGATTTAGGAATAGATATACAAGATCCTATAATAGTATACAAAGATAATCAGGCAGCGATAAAAATGGCGACAAATATAGCTGTAAAGACTAGAACAAAACATACAGATCTTCGATATCTCAATGTAAGAGAATGTATAATGAACAAGATGATAGAACTTGTATATTGTGCATTAGAAGACAATGTGGCTGATCATTTCACAAAAGCACAGGGAAGTAGGAAACATATAGATACATGTGAACAGTATGGTTTAAGATTGTAAATATATTAGTCTACCCAAAGGGGAGAATGTTGGATGCTTATCCTACGGTTGGGTAGATAATATATAGAAAACTATGTTCTGTAACTTTAACTGCTACAAAGATGACTAATTGGCTGTGCTAAGCAGACATAAAAGAAAGCAAGAAGTTCATTCACTTCTGCTCCTGCTATTAGAAAGTTGAACTGCTGAAAGGAACTGTGTTACTGAAGAAAACTGGAATTGTAAGCAAACTATGTTTTTGTGTTGAACCGTGATTATTTGAAGAAGTGTTATCTTTGTTTTGAGAAGCCAAGTTTGTTTTACTACAAATAAAGACTGTTTATTTTCTTACAAGGTTCAGAGTCTGTGAATATCTGTGCTTTTTGCTAAGCAACATATCTATTCGCTGTCTGGTCCGTTGCACCACTTTGCAGAGGGCAGTTTTACCCTCAACACTGGTTATGGGCCCAGTACCAGAGTGTGTGTACCAGTTACAGCAATAAGAGAATTGCGACACACATTATTGCTCCAGACGTTCTGATACATATTTAATATCCTGGTAAGGATGGCACAAGGTCAAGCTCCCAACTTATCGCTGGTTACCTGGCTGGATGGCACCAACTACAAATCCTGGTCCACCAAGTGCAGTCTCCTGTTGCGCAAAGAAGGGCTATGGGATGTAGTGCAGAATCCACCAGATGTGACCTCCTGGAATGCTGACGATGCTGAGGATGCCAGGAAGATAGCCGAGTTCCAGAGGAAGAATGAGAGTGCGTTGTGTATTATTGGTTTGTCTCTTGACGATACCCAGCTTGTTCACATCGAGGGTGAACAGTCTGCTGCAAGATGCTGGGGCAATTTGAAACGTCTTTATGTTCGTGACACTGTGGGGGTGCAAATTAACATTACACGAAGGTTGTTTCGCACATGACTCCTTAAGGGTGGTGACATGTTAACACACCTGAATTGCATAAAAAGCATTTTTGTTTGTTTTACTACAAGTAAAGACTGTTTATTTTCTTACAACGTTCAGAGTCTGTGAATATCTGTGTTTTTTGCTAAGCAACGTATCTATTCTCTGTCTGGACCATTGCACCACTTTGCAGAGGGCAGTTTTACCCTCAACACTCTTCCCTTTATTCCTCTTTCTCATTTTTCTTATTTTCCAACCATTCATACTATCTACACCACACTTTGTAATATACTGTTTCCTCTTTCTCCTTGAGTTCTTTTGTTAGTTTGTCCATCTCTGCGCATTCTAAATTTTTTCTAATTAAATCTTCTTCTGATGGTGGATTTTCCTTCTTCCAATTTTGTGCATAGACTATGCGGGCTGCTGTCAATATATGTAGTATCAAATTATATATTTCTTTATATGATTTTCTATAGAGATCCCCAGTAAGAACTACTTAGGTTCTCCCTTTATTGAATTCTGAGTTATTTCCTCTATCCACTTTTTAACTTTCGCCCAGAATTCCTTTGCCACTGGGCAGCTCCACGAGCGATGATAGTATGTCCCATAATTATTCTTACATTTCCAACATTTTGGTGAATTACTACGGAACATCTTCGCTATTCTAGCTGGTGGAAAGTGCCATTTATGAAACATTTTCATCTGGTTTTCCTTGTATGCCATTGATATTGTCAATTTCATATTTGTTCTCCATATCTTTTCCCACTTCTCTAATTCTATTACATGATTGGAATTCCTTGCCCATTTGATCATAGTATCTTTCACTATTTCCTCTTCCATTTTATACCGTAATAAAAATTTATATATTTTACTAATTAATTTTTGTTTCTCCCTATATAGAATTTTATCCAATTTATTTTGCTCTAATTGTACCTGATCTGTCTTTGTGTCTTCTATAAATTTTGATCTGATTTGTAAGTACGTCCACCATTCAATTTCCCTATTCAAATCCTGTTCCAATTCTTGTTTTAGTTTTAATTTTCCCAAATCATTTAATAGGTCCCTGTATCTAATTATATTAGTCCAATTTA
Organism: Arizona elegans; assembly: GCA_022577455.1. NCBI lineage: Eukaryota > Metazoa > Chordata > Lepidosauria > Squamata > Colubridae > Arizona > Arizona elegans. The sequence goes on from JAKOOJ010000004.1 coordinate 61,016,968, forward strand.
CTAAATTTGGGTGTGTTATTGTTTCATTGGGAGAAATCCAAATGTGTAGTGTTGCTTTTTGATTTTATTCCAAATTACTAAAACTTTTGTATCGTTCTTTTATCTTTTTCCTTTTTTAATTTATACACTAACCACCTGCTCACTTTGTTTGCATGCTGGAAATAGTTTTGTTTTGTCATCTTTATTTTCAATGCCACTTCTTCTTGGGTTATCGGGTTTAGTTTTTGTTTAGTTATTCTCCTTTCCTCTTTTACTTTTTTATTTTGGGGGTCTTTCTGTAAATCTTCTTCTAATTTTTTAAGCTCTTCCTGTAGTTTATTTTGCTGGTATCTTCTCTCTTTTCTTTTTTTTTGCTGTGTATGCAATCGCCGCTCCCCCTAATATAAACTTTTAGTGTGTCCCAAAGGTGTTAGGGCGATGTGTCTTCTTTTTTGTTTACATTTAAGAAAATCTCTATCTCTTTTTCAAGGAATTGCTTATATTCTTTCTCCTTACATATATGTTGATTTAATGTCCACCTTTTATATCTTTTT